>OV277716.1:13840101-15040101 GCA_922987775.1 Agonopterix subpropinquella
GTTGTTCAGTTTGATGGTCTGATCATTCCCTTAAAAAAGTGTCAGCATATTAAGAAGGACCATGTATACAGGATGTAAGTAAAAGTATCATTAATCTTTAAACCACATACTCTACCCATCAAATAGAACAACTTTTACTATGGAAGCAAACCGATCGGAGCCAAAAAAAATAGCTGTTGCATACATTTGAGTCGAGTAGGATTGCAGTTTAGTATGGAACAGCAGATTTTTTTTTTGCTCAGGTCGTTTTGCTCCCATAGTAAAAGTTCTTCAGTTTTATGAGTAGAGTTTGTGGTTTAAAGGTAAATTATACTTTTCCTTACACCCTGTACTTCCCATGAAAAATATCTGAAGGCGGCGCCATGCCTGCGCCGCGCCTGTGCCGTATACCTTCGCCTTATGCCTTTTCTGTATAATTGGCGCCTTACATTAGTGCAGCATAGAAATCTATATATTTCACAGCACTTAGCAAGAACTTTCGAACATCGTATGCGGATATCACTTTTGAGATCAATAAAAGTAAATCGAAAATAAATTTATTCTCTTATATTAATAAATGTTATAATTATGTGTGTTTTGTAATAAACTTTTGGCATAACTTTAGAAGCTATTATAGAGTATCAAAGCAGTCCCTCGAAATAGGATCGACGATTTATAAGTACGATTGAAATGGAATAGAGGCAAACTCAAATGCATTCCAGATTCAATCAGCTACTCGTTCCCAACGTCCTCACCAATTGTATATTGCACTGGTCTATATAGTTCCCACCAATTGTATATTGCACTGGTCTATACACAGGTGTTTGTTTATGTGTGTGAGTCTGGCAACAAGGGATGACGACAGAAAAGGTATTAACATTTTTCACTTCGGAACCGCTCAGAGGTTTAGATGCCAATTTTAATTAGTTGGTATTTTGGACAAATTGATTTTATCAGGCAGAGGGGTCAATTTTATACAAAATTTTGAGGCACAATACGCGTAGACGGTATTAACTATTAATATAAGTAACTTTGTAACGGATCAGTCTAGCCGTTCAGCGAGGAAATGCTGCCAGCATCTTGGCTACCCTCCCGCGCGGTCCAAACCTGCACCATAATTTTAGGTTAAGTTAGTTTTAAGTTCTCAATATTTTTATTTATTTTTAATGTATACTTATCCACTTTTATTTGTTTTATCAATGAATTCTTCTAGTCCGACTTTGTATATATGGAAAAATAGTTTAGAAAATCTAGTTGTCGCGTATCAGCTTTGAAATTTATATACCAACCAATTTTATATTTATATGTATATTTATAATATATATATATATATATACTGCGCCTGGTATTCTCTTCCGACCACGTGACTGACACAAGCCTACGTCATCATACCCTTTTACCATGTTTAGCGGCCATTTTTTTGTGACGTAGGCTTGTGTCACTCTGGGAATAGAAGACCTTTTTTTTTAGACTATGTTGGTCCCATAGAGGAAGTTGTTCAGTTTGACGGTCTGATCATCCCCTTAAAAAAATGTCAGCATATTAAGAAGGACCCTGTATTTTTTTGCCTTTTTTTTATATCTTCGGTATTTCACGGGCCTTAGCCTGGACCTTTGGAAGGCTTGCGTGGGGACACAGGTCCAACACGTAGAGGTCCCTTTGAGACACTTTCATCAAAATGTGAGGGGATGCACCAAGCGTGCCATCTCTGAATACGTTATGCAAATGCACCAGAAGTCATACCACATTCGGTGCACAGACTATTGTAGGTTTTTCATTTTTTTTGCATTCAGAGATAGAACACAGTTGATGCAACCTGTGGTGCATCCTATCGCGTATTATTCACGAATTTTACCTTGTTCTAGAAATCCCAAGCATTATTTAAGGGCAGGTTATCCCAGCGCAAGCGTCTCTTTCTTAGAAGCATAAGTCTGCAATTAGCTATCTCACTTCAATTGAAAGCAGGATCGCAAAAAAACTTATTTTTCATCAATATCCTTTCTCTTGGGTGTTTGGGGTAAAAACTAGCCTCAGAATAATGTAGACAATGTCATTTCCTATTTTTCAGTGTATTATTCTTAATATTACTACTGGATTCTTTCGATGACGCGTGGCCAGAGCATGCCCAAGACAGAGATGGTTGGAGGATTAAAGGGGAGGCCTTTGCCCAGCAGTGGGATCAAATAGGCTAGGAAAAAAAAAATTCTTATTTATAGTTTAATAATCTTTAAGTAAAACTTGAAAAATAGTCATAAACTTATCTTAACTTAGTATCTTTGTATGGTTTTATGATCGAGAGAAGTAATAACTATCGTGTTTTGAGCCTAAGAATGATCAAGAACAGTTCATAAACAACAACATCATATTTTTTCTGGATTAAAACAACGACTATTTCATGCCTTAAGGTGGTTTCAGTCCATACAAACGTTTGACGCACAATACGCGTAGACGGAATTAATAAATGTAATATTTTACACTAGCGACCCGCCCCGGCTTCGCACGGGTGCAATGCTAATTTATTATACATATAAACCTTCCTCTTGAATCACTCTCTCTATTTAAAAAAACGCATCAAAATCCGTCGCGTAGTTTTAAAGATTTAAGCATACATAGGGACAGACAGACAGCTAGGGAAGCGACTTTGTTTTATCTTATGTAGTGATATGGAAAAATAGTTTAGAAAATCTAGATGTCGTGAATCAAATAACATTTGCAATTTATAATATAATTACGAAGATATAAAGCTTTGAACATTTTGTATGAAAAATTTCAAAGCTTTATATATTCGTAATTATATTATAAATTGCAAATGTTATTTATGACGCGACATCTAGATTTCTAACCTATTTTTCCATATACACAAAGTTACTTATATTAATACCGTCTACGCGTATTCTGCGTCAAAGTTTTGTATAAAATTGACCCCTCTGCAACCGCCTTAAAGACTCGACCAAAAACAGGTCGATTTGAAAGTATCTACCCTTAAACAGAATTCTGAATACAACAAGGGTTGACAAGGGTGTGCTTATCTGTTTCAGTTACTTTTTCCAGCAGACCCGTGACAGAATTATAAACTTCAAAAGTTCAATAACGAAATCTTAACCACATTTTAGTTAATGGGCCTGTCAACACTAAACAACATCAAAAAGAAAGTTCCACGGAGATGATCAAACGATAGCCATCAAACTATCATCCGCGCCTTTACAACTTTGTACGACACGACAAAAGTTGGAAGATCGACAAAGTTGTTACAACTTTGTGTTGCGGACTGCTATCTGCGACTAATCACCTTTTATGACTGTCTCCACAAACAAAACTAGTTGAACTATTATAAAAAATAAAAAAAATAAAAATAAAATCTATTTATTTCAGACAAATGTCCATAGCGTTGTTAGTAGATACATTAATGACTTAAAACTATGTTAGTACACATCATTACACAATTTAATTTAATTTACGTCATTTAAAAATTCAAGTCAATTTAAATTCAATATAATTAATTAATTAATTAAGTCATTCAATTCAATTTAATTTAATTTAAATATCTTAGATTCCAATAACATAAGCGTTAATAGAAAAGGAGAACGACCAATCCCGTTTCGCCTAAAAAACTGGTAAATTTTATAACAAATGCCACGATATAAAAGGATAATTTCCATTTCCTTGGGAAGCACGATATTCCTCCTATCCTGTGCATAACAGCTATCGTACGATTCTTTGATCATACACATGTTCTTTGATAATACATATTTGCCAGCTGCGAAACGACCCGAAATGAATACATTTCGTCACGTGGGCAATGTCTTTTGGGGAATAGATCACTTTTCCGACTGTATACGTATTTGTCTGATCCGCGTCTCCCACACACCCCGTTGACTAGAGTGCGAAAGAGACAAATGCAGCTCGGACTGATTTTATCTACATAAAATGGACGAAATCTGCATTTCGTGTTCCCCTGTTTCCTCCCGCAAAATTAAACCGATTTTAATAATTCTTTCAAGAATAGTACGAGAAAGACTTTGGCTATGTCTGTATGTTTTGCTTTTTTGTTTTTAATGCGTCAATGTTTGCTGGATGTCTGAAAACGGGCGGTGTAATTGCTCATTTTCGAAGGTCCTTAGTTCTAACAGTACTTAATTAATTTATGTAAAAAAGCAAAACTTAGGGACATAGCAGAGGTAACAAAGATTGTATGGTAAAAATTTTTTAGAGGAAATTAATGAATAATTTCATAACTTATTTACTACAATGCAACTAATTATCAACACATTAATCAAATAGCCCGCCTCGTATCGATCCAGGTGCAAAGGTGTCCATAACGCTAGCAGCGTTGCCGCGTTGTATTGCTATGGCCAACCTCTGCACCAGGAACGAACCGAAGCGGGGGTCACAAGAAAATATTTCATAACAAAAACTTAAAAAAGTAAGTATATATCAAGATATAAAATAAGCTAAATATTTTTTATTTGCATATTAAAATATACAAAAAATACGAACTAGAAGGATATACGAGTAAAAGGCGGCCTATCACTAAAACTGATTTCTTTCAGACAATCAGTGAGTTTTAAAATTAAAAGTTAATCGGTACAAGAATTCTAATAGGTTCAATACTCGTAGGTTTAAGATAAGTCTGTATACATGGCTACTGCAGCACATATTTTATTCATTTAAAAAAATTATATTCTCAAATTGATTTATACTTCTTGTAAAATAGATTTTGCATGCTAATATTTGTGAATAGTTGAATAAGGAGGACTCAATTTGTAACTATAATAATTCTTAATATCAATTCAATTCAATTATACTTTATTGCACACCAAAACAGAATATACTTAACTGGCGGCCCGTCCCGGCTTCGCACGGGTGGACGTCTAATCTTTTCTAGCAATAAATATAGCCTATGTTACTCAGGGTGAATGCAGCTTTCTAATGGTGAAAGAATTTTTTAAATCGGCCCAGTACTTTTTGAGCCTATTCATTACAAACATACAAACATACAAAAATAGGTACAAATCTTTCCTCTTTATAATATTATAGTGTAGATATCATATAACTACACCCTTTTCAGTGCAAATAAATCGTATCTTATTATCCAAATGCATTACAATTTATCTAGGTACCTACCTACGATGAAGATAGTGCGCATTATCCTCCTAGAGACTTTTAGGGATCCGCAAATAGGATTAAGAACATAGAATTACTTATTCGCCATCTGAAATTGGTTTGTGGAAAGCGTCTAGGGATAAAATCTATATCCAAGGAGCTATATCAATCATAAATTGACAGCCAGCAATAGTAGGGGTATTGGCCTGCAAAAGGTCATTAGTACCTAGTTTCATGACTCACCCATGGTGCAGAGGTGGATGCTACTAGGATATATGGAGCGAATCGGTAGTAGAAAGATGCATAATCTCCATAGTAATTTTGACATTTTCTACTGCCGAGTCGCTCGTATGATTTTCAAAAATCGCACTCCAGCTCCCTTTGTACAGTAGGTATAGTACATTACTGCAGCGGCCAGCAACAGAGGCATTGATGGACGAACGTGTAAATGTGGGCCGAGGCGAAGCCGAGGCACACATACGTAAGTCCATCAATGCCTAGTTGTGGCCAAGGCTTGTATAGTACTTTTCTCAAATAATACGCGGAAATGAAAACAATAAATTTTCTCAAATAATACGCGGAAATTAAAACTCTTTTCAAAATCAATGACGAACAACGAACAACAATTTGTTTTTTTTTTCAATAAACAGCTTTCTATTTGCAAGCCAGTTCGAAATTTAAATAAAACCTTTGATGAGTTACCTCCTTGGTCGCCATGTTTCGGAGTAAAAGATCGTTCCATTTTTAAGTTACACGACAGATATGAGTTTAGTATGTAATTTATTTGGCCGCTAAACACGACAGATATGGATTTTCATACAACATTGCCGGCCGCTGCGCGCATGTATTTGGCCAGTACCAACCAGTACAGCAATTTCGATTTATCTCGAAGAAGGTTGTCAAAATAATGCTCACATTACCAAGCATGTTTGAGAAAATGTAATTTAATGTAATGTCGTTAAATGTATTTATTTGTGAACTAACATGGTTATAAGACGATTATTACTAACACAATATGGACGAATAAATATGCACAATATGTTGCATTGTGCTGTTGGTCTTCCAAAAACAATAAAATAAAATAAATGAAATAAATAAATAATCGGAAATAAAATAAATTTTTTTTAGTATCCCGTACTTAGAACGCCCCTTATGCAAACTATCCTATCTGAAACTTCTCAGATATTTTTTCGGTTATCTCTCATGACCCCCTAGACCTCTATTCAATGACAGTCAAATATTCTGGGACCCCGGACTATAATACACAGGATGTAACAAAACACCCTAGTAAAACTTAAGGGGGTGCTTCAGACCATCAAACTGAACAACTTTCACTATGGAGCCAACATCGAAATCGCGAAAAAAAAATCAGCTCTTTCATACAAAACTGCAGTACCGTCTCAACTCGAATGTATGGGACGGCTGATTTTTTATTTTTTCTCGACGTTGGCTCCATAGTGAAAGTTTTTCAGAATGATGGTCTGAAGCACCCACTTTAGTATTACTAGTGTGTTTTGTTACACCCTGTATACTGGAGAAAGTGACCTTACGGTTTTCAGAGAGTGAATATCGCACTTGCCACGACAAGTAGTATGGTAAAAGGCCGAGTAGAGAAATCATACTACGGGACTGTTTGCAGTAGATATTATTTACAAGCATTGCAATTTCTCTCCAAAATAATACTAACCGACAGAGTATGGGCTTCTCCGTTCCACCTCAGGAGTGCGATTTTTGAAACTCATACTTTGAACTCAGCAGTTGAAAATGTCAATAATACTATAGAGACTTTAAATAAAACCGGTCAAGTGCGAGTCGGGCTACTCGCGCACCGAGGGTTCCGTACCACACCACCACAGAACACAACATTATTATCTGAGAAAAAAAACTTTTTTTTGTCCGGGACCTTTAGCACTAGACCGACTCACACTTGGCCGGTTTTTAGTATTTGTTGTTATTCTGTAGAGTTTGCTCTATAATCACACTAAGTTTGACGCTTGTATGTATTACCGTTTTTACTATAGAGCGAGAAGAAAAAACGTTGATAAAAATTAGTTTCTTGTTGAGAACCCCCCTTAATTTGTAACGTTTTGACATTTTTATTATTTGTTAACAAATTCGCTGTAATAACGCATAATCTGTGAAAATTTCAACTATCTAGCTATCACGGTTCAAAAGTTACAGCCCTAAATAGGTAGGACAGACGGACGGACGGACAGACGGACGGACGGATGGACGGACAACGTAGGCTTAGTAATAGGGTCCCGTTTTCACCCTTTGGGTACGGAACCCTAAAAATCATACTTCAGGAGTGCGATTTTCGAAAGTAAAATCAGCAGTAGAAATTAAGATGCATATCCCCATAGTAATTTTGAAATTTTCAACTGCTGAGTTCAACGAACGAGAATCAAAAATCGCACTCCTGGACTGAATACCCCGCTGAATAGGTATAGTCGTAAGCATCTACAAAGTTAATTATACAGAATAATATGCATTTCAGTCGCAATTTGTGCATTTTACATAATATAATCAGTAAAAACACTAGAAATTTCATCCCGAATCAAGCTCAACACAAACCTAGCAGTAGCGACAATTCAAGCGACCTTTAGAATAGAAAACTAGATGCTTTGAGATTACACCTCCGTTACTCGCGTCTGTGTATCATTGGTAACAAATTCATGCCCGATAAGTGTAGAAACCATAGAGTAAGAAGAGATGGCATATCGGCTTGTTTCTATAGAAAATGTTGTCGCCAACAAAGGGGGGAAAAACGGGTGAGGGGAGGGTTAACATTTAAATACGCTACTTCCCGCTAGATGTGTATGATATGACGTCAGGCCCAGTTGAGTATCTGTGCACAGTTCGATACAACATCTGTACCCCAGGGGAGCGCGTTATTTTCTCTATGGTAGAAACACACCTGCCGAAATTACGCCGCATAATATTTTATAATTATTGTTGCGGGTCAGAAATGGATCAGATTAGCACAGGACCGTGAGGAATGGGGCAATATAAAGGAGACCTATGCCCAGCAGTGGATTGATGTGAGCTGCAATGCAATCCACTAAGCGCAAATAACCTTAAATTCGTCGTTGTCACATCGGCGAGCTGACAATTCAGTATTCACTATGGTTATATCATGTGTCAAACTCATATCGACGATCTTTAGGATGAAAGAAGGATGTTCGTGAGCTCGTCGATGTTTTCGACAGCGATCTGATTTGATTGATTTGATTGAATTACATTTCGATCTCCACATTTTATTGATTGATTGAATTACATTTCGCTTGAAAATGTCAGTGCCGAAATGTTAGTGTGTTATTTTTCGTGTAAAATGATAAGCCGCGTTTACACCGCGTAATTTAAAAAGTGTATTCCCATACTTAGGTACGCATAATGTGCATTTTGCGGAGTTTTTAACCGCATAATAATATGCGTCCATCCATTTTGTGGCGCATTGGCGTTTGGTGAACTTGCAATAGGAGGGATTGCAATGACACTAATATCTTAACTAGATCATGTACATAACCAATTTAAGCTACATTGCTGAAGCACTGGATATGTGAATTTACCCGAAGATGAAATAAAGTAATGCAGCTTAAACAGGATTGGAAGTTATAGATCGTGCTTTAGTGTCAGTACTGAATGATTACTATACTGGGTCAAAGGTGCCACGTTGCGTATTTGCATCTCTTTTTACCATTAACAAGTCTATGCAAAAATCTACTGCGACAAAATTTAAATTGGTTATTTCGAAGACAGGTTCATGCCTCACCGCATATTGTATAAGGTCCTTATTAATATGCTGACACTTTTTTAATTGATCAGACCGTCAAACTGAACAACTTTCTTTAAGGGACCAACATCGAAAACTCGAAAAAAATCTGTTGTCTCATACATTTGGCTCGAGTAGGTTAGTTTTGTATGGGACAGCTGATATTTTTTTCGCGATTTCGATGTTGGTGCCATAGAGAAAGTTGTTCAGTTTGACGGTCTGATCATTTCCTAAAAAAGTGTTAGCATATTAAGAAAGACCCTATACAGGTTGTACTCGACAGCCTAGCAAATACTAAAACAGTGAACTCAGACCATCAAACTGAACAACTTTCACTATGGAGCCTGCCTCAGGAAACGCAAATAAAAATCTGCTGTCCCGTACAAAACTGTTGTAGTATTACAACACTACTAAAATGTATGGGACAGCAGATTTTTTTGCGTTTCGTGAGGTAGGCTAAGTTGTTCAGTTTGATGGTCTGAGTTCACCGTTTCAGTATTTGTTAGGCTGTCACTTACACCATGTAAGTATATAACATTATACTGTGGTATAACAGGTACGCACGGCGACACATCAAGCTATACAAAACCAACATAAGCTGGCCGCACGACGTTATACGTTACTCGACCTACGCGCGGCCAGCTTATGTTGGTTTTGTATAGCTTGATGTGTCGCCGTGCGTACATAAAACATAATATATCTATGTTAGTATACCTTTTGTACCATAAATGATACTATAAGTACTACAATATGTAGTAAACTATATAGTATGCTGTAGTAAATATGCAGTATACTATATTATGTAGTATGAGTACCAACGTAAACTATATCGTGTCAAACGCATCAAAACAATATACGACAGATTTTTTATACGTTTTTATTTTTTAGGAGCTTTTTTATGTTTTAGTTATGGCAATATTATTTATACGACAATATTTAATACTACGGACAATGGATTCTGAGATGCTGTTCAAAAAATCTTAGCATTTTATCTTGTCGTTTTATAAATAAGGTATGTACCTAAGTAAAAAAATTACAGTGTATGTATAAAAAATACAGTAAGCTACATTTCAATGAAGCTATGTACGTACAAATTATAGGTAGATCTATAGGTTGCTTATGAGATGAAAAGATAATTATCTATGTTAAAAGAAATGTTATAATGTAGGTACTTACATAGGGTTGTCATAGGCTTAAATCAATTGGTGAAACGTAGGGCTATCAACACTCACACACACACTTTACAAATACAAATTTACATAAAAAACACAAGAATTATCCACTAATAATTATGTCCCGTCCGATTTCAAACGAATCATAATTTTCACTTCACTTTTTATCAGAAATTTGGTGGTTTGGTGCACGCCATGATTGTATTTTTTTTAAATGGGCTGCAATTTGAACACGCCTAGTTTGCAGGGTATTTTTTTTCTTAATTATTTTTTTGTGTGAGACGAAGGTTTGTGGAATAGGGCGGCTCTGGCGAGCGGTGGCGCGCGCATCGCCTGGCCTGACTTCAGTGCAGTGTGGCTGCAGTGGGGACTTCCGCGATAGATGTGGCGCTTTTTTAGGGAGTTGGAGACTTTTGTTGTCTGTATGGGAGTTTTCAGGATCGTACCCCAGTGGGAGACAGGCGTGAGAATGTATGTATGGAGGCTTTTGGCTCTTGTATTTTATTTAGGTGTTTTTTTTTAATGTTTTTAAAAAGAGCGTCGATGATGCATTGCGGAGAGCTACAGAAACTCAATCTTGAGGTCCAGGTTCGAATCCGCACGGATAACATGCCATGTACCAATGAGATTTTCTTACTTATGTAAGTAATACCGACTGCTCTCAAACGGTGAAGGAACAACATTGTGAGAAAACCTGCATACGCTGCAGAAGAAATTCTTCATGAGTGTTGAAAACACGCTTAGAATTACATTGTTCGACGATATTTTTAAGCGAAATTTTTATTTTTAAATATTAATAAGCAGGACAGCTAAGATCTGCCAAAAACACCATAACGATTTGATACAGATTGTATGGGATAGTATAGGTCTACCCATAAAGGTATTATACTACGTAAGAGAGACAGTGACAGCTGAGAGAGCGAGATGTACCTAGCGGCATGCCTGTATAATAGAAAGAGATACGTGACGCGAGGCAATAGAACCGTTTTTGGGGATTTGGAGTCCTGGTAAAAATTCGGTTTCTGTGAATAATCGTGAACCTAAAGTGAAATCGTAGATAATTTTGTGAAATATACTAACATTGTTTCATTAAATCATCCACGATTTCACGTTACATTGAGAATTATACACAGAAATCGAATTTTTACCCTGCCGAGGACTCCAAAAAACGTCCGAAAACGGTTTCATTTGACAACTCATGTCACTTACTCTATTCCGTAAGGTATAATATCTTTATGGGTCTACCAGAATTTCATGGTACAAAAAAAAGTAAAAAAAAAAGTGATTTTCACGTGGTAGTGTCAAACTGTCATCTGTCTAGTCAAATTAGGCCCTTTACAGTGATTTTTTGCAGCAATACACATACACACGCGCGTGTGCACTGCGGTCGACGAATAACTATGGAATAAATGATCAAATATTACGAACATTTTGCATCGTGGCTGTCGCGTTTGCATCTAATTACTCCAGTGTTGCTTACTCTCATTGAGGTCCTTATTTGCCATCAGATTCTGGTACACCTATACCTCAGAGGAAGGATCTCTTTATTCTAAAGCACCAACAACCGCATCAATGTACGATTGTAGTTAGTCTCTTTTGTCTTATTACGTACCTTTAATAGTAAAAGGAGACGGAACTATAGATATTTGTTTATGCGTCTGTCCACTTTTTTCGTGCTAGTGTGTGTGAAAAGTGACCGTAAACATTAGGGCAGTTGTCACTTTGGTCTAATTGGTCTGTTTTGTTCATACTATTTGACACCACTCTCAAACACAAACGTCAAAAAAGGAGACATTCTTGCAATGGTATGGCTCCATCTATGCCTTTAGTTATACTCTCTTTGACCTATACACAATAAGACCCCGGGCACAGTATAAGAGAGAGTATCTATTACTAGATACAGTACGGACACTCCCTTCCTACCACCAACTTTTTACCTCACCCCCGCTATCGCCCTCTGGTTACCTCGCACTGGTTACTCGTTATCTACGAAGAAAACTTAAGGTTCAATTTATTTGGGTTCTTTTTTTTTTTTTTTTTTTTTAATTTATGTATTCTCTTTAAAGGGTACATGTGTGTCTTAAAAATTACCACGCCAAACTGTACAGCAGTTTGTCGGCGAAGCGCTCTTAACAACTTATGTTTTTTGTACCTTACTATTACTACACTAAACGGAGAGAAAAATATAACTAGTCGCTTTTGTCACAGCTTTGTAGTATGTTTGACAACCATAAATAAATGCGACCAAGACCCGAATAATAGCAACAATACAACAATGATTAATATATTGTTATGTAACATTATGTTTCTTGATATTGTAATTATTTTATTAAATATAATATGTATTTCTTTTTCTCCGTTTACACTATCATTAAAATACCTACAAGTAACATTTTGAGTTTTACACTACGAAAGAGCGAGACACACCTTAGACGAATAAGGCCTCTCAAACGATTAATCAATCAATTGATTGGTCAATCAACCGACAGCCCCAACTCATCCAAAAAGTGTCTCTTTAATTTAGATTTTAAGCAGTTTATAGAAATTTTATGTTCATCTCTTAACAGAGGAATGGACTTACAAATCTTGGGAGTCAGGTAGGCACGTGTCCGTTTACCATAGTAGTTATTAAATGGTTCGCATGTGCTGACGTCGTCTTGTCAATTTCATTTTTTTGTATGCAGTGTCCGGGCTGTGCCTATACACTATAAGACCCCGGGTATAAAGAGCGCGATTTCATGTCAGAATCCTGGCAACACGTCATTACGGAGTTGCGCACTGCACTTGCGCGAGCTTCGCTCCACACGAGTGACCTAATTCCGTACTAAATGCTATGAATTATTTTCGAAGCGGCAACGCACTGTACGCATCCTTCGCGCTTTCTTCCTTCTCTTTATTGATGCAATTGTATTATTATTAGATGTTACGACATTTTGATTGTACGTAACTGTTTATATACACACGTATAGCGTTTCTAATACACACAAACCTATAGTGTTTATAGGTTTTATAATAATGTATGTATACTTTTGCATGCAGTTGTATCTAGTTCAACATATTGAACGACTTATCAAGACAGTTCCTTTATTCTAAAGGGTGTAATAAAACACCCTAATAATATTTAAGGACCAGTACTTTCAAATCGACCTGTTTTTGGTTGAGTCTTAAGGCATGAAATAGTCGCTGTTGTTGTTCATGAACTTGTTTTTAATTATTCTTAGGCTGAAAACACGATAGTTATAACTTCTCTTGATCATAAAACCATGCAAAGATAGGTAGAAAGGTAGATAGTTTATGAAAAAATACACTGAAAAATAGGAAATAACATTGTCAACATTATCTGAGGCTAGTTTTTACCCAAGAGAAAAGATATTGATAAAAAATACGTTTTTTTGCTATCCTGCTTTCAATTGAAGTGAGATGGCTAATTGTAAACTTATGCTTGTAAGAAAGAGATGCACTAGGGATGGTTTAGACAGTAATAGTTTGGAGAGAAAAAGTGCAAGTCGGACTAGCGCATTCCGTACCACCATACAATATTGCCAAAACATTTTGTTTTCCCCGGGATCTTTAGTGAAAGCCCGACACACACTTGACCGATTTTTATTATTTGTTGTTTTACTTTAGTGTATGCCCTAATCGACTCAAATATATGGGACAAACATGTTTTAATTCTTTATTTTCGACTTTATCTCCATAAGGAATGTTGTTCAGTTTGATTGTTTAAACCACCCCTTTAAATATTACTAGGGTGTTTTGTTACACCCTGTATACCCCTTAAAACATATTTTATTGCACCCTGTACACTTGGTGCCAACATAAGGGGTAATAAAAAAGAAAACAAATGAATTATTGTAGCCTCAGGGTCTCGTAGCACCGTAGCGGCGTAGCACTCGCCACGGCGTAGACCCTCTCTGAGGTTTATTGCTTTTAATATTTTCGTTTCTGAGATTCAATGAATTTTGTTTTTAGGGTTCCGTTCCGAAAACGGGACCCTATAACTAAGACTACGCTGTCTGTCCGTCCGTCTGTCCTACCTATTTAGGGCTGTAACTTTTGAACCGTAAGAGCTAGATTGTTGAAATTTTCACAGAATGTGCCTTATTACGGCGGATTGGAATAAAAATTTCAAAGAGTTAAAAATTAAGGGGGGTCCTCATACAACTAGAAAAATACAACTAGATACAACTAGGAACTAGTTTTTATCAACGTTTTTTTCTTTTCGCTCTATGGTAAAAACGCTAGTAAAAACAAGTGTCAAACTTGGTGCGATTCTAGAGCAAACTCAACATTATAACAACGAAAGAACCGGCCAAGTGTGAGTCAGTCTCGTGCTAAAGGTCCTGGAGGAAAAAAAATGTTTGTTAGTTAATATGTTGTGTTGTACGGAACCCTCGGTGCGCGAGTAGCCCGACTCGCACTTGCCCGATTTTTTTTCTTTCCTCTTCTTATCGTTTGGGCAGAGCCCTGGTGTTTAAGGTTTGCGTTACGTCACGCTTTTTTTCACCTTTGTACCGCTTTCACAAATAGAGCAATCTAGCGCTGTTTTGGATTACTACCTTTTTAGGGTTCCGAAGTCAACAAGGAACCCTTATAGTTTCGCCATGTCCATCCGTCCGTCTGTCCGCAGCTTAGCTCAGAGACGGTTAGTACTAGAAAGCTGTAATTTGGTATGGATATACATATTAATCACGCCTACAAAGTGGTAATTTTTTTTTTGAAAAAAATTGTTTTTTTAGGGTTCCTCCCCTATACGTGAAGTGGGGATGACATTTTTTTTTCTCGTCTACCCCATGGTGTGGGGTATCGTTGGATAGGTCGTTTAAGAATATTATAGGTATGGGAAAACCATTTTTCGATTTAGGGATCCGTTAGCGAAATATTATGCTTTAAAGTGAAAAATTTGGTTTGAGTCAAGTGTCCCCCACCCCTGCCAGCTAAACTGTTGTTTCTGGATATGTGAATAAATACATGGCAGTATATATATAAGGAAATTAATAGGAAAACTATCACCGCTAAGTAGGCTTTACAAGTTTACGAGTAATAGTCGATCAACTTATAACATTTTACTTTTTAGATTTTATAAGCCGTTAAACCGTAGTATAAAACAAAATGCCACCTTCTAAGTGCATATTATATATTTTTTTATTTTTTTTTTATTTTATTATTCTTAGGAAGATTTACAGCTTTAATTACATACTAAACACAACTTTAAATAACTGTAAGCTAATTACAAATCTCTATTGTGACGGGCAACTACGAAACCCTATCATGCGCGTGGTCCGACACGCACTTGGTCAGTTTTTTATTAATAACAACACGATAAGGAAAATATCCCATCAAAAAAATAAAATGCAAAAAAATGCACGAAATGGTTTAGATTGATTCATTGAATCCCAGTTTTTACAAAGCAAAAGCAAAGCAAGCAGTTTTTACGTAACGAAATGGAGGGGGGGGGGAGGGGTCCCGGCCCGGCCAAGCCGGTACTGCCACGAGGAGGGAGGGGACGCCCCCCCCCCTCCTCTTTTTGCGATACGTAATTGATGAACGACCCCTTAGTATAGCTAGTATAAAAATGTTATTTACTTCTTAGTGCATCTCTACATCCTCGGTAGAATTTATGTATTCCAATAAAACCGGTCAAGTGCGAGTCGGCGGGTTCCGTACTACACCACCACAGAACACAGCATTATTAACATAGAAAAAAAACTTTTGTCCGGGACCTTGAGCGCAATACCGACTCACACTTGGCCGGTTTTTGGTATTTGTTGTTATTCTGTAGAGCTTGTTCTATAATCACACTAAGTTTGACGCTTGTACGTATTACCGTTTTTACGATAGAGCGTGAAGAAAAAACGTTGATAAAAACTAGTTTCTTGTTGAGAACCCCCCTTAATTTTTTATTTTTTGTCATTTTTATTATTTGTTAACAAATCCGCCGCAATAACGCATAATCTGAGAAAATTCAACTATCTAGCTATTACGGTTCAAAAGTTACAGCCCTAAATAGGAAAGACAGACGGACGGACGGACGGACGGATGGACAGAGTAGGCTTAATAACAGGATCCCGTATTCACCCTTTGGGTACGGAACCCTAAAAATCATGGAATGTTTTTTTTTTCTCCGTATCTATACTGAACGATTTTTACCGCTGCTTCATACATTTAGGTCGATTGACATTTTTAATGGAACAGAGTTTTTTTGCGCTTTCGATGTTGGCTCCATAGTGAAAGTTGTTCAATTTGATGGTCTTAATGCATTGAAAGTTACACCCTGTATATTTTAAAGATAAAATATGATAGGTAACCTACGATAGTACAATAATATCAAAACCCAAGGGTCCCAGAAGGCTACAGCGTAGCGTGTTGCTACGCGGCTACGGTGCTACGTGCTACGGGACCCCAGGGGCGGACTTATTGCTTACTTAATTTATATTTGACGAGACCTTGACACTTTGGGTTAGTTTAGGAAGTAACATTATATTAAACTACTCTTATAGGTGTAAAAAAAGGTAAAGTGCGAATCGTTTTTTATTTTGGGTTCTGTAAAAAGAAATACGAAAGTCGACATTGTTTTCTATAACAAATAAACAAGGAATGTGATATGGGAGGTGATAATTAAAAAAAAAACGGCCAAGTGCGAGTCGGACTCGCGCACGACGGTTCCGTACCACCATACAATATTACCAAAATTTGTTTTCTCCGGGATCCTTAGCGCAAGCCCAACACACACTCGCCCGGTTTTTATTATTTCACTAGCTGTTGCCCGCGACTTCGTCTGCGTTACCCGGGTAAAAACAATCATATGTGTTAATCCAGGCCATGGTCTATCTGTATGCCAAATTTCATCCAAATCCGTTCAGCAGTTTTTGCGTGAAAGCGGAACAAACATCCATCCATACTTACAAACTTTCGCGTTCATAATATTAGTAGGATATTATACCTTAGAGTATACTCTACATAGTGAAATTGATATCATTAGCATCCTTTTAAACTAAGAGTCTACCCATCAAACTGAACAACTTTTAATATGGGAGCAAACCAATCGGAGCAAAAAAAAATCTGCTGTTGTATACATTTGAGTCGCGAACTCGCGCGTCGACATTGCAGTTTAGTATGGAACAGCTGATTTTTTTTTGCTCCGATTGGTTTGCTCCCATAGTGAAAGTTGTTCAGTTTGATGGGTAGACTCTTAGTTTAAAAGGATGCTAATGATATCAATTTAACCCTGTATACCTACCAAGTTTGACGTGTATGTATTGCCGTTTTTACGGTAGAGCAAAAACAAAAACACGTTTCTTGAATGAATTTGTAAATAATACAAAAAAAAAACGTTATTGAAAGAACATTAAAATTGGTTAAGGTTGGTATTAGTAGAGCAAGCCTCTCTTTCTAACAAGCAAACTTTTGCAATTAACCATCCCGCTTCAATGGAAAGTAAGATCGCAAAAAAACGTATTTTTCATCAATATCTTTTCTCTTGGGTGTTTGGGGAAAAATCCATCGGGTAGAAGCCCTGCTAATTGTAATTATTTACCTTTCAAATGAGAAGAAATGGTGTAGGGTCATTCTTGTAAAACTGGTTATAAATCTGAAATCGAGCTTACTTTGCTCCTCTTTTCTATCGAGAAAATTTAATAGAATCGTGTTTTCAACGGTTAAATGCCCTGCAGAAAGAACGTATCTACACTGTTATGTGAACTATACATATTAAATATAATAATTTGGTTATCAAAAATCGGTTCAAAAACAGACAAAATAGGTATGACCCCCTCTTAAAAACCTGACAAAATCGTGCAATATTTAGTACTAAAATATTTATTTCCTGCTGTCACCGTTTTCTACCAAGCTGTACAATCTGTAGGTATAAGTACAATCACCGTCAAAATATCTAAACAAATCTACTATTACATTGTGTCGCGTCGCGGTCGGAACTCAAGACCACAGCCTGTGAAGTGTCGAGATAACGTCACAACTCTTAACGGAACCACTTTTGTTCGCGGCTGTACAACATACAATGTACTAATCAAGCAGTATCGACGCTGAGCACGCGTGAGCAAAGTTCGATGACTACGTTGGACCGCAGTTCTAGGGCGCAGTCTATTGAATATTTCTTTAATATTCATTTTCTCATACTCATCATCACCAGCCTGTACAGGGTGTAACAAAACACCCTAGTTATACTTAAGGGGGTGCTTCAGACCATCAATCTGAACAACTTTCACTATGGAGCCAACGTCGAGAAAAAATAAAAAAAATCTGCCGTCCCATATATTTGAGTCGAGACGGTACTGCAGTTTTGTATGAAAGAGCGGATTTTTTTAGCGATTTCGATGTTGGCTCCATAGTGAAAGTTGTTCAGTTTGATGGTCTGAAGCACCCCCTTAAGTATAACTAGGGTGTTTTGTTACACCCTGTATACGTCCCACTCCCACTACGTCCCATACGTATTTGTGTGAGTGTTTCATGTTGCCTGCCCGTATCTCTGTTCATATTTCGTGTTGTCTGTCCGGATCTGTGTTCATGTTTTGTGTTGTCTATCCGTATCTGTATTTATGTTCCATGTCATCTGTCCGTAAGATATCTATGTTCGGAGAAATCTTTATAGATTTCTCGATCAACGACGAGGCGCTCGTTACCTCCCCCCTTCTCGCCTACCTAAGACAAACCCTGGACACTTCATACAAACGAGAGCTAGCACACGTATGCTGAATGAGTGCAAGTGAGAGAGGAATACACAACTGCGTAATGACGTTCCTCCTCCCATATATACCACCGAGAAAGTGTGAGTTCTGATATGGGGCAGGGAGAGTCCGTACTGTACCTACGCAGGTAGTACTATTTCTTATTATTACTGCTTGATTACTGTATGTACAACAATAATAGTTCATGTTTGTTTATAAAGTAGGTTAATGTACTCAGTGAATTTCATAACTATAACATGACTGTCTTGAAAGTGCATGCTTTACAAAACATTCGTCAAATTAAAAAACCTGCGATGTGCGAGTCGGATTCCATCGGGTTCCGTACCTGATATTTAAATGTCAAATCAAAAGTAGAAAGATGCGTATCTCCATAGTAATTTTGACATTTACAACTGCTGAGTTCAAAGAATGAGTTTCAAAAATCGCACTCCTGGTCAGTTTTTATTATTTGTTGTTTTGCTTTGGAGTATAATCTACAGGGAGAAATTGATATCATTGGCATCCTTTTAAACTTAAAGTCTACCCATCAAACTAAACAACTTTTACTATGGGAGCAAATTGATAGGAGCAAAAAAATCTGGTGTTGCATACATTTGAGTCGAGTAGGCATTGCAGTTTAGTATGGAACAGCAGATTTTTTTTTTGCTCCGTTTTGTCGGTTTGTTCAGTTTGATGGGTAGACTCTTAGTTTAAAAAGATGCTAATGATATCAATTTCACCCTGTATAATCACAACTAGTTTGTCGCTTTTGTGTAAGTATTGCCGTTTTTACGAAAGAGCAAAAATATAAATAAAGTTCGCGGTACGCGCCGTTGAGATTATACTATACCTAAAGAACTGAAAGGAACAGATGGGAGCCCACCTATTGCAAGGATGTCCACTTTTTTGACGTGATAGTGTGTGTAAAGTGATCATAGTTGGTCATATCATAGCACAATCACAGTATAAGAAAGAGTATCTGTTACTAGATACAGTACGGACTCTCCCTTCCTCCCACCAACTTTTCACCTCACCCCCTCTGTCGACCTCTGGTTACCGCGCACTAGTTACTCGTTACCTAAGAAGAAGACATAAGGTTCAATTTCTTTGGTTTCGCATGTGCTGACGTCATCTTGTCAAATTAAATTCTTTGTATGCAGTGTCCGGGCTGTGGCACAGTATAAGACAGTAATCCATCTTCATATAATGGTACCAAACGCGGCCTACGCCTCGTAGCACGCACACACTGACAATATCACCGCGTAGCCCCGTCTGGCGCTGCCTTGGCTGCCTTAGATATCGTCGTACGTACTGGCGAGCACAAGTCGCGTTTGGTACCATTGTATGAACATGGATTAATGTCTTATACTGTGGTCATAGTTGGTCATATTATTAAAAGACAAAACACACACTAACACATAAAAAAAAGTAGACAGCCGCATAAAAAAATATCGATAGTTCCATCTCCATTTACTATTAAACGTACGTCATAAGACAAAAGAGACTAAAGACGATTTTTTTTTCGCTTACGCTGGTAAACGGAACGTCAGTGTAACCGCGTATGTGATAGCGATAGTCATAAAATCCTATACAATTTAATATGAAACTAGATGACTGACTCCGGAGTCAGGCAGCCGTCGTAGTACAATAAAGTGCGCGGTTACGTCGATAAGGACAGCAATAAGTAGCGATCTCCTTTTTTAACAATTGCGAATTCGCTATGTGCATCTCTTATTGAGTGAATATGACAAGACACGTGCTTTCTTCTAGTACCTTCTCTTTCTACGCTAACTACACAAGTAAATTGATTCGGAATCTATTCTTTAGAATAAAAGAGGTCCTTGATCATAGGTAGGTGCTTATCACGGTAAGGTATTTGGGTACGGAACCCTAAAAAGATCCAGCTGTCGATTAGCTTCTGCCTGCTCTATTTTGAGATATCATCACGCTTACTAATAAAGGTGCTGAGTAACACGCTTGAATGCTAATTCAGTTGGCACATAGTACACAGTTTCTAATGAGTGAGTATTTATTTGTAGAATTTGTAATATATTGGAAATACCTAATGATTCAATCGGCTTTGTAGGTTTTTATTTTTGGCTGTATCACTATTTGAATATTTACCAACGGTCGTCTTCTGCAGTTCTAGCATGCCACGCAGAACAAAGCGACAAAACAAGAAAACCTTCATGTGCGCTCGCTTTCGCGTAGGTACAATCAGAGCTCGCGCAACTCTCTAACAAAAAAATGTTATATGAAACGTGCACCGACGCCATTAAATTCCTTTGGATGGTTGCACACGTTTCATACTTTCTTTCTTTTTGTTCGTTTCTTTCTTTCTTTTCTTCCTTTCTTTCTTTTTTCTTTTTCGTGACTCCCGGGAGTCACGTGACGCCGGGCATCACGTGACGCCGGGAGTCACGAGACGCTCTATGCTTGTGTGATACGTCTCTAAGTCAACCGAAAATAATCTGATGTGAAAAATGTCTTCAAACAGTAAATTATAGTACTCCGTGCTCATACTAACTCAAATAAATAAGGGTCCCGTATTTTAATGAATGTTTTTAATTCTTTTGTCAGGCACCGAGTACACCTGTCAGCCGTAGAGCGTCACGTGACTCTCGGGAGAAACGTGACGCTCTACGCTATGTCAACCGAAAATAATCTGATGTGAAAAATGTCTTCCTACAGTAAAATTATAGTACTCCGTGTTCATACTAACTCAAATAAATAAGGGTTCCATATTTTAATGAATGTTTTTAAATCGTTTGACTAGCAACGAGTAACAGCTGTCGGCACATCGACGTCGACACCGATTTCGAACACTTTTCAACGCCGATAATTAGTGCTGTCACATTTCAACACATCGTTCTATTTTTATCGACGTTTTTTCATCACGTTTTTTGATTATTTTGTTATTTGTTTTCATTTTTATTATTTTGTGTAAAGGCAGACGAACGGCTGCGACGGCTTCGTGTGATTAATGTATGTTACTTAACATCGTGCACAATAAATCATTTGATTACCATTTTAATTTAATGGATTAGTTTGTCAGATTTAATATATAGGATGTTTATTAAATGAAGTTGAGCATTTATTTACTATCTTGAAATGTAAAAATAATAATTATAGTAAACAAAGCAAGATATACTTGTAATTGGCCTATAGCTGTCTAAAGTTTTAAACTATATTTTGTTTTATAGCTGTAAGCTCCACAAATTAAATTAAATAAAAATACTTACCTATTAATAAATAATAAATAAGTATCTTGAAAAATATCACACAAAATAACCACCACCATTGTCACCTATTAACTTCAATTATTAATTATTATTATTAGTCATTGTTCGAAATAAATTCTAAGCAAGGGACTTATTAAATTGAAACAATATATTGAATTTATTAAATAAATATACAAGGGGTCTTATACAGAGGTACTGTATACAAAACTGCAGTACCGGCTTGACTCAAATGTATGGGAGAACTGATTTTTTTTTTAAATACTCCGTGTTCGGTCCATAGTGAAAGTTGTTCAGTTTGATGGTCTGAAGCACCCCCTTAAGTATTACTAGGGTGTTTTGTTACCGAGGGGTAGTCTGAGATATTCTGAAAACTCAAAACATCCCCAGCACGCACACTACACTACTAGACTCTACTTTTGCTCTACTTGCATTTTATGACAACTTAATCGATTTTTCATTTGTCTCTCAACTCTAATTCTTTGAAGGAGTAGTCAAAATATTATCTAAACTATTATATTATAAAACTGTAACAGAAGTGTGTCTGTACATTGAAGATATTTACAAAAAAAATTACGATATGGTTTTTAGATGTCCCTGATTCCAAATCACAAATTTTTTTATTTTTTGTCCGTCTGTTTGTTTGTGTGTTTGTTTGTTCGAGCATCACGCAAAAACTACTGAACCTATTTTAATGAAACTTTTTTGTTTGATAGCTTATGATCTGACTTAAAATCTGGTAAGTATATAATTTATGTCGCATGTAAATGCTCGTTCTAAATATTATAAGATTCCAATATGAATTATCTTAGCCACATAGCTTTTTCCGAAATGTACTTAAAGTATGTATGTAATAAAATTTAGTATGTTTCAAACATAAGAAAAAAAGATTCACTTGCCTTAAAAACCGTTATCTGATGATTACAAAGTACAAACACACACAAACTTCCAAAAAGCACTCTCATTTAAAAAAACAAAATAAAACTCTAAAGTTCTCGGAACCGTCCGACCGCTTTCCCTCCGACCAAACAACTCAGAAAATGATTCATGTAATGAATAAAATACTGTAAGAACTGAAAATATTCGTTAATGAAAAATTTGACTCACCTTTCAAAAATTTGAGAATTGCACTCTGAGTTCAAAAATGAGTCTTGCGAATTCCTTAGCACTTTGTCACTGTAATTTTTGTCACATTCCTTCATCGCTTTTCGACAGGATGATTCTTGGTTTTATTAAAACACTTTTTATTTAACTAAATCGATGAAAAAAATTATTAATGTAAAAATTTCTTAATCAGGAACCCAGGTTTCGTCAAATCAGAATAACTGAATTAATTATTATACGCTAAATCCGTAACTTTCGATCCAAAAAACAATTAAATAGACATCCTTGGACCCAGATAAGAACTTTACTATTAAGTAAATCAATATTTATAATAAAAAACATTATTCGGGAATGCGATTCGTTGGATCGATCGGAAGTTTTCGTTAAAAATAAACGGCGCGTGGCACCGCACGCGCAGGCCGATGATGCTGCGACTAGTGCGTTTAAAGAGTTACTTTATCGATGTTATTATTTAAATAGACTTTAGATTTTGCTTGCGTAGTTAGGCGCGGATTCAGCCTCTAGCATTTCGATGTTATTTATACTTTTTTCAAAACATATTTTAATTCTGTTAAGGGTATCATCAGACCATCAAACTAAACAACTTTATCTATGGGATGAACATCGAAATAGGGGCGAAAAAATTACCAGTGTCTTGTACCTGGTACACTTGTCCCACAGTTGATGCTGTGTCTACATTTGAATCGAGTGGCAGTCGTTTGCTGTTTTGTATAAAACACCTGAAATGTTTTCGAATGCCATCGTATCATTATGCTTCTTTTCTTGGTCATACCCCATATTCCCACCGCTGTAACTCCTGTAAACCAGGATTAACAGCGCTGACTACTCAAAATAGACAATAAAGTCAGCAAACGTGGGGTATGAGGTATGACTTTAATCCAGGAAGCTGGCAAAGATATTGTCTATAGGTACCTGGAGTACAGACTCCCTTAGAATAGCGTTGAAACCAGAGTTGAAACATGAAAATACTCCTTGGCGGTCGACAATGTTCTTCCTTTTTAATTTTTTCGACGATTTCGACGAAAACTTTATCCTTTTCTAATAATAGTAGATAGGTACTGGGTCATTTATGCGTAGAACAAAAATTTTAAAATTGACGTAGTATGTCGTTGAATAGAAAGGGAAAAACATAAAGTTGGAAACATTGACGAGGGAAACGTACGAAAGAAGGACGAACTTTAACGACCACCATGACCAATTTTCGTGTTACCATGTTTGTTGTGTGTGAGGATTGGTATCCATTGGTTTATATTCATGCTAATCTGTCTTGGAAACGGTAATGAATTTAATCAAAGGAGAAGGAAAAAGTGTAGTAACTAAGCTTAGGTGTGAAATAATAAAACTATCGATACAATTCCATCGACACGTCCCCGGTATCGCGCGATATGCATGCGAGACTGTCGACAACTGACGCGGCACAAATATAATATTTTAGTTTCAAATGAATTACTGGCGTGAGAAACTATGTTTAAAATTACTTTATTAGTTTATACTCACGACTGTATTTCATGTCGGAGTGGTTAGAGTCTGTGTTACAGCTATCTACGAACAAGCGTGTAGTTTTAGAAACTTACAGTTTTGTATTTAGGGTTTTTGGATTGAATTGAATCGTCGCGATGTCATAGAACCCGCCTACGTAAAAAGGTAACTTTAAATTGACACTGAATAGAAAAAACAACAAGTCTAGCAGTTTAGAATTCTTTTAAGTTATATTGAAAAGACATCAAAAGTCAGATGCAGGGCACAGGCCTATTCACTAAGATAGGGTGAATGGGCGTTAGTCCACCAACAATGCCAATTGATAAACTTCACACACACATCCAAATTTCTTCTTAAGCGTATGCAGGTTTCCTCACGATGTTTTCCTTCACCGCGGTAACTAAAAACATAGTGCACCGTTTCAGAGCAGTCATTATATAATTATTACGGACATAATATCTTGGACAATTATCTAGTCACATTTAAAGTACCAGAATCTAGCCTGGACTTGCATTATGATGACTAGACAACTATATAGAATACATATATAAATACAAACATCCATGACTAGGGTACAAATATTCATATTCATCATATAAATATTTGTCCCTTATGGGATTCGAACCCGCGACCCTCGGCACAGCAGGCAGGTTCACTACCGACTGTGCTACCGGGCCATCTAAATATACATAGAAAACGACAATAGTTTAAAACAACGTCATCAGTGTTATTTATCAGTTTATCACGCATGCGCGCTGCATACAAACGAAGCCTGGTGATATTTTCAATACTATATCCAATCAAAATCAATGCAATTTTTCATAAACAATCTAGAAACTAATTTCTATGTCTGTATGAAGTCAGATTTTCGTTAAAATATACATTTGTATGGAAATCTTTGAGGCACTGTAAATTTAAAACTTTAACGAAAATCTGACTTCATACAAACATAGAGAGATTAGTTTCTAGAGTGTTTCTGAAAAATTTCATTGACTTTGATTGATTAGTATTGAAAATATGACCGGACTTCGTTTATATGGAGCGTGCTCCACACACTTTTCAACCGGATGGCGCGTATAGTTAACGAGTGCCGGTTAAACTAACTAAATATAACAGCGTGATCTAAATTTAGACATTTTAACCCCATGTTTTTGTACATCGTTAAAGTGTTACAACCGGGCGAATGAACTAGGCACCTGGCTCGCACGTGGTTCGCACGTGGCTCGGAATAAAAAACTTGGAAAACTCTGAAAGAATAACTCGAAAATGCTAAAGCGGACTAGGAAAAGGGACTCGTGTAACGGTAACTGAAAAAAAAAAAACGGCCGACGGCGGGGTCCCGCGGGGGGGGGGGGGGGGGGGGTAGTAAGGGGTGTCAAATCCCGAGCCACGTGCGAGCC
Source organism: Agonopterix subpropinquella (assembly GCA_922987775.1). Classification (NCBI taxonomy): domain Eukaryota; kingdom Metazoa; phylum Arthropoda; class Insecta; order Lepidoptera; family Depressariidae; genus Agonopterix; species Agonopterix subpropinquella. The sequence continues at coordinate 13,866,055 of OV277716.1, forward strand.
AGGTGCCAAGTTAATTCGCCCGGGTTGTAGATGTTTAGTGATAGCGACCGGCTTTTTTAGGGTTCCGTTGTCAAACAAGAAACTTACTACTTATTCTTTCGTCATTCTGCAGAATAAACTGGTTAATAATAGCCCAGACACAGAATGTACTAAAAAGACAACACAACTCACATACACCCATACAACACCGAACCTAATGGTATATACAATACAGGGTGTTAGGGTAAGCAGTTGCATTACTTTAAGGGGTGATTGTACCTATGATACTGAACAACTTTCCATAGTAGCCTATAGGAAAGAAGTTTGGCCGAAGGCCATGTAATGTGAGACCCAGACTTAGAGGTCCCATACATGAATGAAACTTAGTAATACGTGTAGAGTGAATCAAAACTAACAAAAATGTAAATTAGTTGTAATCTGTAGAAGTTGGGGGAAAGGTATTTCTCCTTACGATAACTTTTGTATCAAGGGATAAGAGGCACCCCGATAGCCTACCTCATAATTGAGTCCATCTTTAAATTACAGTCTAAAGCTAAGGAAGTAATCCTTCAGTGGATCCCATCACATATTGGTCTAGTTGGGAATGAAAGAGTTGATGTGTTGGCTAAGCAGGCTTGTTGTGATGGAGTGCCATTTCAAATAAAACCTTATTTCACGGACTGCATTCATCTGATCAAAGAAAAGTGCTATCAATTGTGGAAAGAGTACTTTGATGAAAGGTCCCTTGAGAAAGGAGTGTGGTATAGAACCATTCAGTCCGAGCCGTGGAAAATCCCATGGTTCGATGACTGTAGACTAAGCAGACCTTATCTAGTTACAGCATTTAGACTTCGTTCTGGACACATCCCACTTAACAAGTTTGCATTTTTGATGAAAAAGGTCCCTTCCCCAAATTGTGTAGAATGTGGTGTAATTGAAGATTGCTTTCATATAATGATGGAATGTGTACGGAACGAGGACCTGAGAATCGAGATTGTAGCCCGTGATCAAAGGTTAAGAGAAGTTGGAGGATGTAATGCTGTCTTGGCGTTCCCGCTGTCGGAGATCGCTCAGGCATTATATAAAGTTGTGATGGTGGGCATAAGTAGAAGGTAAAAACTACTAGTTATGGCCATCAATATATTATAGTCGTTTCTGTATAGATAAGTAGTCATTATAGAGTGACATTGTCGTCTATTGACAAAACTCTCTAAATAAAGATTTAAAAAAAAAAAAAAAAAAAAGTGTGTGAAACTAATAACCGTACCACATTATGATAATGGAAGAAAACGAAATCACACACACTATCTATTTTATATGTTCGAAAAAATTTGTCTCTCTTTCCCAAAAACAGTGACGTTCATAATTACAATACAAGAAATAAAAATAAATTAGTATTCCCACATTTTCGACTCAGTAAAGTCAACACATCTTTCATGGGGCACTGTATACGCTTTTATAATAAGATACCAGAGGATATTCTAAACTTACCAGACAAAAAGTTTAAGTCTTATGTTAAACAAGTCCTCTGTAAAAAAGGTTACTATAAACTCGATGATTATTTGAATGACCAAAATGTCTGGTCTTGACAATTTTACACTATGTAATGCAATATTGTATTTTAATTGTACTTTGTACATTTTGTTTTGTTTAAAAGATGTGTGTTGTAGAGTTTCTGGCCGCATCTTCTCTCAACGGAACACCTTCCGACGCGGTGGTAGAGTCAAAAAATGACGTCAAAAAGCTATCTATATGATATTGTTACGGCCGCTGTCAAACGTCAAACGTAAAGAAGGCATTCGAAAATTCGGCCGGCTCATTAACAATCGCCGTGGTCCTACGGTCTAAGGTTCCGCCTCCCATGCTAGGGGGTGACGGTTCGAATCCGATCCGCGCCAAAAATATTTCTAGATTTTTGTGTTTGTGTTTTTAGAAATGTTCTAGAAGGTAGAGAGAGAAGGAATATTTAAAAAGGGACCAAAAGGTCTAGGGGTGTCTAGGAACTTCGAGAAAGGAGGCGAAATTACGAATATTTGAAAAGAACCAGAAAAGTGGGCGTGTCTTCGATCGGTTTCGAAAAAGGAACGCGGGGGTTAGAACTATCTGGAGGAAAACAATCGAGTAAAGAAAAGAAGATCGAAAAAAGGGTATTCCGGAATGTTCTGCGGGATATAAAAAGGCGGCGAATTTCGACTGGCGGCAGTATTGGTTTTACAGTGAACAGTGCGAAACAAAAGGAAGAAAAGTAAAAGTGGAAAAGTACTAGTGAAGAGAAAAGTGCTAAGAGTGGAACAGTGAGTAGACTAGTGTCAGTGTAGTGCGTGACGTCATAGGTGTCGGTGTAGTACGTGACGTCATAGTGTCAGTGTAGTGTGTGACGTCATAGTGTCGTACGTCTTGACGTCATAGTGTCGTACGTCGTGACGTCATAGCCGTGACGCGTGTCGTGTCGTCACAGTAGTGACGTAGTGGACTGTGAACAGTGACAGTAAGTGGTGCACGGGGAATCCCTGCGAGGAGGACCCGGTGAAGTGAACCGTTTAGGGGAACCTCTGCGAGGTGGACCGTTTGTAAGTTTAACCCAAATAAACTCTGTAAAATTGGACTTAGCGTTTCACTCCAATCCCGGAACCCGTAGCTCGTAACATTTGGTGTCAGAAGTGGGATTGGAGTAAGATGCCGCTGGTGCCAAAGGAGTTAAAGGGAGTCACCACCCGGGCCATGTCGGAAGCGCGACAGGAAGGTGCGGCCCCTGTAACTGAGGTGCAGCGGACCCCGGAGAGAAGACCTGAGGGGGGTGAAGTGCAGCGCACTCCAGAGCAGAACCCAGGAAATTTCCTCTATCAAATCCAGCGCATGATGGAGGACCAGGCTCGCCGGCAGGAGGAACAAATGCGCGCGATGCAGGAGGCGCAGGCTCGCCGGCAGGAGGAACAGGTTCACGAACTGCGCGCAATGAAAGAAGAGCAAGCTCGCCGCCAGGAGGAACAGGCTCGCCGGCAGGAGGAACAGGCTCGCCGGCAGGAGGAACAGGCTCGCATGATGAAGGAACAGGTTCTACGCCAGGAGGAACTGGCTCGCCGGCAGGTGGAACAACTGCGCGCACTGAAAGATGAGCAGGCTCGCTGTCGGGAGGAACAGGTGCACGAACTGCGCACGATGCAGGAGGCGCTTCATAAAGATATTACGAAAGGCTTGCAACAGGCAGTAGAGAGAGTCGAAGTCGTAGAAGGGAGGTTGGATCGTGTGAAGGGAGAGCTCGAAGGGAGGTTGGATCATGTGAAGGGTGAGTTCGGAGGGAGGCTGGACCGTGTGGAGGGCGAGTTTGCCAAGATCCGGCGAGAGGTTGAGCAGAGCAGATCTCATAGTCGTGTTGCTGCTGTTTTAGACTCACCCATGCAACCAAAAGGCGTCAAGACTCCGGTTTACGATGGACTGACGTCATGGCCCGCCTTCAAGCTACAATTTGAGACAGCGATGAAAGTTAATGGCTGGGGCAAGGAAGAGGCGGAGCCTGCGTTGATATTAGCACTCCAGGGACAGGCTCTCACAGTACTAGAAGCCGTGGGTGCTGGAGGAAACCTGTCGTTTGACAATCTTTTTGGAGCTCTGGAGGCTAGATTCGGCGATGGGCATATGGAACACGTGTATCGGGCGCGGTTGAAGGAACGTAACCAACATACTAACGAGAGTCTGCAGCAATGGTCCGTGGAAGTGGAGAAGCTTGTGCGGAAGGCTTTTCGGTCATCACCGGCAGTCATTGATGACATGCTCCTGCAGACCTTTACGGATGGGATACGGGACCCGGAGGTGCGAGCTGCAGTGCGACTTGGGCACCATGTTACACTCAGGGACGCTGTTGCTCATGCATTGGAAGTGGAAGCTGTACGTCAGGATCCTCGTTCCGGTCGACGCAGGGAGATTGTGGTGACTGGAGCGTCAGCGCCGAGAAATCGGAGTGACAATTATTTATGCTACAAGTGTGGTGAACAAGGGCATATTCGTAGCTCCTGTCCGAACCGATCAGGCCGCCGTTATGTGTGCTACAAGTGTGGTGAACGAGGGCATATTCGCAGCTCCTGCCCGGGGCGCACAGGCCGTCGTTATGTGTGCTACGAGTGTGGTGAACGGGGGCATATTCGCAGTTCCTGCCCGAAGCGTACAGCAGGAGAACTGGAGGACGTTGGCCGGCTATGTTGCAAACCCAATCATTAGAGTCAGGCAAATATCGGACGGAGATAGTCTGCTAGTTGAAGGAGAGGTCAATGGTAGAATCTGTCAACTAGCTGTGGATACCGGAGCTTCGAGGACGGTGGTCAATGCTCGACTGATAAGCGAAATGGAAAGTTATCAGGAGAAACGACTTCTGCAGCGAACCAAACTACAGTTAACGACTGCGACCGGCCAGCGCATACCAGTTAAGGGGGAGTTGGGAGTTTCGATTACGATCGGTGAGACTCTTTTCAAACATGAGGTAATTGTAGCTGAGATAGTGGACGATTGCATCATTGGCTTGGATTTCTTACAAAATCACCAGTGCAACATAGACATGAAGAACGGAGTGCTACGATGTAATACAGAGGAGGTTCCGATGAAAGGTGGATCATCGGAAAAGGTCTACCATGTGAGAAGAATGGTTCTCGAGCCTGGATCACAGAACTTGGTACCTGTTGTTTTGCCCAAGAGTAACGATGGGAGCTGTGCTGTGATGGAAAAGGTTGAAGCTGGGATTTGTTGGATTCCGGTGAGGAAAGTTGTTGGACCAGTTTCTTCTGCTCCGATCCTGATACCTAACGTTGGAGATATGGACCTGACGATTGGGAAGGGGGAGGTTGTTGATCACTGTGGAGATAATCCTCCTAGGAAGCAGAAGGCTGAGGGGGATGTCGTATCGAAAGTTGTAGAAGACTCCAGCAAGGACCTGGCAAAGCCACAGGCTGTGATAGCGAAGAACTCGCTCTCTAAGAACGGCGCACATATTGGTAAAATAGACCTGGTGAAGCATGCGAACAATACAGGAGACGTAGCGCCAGTCAATCAGCAGCTTAGGCGCATTCCGTTTGCTCGTAAGAAGGAGAAGCGTCCGAAGTTACAATCAAGTTGGAAAAGGCCATATGAGGTAGTGACCAGGATGAACGTCGGCCAATACCGATTCCGGCGTCCGCCAGGGAGCCCGTTGAAGTTAGTGCACGTTGACCGGTTGGCTCGATATTTCAGCAGTAATGATGCTCGGGACGAGCAGAACTAAGGGAGGGGCAGTGTTACGGCCGCTGTCAAACGTCAAACGTAAAGAAGGCATTCAAAAATTCGGCCGGCTCATTAACAATCGCCGTGGTCCTACGGTCTAAGGTTCCGCCTCCCATGCTAGGGGGTGACGGTTCGAATCCGATCCGCGCCAAAAATATTTCTAGATTTTTGTGTTTGTGTTTTTAGAAATGTTCTAGAAGGTAGAGAGAGAAGGAATATTTAAAAAGGGACCAAAAGGTCTAGGGGTGTCTAGGAACTTCGAGAAAGGAGGCGAAATTACGAATATTTGAAAAGAACCAGAAAAGTGGGCGTGTCTTCGATCGGTTTCGAAAAAGGAACGCGGGGTTAGAACTATCTGGAGGAAAACAATCGAGTAAAGAAAAGAAGATCGAAAAAAGGGTATTCCGGAATGTTCTGCGGGATATAAAAAGGCGGCGAATTTCGACTGGCGGCAGTATTTGGTTTTACAGTGAACAGTGCGAAACAAAAGGAAGAAAAGTAAAAGTGGAAAAGTACTAGTGAAGAGAAAAGTGCTAAGAGTGGAACAGTGAGTAGACTAGTGTCAGTGTAGTGCGTGACGTCATAGTGTCGGTGTAGTACGTGACGTCATAGTGTCAGTGTAGTGTGTGACGTCATAGTGTCGTACGTCTTGACGTCATAGTGTCGTACGTCGTGACGTCATAGCCGTGACGCGTGTCGTGTCGTCACAGTAGTGACGTAGTGGACTGTGAACAGTGACAGTAAGTGGTGCACGGGGAATCCCTGCGAGGAGGACCCGGTGAAGTGAACCGTTTAGGGGAACCTCTGCGAGGTGGACCGTTTGTAAGTTTAACCCAAATAAACTCTGTAAAATTGGACTTAGCGTTTCACTCCAATCCCGGAACCCGTAGCTCGTAACAATATTATTTTGAATAAAAAATTGTTTGAATTTTGAATTTTTGAATTTATCAGTTCAACGAAGCCAAATACGTTCCGTAACGACCAAAAATACTTCAGTGATAACATTAGATGAAAATAGCTGTCGTGGTTGCGGTTTGCTACTGTTTTTTTGACGATTTGTCTATTTTACTAGTAATTTCTACTTTTGAATCCGGACTTCTGGAGATATTGAAGTTTTTTTAAAAAATGCCTTAATTTTTTCTGTTTTTAATAATTATGACCGCCGTCCTGAATGGCTTTTAGTTTTCGTAAAAATGGCTGGGTCCAAATCTGCCATTGTTCTTTGCAAAAAAGAAATTCGACATTTCACACAAAAGTTCGATCAGCTGATTGAATTTAGTATTGAAAGTCCAAAATTTTTTTTGCGAATTACTTACCTATTGGCTATGTGCACGAAACTAGCGCCACACTAGCGCGGCGTACTGACAGACCTTTTTCGGGCAGCCGTGAATTATTTACACTATTATAGTACTGTAAAAGTCTGTGTTTGTTCGAGGATTCTGCCAAAACTACTGGACCGAATTTGATAAAACTTTTTATATTTAAAAGCTTATTAGTCTTAAAAGAAGCTAGCTTACATTTTATTCCGGTACGATGACGGGAGCGGATGCGGACGAAGCCACGGATAAAATCTAATTTGTATCGGAATTCCCATACAAACTTTTACCTCAGTTTTAACACATTTGGGGGGTTAAAATGCTACAAGCCTTTTTTAAGTGAGCATCTAGATGCCAATATAAACTTCCATGCCAAATTTTAAGTTTAGAGTTTTGGAGATTTCGTGTTAAGTTAGTGTGCTGGTGTGCTGATTTTCATAGATTCAAGCAAATCTGACACAGCTTCGCCGTCAGTAGTACAAATTTCTGCCACGGTGTGAGCTGCGATCGACTTGACAGTTTCCAACACCAACTTCGCACATAGCCAATAATAGGTTTCTTTGGGAATGTTGTTCAGTATCATGGATACAATCACCCCTTAAAGTAAAGCAAGCCCTAACACCCTGTACGGTCTAACAAAATTAGCTGAAACTTTTTTAAAGGGATGATCAGACCATCAAACTGAACAACTTTCTCTATGGGACCAATATCGAAATCGCGAATAAAAAATCAGCTGTTCCATACACAACTGCAAGTACCTACCTTTATCCTTTACGAGCTTTTACCCGCAACTTCGTCCGCATAAATTATATATACCAGACTTTAAGTCAGATGATAAGCTATCAAACAAAAAAAGTTTCATCAAAATCGGTTCAGTAGTTTTTGCGTGATGCTCGAACAAACAAACACCCAAACAAACAAATAAACAAACAAGCAATCAAACAGACAGACAAAAAATCCAAAAATTGGTGATTTGGAATCAGGGACAGGTAAAAACCACGTCGTAATTTTTTTTTGAAAATATCTTCAATGTACAGACAAATTTCTGTTACAGTTTTATAATAGTAGTAGTAGTAGTATATTTTTTATAAAATAGTTTAGATATATTTTATTTGTAGTTTTACCTGTTTTCGGGATCCGTACAATAATAAATAAGTAGTTTGCATTTTCATAATCATCCCGGGATCGGTTGGGAGGAAAAAATTTCAACCGTCTTGGTTGGGAGCAAGAAGATTACATACAGGGAAAAAATTTCAACCTTCTTGGTTGGGAGCAAGAAGATCACATACAGGGAAAAAATTTCAACCTTCTTGGTTGGGAGCAAGAAGATTACATACAGGGAAAAAATTTCAACCTTCTTGGTTGGGAGCAAGAAGATTACATACAGGGAAAAAATTTCAACCTTCTTGGTTGGGGGGAGGCTTTTAATACTTAGAGAAAGAAAGAAATCATAAAAAACAAATACATAAGTTTGTGCTTCGATAATAAAACGATTACGAATAGTGCGAGAAAGTAGGCGAGAAAATATGAATGAATATCAACTTTTTGTTGAATATAATACCTGTCTACCACCTGTCTACAAACTTTTTAAGACCTCTTTCTGCTGGCCACTCACAACTTCTGTCAACTGTTTCAAAAATCCAAACCTTTTCCATTTGACAGGATGATCAAAATTAATTTGTGACAGAACATGAAAAATTACCAAGTGAAAATTTCTCGTAAAATTAACAAATAACATCAAACAGGATTGGTTCGTATTTTTTAAAATAATGTTTGACAGCATTAGAATTAGTGTAGCTTTAGATTTTAATGACCTAAACCAACTTTTTCACACCTTATCACTGGGGTTGGTGATGGGGTATCGGCAAAGACATATATATTACTAGCGTAAGGACATGGCCTATGAGCTTGACTATTGTCCCCAGTTCGTTGGCTCTAAAATGCAAGGAAAAATGTCAATTTAGAGCACTACAAATATATGACACGATATAGTTCGTATACGAGTTATGACAGATGGCGCAAATTTTTGTTTCTATGAAGAAGGTTTTTGTAAAATATTCTGACGGGCCTATCCTTACGCTAGTAATATATAAATCTATGGGTATCGGTAACAATTTGCAATTTCCTTTACTAAAATTTCATCTAGCACTACGTTACTTCAGATACGGGCGCCGAACTTAGTCGCTAATCAATCAAAATAGTCAAAGTATTTTCTTTTCGTTTAGTCAAATCAAGTGTCAAATGATGTTAAAATTGTTTTTCTAATGGAGGCTTCGCTTGGACCGCTGATACAATCGCAATCATGATGCGCGACAATTATCCCGCGCCTTTTTTTGTCGCTCTGTTACACGTCGAGAGAAAGAGAGTTAAGCCACAAAAGCAGAGAGCAGATAAGAAGAGCAGAAATCTGCCCTCCAAATCATAAACGCAGTAACGTCCAATTTCACTGTTTCGAGAAATAAGCCCTCAAAGTTTTGACTGAATTTTATAATGTATCGACTACTCTAAAGCTTTTTTTTCGCAAGTAAGTACTTTTTTAGGTAAAACCAACCTCACAGATTCCAAATTTATCACAATATTTTGATTAACTCTAGACAGTTCGTGTAAAATAAAAAAAATGTAGTTACTGCCTATCGACAATTTGTTTTTTTAGTAGGCGTTACAAGCCATAAACGCAGTGGGGTTGTTACTTACTGCGTTTATGCGTACCGTTTCTACTTTAGATTTACCTTAGTTATACCGTAAGATATCTCACTGCGTTTATAAGTAAGAAGTATTTGAGTTTGAACAAGACAGGTGGTTAGTATAAACGTTATTGTACTAATTATGTAAGGGGCACGAAGCAAAAATATACTATTTAAGAGAAGCAATAATCAATAAAATAATAATAAGAGTATGTGTTCTAAAAATATTTATTAAAATCTTTGTAAGAGTATTGTGAGAATGTAAGAAAAAACAAAGTTGTTTTATATTTAACAAAAACAAGCACTTAAATTCTAGGCAGGCTCCTCTTCTATTTCCGATTCGGGTAAATTGTAACCAAAACTGCCTTCTATTTAACGGCATCAATGGAACAAGTTTTTTTTTAATTTGTTCCTTTCTGGTCGTAGCAATCCCTCTAGCAGAAGTTTTAGCCGGTCTTTCAGGAATTCCTCTGGTTAGTCTTTTTCTGACGTTCATTATCTGCAGTTACAATGCGTTCTTCTGTAGTTTGTGTTGACTGACTTGCTTGCCTAAGCATTCTCCTCCTTTCGAGCCTGGCCAAATTTTCTTCTTCTAATTCATTTTTCCTTCTCTCTTGTGTATGTATTCTATCAATATATTGCCTACCAGTGCGTTGCTCTAACGTTTCTTTTACTCTGTATTTAGCTACTGCTAAACTATTTTTTTCCAGGCGTTGTCGCTTGTGGGCACCGCTTTCATTAGCAATTTTCTCCTTTCGCTTCAATTTCACCTTCTCTAAACGTCTTTTCCTTTGTGTAGTAGTTTCTTTTTTTTTGTTCATGTTGTTTCCACGAGCACACCCCGGACGCTGCTTACAAAAAACAGAAATTCACAAAACGACGTCAGCACATGCGAAAGGTAGCCAGAGTCTAGGTCTGCAATAACTTTAGCTGCGTGCGGTGCAATTACTTTTTCGTAAAAATATACATATGCATGCATAGGCATGAAAAATTACAGCTCAATCGAAAACCGGGAAGCGGGTCAAATGTAATTTGCAAGATTCTATTAGTAAGCTTGTAATAATACGCTTTTACACCCGTCTATTCAAAAGAGTGTTTTATACTTTATTTCTCTTTGTTTCGAAAACATAAATTTGAGTCCAAACTCGATGTGGTTTTATTGCGGAGTTCCTATGGCCACCTTCCAGCTCCAGCAATAGACCCTGGCTACCAAATAGGATCAAAGTACTCATCAATACAAATCAAACGAGCCCAAACTCGATGTGGTTGTGTCGTTTTATTGCGGAGTTCATAGGGCCACCTTCCAGCTCCAGCAATAGACCCTGGCTACCAAATAGGATCAAAGTACTCATCAATACAAATCAAACGAGCCCAAACTCGATGTGGTTGTGTCGTTTTATTGCGGAGTTCATAGGGCCACCTTCCAGCTCCAGCAATAGACCCTGGCTACCAAATAGGATCAAAGTACTCATCAATACAAATCAAACGAGCCCAAACTCGATGTGGTTGTGTCGTTTTATTGCGGAGTTCATAGGGCCACCTTCCAGCTCCAGCAATAGACCCTGGCTACCAAATAGGATCAAAGTACTCATCAATACAAATCAAACAAGCCCAAACTCGATGTGGTTGTGTCGTTTTATTGCGGAGTTCCTATGGCCACCTTCCAGCTCCAGCATCAGACCCTGGTTACCATATAGGATCAATGTACCTACTCGTCAATACGAATCAAACGAGCCAAAACTCGATGGGGTTGTGTCGTTTTATTGCGGAGTTCCTAAGGCCACCTTCCAGCTCCAGCATCAGACCCTGGTTAAAATATAGGATCAAATCAAAGTACCTACTCGTCAATACGAATCAAACGAGCCTAAACTCGATGGGGTTGTGTCGTTTTATTGCGGAGTTCCTAAGGCCACCTTCCAGCTCCAGCATCAGACCCTGGTTAAAATATAGGATCAAATCAAAGTACCTACTCGTCAATACGAATCAAACGAGCCTAAACTCGATGGGGTTGTGTCGTTTTATTGCAGAGTTCCTATGGCCACCTTCCAGCTCTAGCATCAGATCAGCTCCATGTCATAATAATATTGCATTGTCACGCGATGTACATATGCATCAAAAATTTCAGCTCAATTGGAAACCGGGAAGTGGGTCAAATTTAACCTCCAAGATTCTATTAAAGACACCGGGACAGGTGAAACTAGCTTATGAGCTCCCACTGCACTGCGTTCATGCTATGGATAAAGAACTGTTGGAAATAACATTTTATTACGAATCAACGACTAATGAGCACCCACTGCGTTTATGCTATGGATAGAATAAAGTTTATAACAATAGAGAAGTAAACATAAACGCACCTAACCGCACCCACGTCGTTTATGCTAAGGAAAGGTGAACAAAAAAGGTGGCGCTCTGCGAATTCAACAGACGTAAGATCACTTACTCCACACATTCTTAGTAAGATCGATGTCTAGGGTGGACCCACTGCGTTGATGATTTTTATTTTTCCTATTTCTAATGTAGCTAGCTAAAAACGGGTTTTATTTCCTGGTAGATCTTCCCGCGCTGATTCAGAATATATATAAAACTCATTTTTGAAAAAAAGTGCCCCACTGCGTTTATGATTTGGAGGGCAGAAATGTGATTGTGAACGACCAATATGATTTCGTTATTTCGGCATCCATTTTCTCACCGCTCAGCTTAAGTGGATACCGTGCAAGCGGAGATGGGCGGAGCAGAGATGCTTGTGCCTACCCATTGAAGCTGAGCATAGCGGATCAGATAATTATGTGCTGGATTGTTGACGAGCGGCTCAGCTAGCATCCGCTTGACTCCACCCACATCGCCACTTTGACTGCGCCTTACAAATATGACAAATTACTTCTCCACTCCGCTTGAATCGTTTCCAATGAAGGAGTGGAGCAGGGTACCTAAATAACGAAATCCTATTGTTCACGATATCTTCTTGGTTCTTCTCAGATGTGCTCCGCTTTGGTGGACTCCTGGCCCTATAGCGCGACTTTGCTATATCGTTCTCACATGATTAAATATCCCTACAGATTGATAACAATGATTGAGTGTGAGTGCACCGATAGCGGCCGCTTGCATGAAGCTTTTGATCTGAAGGTATATTTAGTCATGTGGTCGAGCTGCTATGCTAATCTCACAGGACACATCGTTTCTCACTCAATCGTAGAGTTTGCATTGTGGTTATCGTTTTTTTCTCGGATGAAGCTTCAGTTTTACCTCGGGCGCATGCCTCGCATGCCTCGCCTCACATGCCTCGCGTGCTAGGCCAGGTTACATGCACACTCATCATAAGACGCGCATCGTGAATAAAATTCCGGACTAGATTCTGATACCTAGTTTTAATTTGTGTGACAATGTCCAAGACATTAATTATTATCCTCCGCAAAACTAAACTCAAATGAAACCACGTTAAGAGCCATATCACACAAGCGATTTTTGAGCGTCGGCGATATTGCAACTACGTCGTAACTGCGCCACCACGACAAAGGTGAATCGCCGCGATTTTTATTGAGCAGTACCCTCGCGACATCGCAACGATTTCACCGCGATCCTGGAGCCTCAACCCAGACATTCGAACTTCGCAATTGCGTGAACATTTTAGTTCCAATGTCAACTCTATTACAATGAAGTTCGGACCGAAACGGTCGCGATATATCGAAAATCGAAAGTCCGGGTGCAAGGCCTGATAGAACTTAGAAGGATCGCGAAGATATCTGATCTGAGATCTGCGATATATCGGCGATATCATCACACCAACGGCCTACGCTCAAAAATAGCTTGTGTGATATGTCTCTAAGTATACTTGCAGGCTTAGATATGTTCGGAGGGACGTAGGTACTATGGGCCTCCTCCAGAGAATCATCCTGGTCTTCCTTTCGCTCTTCGCACCTCTCCAGAACTTTGCCAACGGCTGCACTAGGAAAGTTTACATCGCTTGCAGATCCCCGGCCCCTTGCAGCAAGTGATCTAAGTAAGTGGTTTGATAAAACTTGAAAAATTCCTTTTGACACTCTGATGAAGATCGTGGGCAATTGACTGCATGCCTATATACTTATCCACCGGGCTCTTTGCTGTAGCTGACGAAAGCCCTTCCAATGTTACTTTTTAGGGTTCCGTACCCAAAGGGTGAAAACGGAACCCTATTACTAAGCCTACGTTGTCCGTCCGTCCGTCTGTCCTACCTATTTAGGGCTGTAACTTTTGAACCGTAATAGCTAGATAGTTGAAATTTTCTCAGATTTTTAATATTTGTTAGCACAAATAATAAAAATGTCAAAAAGTTTAAAATTAAGGGGGGTTCTCAACAAGAAACTAGTTTTTATAAACGTTTTTTCTTTATGCTCTATTGTAAAAACGGTATATAATACATACAAGCGTCAAAATTAGTGTGATTATAGAGCAAACTCTACAAAATAACAACAAATACTAAAAACCGGCCAAGTGTGAGTTGGTCTCGCGCTACAGGTCCCGGACAAAAAAAGTTTTTTTTCTAAGTTAATAATGTTATGTTCTGTAGTGGTGTGGTACGGAACCCTCGGTGCGCGAGTAGCCCGACTCGCACTTGATCGCTTTTATTGATTTATACATATTATTACACATTATACACAATACATTTAGTCTAATGGATCTCTAATAGATACTTCTTCCCCTTTCTTGGTACGCTCGTAGTCACGTGATATGACAGGAGTGGAAATCTTTCAGCTGAAATCATTATGCCATCCTTGTCGGTCCTATCATAATGGCATCCAAATCCTTCCATCCCTATTTGGGATGTCCTCAGTCCACCTATAGACGGAGATCCGACCGTAAAATTATGCACCTATTCCTTAGGCGAACGAAATGTAATTCTAGTGTATGTTTATACAGGGGTTAATTTGACGGCCCGGTAGCACAGTCGGTAGTAATAATATAATAAATGTATTTATTCAAATAACCATGATTCATTTTGTTAGTAACACACTTATGTAAACTATGTTAGTAGGTGCTTAATATTCAAATTACAAATGTTCAATGTCAAGTAAATTTACACAATACAATTAAATTAAATTAAATAGTGACAACCTCGGCACAGCAGGTAGTGAACCTGCCTGCTGTGCCGAGGGTCGCGGGTTCGAATCCCGTAAGGGACAAATATTTGTATGATGAATATGAATATTTGTACCCGAGTCATGGATGTTTCTATCTATATATGTATTTCTATATCGTTGTCTAGTCATCATAATAAGAGTCCAGGCTAGATTCTGGTACTTTAAATGTGACTAGATAATTTGTGTGACACTGTCCAAGATATTTATTTATTTATTTATTTATTAATTCAACGCCGCCAAGTTGCCTAGAAAAATCTTGCCGCAAGTGCCTTTTCCATTATAATTTTTGGTATAACTTTTTCCACGTGTTTGTTAGGGAAGTGAATGAGGTGCCATCGGAAGGAGACTGGTCTAAAGTACTTTAAAAACTAGGGTTGCCACCTCTCTATCTGCCGCAAGACTAGGGTTGCCAGATTCAAAAATGACATATTTGGACCTGGCAACCCTATAGTTGCGGCAGATTGAGAGGTGGCAAGTTTTTAAAGTATTTTAGACCAGTCTCCTTCCGATGGCACCTCATTCACTTCCCTAACAAACACGTGGAAAAAGTTATACCAAAAATTATAATGGAAAAGGCACTTGCGGCAAGATTTTTCTAGGCAACTTGGCGGCGTTGAATGAACCCCTGTATAAACATACACTAGAATTACATTTCGTTCGCCTAAGGAATAGGTGCATAATTTTACGGTCGGATCTCGGACTACTAGCTGATGGATGACCTACTGAGCACTCCAGATCCCCAGATCCTACTACTATCCTCGTTTGGTACTACTGCCTGAGTTCTTCTTCTTCGGTGTGCATTTGGCAAACATGCCCAGCCCAGTTCCACTTTAGTTTCGCAGATTTCTCACCTTCATCAGCTATTTGAGTTTTGGAGCGCAGTGTTGTGTTCCGGACACGGTCGGTCCTTTTCACACCTAGTATACTACACTCCATAGCTCTCTGACAAACCTGCAGTTTGGACTTTTGATTCTTTTGAACCTTCTTCTTCTTCTTATCGTGTGGGCAGAGCCCTGGTGTCAGAGTTTTTTCAGACCGCCTTACGGCCTCTGACGTGATTTTTATGTAACGACTACTACCACCAGAGATAATAGCCGGGACCAACGGCTTTTCGTGCCATCCGAAGCACGGAATATTTTTTTTTTTCAGGTAATCAGGTGATTCAACCTGCAATATCCTAATCAACTGGGGAAAAACGCTCAAAGTGACATTATCACTATATGTCCCCCGTGGGAATCGAACCCACGACCTCCGTGTCGAGAGCCCAATGCTCTTAACCATTAGCCACATAGGCAGTTTGCCTGAGTTTAGGAATGTGAACATAACTTGTTCTTCTTTTTTTCAGATTTCAAGCATGGTGAATTTTGACACCGATAATTTATATCGTATGCTCTTAGCATTAGTGAGTATTTTCATTGTTGCTACATCGGCTTGTGTTAAAGGGGGAGGGGAAAGAGGGGGAGGAAGCGGAAGGACTGGTTATGCTTGTGTCGGAGGCCACGGGCACCCGCCACCGTGCCGACGGGGTCCCTATAGATTTGGATAGCGAAAACAAGGCAAAGGAAAATAAACTTAGTTCAATGATGGGGCAGATTTTCAACTGGAATGACCCAAAAGACTAGAGATGTCATAGGAAATAGTAGCTAAAAAGAATAAAATCGTTTTGAAACAGTCACCACATCTTCAATGACTGATTGCACTCTAGAATTATAATATCGCTATCGGTCGCTACTGTTTTAAGAATTCGGATTGCTTTTGATTCTCACCCAGATGGTTGGATCTTTTGTTGAATTAGACAAACACATTTTGTTAAACAAAAAACAGAAGATTTGGGTCGATTTTTCGATAAAGGAAACAAGCAACATTCAGTATTCTTCTATGAGCTTATTGATAATGGAAATGATGTGATCTCTCTTTTACTGTAAAGAAATGATTGGAACGCGTCGAAAAATCTGTATATATCATTTAGAATTTTTAAAGACTGAATTAATTAACAAGACAGATGTGAAATTAATTGATTTGTCCACCATCCATCCAATATAACTAATTTGGAAACTGTATGCGATAACTCTAAATAAAAACATAAACTACTTATTACTGTTTTTTCTTTTATTTATAGTTAGAAGGCTGTAAACGAAAAAGTTGGTTTGGGTCATTCCACCTTTGTTGTAAAACTTAGTCGTGTTTTGTTGTAAGTATCTAGCTAGTTTAGTTAAGTTTCTATTTATATTGGTGGAATGACTCAACTATATTTTTTCGTTTGCAGACCGAGGAATGGAGGGGTCAAGTGGTATGGCCTTCGGTCGAGATACATCAATGTAAAAATATTAAATTATGTAAGTAATATCAGTGAATTATATGGACTACACATACCAACACATACTATACACATATTTTCTGTGACACTATTAACATGTTTACTGCCCGTGCATCACATATGATACATTGAATATCATACTTAAACCATGGGCATTTTTGAATTTGAATCATGATGCCCATTGCAGAGCGGTTCTAGTGTCCCATCATTGGGCCTTGGAATAGCAGCCCCCTTTGTTAATGTTAAATGAACGTAAAAGAACTTTGGCGAATTTGGACCCAGCCATTTTTACGAAAACTAAAAGCCCTTCAGGATGGCGGTCATAATTATTATAAACAGAAAAAATTAAGGCATTTTTTAAAAAAACTTCCTCATCTCTAGAAGTCCGGGTTCAAAAGTAGAAATTACTAGTAAAATAGACAAATCATCCAAAAAGCAGTAGCAAAACGCAACCGTGACAGCTATTTTCATCTAATATTATGACTGAGGTAGTTTTTGGACGTTACGGAACGTATTTGGCTTTATTGAACTGATAGTGCGTGTGATTTCGTTTGATTCCATTATCATAACACAGTACAGTTATCGTGAATTTTCATTAAAACAAACACAGTGAATGCGTAGAAGATTGAGTGGGCTATCTAATAAGAAAGATTATGAGTTTCGCACACTTGATACAAAAGGTATCATAAGGAGAAAAACCTTTCCCCCAACTTCTACAGGTTACAACCAATTTACTTTTTTGTTAGTTTTGTTTCACTCTACGCGTATTACTAAGTTTCATTCATGTATGGGACTTATATGTCTGGGTCTCACATTATATGGCCTTCCGCCAAATTTCTTTTTGTCACTAATATAATTTTAAGTCATTTGTTACTAACACCTACTATGGATCTATGATCTGGCAAAAAATAAATGAAATGAATTTAATTATAGATCGCGCCGCAGTAAACATGGAATTTTTTGGATATCTTATTATGGAGGCTGACAATAAGCCAGCCATTTTTTGGATAACTGCACGGGGCAAATTTTCTGACATGATTCAGATATTCAAAGTGAACAAAGTTTACTATGAGCACGGGTCTGGCACTCTATCAATATCTAATCAAGCTAAAATTCAACTTGATTAACTAGGATTTTTTTCAGCGTAATAGGCTATGCCGCATATATGATACACGGACTGTAAACCTGTCAAACACCGTTGGCCTTCGAAGCAAAGTTGAAAATACTTGTACAAAATATTAATGTAAAGCGGGATTTACACGAGTCGATTTTAGTCGTGCGAGTAAATGCGATTTAAAGAACATTGCGTGAGCGTGCTACGTATGTTTTAAGGTTATGTCAAACAAACCAGCTGGTGTAGGTCCTTTAAATCGCATTTAGGGTTGAACCTCATCTGGCAGCACCGCATCGCCTATTTCTGTCGCTCCATCCTTTTCTGTCACTCAGGAACATCATTTGCTAGAGCAAATAAGGTAGACGGAACGCGACCGCACGCCACAGCACCTCCGCGCACGATCGCGTTCCGTCTATCTTATTTGCTCTAGCAAATGACGTTCCTGAGTGACACAAAAGAATGGGGTGACGGAAAAAGACGATGCCGTGCTGTCAGATGAGGTTCAACCCGTAACCGCACGGCGAAAATCGACCCGTGTGAATCCCTCTTAACTCATATTCAACTTTGTTTCAGATGCCACACGATGTTTGCATCGTGGAAGCGCCTTGCGCTAGTTGTATATCTGATCGTTGTCTGGTTGGTGGAGATCACCCTCGAGTGCGGCACGAAAAACCTCGTCTGTAAACCTAATGATCCCCCGTGCAGGAAACCTTGATTTCGTTGACAAATAGGTCAGGCTGTTCGGAATGCAATAGCTCTGAGACTATATAGGTTGCCCTACCGGAAATCTTAAAATTTTCCCGTCTTTAGGTCTATTCCGAGAGATAAGTGTACTTTTTGCAACCATCAGCAGCAAGACTGATTCAGTATTTATGGGGTGTAGAGCTTCTCTTGATGGAGATGGACCAGGTTTGCCTGCATAACTCCAGTCGGTTTAGGAGTTACTGATGATTAAAGGTCTGTAAAAAATTAACGATCAGCTGCACGGCTGATTGTATGATATTGTTGTAGTATGTACTGTAGCTATGTAAACAGTAAGTAAAGTAAAGTAAAGTAAAGTTTATTTTCATACAAATTACAGTTTCTAGGTACAAAACTTAAAACATAATAGGTGGTAACATAGTAACATTTTTTTGTTGTTGTTGTTAAGTTTTACATTCCCTGATGCTAAAATAGTACAGTACATACAGTAGAAAAACTGTCAAGTTCTGTCAGTCGGTTTAGGAGATACAGCCAGTCAAAGTTCCGACCTTTGATCAGCCTTGCAGCTGATCGTAAATTTTTTATAGACCTTTAAACATCGGTCACTCCTAAACCAACTGGAGTTATGCAGGCAGACCTGGTCCATCCCCATCACAGAGATGCAAAACGCGACCCCATAAACACTGAATCAGCCTTGCTGCTGATGGTTGCAAAAAGTACACTTATCTCTTATACTAGTCCGCCACAGCTGTTCAAACGCTCTGAAGATTCAACCAGGAGTCGGTCGACCGACATTATGTCCGAACATTTTCATGTTGTTAGAAAAGGCATACAATTTTAAAGCACTATTATTTAAAAAAAATCGGATTACATGGCCGATATTGTAGCCCATATTACATTAATAAAGCTTCTGTCGTTTATTGTTATAAAATTGTATGCCATTTCACCGGATAAATAAATTTGGGCGTTCAAATGCTCCGTCCACACACACCTTCTTGCCTGCGCAGTTAAAACCGCACGGTTTTACTCGAACGCAAGACGGAACACGGAGGTGCCGTCCACACAGTACACGCAAGTCCGCGCAAGCCTCAGTATTCTCGGAGCCACCAAGTAAAGTCTTTCTAGCTTCGCAGCTGACGGAAGTTTTTTTTTTTCAAAAATAATTATATTGCTGGTCGATTGAAAAAAAAACAGACATTTAGGAGATGCCGTAAACATTGATTTATTTTATTTAAAAAAAAAAGTACACATTCACCATAAAATAAAAATAAAAAGTACACATTCACTATAAAATATTATGCCAAACTACAAAACAGTTTTATGAAATTGAGCTGACCTGCAAAACTAAGTAATAACACTTTTAAAATTGCAATAACTTTTTAAGTACACAAGATATACTTTCGAATAAAAAGGACTCGAAAAAGAGTATGTTTAGTTTACTATAGTTACAAAGAAAGCTCTTAACATTTGCTATAAAACATTTTTTATTTTAAATTTCTAATTTGTATAGTTTAGAAAAAATTTAAATATTAAAAGTGTAGTACTTAGTATTGCAGGTCAGTGTAGTAATATCATCAATTATCAGGCATTCACAAACATTGTTCTGTTAAAAAACTTGACGGACTGAAGCGCGGACTGAGGCGCGGCCTGATTGCCGGTCCATACACACAAGTAAAACCGTGCAAACCGAAAACTGCGCAGTCCAATCTTCAGCATGTCAACGATCGTTCGAGCCGCGTTTGTAGAACTGCACGTGCTTCCTGCCGTCCATACGCTCGTGCTTACTTGCGCAAACTGGACTGTGCAAGTAAGCGCGCGCGCATGACGGAGCGTGTAGACGGAGCCTAACACTCTGAAGCTTCAGGCAGGGGTCGGTCGACCGAGATTATGTCCGAACATTTTCATTTTATTAGAAAAGGCATACAATATTAAATCGCAAATATTAATAAATAAAAAAAATTCAGGTTACATGGCCCATATTGTAGCCCATATTACATTAATAAAGCTTCTATCGTTTATTGTTATAAAATTGTAAAATGCCTTTTCACCTGATAAATAATTTTGAGCGTTCAAACGCTCTAAAAGATTCAACCAGGGGTCGGTCGACCAAGATTTTTCGCATCTTCTAATAGTAAACTGAATTTTCCATTCCATTAGCTGCATTGTTTAACGACCTAGTATTATGGCCTCCCCGTCCATAGGGTCCTTCTTAATATTATGGATGACACTTTTGTAAGGGGATGATCAGACCGTCAAACTTAACAACTTTCTCTATGGCACCAACATCGAAATCGAGAAAAAAAAATCTGCTCGCCATACAAAACTACAAACCTACTCGAGCCAAATGTAAGGGACAGCTGATTTTTTTTTTCGCAATTTCGATGTTTGTCCCATAGACAAAGTTGTTCAGTTTGATGGGCTGATCATCCCCTTAAAAAGTGTCAGCATATTAAGAAGGACCCTGTTTAGGTACCAGACAGTTTTTGTCATAATAGAAAGAAAGATTGTCTAGAATGTTTGAAACACCTGCACAGATATACTTGCTATGGACAAGGAATTTATCCAAGAGCTGACGGTTCTTCTAGTGATGCTAGTCCTCTCGTACTTAGAGTCCTGCTTCGGATGTTCCTCCACCTCCTACACCGACTGCAGGGATCCCCCTTATTGCAGTAAAAAGAACAAGTGAATTTAACACGTAAGTACTAGTTTGACTATCATAACCCACTAATGAGTACAGGCGTAACCACACCGTGAGAGTGGATGGGCGGTAATTAGTTAAATGGTCTAAGGCGGTAATGCACCACAGAGGAAAAGGGTTGAGCCTCATCTGGAAGCACGGAATCGCATTTTTTCACGCTGTATCCTTTTCTGTCACTCAGGATCAGTCATTTGCTAGAGCGAGAAAGGTCGCATGAATACAACTCCTAAATCACACCAGTAAAGTTTGGTAATTATAATCTTCTCTCGTTTGGAGGAACAACCCACCTCATTCTTCCATACCATTCTTTCTAATCGGCGCAATATGCTATCCTGCTAAAATATTCATCAAAATTCCTTTTCAATTTGGTATCTTACTCGTTCTTTTTTCAGTAAAACATGAAATTGTACCAGAAACTAATAATACTGGTGCTTTACATCTGCCTCTTGATCGTGAAGGTGAATTGCTGCCAAAAAAAACCACCACCACCACAAGTATTACCAGAGGCACCACCGGAGGAAATTCCCGTCGCTTGCTGCATATCGGACGAGGATATACCAGTCATTCCCTGCAAACCTAAGGAGAAACCTGTCAGTGTCTGCGATCAGAAGGAGGAGAAACCTTGCAGTGTCTGCGATCAGAAGGAGGAGAAACCTGTCGGTGTCTGCATTCGCAAGGAGGAGAAACCTGTCATTGTCTGTAAACGTAGGACTACACCTGTCACTACCTGCAAAGCGAAGGTGGAAACACCTGCCCCTTGCTGCAAACCGAAACCGAAACCGAAGGAGGAAACACTTGCCCCTTGCTGCAAACCGAAGGAGGAAAAGAATCCGGTGGTTGCCCCTTGCTGCAAGCCGAAGGATATATCGGTAAGCGAACCTATTAAGAGACCGGATATTTCTTCCAGTAATAAAAAGGTATTTAGGGGACAAATTATTATAGCAGCTTCTCTTACGGTGATGCATTAACTGTAAAAACCTGTACAGTGCCAGGTTTATAAGTTTCACCGATGTCGATGTACCTTATATTGACCAATCAGGATGTGTCACCCTCAATCCCTTGCCACGATTGGCTAATTATTTTCGCGTATACGCTTTGATAATAAGATACTAGAGGATATTCTAAACTTACCAAACAAAAAGTTTAAGTCCCATGTTAAACAAGTACTCTGTAAAAAAGGTTACTATAAACTCGATGATTATTTGAATGACCAAAATGTCTTGTCTTGACAATTTTACACTATGTAATGCAATATTATATTTTAATTGTACATTTTGTTTTGTTTAACAGATTTATTATGTGTTGTAGAGTTTCTGGCCGCATCTTCTCTCAACGGAACACCTGCCGACGCGGTGGTAGAGTCAAAAAATGACGTCAAAAAGCTATCTATGTCATATTATTTTGAATAAAAAATTTTGAATTATGAGTCTACGTCTGCCTAGAAACGTCTGCACATGAAAAAATTAGGGCTGCAAGAACTATGGTTACGTGTAGGGAATGCAGAACCGGAACTGTTTCAAAGAACCGTGATTTTCGGGAATCGTGACCAACGGAACCGGGACTCCCGGGATTTTCGGTACTTTCGGGAATTTCTAATAAGTTTTATTTTTTCCTATGTAGTGGAGTCGAAGCAGTTAAATTAGATTTTAGATACATTGTGTAACAAAAATACCCTACTAATATTTAAAGGGGTGGTTTAGGCCATCAAACTACACTCTCTATGGAGCCAACATCGAGAAAAAATTAATAAATCTGCTGGTTCATACAGAGCTGCATATTTAACTTCTTATTTTTGAGACTAACAATCGTCAAGTTTTATTAAGCACTGTCGACAAGTGTGACAATTTTACCATGACAATTATGTCGCTGGCTGACTTATTTGTCGTCTTTATTGAACAGCCCTTTCGCGACAATGCGATGTTACGTCTGTTTATGACAAATAAGAGTCGACTTGTCACGTTTATTGAACCTCGTCAAAATCCGAAGTCATTTAGGAATCAAAGAGTGCAAAGTAGCGAAAAGGTCGCGTAAATAATTAGCCAATAGCTGCAAGGGATTGAAGGTTGCACATCTTGATTGGTCATTATAATTTCGCGCGCTCTTAAAATTTTTCAACTGCGCAGGTACATCGGTTAGACTTATAAACCTGGTCCTGGTACTAGTTGTATTACCGTTTTTTGTTGTTTCAGAAACCAAAAAACCCTAAACTTATTGAGAGTCCAAAGTGTCCAAAGTGTCTAAAGACTCCAAAGCCTCCAAAAAGTACTTGCCCGGGCTGCCCGGACTGCCGGAAATAATTCCTAATCAGTCGTAAGTGCCTAGTGAAGTAAGAAGTCGCCAAAAGAAAACCGTACGTACATAAGTATTTTATTATTTAAAATACGCGGCAAACAACTTGACCAATGGGGCATGGGTACGCAGAGTACCGCTTTCGACTACAAAAATATTCTTCTGTGCTGTCAAGCTTTTTGCCAAGTTTTTTGCCGGCTATTATACTGTAGGAATGATGCCAAACGTGATTAATTAAAAGCCCGATCACCTGCGGCTATACAATATCACCATGAGAAGGACGTGCTCACTTGTCCGCTATATGCATGGATCTTCTCTAAGAAGATTGGCTATGTTAGCCACATGAGAGCTTATCGACGCCAACAACGGAGTTGAAGCAGTCGCTGTGGCTGAAATCGGTTAGGAGCAATACATACATACTGTAGGAATGTTTGTTGAGGTCGAGACAAAACCTTTAGTAATCTTGGCTATTATTTCCAGAACATATTCATGAAGATCCTGTCTTTGCTATTGGAAATAATCCTCGTAGTTCTAGAAGTGATTGCGTGTACGAAGTCGGTGGCAGTGCCCAGACAGGTCTGCGGCAAATCCTGCATGCGGATTGCATATCCTGCAACTATAACGGACCCATTATTAAAATTTTATATCATAAATCTAAAAAGGTTTGTATGTATTACCATATTTTCGTCGTATCATTTTTCGAAGATTACAGATTCTCTGAACGTTTTTTAAGGGTGAAGACATAATAAAGGTCTAGGGGTCAACACAAAAGATCCCATTGGGTCGAAGTGTCCTGGCTTGCCAGCATCCGCTATAAGATAAGATCATCATCATCAACCTATATACGTCCCACTGCAGTGCACAGGCCTCCCTCGGCGTTACTCCATTACGCGTACTTTGACAATGTTCGACAATTATTAAGACAAGTGGTATTTTTCGCCCATAAAATAACAATAAAACAATCCTTTCTATTAATTTCCAGAATAGTGGATGATCATTCTACTATTTCTGTTGTAATTAATTATCTTGATTCTCGTCGCCGCTTGTAGGTAAGTATGAAATGGCCTAAACCGACACGCAAGGTTTCTTGCGGGGAAAATTGTTAGCGTCGAAATTACCTTCCATTGAAATCGGGGATCGTAACGAAACGGTATGTGTTTTTTTAATAGCACAGCTTTAGCAAAGGCTCTGCCTATCCTTTCCTTCCTTTCTTCATAATTATCCTGCATTTATGAAGATTAGGCGTTGAAAAACACGTAAACTACCTATTTTAGGTGGATTCAGACCATCAAACTGACAAATTCTACAACAGATGTATACACCATAATAAATTATCAAGTCCACAAGTTTACTATCTTAGTAATTTAAATTTATCAGGTGGACAAGGTAATGTCTGCCCATGGTCTAGTATAGTATGTATTATATTATCTGTGCCATGGACCACCAACGGGAAAACACTGTTTCTTTTTATGGCCTTGGTGAGAAGCAAAATTGAGGTTATATCTATAGTCTGGAATCCTTTCGAAGACAAAATATCTCCTGGAAAAGGTTCAGAGAGCCTCCCTTTTAATCTGAGCCCGGTGGAGGCCCGGTCGGCCCTCGGTCTTCTCAGATATTGATATCCATGATTCTTTTAGCCGGGCCAAACCTAGACATTTTACTGCAATCCAGCTACCACCGACCAAGAGCTTGTCGGACTCGCCCATGGTTCCGTAGCCATTGTATTAATAGAATAAGAAGAAAAGTAATCATTCTGTTTATCTTACCAAAGAGACATTTCTGAAAGATAGCGCGATTTATCTTGGTGCAGTGCCATCTAGTTTCTTATCAAAAAATTAATCAATGCTACTTGTTTTTTAATGAAACTGGTTGCGCTACAGCATCCGTTATAATTTGTCATTGCTTTCAATGACAAATTATACTTACAAAAATCTATATTGTAGACAATGTTCATATTTTTATACCAGTATTTTAGAAGTTAGGAGGTACAACTCCTAAATAACACCAGTAAAATTTGATAATCATATTCATATCATAATAGTGTCACGGATGCTGACAGAAGTCAAACGTAAAAAGGCATTCAAAAATTCGAGAAATTGGAAAGAAACAAAAAATAACCGTGTTTAGGAATGTTCAAGAATGAAGGAGCGAATAGAAATATCTGGAAGGGGAACAAAGAAATAATTAAAAGACGAACGAAATTCCTGTGTTTAGAACGTTGTGAGGGGTATATAAACCGGCGAGTTTGCGGCCGCAGGGCAGTATTGAGTTTAACAGTGAAAAGTTTCACACTTTTCACTGTTAAACTAAACAAAAACGAAGAAGAGAAAAAGTGAAACAGTCAAGTGTCAGTGTAGTGCCGTGACGTCATAGTTGTGTCGTGTGTCGTGACATGTGTCGTGACGTCATAGTAGTGATGTAGTGAACAGTGAAAGTAAGTGGTGTAAGGGGAATCCCTGCGAGGAGGACCCTGTGAGTGTGAAGTGAACCGTGTGAGGGAAACCCCTGCGGGGAGGACCGTGCAAGGGGAGCCTCTGCGACGAGAACTCTATGTAGGAGACCCTGCGAGGAGGACCGTGTATGTGTAAGCGAAACCCAATTTTCGTAAACTTGGACTTGGCGTTTCAATCCAATCGAGGACCCCGTCATTCGTAACAATAGTCATCAAAATCTAAAGAAAATATCTTCTCTTTTTATAGAGGAACATCCCACCTCATATTCTTCCATACCATTACTTCTAGTCGGCGCAATATGCTATGCTCTCATCTAAAATATTCACCAAAATTACTTTTTAATTTGCCAAATTACTCGTTCTTTTTTTTCAGTAAGACATGAAATTGTATCAGAAACTAATAATATGGATCCTTTACATCTGCCTCTTGGTCGTGAAGGTGAATTGTTGCCGCTGCAAACAACCACCAGCAGCATCATCAGAGACTACACCAAAGCAGACATCAAAGCAGACGTCAAAGCAGACATCAAAGCCGACATCAAAGCAGACATCAAAGAAGCAAGAATGCCCTGGTCCGTCACCAAAGCAGTCACCAAGGCAGTCACCAAGGCAAACACCAAGGACACCAAGATCGAAGGAGAATGTATCTGCCCCTGCCAGCGAACCGAAGAAAGTTTCTTCCAGTAATAAAAAGGTATTTAGGGGACAAATTTATTAGCAATTTCTCTTACGGTGATGCATTGACTGTAAAAACCGAGACAAGTATACAGTACCAGGTTTATAAGTTTCACCGATGTACCTGCGCAATTGACAAATTTTGATTATAAAAAATTATATTCACCAGTCAGGGTGTGCCACCTTCAAGAACTGAAGAACTGTGAAAATTTCAAAAAGAAGATACACTCTCGCAATAACATCCTACAGCGCCTTACTACCACCAAGTGGGGAGCTTCGCCGCGGGTCTTGAGGACGTCTGGACTAGCGCTCGCGTTCTACGTTGGAGAATACGCGTGCCCGGTGTGGGGTCGATCTGCCCACGCCAAGCTGGTGGATACGGCACTAAATGAAACGTGCCGGATTATAACTGGTTGCTTGAAACCGACTCCGGTACAGTTGCTTTATCCACTGGCTGGCATAGCGCCCCCAGATGTCCGCAGGGCTGTGGCGGGCTCCTCAGAGAGAGCCAAAATGGTGGACGACACACGACATCCCATGCACGGCTTCATCCCTGCGCCGCAAAGGCTGCCAAGCCGACGCAGCTTTATGAAGTGTGTCGACCCACCGAATACTGGCCCAGCGCAAGCGAGGTGTACTCTTTGGAGACAAAAAGTGGCCCTCCCAACTCCATTTGTGCCGCCGTCTGAGACCCTACCGCCTGGACATGACTTGCCTTGGGCGACCTGGAAGTCCTTAAACCGACTTCGAACCCAGGTCGGTCGCAGCAAGGACAACATGGCCAGGTGGGGATTCTCGGATGCGCAAAATGTGTCTTGCTTGTGTGGAGCTCCACAAACGATGGCCCATCTCACATCGTGCCCTGCGTGCCCTAACACCTGCACGCAGGAGGAGCTCATGACCGCTAGCGACGGTGCAGTATCGGTTGCCAAATTCTGGCAAAGTACTATTTAGCGACTTTGTTGTGTTGAAGTCGACACGATAAGCAAGCAACCTTCAATCCCTTGCCACGATTGGCTAATTGTTTTCGTGCCCTTTTCGCTTCTGTCCGACTTTGTGCCCTTTGATTACTAAACGACTCGGATTGATGTCTTGATTTCGGGTTTTGTCGGGGACTCTGCTCTGCGCAAACTAAGATTGACGAGGGGAGCTACTTTCCAGGTTGTATTGTACCTATTTACAACCACCAGTCACACCCACAACAATCGAAAGACTTGCAAGCTTCAGTTATAGCTGCAAAGCCAACAGATGTTAAGGTAAGGGTTTCCGATATGGCCATTAACAATGTCATAAAACAACTTCATGTCGTCTTCTACTAATAGTAGTCGTCAAAGAATGAACGCGTAAGGTATTGAAGATGCCTTAAAAACGTTTTTGTGTGCTTTCTATACGATCTTTATGGATACCTACGATATTGTAGAGACCATACACAGCTAGCATACTCCAGAATACTACGGACATAATGCATGTAGTAAACCACCTTTATGCAGTGTATATTAATATCTTTGAAAGGTTTGCACACGCCAAGATCTCGAACATGATCGATTCGATTTACAGGAACATTATCAATGGTATAAGCAAATACAATAGGGGCAGGGCTTCTAGAAAACGAAATACATTGAAAGAAGAATGACAGATTTGGACCCAGCCATTTTTTACGAAAACTAAAAGCCATTCAGGATGGCGCGGCGGTCATAATTATTTTAAACAGGAAAAATTAAGGCATTTTTAAAGAAAACTTCCACATCTCCAGAAGTCCGTACTCAAAAGTAGAAATTACTAAAAAAATAGACAAATCATCCAAAAAGCAGTAGCAAAACGCAACCACGACAGCCATTTTCATGGAATATTATCACTGAGCAATTTTTTGGTCGTTACGGAACGTATTTGGCTTGGTTGAACTGATAGTGTGCGTGATTTCGTTTTCTTCCATTATTATAATATTGTACGGTTATCGTGAATTTCATTAAAATAAACACAATGAATGCATAGAAGATTGAGTGGACTATCTAATAAGAAAGATTAAGTTTCACACACTAGATACAAAAGGTATCATAAGGAGAAAATACCTTTCCCCCAACTTCTACAGATTACAACCAATTTACTTTTTTGTTAGCTTCGTTCACTCTACACGTATTACTAAGTTTCATTCATGTATGGGACCTATATGTCTGGGTCTCACATTATATGGCCTTCCGCCAAACTTCTTTCGCGCTCTTGTTTGTCAACTGCGCAGCAGTGCTGCGATGCTTAGGTACCTGTGCATCGGTAAGACTTAAAAACATGACCCCCTAGCATGATTTCGCTATTTGCGCGCGACTCGGCTTTTTTCCATACTACAAGTCGCGGCAAGCGCGGCTTTCGCTCTCCAAAAAGCGCGGGAACAGGTTATTTTGTATGCAGCGAAGGCGCGTCGTGCGCGTGGTAGAGAAATCATTCTAGACATGCTGGTCCTGGTACTACTTGTATAACCGTTTTTTGTTGTTTCAGCCACGGCAAGACTCTAAACCTGCTAAAAGTCCAAGTAATTCAGCATCAAGTTGCCAAGTCTGCCCGAAATGCAAGAAATAATTACTAATCAGTCGTAAGTACCTAGTGAAGTAAGGAGTCACCATAAGAAAACCACCCTTTTAAATACGCCTTGTATAATAAGATTGATATGTGACCTGCTAAAAGTCCAAGTAATTCAGCATCAAGTTGCCAAGTCTGCCCGAAATGCAAGAAATAATTACTAATCAGTCGTAAGTACCTAGTGAAGTAAGGAGTCACCATAAGAAAACCACCCTTTTAAATACGCCTTGTATAATAAGATTGATATGTGCCCGTACGTAAGCATTTTATTATTTACACTACGCGGCAAACAACTTGACCAATGGGAAAGGGGTGCGCGGTAGCGCTTTCGCCTACAAATATTCTTCTGTGCAGTCAAGCTTTTTGCCCAGTTGTTTGCTGGCTATTATACTGTAGGAATGATGCCAATTACATGCCAAACGTGATTAATTAAAAGCCCGACCACCTGCGGCTATACAATATCACCATGAGAACGACGTGCTCACGTGTCCGCTATGTGCATGGATCGTCG
This sequence comes from Agonopterix subpropinquella, assembly GCA_922987775.1. Lineage (NCBI taxonomy): Eukaryota > Metazoa > Arthropoda > Insecta > Lepidoptera > Depressariidae > Agonopterix > Agonopterix subpropinquella. The sequence continues at coordinate 13,895,724 of OV277716.1, forward strand.
GTAAGATTGGCTATGTTAGCCACATGAGAGCTCATCAACGCCAACAACGGAGTTGAAGCTGTCGCTGTGGCCGAAATCGGTCAGGAGCAATACATACATACTGTAGGAATGGTTGTTGAGGACACCTAGTGATACGTCATTTATGTCACTTTGTGCGTTTTTCACCAGTTGGTTAGGATATTGCAGGCTGAATCCCCTGATTGTCTGAAAAGAAAAATGATTCCATGCTTCGGATGGCACGTTAAGCCGTTGGTTCCTGCTACTATCTCTGGTGGTGGTAGTCGTTACATAAAAACCAAGTCAGAGGCCGAAAGGCGGTCGGAAAAAACTCTGACACCAGGGTTCGGTATCGCAGGCCCCTCAAGAATATCGTGGATCTAGGATAATTATCGCACGTCTGGCGACACTGAGCCGGGCCAAACCTAAACATTTTACTGCAATCCGGCTGCAATCGACCAAGAGCTTGTCGGACTCGCCCATGATAGGGTGAAATTGATATCATTAGCATCCTTTTAAACTAAGAGTCTGCCCATCAAACTGAAAAACTTTTAGTATGGGAGCAAACCGATCGGAGCAACCAAAAAATCTGCTGTCCCATACTAAACTTCAATTCTTACTCGACTCAAATGTATGAAACAGCTGATTTTTTTGTTGCTCCGATCGGTTTGCTCCCATACTGAAAGATGTTCAGTTTGATGGGTAGACTCTTAGTTTAAAAGGATGCCAATGATATTAATTTCTTGAATATTAATGAATTCTTCTTATTAGATGCGAACGAAAAAGGCATCGGCTGCAATATTAATTTTTTTGTTTTTTTGAAGGCAGTTTTAATTTGTTCGTAAAATTTTGTTTACGCCAGTATTTTAGATTCTAGTCGGCGCAATATACTATCATCTCATCAAAAATATTCACCAAAATTACTTTTCAATTTGCTATCTTACTCGTTCTTTTTTTTTCAGTAAAACATGAAATTGTATCAGAAACTAATACTATTGGTGCTTTACATCTGCCTCTTGGTCGTGGAGGTGCATTGCTGCAAAAAGAAACCACCACCACCAGCACCAGAGCCGGTGAAATGCTGCCCTCCCATACCACCTCCACCTCCACCAGAGCCACCAAAAGTGAAACCAAAGCGGGTACCAAAGAAACATGACTGCCTTGGTATTGGGTCGCCAAAGCAGAAAGCAAAGCAGACACCTTCCACTATTTCTGCCAGGAATAAAAAGGTATTCAGGGGACACATTTACTAGCAAATTCTCTTACGGTGATGCATTGAATATAAAAACTGGTACAATACCAGGTTTATAAGTTTCACCGATGTACCTGCACACTTGACAAATTTTAATAGCGCGAAATTATTATTCACCAATCAGGATTGAACTCAGCTGTTAAAAATATCAAAATTACTATGGAGATATGGATCTTTCTACTACATACTGATTTGACTTTCAAAAATCACACTCCTGAAGTAAAATTTTTTAAAGTCAAATCAGCAGTAGAAAGAAGCATAACTTCATAGTAATATTGACATTTTCAACTGCTAAGTTCAGAGTATGAGTTTCAAAAATCGCACTACACAGATGATTCAGCCTGCAATGTCCTAACCAACTGGGGAAAAACGCACAAAGTGACATATTACAAGGTGTCCCCCGTGGGAATCGAACCCACGACCTCCGTCTCGAAAGTATGATATCTGAGTTTGCGGGTATCCTTTTCAGCAAGCATTGCAATTCATCGATGAAAATATGTTTGTTAGTCCTTGGAGGTCGATACATCGCGACGATATGGGTGTTTCTATATTGGTAGCTATTAGTATTCGTATGGCATGTTTCATTCCTGCGGGTTTTACAAATTTATATCGATGGTTTTGAGCCATAGTTTGGCTCTCGGGGTTAGTTTGTTCAACTCCTGGATTCCCGGTAGCTATTTATTATTATGACTATACAGGGTGTATAATAAAATGGGACAGCTACTTAAAGGGGTGCTTCAGACCATCAAACTGAACAACTTTCTCTATGGGACCAATATCGAAATCGCGAGAAAAAAATCTGCTGTCCCATACATTTCAGTCGAGTTATGTTTGCAGTTTTGTATGGGAGAGTGGATTTTTTTTTCGCGATTTCGATATTGGTCCCATAGAGAAAGTGGTTCAGTTTGATGGTCTGAAGCACCCCTTTAAGTAGCTGTCCCATTTTATTGTACACCCTGTATATAATCTCCACAGCATTCCAATCCATGTGTCTAGCATCATTCCATGTTTCTAACATGGAAACCGCAGCGTGGGTAGACCTCCCACAAGGTGGACCAACGACCTGGTGAAGGCGGAAGGAACCCGGTGGATGACAGCAGCGCAGGACCGGTCGTTGAGGCAATCCTTGGGGGAGGTCTATGTCCAGCAGTGGACGTACATTAGCTGAGATAATGATAATCATGACTGTGCCCTCTGGGACAGAGGCTGAAGAAAAGCTCATATCCCAGGTCAGGTCAAGTAGAAGTAACTAGTAGACGCCCAGGGTGCACCGGCATATTCCCACGTTTGCTCCCTCCGGATTCGTCCAAATTAAGGGACCAAAAGCAGGGCTCACGTGAAACGTAGGTAGGACTCATAACTCCGGTTCTTAACTTCGGACGAAATCCCAGAGAATTTTCTTTAGTTTAAAATGCGTTATACTTCAACAAGTGACTGCCTTCTTTCAAAAGTAACTTGGTACAGTACGACCAGGAAAATAAATGTTTCTCGTTAATCTTCGTTTCGAGTCAAAACCCGAAGTCATTTAGTAATCAAAGGGTGCAAAGTAGAATAGCAGCGGAAAGGGCGTGTAAACAATATTAGCCTATAGCGGCAAGGGATTGAACGTTACACATCTTGATCGGTCAATATAAATTCGAGCGCTCTTAAAATTTGTCAACTGCGCAGGAAAATTTGTCAACTGAGCAGGTACATCGGTAAGACTTATAAACCTAGTCCTGGTACTACTTATATAACCGTTTTTTGTTGTTTCAGACACCACAAGGTCCACAAGAACCTAAATTTCCTGAGACTCCAAATACTTCAGAAAAAAATTGCAAATGCTGCCTGAACTGCCTGAATAATTATTAATCAGTCGTAAGTGCCTAGTGAAGTAAGAAGTCACCAAAAGAAAACAACCCTTTTAAATATTACGAGCTTTTACCCGCGACTTCGTCCGCATAAATTATATACCAGATTTTAAGTCAGATGATACGCTATCAAACAAAATGAGTTTCATCAAAATCGGTTCAGCAGTTTTGGCGTGATACTCGAACAAACAAACCCACAAACAAACAAACAGACAAACAAACAAACAGACTGACAAAAAATCAAAAAAATTAGTGATTTGGAATCAGGGACATCTAAAAACCATATCGTAATTTTTTTTTGTAAATATCTTCAATGTACAGACACACTTCTGTTACAGTTTTATAATAGTTTAGACTAGTCTTTCGTTACGCTCTGTATAGGATTGATACGTTACATATGCATTTTATTATTTACACTAGTTACGCTGCAAACAACTTGACCAATGGGGAAGGGGTGCGCTGTAGCGCTTTCGCCTACAAATATTCTTCTGTGCAGTCAAGCGTTTTGCCAAGTTTTTTGCCAGCTATTACACTGTAGGTAGGTGATGTCAATTAGAGGCCAAACGTTTTGAATATAAAGCTCGACCACCTGTGGCTGTACTATCATAATCCCACCTCATTCATCCATACCATTCCTTCTAGTCGGCGCAATATGCTATCCTCTCATCTAAAATATTCACCAAAATTACTTTTCAATTTGCTATCTTACTCGTTCTTTTTTTTTCAGTAAGACATGAAATTGTATCAGAAACTAATAATACTGGTGCTTTACATGTGTCTCTTGATCGTGGAGGTGAATTGCTGCAAAAAAAAAACACCACCACCAGAGCCGGTGGAATCCTGCACCTGCATACGAGCACCAATAGAGCCACCAAAACCACCAATCTGTTTTGGTCCTTGCTGTCAACCACCACCGCCACCACCACCACCACCAATAAAGAAACTAAAGCCGACACCAAAGAAGCACGACTGCCTTGGTCTGTCAAAGCAGACACCTTCCACTGTTTCTTCCAGGAATAAAAAGGTATTTAGGGGACACATTTATTAGCAACTTCTTTAATGCCAGCTCTTCATTCTCGCCGAGAACGGGCGAGACAGGCCGAGAACAAGAATGTGGATGCCCTTCATTGTTCTCGTGGCGTCATAAGCCATAGTAATTTTCCTTGAAACTTCTCGCCCAGAGTTCTCGGCGAGAATTCTCGGCGAGAGTGATGTGCGGGCTTTACGGTGATGCATTGACTGTAAAAACCTGTTCTGTACCAGGTTTATAAGTTTCACCGATGTACCTACGCAGTTGACTAATTTTAATAGCGCGAAATTATATTCACCAATCAGGATGTGCCACTTTCAAGCCCTTGCCACGATTGGCTAATTATTTTCGCACCCTTTTCGCTGCTTTCCGACTTTGTACCCTTTGATTACTAAACGACTTCGGGTTTTATGTGGTTTAAAATGTTCATAAAGGTGCCCTCAATCAGCTTAGAAAATATCTACATCGTTCTACCAAACACCCTGTATATTCCGTGCCCAGGGCAAGTAGAAGTCACTAGTAGACGCCCCGGGTTCACCAGCATATTCCCACGTTTGTTCCTTCCGGACTCGTCCAAATTAAGGGACCAAAAGCAGGGCTCACGTGAAGGGTAGTTAGGACCCATAACTCCGGTTCTTAACTTTGGACGGAATCCCAGAGAATCTTTTTTAGTTTAATGACTGCCTTATTTCAAAAGTAACTTGGTACAGTACGACCAGGACCAGAGTTATGCCAGAGTCTCAGTGCAAAGTTGAATAGCAGCGAATAGGGCGCGAAAACAATAAGCCAATAGCGGCTAGGGATTGAAGGTTGCCCATCCTGATTGGTGGTCAATATAATGTCACGTCTTAAATCGTACATAGGTAAGACTTATAAACCTGGTCCTGGTACTACTTGTATGACCGTTTTTTGTTGTTTCAGAATCCACAGAATCTTAAACTTGCTGACAGTCCAAAGGATCCTAAAAGTTTTACCTCGTGCTGCTCGAGCTTCAAGAGATAATTAAGTCGTAAGTGCCTAGGGAAGTAAGAAGTCACCAAAAGAAAACCACCCTTTTAAATATTACTAGAGTGTTTTGTTACGCCTTTTTTTTTATCGGGCGTAGTAGTTCAGTAAATCTGTTTGGAAAATGATACCCTACCTTACAAAAGGTCGGGTATCCGTGATTTTTGGATATGTCATACATAAAAATACAAGTTTTCGACCTTGGGGTCCTGCCGCGGGCTCTGGTGTGACCATAAAACAACGAAAATTTTAAGACTTTTTCAGTTTTCATTATTTAAAATCTAAAGTTTAGGTTTTAGAGTAAAATTATGTTGTGGAGGAATTAGCAGCACTAAATGCGCTACAGTTTGGTTTTTAAATCATCTTTTTATACTGTATAGTTACCGAGCGGACTCTCCGCGGCAGCACCTCAAGGTCGAAAACTTGGATTTTTAATAAGGACCTATACCCGTATCACATATAAAAAAATCGTGGATACCGGACCTTTTGCAAGGTAAAATGTATACATTTACTAGGCTATAGGCCCACCACACATTCCCACCGCTGTAACTCCTGTAAACCAGGATCAACAGCGCCGACCATTCACAACACTAGACAATGAAGTCCAGCGACCCGGGGGATGACTCTAATCTGTCTTGTTTTGTTACGCCTGTTATAAGATTGATACGTACGTAAGCATTTTATTAATTACACTACGCGACAAACAATTTGACCAATGGGGAAGGGGTGCGCTAGCGCTTTCGCCTACAAATATTCTTCTGTGCAAGCTTCAAGCTTGCACGCTTTTTGCCATGTTGTTTGCCGGCTATTATACTGTAGGAAGGATGTCAATTAGATGCCAAACGTAGTTAATTAAAAGCCCTACCACCTGCGGCTATACAATATCACCATGAGAACAACGTGCTCACGTGCCCGCTATGTGCATGGATCTTCTGTAAGAAGATTGGCTATTTTAGCCACATGAGAGCTCATCGACACCAACAACGGAGTTGAAGCAGTCGCTGTGGCTGAAATCGGTCAGGAGCAATACATACATACTGTAGGAATGTTTGTTGACGTCGAATCTTGGTTATTGTTTCCAGAACATATTCATGAAAATCCTGTCTTTACTATTGGAATTAATCCTCGTGGTTCTAGAAGTGATTGCGTGTAAGAAGTCGGTGGCAGTGCCCAAGAAGGTCTGCGGCAAAGATTGCGTACCCTGCAACTATAAGGGACCCATTATTGAAATTTTATATCCTAAACCTAAAAAGGTTTGTTTAACATATTTTCGTCGTATCATCTTTGTGTCCAACGTATAGGTTTCAAATTACTTTCTTTATAGTCCGAAATCCGACCGTAAAATTATGCACCAATTTCTTAGGTGAACGAAATGTGATTCTTGTGTATGTTTACACAGCTACGAAAAAGAATGTATAGAAATGTAAATCAAGCTCAAAAAGTGGCACCAAAAAAACTCCACCTAATTTTGTTCTTTGAAAACTACACCTTACCGCCAAAACTCATACAAAATGTCATTTTTCATTAGATGCCAAAAATTGTGTTGCTTTTGTTTAGAGTTATTCTTCTATAGTTATAGTTACACAGGGGTTAATTCAACGCCGTAAGTTGCCTAGAAAAAACTTGCCGCAAATACTTTTTCCATTATGATTTTTGGTATACTTACCAACTTTTTCCATCTGTCTGTTTGGGAAGTAAAAGAGATGCCATTGCCATCGGAAGGAGACTGATCTAAAGTACCTACTGGAAAGACTTGGGTTGCCACCTCTCAATCTGCCGCATCTATTGGGTTGCGAGGTTAAAAAATGACTTCTTTGAACCTGGCAACCCTAGTTTTTCCAGGCCATTATTCACAAAAAGGCAGCATCTCTGTTACGCCGGGTCTGGAGTAGTGGAAATAGCATCCTGCATGGGTAGCATGACAACAATTTTCGCCTACAAAATAACAACAAAACAATCCTTTCTTTTTATTTCCAGAATAGTGGATGATGCAATTGTCAAATTGACTATTTCTGTTGCAATTTATTATCTTGATTCTCGAAATTACCGCTAAATAAGAAGTCCCCTAAACCGCTACGCAAGGTTTCTTACGGGGAAAATTGTTTGCCTCGAAATTACCCTATCATTGAAATCAGGGATCCTAACGAAACGGTATGTTCCCATTTTTTTTAATAGCACAGATTTAGCAAAGGTTCTGCCTATCCTTTCCTTCCTTTCTTCATAATTTTCCTGCATTTATGCAGATTAAATGAAAAACATGTTTTGTAAATGCGTTAACTATATATTTTAGGGGGATTCACGAACTGAACACTTCTACAACAGAGACACCATAATAAATTATCAAGTCCACAAGTTTACTACCTTCAAGTAATTTAATTTTATCAGGTGGACAAGGGGTAAAAATGCCTGCCCATGGTCCACCAGGTGATGGACCACGGGAAAGCACTGAGTTTATTTATATGGCCTTGGTGAGAAGCAAAATTGAGGCTATATCTATAGTCTGGAATCCATCCGAAGACAAATATACTCTGCTCCTGGAAAAGGTTCAGAAAGCCTTCCTTTGATCAGAGCCCGGTCGGCCCTCGGTCTTCTCAGATATCAATAGATATCCACGATTTTTTACGGGCCTAACCTCTTTGAGTATAATATACCTAGCTTGTGTGAACGTGGCGCTCATTTACCGAACAAATTTTTCTGACACTTTTAGCGGGGGGCGAGGTAGCATGAAATCTGCAACTTTGGCCTTTACTTTAGATTCCAATTTTGTATGTTAAAAGTCATGAAAAACAGTATCGCCAAACGTGATAAGTTCGAAGTTATTGACAATTGGCCATATAAATGGCAGCTAGGGGGTGCTACCGCATGGCCAGTCCACAGTTATATATAGTCTAAGGCCAAAAATAGACATTTTACTGCAATCCTGCTAGTAATTAAAATTAAAGGAAACAATCTTCTCTTTTTATAGAGGAACATCCCACCTCATTCTTCCATACCAATACTTCTAGTCTGCGCAATATGCTATCCTCTCATCTAAAATATTCACCAAAATTACTTTTCAATTTCCCATCTTACTCGTTCTTTTTTTTTCAGTAAAACATGAAATTGTATCAGAAACTAATAATATTGGTGCTTTACATCTGCCTCTTGGTCGTGGAGGTGCATTGCTGCAAAAAGAAACCACCACCTCCACCACCGCCGGTGGTTTGCTGCCCGCCCAGACCACCACCACCTCCACCACCACCACCGCCACCACCACCACCCCCACCGCCACCCCCACCGCCACCACCACCAAAAATAAAGAAACCAAAGCCGCCGAAACCAAAGAAGCATGACTGCCTCGGTCTGTCATCAAAGAAGAAAAAATCGATATAAAAACAGAACCGACACCGGAGGATATTTCTTTCAGTAATAAAAAGGTATCTAGGGGAAAAATTTATTACCAAATACAAAAAGCTATCAAAATCAAATGAAAAAAATCATCTCTCTTTTTAGAGGAACATCCCACCTCATTCTTCCATACCACTCTATCTAGTCGGCGCAATATGTTTTCTTCTCATCTGAATATAGGTCTACCAGAATCTCATGAAATGAAAAAAGTAAAAAAAATATAGATTTTCACATGGTAGTGTCAAAATGTCATCCTGTCTAGTCAAAGTAGGCCCTGTACAGACTGAGCCGCGACAAAAACGCGCTTTTTCCATCGTATGACTGAATCGCTTCAATTGATTCCTGTGGGTCCGGTGAATAACGGTCTAACTCAACTTAGATCCAAAATTAGTTTTTAATGCCATAATACTTCTTTTTTTTTCTCTACAAAATGGTCTTACTGGAATATGGATATCTTCAATAATTCCGGAGATAGACTCATTACAACTAACTCAATTTAAATCGTAATGTAAAGTATCTTTATTTGTGTCAAAAGGTTTAATTCAACTTCTGAACGAAATATCTCCAGGACAGTAAGTATTTTTGAGATTAAACCATGTGATAATAAAAGACTGTATCATTATCTACAAGATACTGTAATTTTCTTTAAAAAATATGAAATAGTTTTCGAGAAAAGATTTTTTTTTGTCAAAAAAAAAATGTTTTTTGGCTCTCCTGTAAAGTTGCAATTTTTTGAGTTGGGTCGTTTTTCACCGGACACACAGATTCAAATGCATGATTGTAGTGATGTACAAACATGTTTGTATTGATGCACACGCGCATGTGCATTGTGGCAAAGGCTGTCGACAAATAACTGGTTAAATATTACGAAAGTTTTGCATCGTGGCTGTACCGCGTTTGCATCTATGCTTTATCGCGTTTGCATCGATGCTGCATCGCGACTCAATTCATGCTTTTTGCAGCACTTCTGCGCTGCAAAAAATCGCAGTGTGTAAAAGGCCCTAATCTAATTACCCCAGTGTTGCTTACTCTAAAATTTGATTTCCCTATTTTTCATGAGATTCTGGTCCACCTATATTTACCAAAATTATTTTCCAATTTGCTATCTTGTTCTTTTTTTTTTCAGTAAAACATGAAATTGTATCAGAAACTAATACTATTGGTGCTTTACATCTGCCTCTTGGTCGTGGAGGTGCATTGTTGCAAAAAAAAACCGCCACCACCACCAGAGGAGGTGATTTGCTGCCCGCCCAGACCACCACCACCTCCACCACCACCACCTCCACCGCCACCCCCACCGCCACCACCAAAAATAAAGAAACCAAAGCCGCCGAAACCAAAGAAGCATGACTGCCTTGGTCTGTCATCAAAGAAGAAAAAATCTATATAAAAACAGAACCGACACCGAAGGATATTTCTTTCAGTAATAAAAAGGTATCTAGGGGAAAAATTTATTACCAAATACAAAAAGCAATCAAAATCAAATGAAAAAAATCATCTCTCTTTTTAGAGGAACATCCCACCTCATTCTTCCATACCACTCTATCTAGTCGGCGCAATATGCTTTCTTCTCATCTGAAATATAGGTCTACCAGAATCTCATGAAATGAAAAAAGTAAAAAAATATAGATTTTCACATGTTAGTGTCAAAATGTCATCCTGTCTAGTCAAAGTAGGCCCTGTACAGACTGAGCCGCGACAAAAACGCGCTTTTTCCATCGTATGACTGAATCGCTTCAATTGATTCCTGTGGTTGCGGTGAATAACGGTCTAACTCAACTTAGATCCAAAATTAGTTTTTAATGCCATAATACTTCTTTTTTTTTCTCTACAAAATGGTCTTACTGGAATATGGATATCTTTAATAATTCCGGAGATAGACTCATTACAACTAACTCAATTTAAATCGTAATGTAAAGTATCTTTATTTGTGTCAAAAGGTTTAATTCAACTTCTGAACGAAATATCTCCAGGACAGTAAGTATTTCTGAGATTAAACCATGTGATAATAAAAGACCGTATCATTATCTACAAGATACTGTAATTTTCTTTAAAAAATATGAAATAGTTTTCGAGAAAAGATTTTTTTTTGTAAAAAAAAAAATGTTTTTTGGCTCTCCTGTAAAGTTGCATTTTTTGAGTTGGGTCGTTTTTCACCGGACACACAGATTCAAATGCATGATTGTAGTGATGTACACACATGTTTGTATTGATGCACACGCGCATGTGCATTGTGGCAAAGGCTGTCGACAAATAACTGGTTAAATATTACGAAAGTTTTGCATCGTGGCTGTACCGCGTTTGCATCTATGCTTTATCGCGTTTGCATCGATGCTGCATCGCGACTCAATTCATGCTTTTTGCAGCACTTCTGCGCTGCAAAAAATCGCAGTGTGTAAAAGGCCCTAATCTAATTACCCCAGTGTTGCTTACTCTAAAATTTGATTTCCCTATTTTTCATGAGATTCTGGTCCACCTATATTTACCAAAATTATTTTCCAATTTGCTATCTTGTTCTTTTTTTTTCAGTAAAACATGAAATTGTATCAGAAACTAATACTATTGGTGCTTTACATCTGCCTCTTGGTCGTGGAGGTGCATTGTTGCAAAAAAAAAACCGCCACCACCACCAGAGGAGGTGATTTGCTGCCCGCCCAGACCACCACCACCTCCACCACCACCACCACCACCACCCCCACCACCCCCACCACCACCACCGCCACCGCCACCACCACCACCACCACCAAAACCAAAAAAGAAACCAAAGCCGAAACTAAAGAAGCACGATTGCCTTGGTCTGTTATCAAAGAAGAAAAAATAGATATCGAAATAGAACCGACACCGAAGGATATTATTTTCTTCCAGTAATAAAAAAGGTATCTAGGGGACGAATTTATTAGCAACTTCTCTTACGATGATGCATTGAATGTAACAACAACCTGTACAGTACTAGGTTTATATGTTTCACCGATGTACCTGCGCAGTTCTTTAACGAATTTTAATAGTGCGAAATTATATTCACCAGTCAGGATGTGCCACCTTCAATCCCTGGCTAATTGTTTTCACGCCCTTTTCGCTGCTGTCCGACTTTGTACCCTTTGATTACTAAACGACTTCGGGTTTTGTCGGGGACTGCGCAAACGAAGATTAACGAGGGGAGTTAATTCCCTGGTTGTTCTGTACCTAGTTACAACTGTTGGTTGCCACAGATGGCACCACCAGTCACACCCACAGCCTGCCCACAGCAAACGAGAGACTTGCAAGCGTCAGTTATAGCTGCAAAGCCAACAGATGGCGCCACCAGTCACCCTCGCGAAAATACATTCCATACTATAAAAATAAATACATAAAATAAAAAGATTTATTCATCAGAAAAAGATACTTACAAGGATTAGAACTATCATGAACATTTCCTGATTGAACAGGAACAGCCTCAGCACAAATTCTGTTTTGCGGTCTCTCCATTTTGTATGTACAATTATTTAACATGCTTTTAATAACATAACATAACATAACATAACATAAATATCCTTATTAACTTTCCTTTAATACCATTCATTACGTACCTACTACTATCTATCCTACTGTTGTTGCAGAGAAAACGACAATTATAAAAATATATTTCATATTTCATATATTTATTGCAATCACATCACATGGTACAGCTAGGTCTTAAATGTAACAACTTTTGATCTACATATGATACCCTCTGGGCACGGCAACATAAACAATAGGTACATAAGATGTATTTTAAGTACATATTATGTTTGAACGCATGCACGAATAGAAAAAATTAGAAAATATCAAAATGATCGTTAATTGAATTTAGCTCAAAAAATAACATAATAATAATAAATTGCTTGCATTTAACTAAATTAAATCTAGTACAATAATAAAAATAAGTTACCTAATTAATTAATGGTTTTTGAAGTTGACAACTGTAATTAACGCAATAAAATATTATTAATCATACATAATCAATCAATAATTACAATACTAATATCAAATAAAATCAAATCAAATAAAATATCAAATAAATCAATCAAATAAAATATCAAATAAAATCAAATCAAATAAAATAGTTTATCAATTAACATAAATTGGGTCCGTGAGTTTGAAGAAGAAAATAGTAGGTATAGTATAAGTAGGTATGTAGGTATTATTATTTGAGTAGCTAATTAGATCTCAGAAAGAAAGTCTTCAATTTTATAATATGATTTATTAATTAGGATATGTTTTAATTTTTGTGTAAATAAATGATCTTTTTTTTCGTCTTTTACATGTTCCGGTATTTTATTTTATATTTTCGTAGCGGTGAAGAACGGGCTTTTGTGGTACATTTCCATTATTGTTGTGGGGAGGGCAAGCTGGTTTTTTGATCGAAGATTATGTTTGAGGTACGGTTTATTAATAAATAAGTGAGTATTTTTTCGGACAAATGTCGCCATTTCTAATATGTAGATTGATGGCAGAGTTAGAATTTCGAAATTAATAAAATGTGGTTTACAGCTGCACCGGTTTGATATGCGCGCTAGTATGCGAATGCATTTATTTATATTATACAAATAAATTAGATACCTAGAAGCTCACAGCCTACATGAAATGAATTATCATATAACTTATACAAAACAACACACACATTACTACTTGAATATTATATTGGGTTATTTAACATTTGTACATACATTTAAATATTATATTGATTTATTAAAACATAACATTAAACATTTAAAAAACAAACATCCGTAGAAGGACCACAACCGGTCTCCATAGGCATCACACCTTGCCTGGCGGAAGATCTTCCATTTTCAATGAAAGAACCTTCCATCTCAGTTCCTTTCATAACGGGTGTGACTGGTGGTGACATCTGTGGCAAGCTGCTTCATGCTTGTAATTTTCAAAATGGCATGTTCAGTCTTATTTTGCAGCAGCTGAATAACCTCAATTTCGAAGAACAACTTCCATCCTCCTCAACATCCTCCCAAATCAGTTAAAGCAGTAGCCGTGGCCGAAATCAGTCAGGAGCTATACATACATACTGTAGGAATGGTTGTTGAGGTCGAGACAAAACCTTTAGTAATCTTGGTTATTATTATTTTCCAGAACATATTCACGAAGATGCTGTCTTTGCTATTATAAATAATCCTCGTGGTTCTATAAGTGATTGCACCTAAGAAGTCGGCAACTATAACGGACCCATTATTGAAATTTAATATCCTAAACCTAAAAAGGTTTGTATAAGTATATTATTTTCTTCGTATTATTTTTCTGTCCAACGTATAGGTATCATCATCAGAAGCCTTCATTTACCGCCTTTTTGAAGGGTGAAGATATAATAAAGGTCTAGGGGTCAACATAAAAGATTTTATTATGTGGAAGTGTTCCTGGCTTGCCCCCCCCAGCTTTACTTTCGACTAGCTCCAGCTGTTCTAGCAGCTCACACATAGATTCCGAGAAACGCAAAAACAACCATAAAAAATGGTTGTAGCACTTCAAATGGACAAATAAATGCATCTTTATCTTTATCTTTATGTTGATAATCTTTGCAGATAACATTCTGTATTGTTGTAATCCACTTAGTTTATTCCAAAATATACGGTGAACCGACGACCTGGTGAAGGCGGCGGGAACCCGTTGGATGAGGGCAGCGCAGGACCATTCGTTATGAGAATCCTTGGGGGAGGCCTATGTCCAGCAGTGGACGTCCATCGGCTGAGATGATGAAGTATTTAATTGACGCGGGGCCGCAGATTGGGGTTGATTTTGTATGAGACTGTTAATCTACCCTATATCATTTTGATCGAAGAAGAAAAGTGGTTATTTTCGCCCACAAAATAACAACAAAACAATCCATTCTTTTATTTCCAGAATAGTGGGTAATCATTCTACTATTTCTGTTGCAATTAATTATCTTGATTCTCGAAGTTGCCGCTTGTAAGTAAGAAGACTATACCTACCGCTACGCAAGGTTTCTTGCGGGGAAAATTGTTTGCTTCGAAATTACCTACCGTTGAAATCGGGGATCCTAACGAAACGGTATGTATTTTTTTAATAACACAGCTTTAGCAAAGGCTCTGCCTATCCTTTCCTTCCTTTCCTGCATTTATGCTGAATAGGCGTTGAAAAAATGCGTTATAAATGCGTTAACTACGGATTCACAAACTGACAACTTCTGCAAGAGAGATATCATAATAAATTATCAAGCCCATAAGTTTACTAACTTAGTAATTTAAATTTATCAGGTGGACAATGGGTAAATATATCTGTCCAGGTCGTGGACACGGGAATGCACAGAGTTTCTTTATATGGCCTTGGTGAGAAGCAAAATTGAGGCTATATCTATAGTCTGGAATCCATCCGAAGACAAATATAATCTGCTCCTGTAAAAGGTTCAGAAAGACTTCCTTTGATCAGAGCCCGGTCGGCCCTCGGTCTTCTCAGATATTGATATCCACGATTTTTTTAGCCGGGCCAAACCTAAATACAAAATATTATTGCAATCCGGCTAGTAAGATAAGATAAGATAAGATAAGCTTTTATTCATTCCTTACTAAATACATTTACATTATAATATTCCAATAAACAATTAATTAACAATTAATAGTAGATTGTTAACCAAGGGATGAAAGTGACCCATTTCACACGAGATGTTTGGCGCCCCGAACCAAAGGTGAGGGGCGCCCATAGTTCGAGTGTGAAATGGATACTTTCACCCGAGTTAAACACTCTGCTTTTCACCACGATTACGAGGAAATTAACCAAAAACCAGATAATGCAAAATCAATTTCTGAATCGCTATTAGCTCGATGAATTCATTTTAGGCTGCGTTTCAAAACGTTTGAAAATCACTCGGGTACCAATACGAAGTAGAAAAAAAAACATAGGAAGATAGTGGATGCTAGAGTGAGACAAATATACTTCCCTAGTGATTTTTACACGTTTTGAAACGGATCCGCAAAATTAGCAACATGTGCTTTCCCGCCCTTTTTTTCTTTTTCGCGCAAGGCTGCGTTCCAAACCTACGCCCCAGGTGCACCCCGAGTGCAACTTTTCACACTAACGGAGTGCGATTTTTGAACTTCATACGAGCGACTCGGCAGTAGAAAATGTCATAATTACTATGGAGATTATGCATCTTTTTACTGCCGATTCGCTCGTATGATGTTCAAAAATCGCACTTCAGAGCCTCTGTGAAAAACGTTCTACCATAGAGCAAGTTGAAAAAACGACCGCACCCCGTAGAGGGAGTAAAACTATAGAGCAAGTGACAGTGTAACCGGTTTTCTATCGGTGTCTGATTTGTACATGTGTGTGTGAATGTTACCCGATTGAACTCAATTTTCCCACAAATTTATCAATATCACCAACTTTTCACAGTCGGCTAGTCTAAGTAATACATTTTGTTAATACTACTAGTCATTCACTTCGAGTTGGCCGCTACCTCCCTTCCCGCTTCCCCGCACCGCACCCCTAAGAGACCCTATTAAACGCAATTTTATAACCTTTAGCAACGCAACCACGTACCGCACATCCGTCCCGGTCACTAATATCGCTTTTAATTTTAAATTTTTATTTGCCTTTTATATTATTTTTTGTCGACGGGACCAATTAATGTGCCTTTGAGGAAATTTTGTAACGGTAATCGACGGCCAACTGGTCGTGAACGGGTAGTACTTTCCTAACACAAATCGCAGAAATATTCACAAATAACATTAAAACTTAATGTTACGGTGGTTTCAGTTCATACAAAAGTATGACACAGAATACGCGTAAACGGAATTAATAAAAGTAATATTTTATTTTATATATGGAAAAATAGTTTATAAAATCTAGATGCCGCGTTACAAATAACATTTGCAATTTATAATATAATTACGAAAATTTATAAAGCTTTTAAAATGTTTTATGAAAAATTTCAAAGCTTTATATCTTCGTAATTATATTATGAATTGCAAAAGTTATTTGTGACGCGGCATCAAGATTTTTTAAACTATTTTTACATATGTAAAAAATAAAATTTATTTATTCAAAGTTACTTATACTTATACCGTCTATGCGTATTGTGCGTCAGTAAAATTGTTTTTGTATAAAATTGACCCCTCTGCACCTTTATGTAATAAAATTAGTCAGAATTTGAGCCTTGAAAAACTGTGTAGTTATTTGTCAAGCAATGAGGTCAAAGAGGTTATTTTTATCGAATTTGATCAATTTCTTTATTTGACTGAAGCATGATGAAGGGTAATGGTAAATAAATAACAATTTGGAAAATAAATTTTAATGTTTCTTATTCTAACCAAATGGCTTTGATCAGGAATAGTGTTGTAAAAAAACAGTTTTTTTTCTACCGTTAAAAAAAAACGTGGAAAAAAAATTGAATTTAAAACATCTGAAATCATAGCTTTAACTTTTAATTCCATAATTATATTGAGTAACTCAGCATTCTTCTTCATTAATCGTCTTTGCGCTAAACGAGCAGCACGCAACTTCTTTAGGCGCTTTTCAGCTAACTCACTCTTCAATTGAATTCCAAGACTTTTCTTCCTCAGTGTTTTTGTAATTTTTTCTATTATGACAGGTTGTCTGGTAGCTGAATCCTGAAAATGAACAAAACAGTGATGAAACCTAACCATTACTAGGTACCTATGTATTTTCCAAGTCAGTTTTCCCGTATTTACGGGTGTTTCAAAGGCCATAAACTGGTAACACTGAATGACTGGTGATTTAGAGATTATGGAATCAATGTTGACCTATAACTTGGTCTTATGATTTAATTTGTATTGTAATATCATTTTTACGTGTACAATAGACATTAATCTAATCACAAACAAAGTATTTGTAGCATTTAATTGCAGTGAAACGTACCTGTGAAACGAAACATTCCCAGCAGCACTTTTCGATCTGTTTTTGCATCCTAGGACACTGCAGACCACCATTTTCACTTCGATAATGATTATAAATTATTATATTATCAGAACACCTCACACAGCAGGTAATTCAGGCTGTTACAATTCCGTAATTAATAACTTTTGATAAGCCTAACAACAATACTAGTCAATTTAGACCGCAATACGTCAAAATGACAAGTTGCGGTCACCAAAAAAGTGGTTACACGGCGTTCATTATAGTCTTTCTCACTCTTTCTACAGACTAGTGTATAGGTTCGCCTCTATCGAACATTAAAGATGTGTGCGTATCATTTACTCCAGGGTTTACTCCCTCTACGCCGCACCCAAAGTTCGTGAACGCAGCCCAACTTAATGACTTTTTTTTTAAACTTTATTTTTAAATTAGGTTCTTTTTCTTCACGCAGAAAATAAAATGCGTATAATTATTATACAAAAGTATTGAAATGTTACTAATTATTGTTATTATTACCTACTAAATTCCAATATTTTTGTTCATAATAATTATTAAAGTTAAGAATTTTAATATAATGTTATCGAAGTGCGGCTGTATAGGTTTCTGCCTTTGCTCAGTATAGAGTGAGTAGAGAGGATTGCATGTATAGACGTAGATTTTTTTTAAATTACTTTTCCGCCCTAGGGAAGAAATGTATCACTTTCAACCCGCTTCTTAGATAAACAATGACCTACTTTCAGAGTATGAGTGATGAAAAATAGTTTTATTATCATTCCGCATGCATTATTCAAAGTTGCAATTAATTATACACAATTATATTTGGTTTTGTTTTTCACATCTATTCTATAATTTCATCCCGTTAGCAAGGACCGCCTACGGCGGTAAAAGGCTCCTCCAATCTTCTCCACTCGGCTCTATCTCTAGCTAGCCTGCTCCATGTTTTGCCGGCAATGCTTGCTATATCGTCGCTCCATCTTTTACAGGGTCTACCACGTTTTCGAGTTCTATATAGCGGGTACCAGTTTGTTGTAACTTTAGTCCAGCGATCATCTTTTACCCGTTGTATATGTCCTGCCCATTTCCATTTGGATTTTAAGACTTCTTTAATGACATCCCTAGATTTTGCCTTTTCTCTTATCTCTGATATTCTTACCCGGTCTTTGAGTCTTATGCCCATGTAACTTCTTTCCATGCTATTCTGACAGGTTTTTATTGCAGCGAGTGATTTCTTAGTTAGTGCCCAAGTCTGACAGGCATAAGTTAGGCATGGTATTAGCACAGCCCGGACACTGCGTACAAAAAAATGAAATTGACAAGATGACGTCAGCACATGCTAAACGGGTTTAGGGCTGCCACAACTTAAGTTGCGTGCGGTACAACTTGTGACGGGCAGATGGCGCGCGTGACATAGTCGATGAACGAATGGGAAAAATTGAAGAGATTATATTTAGGTACCGTAAAATAAAGAGATCCTTCCTCTGAGGGAAAAATATAATATGAAGAATCTTCTTTGAATATCTTTATAATTGCTTAGACAGCCGTAAACTGCACAATGTATGCCCATCTTGCACCTTTTCTCTTGCAAAATAAAAATAGGCCGGGGAGCAAAACTTAGACTATAAGCATTAGCGTTTTAAATTCTCTGCTATTTGTTTGCCTAGAACTAGACCCAGATAGTCAATTTTTTTTCATTTATTTCTTTTTTCGTAAATAAAACGCATTGACACCCGTCTATTCAAAAAAGAGATTTTATCCTTCACCTATGCTCTTTTTTTCGAAAACATAAATTCTAGATGGTGACAACCTAGGCTACAGGTAACTCCCGAGGGCGACAGAGGGGTGAGGTCTGGGTGAGGTAAAAAGTTGGCAGGAGGAAGGGAGTGTCCATACTGTATCTAGTAATAGATACTCTTTCTTATACTGTGGTATTAGACAGGTCTCCATCGCTTTGGTTTTTGTTTTTGTTGGTAAAGTACTTTTGAATATTTCTTTCAGGCTCCAGTATTTCCTCCAAGTATTCGCTACACGTCTATCGATTTCTTTTTCCATGCAATCGTTAAATGCAATTAGGTGTCCCAAGTAAACATAATCTTTAACATATTCCAACGGTGTTGACTCCAGTAGCATTGATATCTCTTCGCTGTTTGTCATTATCTTTGTCTTTTCTTGATTAATTTCCAGGCCGACCATCTTACTTTGTAGGTAAGTTGTTGTAAGCATAAGTTGCAGTTCCTCTGGCTTTTCTGATAGCAGGACAAGGTCGTCTGCAAATCTCAGGTGTGTTAATTTTCTGCCATAAATGTTAAGTCCTAACTTGTCCCAGTGAAGAGATCTGAATATTTCCTCCAAGACAGCAATGAACAGTTTCGGTGACAGTGGGTCACCTTGCCTCACGCCTCTTTCTAGGTTAAACGCTGGTCCTGGGGAGTCTAGTCTTACTCTCGCTTGACTTTTCTTGTATATTTCTTTTATTATATTTATGTAGTGAGCATTTACTCCTTGGTCAACAAGAGCCTTCCAAATCGAAGCATGCGATATGGAATCAAAAGCTTTAGAGTAATCGACGAAACCGATGTATAGAGGTGCTTCATATTCGTTGTATTTTTCAATTATCATTTTTAGTGTATGAATGTGGTCTGCAGTGGAGAAGTTCTTCATGAAGCCGGCTTGCTCGAGTGGTTGGTTTTCATCTACAGCTTTAGTGATTCGACTTAAGAGTGTGGATGCGAATACTTTATATAAACAGGACATTAAGCTTATTGGTCTGTAGTTCGATACTAAATTAGCATTTTTTAATTACTTTTTAATTTTAATTACTTTTTGTAGAGTAAAACTATTTCTGAGCACAACTATTGGGTCGGGATCTCTTTTTGTTTCATAATGAGGTTGAACAAGGTGGTGATTGGTGCAACGAGTGCTTCTTTGCCAGCTTTTAGCATTTCATTGTTGATGCCGTCAGGTCCTGGGCTTTTTCCCAATTTAAGTTTATTAATTGAGTGCTCTATTTCACTCGGCATGAAAGGTGGCACCTCTTCGTTGGTACTGAGTGGACTCATTGTGTTTCCATCACCAGCTCCCTTATCAGCATATAGTTTTTCGTAAAATTGGGTTGATATTTTTATAAGATCATTTCTGTGTGTAGCAATGATGCCCGAGGGAGTTTTTAATTGGCTCATAAGTTGTTTGGTAGTGTCGAGTTTCTTATATGCTTTTTTGATGGCTCCTGATTTGTTTATATGTTTTTCTAGTGTTTCTAGCCTGTAGTTCTCAAGGTTTTGTTTAATTTTGTTGTTAATTTCTCTGTAAAGTTTGCTAAGTGTTTGCTTCTCCAATTTTGTCTTATTTGTTTTGGTTGATAGCTCATGCCTTTGTGTAATAAGCTGCCTAATTTCTTCCGTCATGATAGATTGATCTCGGTAGTTCTTATTTGAAACAGTCGCGGTTTTTCTGTTTTCCAGAATCAGTTTTTCGACATAGTTGTAATACTCTTGAACTGGTGAGTTATGTTCGTCTATGGCAGAGGCGCTAATGTTTTTATTTAGTTTCTCAAGCCGGCTAGTATTAAAAGAAAAAAATCTTCTCTTTTTATAGAGGAACATCCCACCTCATTCTTCCATACCATTCCTTCTAGTCGCAATATGCCATTATCCTCATCTAAAATATTCACCAAAATAAGTAAGGTGTCGACTTTCAATCCAAATGCGATCGCTAACCTGCTTGCCAAGAAATCACCCCATTTTTTCACCAAAATTGCTTTTCAATTTGCTATCTCACTCGTTCTTTTTTTCTCAGTAAAACATGAAATTGTATCAGAAACTAATAATATTGGTGCTTTATGTCTGCCTCTTGGTCGTGGAGGTGAATTGCTGCAAAAAGAAACCACAACCACCACCTCCACCACGGCCGGTGGTTTGCTGCCCGCCCAGACCACCACCACCTCCACCGCCACCACCGCCACCACCACGAAAAATAAAGATACCAAAGCCGAAACCAAAGAAGCATGACTGCCTTGGTCTGTCATCAAAGAAGAAAAAATAGATATAGAAATAGAACCAACACCGAAGGATATTACTTTCTTCCAGTAATAAAAAGGTATTTAGGGGACAAATTTATAAGCAACTTCTCTTGGTGATGCATTGAATGTACAACAACCTGTACAGTACCAGGTTTATAAGTTTCACGGTGAAGATATAATAAAGTTCTAGGGGGTCAACATAAAAGATCCCATTGGGTCGAAGTGCTCCTGGGTTGCCAGCATCCGCTATAAGATAAGATCATCATCATCAACCTATATACGTCCCACATCAGTGTACAGGCCTACCCTCAGGGCATTATAATTACGTGTGCCGCCATTTAATTAGACAAGTGGTTATTTTCGACCACAAAATAACAACAAAACAATCCTTTCTTTTTATTTCCAGAATAGCGGATGATCATTCTACTATTTCTGTTGCAATTAATTATCTTCATTCTCGAAGTTGCCGCTTGTAAGAAGTCCCCTAAACCAACACGCAAGATTTCTTGCGGGGAAAATTGTCTGCCTCGAAATTACAAAGGGCCTACCATTGAAATCGTGGATCCTAACGAAACGGTATGTATTTTTTTAATAGCACAGCTTTAGCAAAGGCTCTGCCTATCGTTTCTTTTCTTTCTTCATTATTTTCAAAACTGATCGAGCGAAGCAAGCTTCAATACGCAATACTTTCCGCAAGATGCAGTATCTTCTAGAATACAGGGTGTAACAAAACACCCTAGTAATACTTAAGGGGGTGCTTCAGACCATCAAACTGAGCAACTTTCACTATGGAGCCAACATCGAAATCGAGAAAAAAAACGCTCTTTAATACAAAACTGCAGTACCGTCTCGACTCCAATGTATGGGACGGCAGATTTTTTTAATTTTTTCTCGACGTTGGCTCCATAGTGAAAGTTGTTCAGATTGATGGTCTGAAGCACCCCCTTAAGTATTACTAGGGTGTTTTGATACACCCTGTAGGCATACCGTTTTTTTTTTCTCAGTAAAACAAGAAATAAACGACGATGTGGCGAAATATTTCACTGCTGCTGTATATCTGCGTTGGGATACTAGAAGTGATTTGCTGCGGTAAAAAGAGCAGTTCATCCTCATCTCATCCAGTATCTCATTCTTCACCATCATCAAACACTAGAGTCCGTCCTTGTTGCCAGGTACCAACCGAGATTTCCCTTAGATTTCAACCATCATCAGCCTATAATGTATCTCACTGCAGAGAACAGAACAGACCTCATCTCATGCACGAATAAGGACGACAGAAAACGTGTTCTAACTTTATAAAGTGTACGGCGTACTGTTGACCAAGAAGTGGCGAGATTATTTGGATGGTATTTGCGACCAAAAATGGTTTTATAATTCCATCAAATTGTCGTATGGTGTGCGGCTTCGAATATCACCAACTCTGACGCTAATTCCTTCAGGCGTCGACAGAAAAACGTATCTGAAGCCCTTACCGCGTAGCTGACGATTATAGCGACATCTGATTCCATACTATGAGTTTTCACTGTAGTAAACTACAGTAAAAGTACTGTAGTAAACTACAGGCTCGCGCTACTCTCTAAAAAAGTTGTTACATGAAACGTGCACTGACGCCATTAAATTCCTTCTAGCGTTCGCACACGTTTCATACATTCTGGATATCGGTCACGACCAGTTTTTAGTATGGAAATCCTGACTCTTATAACGTAGTGAGTTACATTCTCTTTGATAAACTACAGTTTTTGTATTGAATTTCGAACAGCGCTCCAGTGGTTGCGGAACTAATTCTGTCATACAAAATTGGCGCCGCAACTACAGTAGTAACGTACAGTGAAAACTCATGGTAGGCCTACAGCTCTGATTGTAACGGTTTCCTGTTCCACCAGATTGAAGGGGATAAGCAACTAAATTCACAGAGAGTGGAATCACTACCACTACCAATCAATCACAATCACCATCCCGCCACCTTCGTCTAGGCAGACCTAGATCCCCAACAAACTCGGCGTGGAGGCAGACATTTCGTTTAATTGTGGACGAGTTAGAGGTTTTGGGTAGGGATGCAACGGTTACGAAGCGGTGCATCGTTTTGCATCTGTAATCGTAATAATCACGATTAATAACGATGCAATGCACCGTAGTAAGAATCGTACGATTATTAAATCGAATTGAAAACGTCAATCGGATTGCACTTGTTGACGAATACACGACCTGAATACCAGATTCCAGAGACAAAAAACAACTTTTAAAAAATCTGATCTCTCGCTGCCATTTTAGCTCATTTTGAGCTAAATATGAATTTTTTTTTGGTCAGATTTCACACTGATTAATTTTTTTTTTAAATTCTACTGAGGTCTATGATTTGATGTTCGGATTGTAGTATTACATACATTCTCGTTCCCGAGATATCTCATCCACATTATAAAAGATTAATCTCCCACGTAAATCGGACGCGATATCTCTTGATTAACGAGATTATACAGAATCATGTTCCATATTCTGTTTTTCAAATAAAATTGGCCTCTACGCATCCAAAAATCAGAATCCTGACCAAAGTGAACCTTTTACTTCGATCTCAAATTAGTAGAAACTTTAAAAAATTCCAAGATTTTGTAACTTTTTCTAAGTTACAAAATCTTGGAATTTTTTAAAGTTTTTTTTAATGATTTATTTTTCATTGGAATGCAAAGAAACACTATAAGAACTCATTCTGAGGATAATCTCAACTAAATTTGTTTAAATAATCGTAATGCATCGGTTATCGTAATAAATAACGATTAATATCGTAATCGTAATCGTAATGGCCGAATCGTTGCACCCTAGTTTTGGGCCACAGGTCATCTGGCATGCGGCAGACATGTCCAGCCCAATCCCACTTTAGATTGGCGGTTGTGGTGGCGGGGCCTACAGTAATACCTACCTAACGAATAAAAATAATTATTTTAATTTCTTTCCAGAAATAATGACTTCTTGCACCAAACATTCGAAGTTCCTTATGCTTTTGGACACAATATTTTCTTTCCAGAAATGCCTTTAATATGTAGCAAACCAAAATGGAAAGACAAGTTTGAAAAGCCTTTTTGAAACTGTTGTTAAATTTCATTCGAATAGGTAAGACACTATTTTTCTACCCGGTAGAACAAGACTGTTTTTACGGTTCCATACCTACCCAAAGGGTGCCAAAGGGTAGTCATAAGCCTACGCTGTCCGTCCGTCTGTCCTACACACAAAGGGCTGTATCTTTTGAAATAGACAGGGTCCTTCTTAATATGCTGACACTTTTTAAGGGGATGATCAGACCATCAAACTGAACAACTTTTTCTATGGGACCAACATCGAAATCGCGAAAAAAATATCTGCTGTCCCATATATTTTGGCTCGAGTAGGTTTGCAGTTATGTATGGACGAGTAGATTTCTTTTTCGCGATTTCGATGTTGGTGCCATAGAGAAAGTAGTTCAGTTTGACGGTCCGATCATACCCTCAAAAAAGCATATTAAGAAAGACCCTTGAATCCTCACGTAGTTTCGATGCTCTCCAAGACTAGTAGATGTGCGCCACCCCGGCTGTTAGAAACGAATAATTGAATAAAACTAATCAGAGGGAAGAGATTGATATAACTCTTGAGTTCCCCAGCACCATAGTCAAAAAGTGTCCCGCTGGCTGGAGGTTTTTCAAACCCTGTTATTTTTGAAATTACATACGATACGCTAGAACACTGTTTTCATTTATAACGTTATAAAGGAGAGTAGAACTAAAGTTTGAAACCCATTTGGAGTTCCTGGAGTGCGTTTTTTGAATCTCATTTGCCGAGTTCGGCAGTTGAAAATGTCAAAATTACTATGGAGATATGCATCTTTCTACTGCTGATTTGACTTTCAAAAATCATACTCCAGGAGTGCGATTTTTGAAAGTCAAATCAGCAGTAGAAAGATGCGTATCTCCATAGTAATTTTGACATTTTCAATTGCTGAACTCAGCGAATGAGATTCAAAAATCGCACTCCTGTGACTTATATGTATATAAAAAGTGCCCCGCTGGCTGAAGGTTTTTTTTCAAACCAATGCCCTCCTTATATTTTAACGGAACTTAGATTGGACTCGATAGAACAAATTTGGAACTAAATCACAGACATACCTACTCGCATCGTTCTAGGACACGGGGTCCCGCAGAGTATAGGCACATAGGTACATTGGATCGATCAATCTCCCTAGTAAGTCTACTCTCATTCATCCTCTACATGTGACCGAACCATATAAGAATACCTCTTTCAATCCTGGCTACCAAATCCTTCAACTTACACCGATCCCTTATCACAGCTTATCACACTTTTCTGGATTCGACTGGCAACTGTTAACACGTCACAAATTATACCTACTTCGTTAGGAGAGTCTGAATCTCAGTGGTGAATAAATAGTCTCCTACCTAATGAGCAATACGTTTTCTTTACAGAAATATGCAGGTCAGCCGCCACCAAAGGTATGGTGCCCCAATATATAGAACCCAGTAAGTATATAATTAACCTACTTAGGTACCTGTTTTATTTATCTACTAATAGCGGCGCTGCCCCTGCGACTACGCGCAGACCACTTTTGAGTGAATAAACCGATTGCAATGAAATAAAGCTTATACGTTAATCCAAACTAAGCCCTATTCTTTTGTGAAAACTCCATCCAAATCGGTTCAGTAGTTTTTATGTGATGCCTGCACAAATAAACAGACAAAAATTCTAATAAGAGAAAGGGTCTCAACTCAATGTCTCCATCACGTATCCTAAACGCCCCTAATTAATAGTTTTGCAAATATCTTCAATATAGGTACATCTAAGCCAAATGTAAAAAAAAATTATACGTATAGGTTTATATTATAAGAGATGTAAGTAGGTATACAAGGTGTTACAAAAGTAAAAATAACTAGGTACTCGTTGGTTATCGACCGTAAAAAATATTTTGACGTAAAATGGATGTTTTGTCTTTCAGGAAACTATGCTTTTCCGTGGTTGTGATCATTATGTACCAACACCTCATACTGTATCTACTATACGTGTTAATGTGGGGTCTAGAGGTGGTCGGGTGTAAGATTTGTCGACGTTCGCGAGACCACGGACCTAATTGTTGCCAGGTATGTAAGTTAAAGCATGTGGGGTCCCACTGCTGGACTAAGCCTCTCACAAATAAGGGTGAAACTTAAGAGGGAGTGGGGCATATAATTTATATAATTTAAAACTGGCGAATGTAACAAGGAAAAACAATTTAATTAAAAGATGGGCAGTGTAAGATTTTATCAAAAGATGGCCGAAAAGTGAAAAATAATTTAATTAAATTGCCTGTATTATGATAATTTAATATTCTTTATTAAAACTTGTGTTCAATAATTATGATAGTTTTTATTTCTAATAAGCTCTAGTATTGCAAGATTTTTTTCACAGTATTTAACTTCAAAGCTAATATTATACAGGGTGCAAGTGACAGCCTAGCAAATACTGAAACTGTGAATTCAGACCATCAAACTGAACAACTTTCACTATGGAGCCTACCTCAGGAAACGCGAGAAAAAATCAGCTGTCCCATACATTTTAGTCGGGTAGGTACAGCAGTTTTGTATGAGACAGCAGATTTTTTCTCGCGTTTCCTGAGGTAGGCTCCATAGTGAAAGTTGTTCAGTTTGATGGTCTGAGTTCACAGTTTCAGTATTTGCTAGGCTGTAACTTACCTACACCCTGTATAATGGAAAGTCCTAAAAAGTTGTTTAGATTTATTGTCTGAATACACTTAAAGTTATGTTATTAAAAACTACAGGTGTATACTGTTGACGGCCCGGTAGCACAGTTGGTAGTGAACCTGCCTGCTGTGCCGAGGGTCGCGGGTTCGAATCCCGTAAGGGACAAATATTTGTATGATGAATATGAATATTTGTACCCGAGTCATGGATGTTTGTATCTATACAGGGTGGCCGGGGAGTTGACGTTCAAACGTAAAATTTAGGTCCGGTATGTCGTGGGGTATCCGAATCACCCCCATGTATGTTCCGCGATTTTTTATAGTTTTCGAGTTAAGATGATTTTTCCGATTTTTTGAGGAAACTCGACATGACCGGCTTGAACAACTTCTAAAAAAAAAAGTGTAAGACTTTTTAGAGATTCTTTTTTTGCAACTTAATCTTCATGAATTGTGCCTTTATTAATAACATCATCAGCATCGTAACTTTGATAAAAGTTATGAAAATATTGATCTAAAGTTAAAAATTTGCGATCCGTGAATTATGACTAAATTTTCAACTTTAAATTAAAACTCTAAACAGGTGACCTTATGATTTTTTAGCCAATCCCAAAAATGCGCCCAACTCTCAGCTTTCATAATCATAAATAAAAAGTAGTACTTAAGAGGGCTACTTTGGCTAGAATTGATCTTCAAAGACAACAAGGCGGAAAATTCTTAAATTTAAAAATATTTTCTTTTGCCATAACTACCACGCCTAAGGCTAAATAATGATTAAAGAATGCTGGAAACCGAAACGGCGACGGGTTATGCCGGACTCTTACCGGCTAAAACCCCACAGTGATCCACCTCATCGCATATTGCCGTAGAGCCTGAGGGCCCGTGAGGAATCTTCCACACTCTACGGCGCAGCGACCGACCTTACCAGGTCTCATCAATAATGATTAAAGAATGCTGGAAACCTATCGTGTTGGTGGAATAAGGAAAGTTTTAAGTAAAAAGTAGATAACCTAACCTAACCTAACCTAGGAGGAGGGAGCCGACAGCCGGGTGCCACCACTGCAACGGCTGTCTCAACGAGACGGCGCAGCACGTGCTGCAGGAGTGCCCTGCGTGGGCGGGAGAGCGCAGTGAGCTCTCCCAGGTAGTTTAAGACCTCTCGCTGCCGGCCATGGTTCGCGCTATGGTCGACAGTAGGGCGTCTTGGCACGCGGTTCTCTCCTTCTGTGAGGCAGTAATGCTCCAGAAGGAGACGGCGGAGAGGGAGAGGGAGTCGACTTCTGAACTCCCGATCCGCCTAAGACGCACGGGGCGCAGGCGGTCTGCCTCCCCCGTAATTTTTGAGTCTCTGGGCGTCGGGCTGGGGGGTCCGGCGTCCGATCATAGGGACTCAAGGTGGTTGTGTGCGTGTTCCCACGCACCACCTAAAGGCCTGTAGGCTTGTCAAGGCCAACACAGATGAGACCTGGTAAGGTCGGTCGCTGCGCCGTAGAGTGTGGAAGATTCCTCACGGGCCCTCAGGCTCTACGGCAATATGGGATGAGGTGGAACACGGTGGGGTTTTAGCCGGTAAGAGTCCGGCATAACCCGTCGCCGTTTCGGTTTCCAGCATTCTTTAATCATTATTTAGCCTTAGGCGTGGTAATAATGGCAAAAAAAAAAAAAAATTTTAAGAGTTTTCCGCCTTGTTGTCTTTGAAGATCAATTCTCGCCAAATTAGCCCTCTTAAGTACTACTTTTTATTTATGATTATGAAAGCTGAGAGTTGGGCGCATTTTTTAGATTGGCTAAAAAATCATAAGGTCACCTGTTTAGAGTTTTAATTTAAAGTTGAAAATTTAGTCATAATTCACGGATCGCAAATTTTTAACTTTAGACCAATATTTTTAAAACTTTTATCAAAGTTACGATGCTGATGATGTTATGAATAAAGGCACAATTCATGAACATTAAGTTGCAAAAAAAGAATCTCTAAAATGTCTTACACTTTTTTTTTTAGAAGTTGTTAAGCCGGTCATGTCGAGTTTCCTCAAAAAATCGGAAAAATCATCATAACTCGAAAACTATTAAAAATCGCGGAACATACATGGGGGTGATTCGGATACCCCACGACATACCGGACCTAAATTTTTCGTTCGAACGTCAACTCCCCGGCCACCCTGTATATGTATTCTATATCGTTGTCTAGTCATCATAATACAAGTCCAGGCTAGATTCTGGTACTTTAAATGTGACTAGATAATTTGTGTGACAATGTCCAAGTTATTTATTTATTTATTTATTTATTTATTTATACTAGTAAATATTATGTTTATGGTAGAAAGGCACTGAAGAACATGGATACTCTGCCCCATAAGAAATAACAACTAAAAATGTATTAATGCCAATATACTTTATTTACACTCCGATACAGTCGAGATTTGATCGTTCCTTGAGTAACACGCCATACTCTCAAAACGGTCTTACAACAAAATTGGAATTTCATTTTCTACCTACAAGATTTATTCCGAGAGATAAGTGTACTTTTTGCAACCATCAGCAGCAAGGCTGATTCAGTGTTTATGGGGTGTAGAGCTTCTCTGTGATGGGGATGGACCAGGTCTGCCTGCATAAGTCCAGTCGGTTTAGGAGTTACTGATGATTAAAGGTCCGTAAAAAATTAACGATCAGCTGCAAGGCATCGTATGTTATTGTTGTAGTATGCACTGTACTAGCACTGTAGCTATATGAATAGTGTGGGGAACTACTACAGATGTCCAGCACCCACAAGTTATAGCAAAGATGCCAACAGATGGCGATACCGTCGCTCTCGGAAATATGCTCCATACAAAGACAACGTTCATCGTAAACACGTAACTCGTAACCTACTACACATAAGGTTCACAATCGAATGCGAGACATGAATCGCGCAAGAGAAATAATCACAGAGATTCGATACATACAACGTGTTAATGAATTAGCGCAAAACTAGAAAGTAGTTTGTTTAGAATCGAGAGCAGAATCGAATTATCATGGTTTCAACATAGGTAATTTTTTTCAAAATATTAAATAATTTTTTAGCAAAATTTAAAATTTTCTGAACCCGATGTCAACCCACCGCACGGGCACGATCACCCTACTTACTACCAAAACAAGATTATAAAAATGTACCCATGAGTACGTTAGCGCTTTCTTTCAGTGCTGAAATGATAACAAATCATTTTTGCCTCAAAAGTTAAAACTGTAAATTTTAACTATCAAAATAATGAAATTATTGTTTCAATCTAATTATTTTGTTATAAATCAGTTGGGGTGTATGAGGTTTTGCGTTAATTCATTAACACGTTGTATACAAGGTCCAACAAAGAACTGTCGGACCACGGCCGGTCCCCAGGCATCACACCTAGCCTGGCGGAAGTACTTCCCTTTTCAATGGAGGAACATTCCCAAGTAGCACCTCCATATTGGTGACCCCGACGTGATCTGAACACGCAACCTTCTGACCGCGCGCCTGCGTTTTTCTGGCGTACCTCCATAACAGTATAAAAACTGACATGGTTCATCAGTCGGTTTAGAAGATACAGCCAGTCAAAGTTCCGACCTTTGAACGGCTGACAGAACTTGACAGTTTTTGTACTGTTCACATAGCTACAGTGCATACTACAACAATATCATTCGTAAATTTTTTACAGATCTTTAAACATCAGTAACTCCTAAACCGACTGGAGTTATGCAGGCAGACCTGGTCCATCCCCATCACAGAGAAGCTCTACACCCCATAAAAACTGAATCAGCCTTGCTGCTGATGGTTGCAAAATGTACACTTATCTCTTATACTAATTTAAAAACTACCAAATCCGTCTCTATGGACAGACTTTAAGAGGATAGGCGGGCTGAAATGGGAATTTGGAGAAAAGGTCACTTTTCCGACTGTATAGGTATTTGTCACACGTTTATACAGGGTGAAATTGATATCATTGGCATCCTTTTAAACTAAGAGTCCACCCATCAAACTGAACAACATTTACTATGTGAGCAAACAGATCGGAGCAACTTAAAAATCAGCTGTCCCATACTAAACTGCAATGCCTACTCGACTCAGATGTATGCAACAGCTGATTTTTTTTTTTTTGCTCCGATCTGTTTGCTCCCATAGTAAAAGATGTTCAGTTTGATGGGTAGACTCTTAGTTTAAAAGGATGCCAATGATATCAATTTCACCCTCTAGTACTGTGGTGTGCGGGTTTCGACCAAGGAATGTTTCTCCCAGACGATATGCTTCCGAATACGCATAATTCCTTGAGTTCTGTTTGTTGTGTAAATAAAAATAGCCCAATTCATTTTAAAAGCTTTTAATAAATTACCAAATTGAATTTCCTACATCTTTCACCCCTATTTTTATTTACACTTATGCTGTATTATTATCTGTTCATACATAAAATACACTATACTTGGATTCATAATTCGATGACCAATTTTGTCGTTTATGACTCTAATATATTTATGAATGGATGAATAGATAAGTTCTGTTGTCAAAATTGGTCGTCGAATTATGAATTTGAGTTTAGTAAATCCAGTCCAGTTTTGTCCAAGTCAATTTAATCTGGACTTTCATTGAGGAAGTAAAGTTTACTAATATATTAAGAGCTTCATTTTCTTATTTAAACTGATACCACAAAAAAGTTACGACATTATTTTAATAACAAATTGACATTTCTTTACATAGACTAAACAGGCATAGAATATAAATAGATAATACGAGATTTTGACCCGCGACTTTGTCCGCGTGGATTTGGAACCCCTTTAGGGGTCGATTTTCGAAAAATCCTTGCTTAGTGCGTTTGTTCCCTCTATACCAGATTCCCAAAATACCAGATGACCAGCATACCAGATTGCACCCCTACATCCTCTGTAATTCATGTTTCTATCTTCAGTGGTTAGGCTGTGCGTTGCCTGTCTGTCAGTCAGTCAGTCACGGAACTCTTTTATGAGTATAGATTGTTAAACATATTATTATCTAAGTTCTAATCCCATGGAAAGTACCAGAATCTAGCCCGAACTTGTATTATGAGGACCAGATAACGATATACAGGGTATAACAAAACACCCTAGTAATACTTAAGAGGATGCTTCAGCCCATCAAACTGAACAATTTCACTATGGAGCCAACTTCGAAATCGCGAAAAATAAATCAGCTGTTCCATACAAAACTGCAGTACCGATTCGATTAATAAACTCTTGTAGAGTATTTCTTGCTAATTATAGTGAAAAAAAATCTAGGATATTATTAGATTTCAATTTAGATTTAACTTTTTTGTGGTAAATCAGTTAATGTCTACATTCATTATGCGAAGTGGTATCCAAGCCAATTTTTCGATGCCAATCATCACTCATCTTTATTTTTATTGCCTTAGGATTCAAAATACAAGAACAGTTTATTGTAAATGAATTTTATAAAATAAAGAAGAATATTAAATTTCATCGAAAAATTACCTTCATCCATAAATATATTTTCGCTGGTCCTTATATCAAAAGAACTAAATAAAAGAATACGATCATACTTCTCACATATAATTGTGATCGCTCATCATTCAGATTACAAAAAAAAAATTACCACTAAGGCCACTGAAGCCAGTGTGACAGTGGGGCTAGTGTAACAGTTACAAATTACACTGATAACACATATTATACTTTTAAGGTCCGACCTGATTTGTCCGCATGGAACAGCATTTTCTATCCCTTTCTGTAGCGCATACACTTCGTTCGCTAGAGCGGGAAACATTGCTTGCGGGCACGCCGCACTTCAAACTTAACCGCCATCTATTAGACAACGCAGGAACTTTTACACTTTTGTCTGATAAAAGGCGGTCAAAAGAAAAACGCGTATTTAACAGAATAAGTAATTTAGGTATTTTGCAACTGTTCTAATAGCCCCACGCTTGCCCCAATGGACGTTATTCTAATTTTAAAAATTAATAACAACCAATCACATAGTTTCTTAGATTACGCAAAAAAAATGATTAGTTGAAGCATTAATTTTTAAAATCAGATTATGGTGAATGGAAAACGATGTGATGTTCTTTCTATTTCTAATTGAAAAAGTTAAGGTCTGGATTTGTAAGTAGCAGATTATTGTAATAAGCTTTGACCAAATGCATTGATAGCATATTGATCAGTAGCTTGCCTCCACTATTGAACCTGCATAGCGGAATATGGTCCTCTATCATGAGCGCGTTTGTCGAGCTGTCCTTTTATATCGAATACATATTTAATCTACAATCTATGCCTTGTGGGGTAGAAACCCTAGGTCCATGGGGACCACAAGCAAAACTGCTCATTAAAGAGCTGTCCGCACGTCTGGTCGATTGCACAGGCGACTGAAGAGCTGGCAGCTTCCTCTGGCAGCGGATAAGCCTAGCAGTCCAGAGGGGGAATGCTGTCAGCGTCCTAGGTACGGCGCACAAAGGCGAGGCTTTTAATGAGGTGTTTTGTTTATAGTTTATATATTATATACTTTATTCATTGTTTTTTTACCTATATTAATATTGTATGTACCCCGAATTTGAATTTTTCAATAGTCATCTACAATCTATCATTATACTATAAATGGACCTTGTTAGAATTATAATTTAAAAAGGTTGGTAGTTAAAAGTCCCCTAAAGGAATAGGTCGGAAGTTTATTGTACAGTACCCGACAAACAACTTGCCCAACGGGTATAGGGTACGTGTAGGCTAAATTTTGGTCTGCACAGACAAGATTATTGCCAAGTGGTTGGCCGGCCATTACACAGTATTTTTATCTCACGAAGCAGGATGTAAACCGGATATGCACCCTGGAATCACTGAAATAAAAGTGCTGTATATCACTACATAGTATAAAACAAAGTCGCTTCCCGCTGTCTGTCTGTCTGTCTCTATGTATGCTTAGATCTTTAAAACTACGCAACAGATTTTGATGCGGTTTTTTTAATAGATAGTGGAAGACGAAGGTTGCGGCATTGTTGATCAGCATTGCACCCGTGCGAAGCCGGGCGGGTCGCTAGTATAATTATGTTAAAATAACAAAACAAGTCCAGACCTCAGCTCAGAACATCGATAACTTAATACATATACAAATGCTATAGCAACTGCCTGATCTCCTTGTGGACGTGGCAGAGGTAGTCGACGTACGAGGCGCTGCCGTCCACGCCCCGGTCCTCGACGAGGAAGTGGCGGAGGACCGCCTCCAGCTTGTCGTGCTGTCGCATCACTGTTAGCTGCAACAATCGTTTAGTTGCCGTCAGATATTGAACTACCTTTACACATAAAGGGTGAAATTGATATCATTGGCATCCTTTTAAACTAAGGGTCTACCCATCAAACTGAACCACTTTTACTATGGCAGCAAAACGATCGGAGCAAAAAAAAAATCTGCTTTGCATACACTTGAGTCAATTTAGAATGGGGAGCACATTTTTTAGTTGTTCCGATCGATCGGTTTGCTTCCATAGTAAAAGTTGTTCAGTTTGATGAATAGGTACACTATTAGTTTAAAAGGATGCTAATGATATCAATTTCACCCTGTATACTCCACTAGTTTTTAATGACTAATATAACTTTAAGAGCCTATGTCGAAAAATAATTTTAGCGAAACAGGCGTGTGATAGCTTATATTACTGCCAGATGCGAGAGAAAGAGATGGGGCGGCGCGCGCGCCTGGATCGAATCAAGCGAAAAAACAAACTTTATTTAATTGTGATTGTACTATTTATGTAAGTTCAATTCTGCTCTAATCAAAACTTAGATAATAGCAATCTCTTTTTTTTAAATCAAGTCTCATGTTTCTATTATTCACCGTTTAGCAGTTACAAGCGTTTATAGACAAAAACGGAGGCTACTTTGGCTTGTTTTTCTATCGAGAAAATTTGTCTTAATCGTGTTTTGGCTCTAATCAAAACTTCAATTATATGTTCAATTTACACATATCCGCAAATCATACTCCTACTGTTAGTACTTCATGATATATGGAGCTTTGAAGAATCCTATTTTTTTTACATAGCCCCTTAAGGTGCTGTTTAAACAGAAGTGACGTGGCGCGGACGTGACACGGGCGGGGTGTGGCAATATAAACCTTATAGTACGAAGCATAGCGTCGTTTTGAGAATTATGCCCGCGCCTCCCGCGACGTCGCCTGGTTTTCCTTTATGAAAAAAACGACGCTATGCTTATACATACTATAAGGTTTATATTGTGTTACTTTGACGATCCGCCACCGCCACACGTCTTTTCCATATAAACAGCAACTAAGGGTGTATTCAGACCAACGTTCAACTTTCCCTAAGGAACATGGGTCGAAAAATTTAAATAATTTTTTTTTGACCTTTCATACAAAAGTGCGGATCGGCCGATCGATTTTCTATGGGAGGTCCAAAAACTTTTCTCGTTTTTGGACCCATGTTTCATACGGAAAGTTGTTTAGTTCATGGTCTGAAATCTGAATACACCCTTTATTTAGATTGATTAGATTGCCGTTTATATAGAAGAGACGTGTGCGGTGGAGGATAGTCAAACTAATACAATGGTACTGTGCCACGACTTAACTAAATGTATTCCTGTCACTTTCTAAAATAATTTTAAGAAAAGAGACAGAAAACCAACAACTGACTTTAGTGCTGTCAAAGTGACGTTAAACACCCAAAAACGCCTTAAATAAGATGGCGTCCATTATGATGGCATCTTATTTTGGGCGTGTAACGTCACTTTGACAGCACTAAAGTCAGTTGTTGGTTTTCTATCTCTTTTCTTAATTTTATTTTAGAAAGTGACAGGAATAAATTTAGTTAGGTCGTGGCACAGTCCGAATCGGTACCAATATAAACCTTATAGTACGTAGCATAGCGTCGTTTTTGTCGTAAAGGAAAATCGCACCCGCGCCACCAGGCGACGTCGCCTGGAGGCGCGGGTGTAATTCTCCAGGTTTATATTGTGTTACTTTGAATATCCGCCACCGTCTCTTCTGCATAAACAGCGCCTTAAAGTTATTTTAGTAATTAAAAACTAGTGGTGTAGTAGTATCCTTCTAAAGAGCGATGATAGCCCATAAGGAAGAGAGCTAGCGCCTCAATACTGAGGCCGCGGTTCGATTCCTGGCCTGTACCACTAAGTTCTTCGGAATTTATGTACGGTTGTATTTATCATTTACTAGCTCGGCGGTGAAGGAAAACATCGTGAGGAAACCTGCATTCCCGAGAACGAAAAGAAAATACCATAAGTTCGGAGGTATGCGTAAATATGGGTGAGCTTGGGGCGAACACAAAAGGACCAGCGCTGGTCTCCGTGTTACAACGACCCTTGCTTGCAATAGCCCAACCACAAATAATCAATAATCCTTCTAAATACTGACAGTTTTTAAGAGGGTGATTAGACCATCAAACTGAACAACTTTCCCTAAGGGACAAACATCAAAATTTTGTCCCATAGGGACTATAGCGATCCCATACATTTTGGTAGAGTAGGAATGTAGTTTTATTATGGAAAAGCAGATTTTTTTCTCGCAATTTCGACTTTGGCCGCATAGAGAAAGTTGTTCAGTTTTATGGTATAATCATACCCTTAAAAATAAACGTCAGCATAGAGGGCTATTCGAGCTCAGTGGCGCCCTCGTCACAAAAAGAAAGCCTAAATTAAAAAAGTGCCCAACAGATAAACTACAAAAGCCTTCAAGCTATTTTCATAGAATACTTTTATAGGTTTTATAAAGGTCTAAACATACAAATTTTGAAAAAAAAAAAAAAAACAGCCGCTTTTATTTTTATTCGAAATTATCTAAAAGTGGAATGTTTAGAACCTATAAAAGTATTGTATAACAATGGCTTAAAGGCTTTTGTAGTTTATCAGTTGGGCACTTTTTAAATTTAGGCTTTCTTTATTGAGAAATCATTATTACTGTGACGAGGGCGCCACTGAGCTCGAATAGCCCTCTTAAGAAGAAACCTGTATAGTTGTCGTTCTTAATATGCCGACGGTTTTTAAGGGGATGACTTAGATTAGACCATCAATCTGAATAAGATTCTCTGCAGGAAAGTTGTTCAGTTTGATGGTGTGATCATCCTCTTTAAAAAAACAGTCAGCATATTAAATTGGATCCTGTATATTATCACAAAGTACTATAATTACTATATTATATAGATATACCAACATCAGTATTTATATATTTAGTCAAAATTTATATTAAAAGACAAACCTGTATTTAATAAATTCAAAAATGTTAATCACAAAAGTAACTTCAATGTCAACTTTTGAAGTATGAAAACATAAAATAGGTTTCTAAATACAAAACACTTAAATGTAAAATACAGGGTGTATAATAAAATGGGACAGCTACTTAAAGGGGTGCTTCAGACCATCAAACTGAACAACTTTCTCTATGGGACCAATATCGAAATCGCGAAAAAAATTCTGCTGTCCCATACATTTCAGTCGTGTTATGTTTGCAGTTTTGTATGGGAGAGCGGATTTTTTTTTCGCGATTTCGAATTGGTCCCATAGAGAAAGTTGTTCAGTTTGATGGTCTGAAGCACCCCTTTGAGTAGCTGTCCCATTTTATTGTACACCCTGTATAAAAAAGCCTCCCAAAAACTCATGCAAACCCAGCTCCAAACAACAAAGCAAAACAAAGAGCATAAAATCTCCAAAATCTGTAAAAAGCCTTCCTTTCTCTGTAATAATAGAACAAGACGATGATCTCCCGAAGCGTCCCAAGGAAAAACCGAAAAATGGCCACCGTGGAGATATGTAACAGTTACTAAAGCCAAAACATAAGGGGGTTTAAGTCACTCGCTGGGGGTTTAAGTCACTCGCGTCCGTAGGTTTACCCTCGAGACCCTACACGTGACCCCTGGGTGGTGCTAAATGAGTGACAACTTACCGGTGGTAGGTTTCGGCCGAGGCTGGTTACCACCCTCCAGATTGAGCCGTGTCGCCAAGTGGTACTAACCACGTTCCGCCACGAAATCCGGAGTTGCCCCATGGGGGACGGGTCTGAGCAGTAGAGTCGCGTCAGAAGACCGTTCACAGGCTGCTGACCTCTGCTACACCGGCTGGCTGGTTTTGGAGGCTAGCGGGATCCGAAGCACGGTGCTCCGCTGGCCGACCGCAGGAAGTAGGGGGCCCAAGTAGCGGGAAAGCCACCCGTGAAAGGCTGCCCCGCCACCTAGCGAAAAATCCCGGGTTGCTCCACCATGCCGGTTGGCGACCGGATGGGAGAAGTTGGTGGGCATCCCCGGGGGGGTTCGGGCGTCCCCGCGGTCTCCAACCCAGCCATCTTAATCTTAATGTGTGGCAGACTTCAGCATACTATCTGGCTCGATTGGTGCCACTCCTCGCTCAACTACCGGCCCCCTGCCTATTCGCTCTTCAAAAAATAAAATAAACGATGAAAGGTTCTAAAAGGAAGAAAGTTAAACAGCGGTTGCACGTTCTCCCTTTAAAAGTGCACCTCTGCAATATCCGAGGACTGCACTCAAATCTCGTAGCAGTCCACCACCACCTAGAGACTGAAAAACCACAACTGCTGTTTCTCACCGAGACGCAGATCAGATGTCCGGCAGACGCGGCGTACCTCAGCTACCCTGGGTACTCTCTGGAGCATAGGTTCATTCCTCATGCCGGAGTCTGTGTGTACGCTCGCGATGACATCTGCATCAAGCGTCTCAAAAACCTTGAGGAGCCTTCTTTCTCAGTATTGTGGATACTGGTGGAGACGGGTGTTGAACAAATTGTTTACGCCTGTGTCTACCGTTCGCACAGTGGAGATCAGGAGACGACTAGGTTGTTCGACTATCTTGGAGAGGCGGCTGAGGAGGCTCAGCTAAGGTATCCTGTGGCGCAACTGACCCTTCTGGGTGACTTTAATGCTCACCATCAAGAATGGCTGTTCCCCTACCAGAAGACCGATCACGCTGGACGAGAGGCGCGCAAACTTGCACTGTCGCTAGATCTCAGCCAGCTGGTCAATTGTGCCACACGGATACCTGACGTTGACTTTCACACGGCCAACTGCTTAGACCTTCTGTTGACAACTGATCCAGACAGATATTCTGTGTCGGTATGTGCCCCCTTAGGTACCTCCGACCACTGTCTGGTGAAAACTGTATCCGTATACTCCCCACCTGATCAGGGCCACTGTGGTAAGAGACGGGTGTGGCGATACAAGTCAGCAGATTGGGACGAGATGCGACACTTCTTTGCTTCGTATCCTTGGCGGCAAACCTGCTTTTCTACAGAGGAATCGTCGAGCGCTGCGACCGCGGTTGCCGAAGTGATACGTCAAGGTATGGAATATTTTATTCCGTACTCTGACGTGTCAACCGGCGCCAAAGCTCGCCCATCGCTAATCGGGTCAGTTTCAACGCAAACAAAACACAGCGTGCCTTTTCTCCACAAAACGGAGTCCCTTCGCTTTGACTCCGACTTTCCGAAATGTGTCCATACCGATAGCTGATCGCCTGGAGCTCCTGGGCATTAACATATCGTCCGATTTGAATTTCGGGCGGTATATTGAGTCCATGGCGAAAACCGCAGCGAAAAAACTGGGCGTCCTTTCGAAGGTCAGACGGTACTTCACTCCGGGACAGCTTCTACAACTTTATCAAGCACAAGTCCGATCGTGTATGGAGTACTGCTGCCATCTTTGGGACGGGTCTGCCCAATACCAGCTGGCCGCGTTGGACTCAATCGACAGGCGTGCCAGGAAGCTCATAGGTGATCCAACCTCTGTGGCGAAGCTACAAAGTCTTGAGCATCGTCGCAAGGTAGCCTGTCTATCTGTTTTTTATAGGATACATTTCGGAGAGTGTGCGACGGAATTACACGATTTAATACCTCCGTCTCCCTTTCATCTGCGGGGAACGAGACGCAGGCTGGGTTTCCACCCTTATGTCGTTGACCTACCAGCAATTCGCACGAAGAAGTTTGCTTCTTCTTTTATAATGCGCACGGCTAACGAGTGGAACGCACTGCCTGCGGACCTGTTCCCTGAGCAA
This sequence comes from Agonopterix subpropinquella, assembly GCA_922987775.1. Classification (NCBI taxonomy): domain Eukaryota; kingdom Metazoa; phylum Arthropoda; class Insecta; order Lepidoptera; family Depressariidae; genus Agonopterix; species Agonopterix subpropinquella. The sequence goes on from OV277716.1 coordinate 13,935,830, forward strand.
TACAACCTGGGCCTCTTCAAGGCAAGAGTGAATAGGCATCTTTCTAGGTAAGCATGCTACATCTTCGGCCTCATCATCACTCAACATCAGGTGAGATTGGGGTCAAATGTTTACCTATCGAACATAAAAAAAAAAAAAAAAAAAAAAACATTTTACTAAGGTCTTTTTGGGGCAACGCGTATACGGGGCAACTGCGTATACGGGGCAACTGTGTGTACGGAGCATCTGCGTATACGGGGCAACTGCGTATACGGGGCAAGTGCGAATACATACCTTTACATATCACGGAGACATTTGAATACTAAAAGTAGCGATATGCTTTTGGTACTATCACAGATTATTTAATAGTTACGTACTATATTCATAACCACAAGGGCTAAGTGACAGGTTTATACAACTTTATTTTTTTTTGTTAATTTACATATTAAAATGTTGTGGCTTTGTGTCGAGCTTCGGAAGAGAACTTATTGATCAAATTAATGAACTTTTTCGATAAGTACATGAAAGTACAATGGATGAAATTGAAAAGATTTATTAATGTGGATGAGGCGAATCAAGTGTGTAAGAATTGTAGCGTGTTGCGAACCGTAGTCTCTGCGTACCCCCGTAGTTTGTGTACGTGGGGGAAGGGGTGTGAGCCTGTATGTGAGTGTGTATCTCACATATCTACACAGAAAGCGAACCTACAAGATTTTCAAGACTTTGTGGACCTACCATACCGCTTGTGATAAAACGAATCAAAATAGAGATGTGCCTCCATATTTGTTACGCAAGCAAAAATGAGCGCGCATGACGTTTTCGTTTTGTATCTGGCTTGCAGGGCATGCTAGGCTAGCCTACATAATGATCAACTATACTGCAGTTCACATAAGATGAGTTCTGACAGGACTCTTATGTCAAGACACTAAGTGCGAAAATTGCTTGTTTCACGCATCTTCCTATGTTGTTATGTATGTTAAACGGATTATAAACAGGTATATTTCTGCGTGTGTTTGTGTCTGACGTAGCTGAGATGAGAATGTTGAGATGGATGTGTGGTGTAACTAGTATGGATAAGATAAGGAAAGAGTATATGGAGGTGCTACTTGGGAATGTTCCTCCATTGAAAAGGGAAGATCTTCCACCAGGCTATGTGTGAAGCCTGGGGACCGGCCGTGGTCCAACAGTTCTTAGTTGGACCTTCTATATATATCGAATCTCTGTGATTATTTCTCTTGCGCGATTTATGTCTCGCATTCGATTGTGAACCTTATGTGTAGTAGGTTACGAGTTACGTATTCACGATGAACGTTGTCTTTGTATGGAGCATATTTCCGTGAGCGACGGTATCGCCATCTGTTGGCATCTTTGCTATAACTTGTGGGTGCTGGAGATCTGTAGTAGTTCACTAGTTCCCCACAGGACTCCCCCCTCAGACCGGAGGTCGTTGAGTAGTTCGAAGTGTGCAGTCTGTATCCATGTAGTGTAGGTGCAGGGCTCCAGTCAAGTGAGTCTGACGAGCGATGTGCTGCGGTGTGTGTGCATCTGTCAGGGAGACCAGTCCTGATGTGATGCGGGCGAGTGACAGGCGTGGAGAAGGCGAGCAGAACTGCCACGTGGAGGTGAGCTCAGACACGTGGGCTGCGGGAGATCCTTCTATGCAGACGCTGACTGTCGTTGAGGAAGCTGCAGGCCCAGGAAGCGGTGTGAAGACAGCTGCGATGGACCTGGTGCGGCTTCGGGTTGATGGCGTGACTGCTGCTTGTTTGACCTGGTCGAGGGGGTGAAGGGTTGGTTGAAGCTGGTTGCTTGCTCTGTGGTGGTGCTGCTCTGCGGTGTTCAGGTTGCGATGTTCTCTGTCGAGGGTCACCAATATGGAGGTGCTACTTGGGAATGTTCCTCCATTGAAAAGGGAAGATCTTCCACCAGGCTATGTGTGAAGCCTGGGGACCGGCCGTGGTCCAACAGTTCTTAGTTGGACCTTCTATATATATCGAATCTCTGTGATTATTTCTCTTGCGCGATTTATGTCTCGCATTCGATTGTGAACCTTATGTGTAGTAGGTTACGAGTTACGTATTCACGATGAACGTTGTCTTTGTATGGAGCATATTTCCGTGAGCGACGGTATCGCCATCTGTTGGCATCTTTGCTATAACTTGTGGGTGCTGGAGATCTGTAGTAGTTCACTAGTTCCCCACAAGTATATTAGAGGAAGTTTGAAAGTAGCACCTATGACGGAAAAATAAATAATAATAATATAAGAGTAATAGATTATCGTGGTATGGGCATGTGATGCGAAGAGACGAGTGTCATGTTACGAGACGAGTGTTAAGTATGAATGTGGATGGCTGCGGTATGAGAAGAAGGCCGAAGAAAAGATGGATGGATTGTGTGAAAGATGATATGACTGTGTAAGAAAGGAGTGAGTGCCGAAATGACGGCTAAGAGAGATGAATGGAAGAGGATGACATATTGCGCCGACCCCAAATAATGGGAAATGGGCAAGAGAATGATGACGTCGACGTAGGCGGGCATGAGGAACTGAGTGAGTGAGTAAATGAATATTCCCCTCAGACTTAGACTACTTATATCCGGACCGGCCTTGCGGTAGCATTTCCCCTCTGCCACGGTATAAGAGCAATGATCATGTACATTCAACATTCAATTTTATAACTTATCACTAAACTAGACAGCCTATTATTGCGAAACAATAATTTCGAACTTAGAACGTTTGGGGTTTACACGAGACTACTTTTCATGATTTTGAACATTCAAAATTAGAATCTAAAGTCATAGGGAATAAAATCCAAAGTTGCGGATAACATGTTACCTCGCCCCCCGCAAAAAGTGGCAGAAAGTTTGTTAGTAGAATGACACGTGGTTACGCGTCCCGATATAAGTAATCTAAGCCCTCAGACCTTAAATATCTCCACAGCACAAAGCGAAGGCAAAGCATTCTTCTAGACTATCTAGACGACTTTACGAGTGGCCATCAGTTGGTCGACGAAGGCTGGCGTGAGTGAGTGAATGATTGAGTGAAAAAGTTGGTTGGGTGAATGAGTGAATAAGCGAATGACCGAAAGAAATATAAGTAATATATAAAGTAATATATAATAACCCCCAGACCGGACGTATCTCCACAGTACGACCGACGATTTTATGCGTGATCATCAGATGATCAACGTAGGCGCGTGCGTGATTGAATGAGTTGATGCGTGAGTGAATGACCGACTGAGTAAGTAATAAATAACCCCAAGACCGCACATATCTCCAGTACAAATCATTTTCTGGACGTTTTTATGTGTGGCCATCAGATGGTCGACGTGAGTAGGTGAATGACTTGGAAAGTGAGTGAATGACCGAATAAGTGAGCAATAATCCCAAGACCGTACATATCTCCACAGTACAAATCGAACCTACAGCATTTTCTGGACGGTTTTATGTGTGGCCATCAGATGGTCGACGTAGGCAGCCGAGCCGTCGACGCCCGCGTCCTCGACCAGGCGCCTGCGCAGCAGCGGCTCGCGCTTGTCGTGCTGGTGCATTATGTCCAGCTAGTCGTGCAGAGAGAGACAGTAAGCTTTTGTGGAGATTAGCGAAAAGGTACCTTGAGGCGGGGTTGCAGAGTTCTATTTTACGTTTTCATCTTTGGCCACGGGACAGAAATGGATCAGATTAGAACATCACCGTGAGGAACGGAAGGACACAATAAAATGCCTATGAGGCCAGTAGTGGGTTGATGTGGGCCGATTTAGATTGATTTAATAATTAGTGTTCTCTTTTGATGCTAACTTGTTTGGATTGCTACATTTGTTTAGTATATTATTATCATTTCTGGAAATCGCTAAAACTATAGACTAAATTGTAATTATGTATTCCGAATTAGTCACACAACTTTTGAATGCCAATGCTCAATGCAAAACATGTTGCTCTAAATTAAAATTGTCCACTTGTACTATTTATTTTTATTAAATTATTTCATTTCATAATATGAAATAGTGGGAGGACATATTATGTCCTCTTCCTATTCCTATTCCTGGGAAAATCCAAATTAGATGTCTTCAAGGCGGAAAGAGTATTTTTTTTTATTATCTTGGTTTTTGTCAAGCAATCCGTTTGACAAAGTTCAAGAGCTAGTTTTAATCGAACTGTTGCTATACGCCGTTTAATGTTAAATGATCAAAAATGATCCACACCGAATTATGTATCACCATCTGATAAAACCACCATCACCTACACCTTTTGTACACCTTTTGTTCCCTTCATAATATTGTATGCGGTGTGCAAGAGAATATTGTAGTGTGACGCCTTTGTAGAGTAATGATGAACCGAGTGATCATGTTTGATAAAGAACCCAACCCACACCCGCCTTAAAGTCCCTTTTCACGCGAATCAACGCATTTTTACAGCATAGCCACTAAAAGTTTTAACAAAAGAAGTAAGACCTAAGGGAAACACAAGTAATAAGAAATTAACCTCATGCTCCAAAACTCTGTGCTTTATACAATGACATATTTATACAAACAAGCTGTAAAAGGATTTTATGACAGTACTTTAGTGATGCAACGATTATTGATTTGGCTGATGCGATTACGATTATGTGCATCAGTAATCGGCGATTACGATTATCGCAAAAAATAAATATTCTTTCTTTTCGTGTCAGTTGTTCTACGATGATATATTTTATTGGCCAGGTATTTGGCGAGCCTCTCAGGGTTTATTTAGGTCCTCTCTTGTGCAGGTGTTCGAACACAAGGGACATTCTAGCAGATGTACCATCGACTGGATAGGTTCCCCAACGGCATAAATAAATATTTTAAATTATTTATTTGATATTTGGCAAGCTATAATTGCTTTTGCTAAACGGCTTTTAGTATTTTAGTAAGTATTAGACATTAGTAAGTATTAGTTTTAAGTTAAATTACAATGATTTTAATAGAGACTAAGAAACTGTCTACAATAACAATTCATAAGTTAAGTAAGGTTATATTGTTTTGACATTATTTTATTTGACATTACTATTTTATTTTAATTTTATTATACAATATACAATATGACGATCATATTATGAATGGACATTTTATGTAATTATTTATTTAATACTGTGACATGTTATAATATGAAATAAATGAATCTAATCTAATCTAAGCATGTGTTTCGGCCTTGAATTTTAAGTGATCAATGCCATAAAGTTACAACTTATAATTTTTAATAATCGTTATTAATCGTATCTAATAGTCGGCGATTACGATGCATCAGCAAACCATAAATAGTAGTGATTAACGATTATATTTATCGTAATCGTTGCACCACTAAAAGTAATTGTTAAAAACTGACTACTTACACGAACAAACTAAAATCTGCGTGCAAATTATACGTGCACTAAAAACGAATAATAAAAAAATGCTTTGTCTACTAACTTTGTCGAGAGAGTTATATCTGATACATGGATATCAAAAGACAGTAGATGTGGCTTAAATCATTCTTGCTACGTAGGGACGCAACAAGCGAAGGCACATTCAATATCCATCTACGGTACTGGAGTGCGATTTTTGAATGTCATTCGCTGAGTTCAGCGGTTGAAAATGTCAAAATTAGTATGGAGATAGGCATCTTTCTACTGCTGATTTGATTTTCAAAAATCGCACTCCTGAAGTATGATCTTAAATATGCACCCATTAACAAACGCGCGTTTTTATCGCCGCATAAAGTTGCAGTTTGTATAGGGTCTACTTGATGACAGTTTGACATTGCCATGTGAAAATTTATATTTCTTTTCTTTTTTTCATTTCATGAGATTCTGGTCGACCTATACCAAGAACATTGTATATAGTATTCTATAAGTGGACCAAACTCTTTCAATGTTGTTGTAGGCTGACAACCGAGCAAATGTTTCGCCTCGGAACACCAGTGTGTCTCTTTCTAACGTGTTGCCAACACCCTAGTTAGAAAGGGACAAAAGTGTTCTGGTAATCTTACTGGTCTCGTTGCCAGCACTGTAGTGCACAATCTTGTTATTGTATAACATTTTTGACCTATACATAGTACAAACAATAATATGAACAATGCACTTACCCGCATGGCGACTTTGCGCAGGTCCCTGGCGCCCTCTATGACGGCGCGCACCGCCGCGCTCTGAGCATTGTCCAGCTCGGGCAGCTCACACACCTAACGCATACAAGTATCATCATCAGCATCACCCTCACAGAACATTATAACAGGGGTTAGAAATGCAAAGAAGAACTTTTGCTTCGAAGACGGTTGACACCACTTGTCTTTCCGCTCACGCGGCTACAACTACCTACTCATGCCCTCTCGCTCGCACTACGCCGCGCGCCTTATGGTGTTGTATGACAACACGTTCCGCGCCTACTTTCAAATCAAATCAAATCAAATCATTTATTTCTCAGATAACTCAGATCCATTCTAGTGTTAGTAACAATGATCTTACAAACTATGTTAGTTATAATAATCTATCCGACAAAGATGTGGGCAGCTACAAGATGGCATGCAAGCGTACCCAACGTTGCAGCATTGGGGAGTCCCATCTGTCTCCCAACGCGCGCAGGATGGTGTTAGGGCTGCAGCGCATACGGCGCAGCAGAGACGCACACCGCTTTCGCATTATCGCGTGGAACCCATCAGTGTGCGCCTCCGCAAACATATTAGAAGCACTACAAAACCTTGGCAGCCCCATCAGCCGATGGGGATGATACTTTGCACTTCTAACCCCTCTTATAATGTTCTGAGATCAACATCTATTTACCTACAAGTCGATCCTCAAGGAGGATGTTATAATAGTCCACAATTTGTACTAAAGATAAAAATATGGTTTTCATTGAGCCTTTTACCATATTTGCCACAAAGCTCCTCTGACATGGATTAGTCAGTTAAATATAATTAGAAATTTAAGCCGTGATTTCAAAATCACTTTCATAGTCATAGCCCTTACAGAATTGACAACATTTCATTTTAAGAAAGGTACCAAAATTAGAAAACCATGTGGAGATTATGTGATTCAAAGCTTATATCAAAATTATCAGATTTTTCTATCCATTATTCCTCGAGTAATTTGAAAAATACTGAAAAATAAAAAAGATGTTAAAATATGAGGTTGAATGAGATTTTATTCCTTTGCCTGCTTGGCTTTTCTATTGTATTTAGCAGTGTTTATTTTTAATTGTATTGTGGTCCAGGTAATCCTACTAATATTATAAACGCGAAAGTTTGTAAGTATGGATGGATGGATGGATGTTTGTTCCGCTTTCACGCAAAAACTGCTGAACGGATTTTGATGAAATTTGGCATACAGATAGACCATGGCCTGGATTGACACATAGGGTACTTTTTATCCTGGTAACGCAGACGAAGTCGCGGGCAACAGCCATAAATCCTACGTTTTTTAGAAAATTCACAATTAAATTAAAAATAGAAATATCGGTCAAAAATTTAATCGGAAAAAATACGTATCTCTTATTTTTTAACCCATTTTTCTATTATTCATTCAAAATTAAATGTTGTCAATTACTGAGAATGTGAGTTTAGCATTATTTTCAAACGTTTTAACTAAGAATATAAAACTAAAATATTATTTTATGGCATCCGCCATGGGTACCTAGGCGCAGTATAAGAAAGAGAAAGAGTATCTATTACTAGATACAGTACGGACACTCCCTGCCTCCCACCAACATTTTACCTCACCCCCTCTATCGCCCTCTGATTACCTCGGCAGTTACCTAAGAACAAAACTTTAGGTTAATTTTTTTTTGGTATTGCATGTGCTGACGTCATCTGCACTGGTAGCATGCACACCCGCGATAGCCGTGATACGGCTTTATCACGTCTTTTATCTCGTTTGTTCGCGCACAAAAGAACGAGATAAAAGACGTGATAAAGCCGTATCACGGCTATCGCGGGTGTGCATGCTACCAGTGCTGGTCAAATTCTGTTTCTTGTTAGCAGTGTCCGGGGTGTGGTATAGGTAAGATTGGTGAGAGAGCCGTATCATTATCGTAGTATTCGTAGTATACCTGTGTGTCGATCTGTTGGGGCGACGTGACTCCGAACACATCGCGCAGGAACTCGGCGGGCGCCTGCGAACCGATCCACATCAGCATGTGAACACCGTTCTCTGAAATATTATGTATTCATTACAGTATTGGCTATGTGCGAAGTGGGTGTTGGGAACTGTCAAGTCGATCGCAGCGCACACTGTGGCAGAAATCTGAACTTTTGACGGCGTAGGCGTGTCTGAAAGCTATATATGTAATATTATTTGAACTAATTTTTTTGAGTTTGAGTTTACCTAGCAAGTAGACTCCGTGGTCTAGCATCTTGTCCATGGAGGCACGGAGCGGCGCTGGTCGCATTTCCGTGACCCTGTGTAGAGGCAGTAGGCGCGGGTAGGTGTAGACCACGGAGGTGGGCACGTCGGCTGTTAGGGCGCGATACATCGCACACGATCGGTCGTCACACGTTATGTCTGGACCTGCGGGAAGGAAAACGTTTTAAAACGGACGGAAAAAGTTGCTATATCGTAGCTTTTCTTACGAAGTGACCTAACGACATCGAGTATATTGTTCAGGACAAGTTTTTTTCGATTGCGCAGTCCACATTTTTTTAAGCAAATAAAGCTTTGCATCTTGCTCAAATAAGGTATTATGAAAATAAATACTTTTATAATCTGTGATTCAAGACCATTTTGCAAATGTAGATTGTATTATTAAAAAGTTTGTATTTATTGAATTAAAAATAGGTAAAACAGATACGACACTTCGTAAGAATAATGGTATTTCTGCAATAACTAGTAAATGGTAGAAGATATCTAAACGTCGATTAGATAGATCGATAGAGCTTCAAAAGTACATTATCATAGTATTTTTAGTGCAGTTACGTCAAAAATGGCAGATAGAAAGCGACGATATTGTGAAATTGTTATAAAAATGTATGTCTATGTACACAAAATTAATGTCTTATCAGCCATAGGAAAGAGAACCAGTGGAGGATTATTTCGTTGGAAAACTAAAATTCATAATACGACGATCAATAATTTTGAAGTAACTTTATGAATTAATGAATTTATAAATAGTCAGTCATTCATAAATTACGTCACCGTAGTAGGTGTAGTAGGTCCGTTAGTATAAACATTTCCGTCACTTTTTACGGGGGACGAGATAGCATGTAATCCGCAACATTGGATTTTATTCCATTATTTTAGTCTAGATTCTAATTTAGATTGCAAATAATTATGAAAAATCGTGTGAACTATAATACTTTATTGCACACCAAAACAGAATATGGATTTGAATAAAGATAAATAATTACAAGTATAAATAAGGCGGTTTTTTTTTATTGTTTATGGGTTTGCTCTTGACCTCAATCCAGTCCTCATGCCGGCTCTTCAGTCTCGCCGAGAACGGGCGAGACAGGCCGAGAACGAGAGTGTGGATGCCCTTCATTGTTCTCGTGGCGTCATAAACAATTGTAATTTTCCTTCAAAGTTCTCGAGAATTTTCGGCGAGAGTGATGTGCGGGCATCAGGACGAAAATGGAGTCAAGATGTAGCGAGCTCGCCCAGAAGATGCCTATTCACTCGTAATTTAAAGGAATTCGGGTTGTAAGTACTCGGAAATACTGACGCAGGCAAGGCATTCCACTCCTTAGGAGAGCGCATTATAAAAGTTCGCGGTTCGGTTGTTCCGCAATTATAGGCCATCTCGTTTAGTGATAAGGTATGAAATTGTATGTAAATGCATTTGATCTGTTGATCTTGAACCTTGGCAGAGGGGAATGCTAACACGAGATTGGTTCCTAGTTAAATGGAGGGTTCTAGGGTTAGTATAATCTGTGGTATCGTCAACAACAGTGGTGGTGTAATATAACAGAGTAGAGCGGTGGAGTTTTTGGCGGTCATTCGATAGCTACGGTTGGAGTCCACACATTTTATACAATTTTTATTGTTTATAGTGAGTTTTGGTTCGTAAAATTGGTGTTGTTTTGCGTAACAAAGTGTCGTGCAACTAAACAATATACAGTTCAGTGAAATATGATGGTGTACGGGTCGTAAACAGGAAAAGTGTTCCGTCATTTTTAGCGCGGCAAAGCGGTCGGTTCACCTCTTTCCTGTGGACTTCTGCGTTTCCTGCTACCTTAAAAACTCCAAAGAAGCGTCAAAACGTCGAACATGAACGTTTCGAGGCTTAAAATTCATCGTCATCTATCATCCATTCATTCACCATCAAAATTAAGAAAATGAAGAAGATCAAAAAGATATGGCTTTAAAGGACATAGTATCCAGAGCCATAAAACATATTATTAAAAAAAATAGTAGAGCGGTACCTCCGGCGACGCTATCGGAGCGCAGAACGCAGCTGGTGTAGAGCGGCAGCAGCTTCATGGACTCGGGCAGCACGAGCTGGCCGGAGGAGGAAGGGGATGCGCAGTGGCGGCGGTATGCCGCCAGGCTTCGCGCGCAGCGGGACGACAGTGTCTCGCGCACTTGTCGCGGCGCGTGCTCGCGCAGCGCCCACACCGCTGCAACCATACAAGTTAGTAAATAAAAAAGGATGTCCACTTATTACCTGTCAAATATTTTAACAACTATTAACGTCTATAACTTTTATTCCTCATTACCAAATTAATAGTTATTTGTTATACAAGAATACAAAGTTGCTTTTTTAACCGCGTGCTCAATTTTGATGAACGAGCAAGCGAGTGATTCAAAAATTAGAATCCTGAGCTGCAGCGAGTGAATCAAAAGAGCACGAGGTTAAAAATCTTTGCACTCGAGAGCAACCCGTAACTTTTCATCCCACCTCAGCGAGGAAATGACGTGAAAAGAAAATGGCGGGCGCAAAGCAAATTAAAATAAAATCGGTCAAGGGCGAGTCGGGCTACTCTCGCACCGAGGGTTCCGTACCACACCACCCACAAAACACAACATTATTAACTTAGAAAAAAAACATTTTTTGTCCGGGACCTTTAACGCGAGACCGACTCACACTTGACCGGTTTTTAGTATTTGTTGTTATTCTGTAGAGTTTGCTCTATAATCACACTAAGTTTGACGCTTGTATGTGTGACCGTTTTTACGATACAGCGTAAAGAAAAAACGTTGATAAAAACTAGTTTCTTGGTGAGAACCCCCCCTTAATATAAAATTTTTTGACATTTTTATTATTTGTTAACAAATCCGCCGTAATAACGCATAATCTGAGAAAATTTCAACTATCTAGCTATTACGGTTCAAAAGTAACAGTCCTAAATAGGTAGGACAGACGGACAGACGGACGGACGGACGGACAGGCGGACGGACGGACGGACGGACAACGTAGGCTTAGTAATAGGGTCCCGTTTTACCCTTTGGGTACGGAACCCTAAAAAGTTCACCAAGAAGATTACGAGTCAGAGTTTTTATCAAATTAAAAAAGGCTCTAAGTAAGAACACGATGTTCTAAATTCAATTTACTTTATCCTCTAGAGAATAAAAAACGGCTTCTGCACTCAGATATCGAAGAGCAAAAATACTCTATCCGAGGTGGTGGGATGAAATAGTTATTTGTTATGCAAGGCTGCAAAGTTGCTTTTTGGCGCGAGTACTTGTATTGAAACCTGAGCAAGCGAAGGATCCTAGGATTGAACCACGAGCGAAGCGAGTGGTTCAAGTATACAGGGTGAAATCGAAGACATTCGACAAATTTTGGTGGCGAGTTGTACTCCTGATTTAGATCTTATATTGCAGGGTTTTCTTGAAATCTAAATTATAAAAATAAAAGACATTCTAAGCATGCCAAAACATTCAGAAGGGGTTCATAATAAACGCTCTGTGTCATACACACTTTAAATAAAAAAAATGTTTTTTAAATTAAAATTAAATAATTCCTTAAATAAACATTTTCTCATTCGAACTGTACATTTCCACCGGCCGGCGGCCCGGTCAACGTCCATCCCCTCGCAGGCGGAGCACCCCCGCACAACTCTAGCGAGCGCATCCCCACCGCTCGGCAAGGTCGCACGCGCCTCAGGCAAACAAAACAAAAACAGTTTCCGTTTGGTCGCGATCTGATTAAGAGGTTACCGCGCTCTGTAATCAATCAGTGCCCGCTTACGTATCGGAACTTGGATTTCAGTGCAGTGTCGTATTAGGTTCAACCTGAATTTGTAAAAAAAAGTCGTACACAAATCTGCAGTTTTTTGGATATGGTGATAATTTATTAGTGAGAAACACGGAGGCTTCGTGAAACGCAAAGACGCTATCGCAAGATGCACCCTGCTTCTCAAGTATCATCCCTTATTTGTGGGGGGAAATTAAAAGATGTGTGTATGAAACTGAATCGACCACAGTGAGTGAACTGAGAGAAAAAAATGTCAGTGCATTTGAGCTGTAAATCACAACCAGCGCCGCCGTGTCGGGCTCAATTTGTGCATACGAAATGGAGGTGGTCACTTTGAACATCTGTTAAAATAAGGTAAGGACATTTCCTTTTAGTACTTAACGGACAATGGTATACCTACCATTGATTCTTATACCATAAAAATATCGTGCTTTAAATGCTTAAATTCGCCAAAACTCAACAGATGGCGCTATTGTTTCGTACCGCTCACTCTCGCTCGCCGCGTATCGGCCTCGCATCTGTACAGTCAGTCACAAATTAAATCAGCCACAATTAATAATTACGATATTTTAAAATCTTTATTTAATTTGGTCTAAATCTATTTTTAAAACCAGCCATATCTCGAGTATAACACTCTCTTAAATTTTGTCGATTGATTTCAATTTCACCCTGTAGAATCCTGAACGTCGCGAAGGTTTCAAAAGTACGAGACGCAGAATAACTTTGCTGCCGAGCGAAACACACAACTTTTCACCTCACTACAGCGAGGAAAATTTCAATGCACCAACCTCATTTTTAGAATAATCCCACTGGCCAGTACGAAAAGAGCATAAAAAAAATGTGTTTAGGCTGTTTTTCTTTATTGAATAGAAAGATTCGAATTTTAAAAACTCTTTCCACGCTAGCGGATAAAATGCACTTTTGCACTCAGATTTCGAATGGTAAAGAGAATCTTTCCGAGCTTGTGAGGTGAAAAATAAATTATTACCGATGTTAATGGAATCAACCAATAGTTTCCCTATATCAATATTAACTGTATACTTCAACCTTTTGAGTATTATACGACTTCAACTAAATAAAAAATAGTTTGACAGGTAAACGAATGTACGGGAAGTGGTCGTTCTTCTTTATAGTCCGTAGGATCCCACTGCAGGGTGAAAGCTTAGACAATTTAATAGGGACGATTTACGCGTGTCATTCTAGTAAGAAAAATTTCTGCCACTTTTTGCGGGGGGCGAGGTAACATGAAATCCGCAACATTGGATTTTATTCCACATAAGTTTAGATTCTAATTTTGAATGTTAAAAATCATAAAAAGTAGTCTCGTGTGAACCCCAAACGTTCTAAGTTCAAAATTATTGTTTCGCTATTATAGGCTGTCTCGTTTAGTGATAAGGTATAAAATTGGGTGTAAATGCGTAAGATTAATTGATCTAATACCGTGGCAGAGGGGAAATGCTACCGCAAGGCGAGTCCCTATTAAATTGTCTAAGGGTGAAAGCCTCCTCTCACGAACATGCAAGGATACAAGCACAGGTCCGTAACTCAATAGAACGTTTTTTAATGGCGTCTGCACAAGCGCTCTTTGTGTAAACTGTCCATGACATTGCGTGTAGGGTTGAAAGCCGCGCTTTGCGTTTAACGTCATCTACATTTCGATACTTTTTATTGTTCGTTCTGTTATTAAAAATAGTATTTGAGCTAAAGAATGACTGAAAATGGGAATTTAGCGTTAATTTTCAACGTTTTCTATGCACTGAAAAGACACAATTTTATGTAGTCAAATCCAACGGGTGCGTGCACCTAACTCCATTCCCTTGCTCGGCTCCCCTCAAGAAAGTGTGACGGGAAGTGACCATCAAACTGAACATCTTTCACTATGGAGCCTACATCAGGAAACGCGAAAAAAGAATCTGCTCTCCTATACATTTTAGTCGGGTAGGCTTAGAACTTTATACGGGTAGGTGCAGCAGTTTTGTATTGGACAGCTGATTTTATTTGCAAGGCTGTCACTTATACACTGTATATTTGTATAGTTTTTTACCTTGTTTAATAAAGAAGTTGATGCAGGTATCCAGCTCGGTGCTTCTATACACGTCAGCGAGCTGTTGTGCCACGTTGAGAGCGAGGTTCAGGGCCCGGAGTCTTTACTGACCAGAGCGGTGCTACATAGTAACCAGCCTCACCAATATACGGTCATAACTCGACAACCACTGAACCAATTTTGATGAGATTTTCACTGTTACCTTGAGGATTTTATAGCGATGATTTTCGTATATAAATCATCATGCTATGGCAAAAACTGAATAAGCAGGAAGCTACAACATCCGCTGGCCAGAGCGGTCGTAGGCAGTAACTAGCCTCACCAATATACGGTCATAACTCGAGAACTGCTGAACGCATTTTAATGAGATTTTTACTGCTAACTAGAGGATTTAATAGCGATGATTTTCGTATATAAATCATCATGCTACGACAAAAAGAGACTGAGCAGGAAGCTACAACAACCGCCTAAAAATAATCATTTTACTTCGCGACAAAAAAGCAGTGACGTTTTTACCTTGTTTAGTAAGGAAGTTAATGCAGGTATCCAGCTCGGTGCTTCTATACACGTCAAGTCACGTTTAGAGCCAGGTTCAGGAACTTGAGTCTTTACTTCCTGCAGTGGTGTTGAGTAACAAGCCTCAACAATATACGGTCATAACTCGACAACCGCTAAACGCATTTTGATGAGATTTTTACTGTTACCTTGAGGATACTATAGCGATGGTATTCGTATATAAATCATCATGCTGTGACAAAAATTTTATGTGCAGGAAACTAAAACAATTAACTATGAAATCTCACATACTTTCTTCGTCTTTTCTCATTGGTGACAAAGAAGACGACGACGGTGATGTTTTTACCTTGTTTAGTAAGGAAGTTGATGCAAGTATCCAGCTCGGTGCTCCTATACACGTCAGCGAGCTGCTGCGCCACGTTGAGGGCCAGGTTCAGGACCCGGAGCCTCCGCTGGCCCGAGCGGTGCGTGTAGAGGAGGGCAGCTTGGATGTAGACGCCGTCCTCGGCCGTCAGTTTGTCGTCGTGCTTTATTTCTATGCCGATCGCTTTGTCAGCGTCTGTGGGGGATAATGAAAATTAAATGAAATCTATGATACAGTAACTACATGATGAATTAATAAGAGCTAATCTGTAAATGATTTTACTAGTAGATCTATAAAAAGATTTGAAAATTTTTACATGGCGCTAAAATGTTAAGTTATGAAGATAATTGGACTTAAATAATGACCAAAGTATTTTTTATGTTCATGCATTATTTGTCATTTTGTATGTGTAAAAAAAACTGCTGTGGTCACCGCGGCGTGGGTCGCATGTGACACGGTGGGGCGTGTATGTGTATGTGTATGTATATGTGTATGTGAGATGTAACTCACCGACAGCAGCCAGCTCCACGTCGGTAGTGTTGCTCATGAAGAAGTGTCCGAAGAAGTCGGTGGCGCGCACGCCGGTGGAGGTGCGCACGCGCATCACCGCGTCGTGCGCCGTGGGTCGCGACACTACGCGTTGCACGTCCGATATGAGCCGCGGTCCGTCCACGTCCGCCTGAGTAGAAAATTTTCTTCTTTTAGTTAAATTAATTTTAGGTAAGGGATTCTAGCCCATACAGCCGATGTCATACAGCTGATTTTTATTACACACGAACAGTTCCACAACACCCGCCGCCGAACACGACTGGCCTAGCTCATTGTAATGTTACTCACCGAGAAGTATGTATACTTGTGCAGCTGTCCGCCGGTCAGTCTCGCGAGCTGGCCGATGGTGGCCGCGTCCACGTAAGCGTTGTTACACACGAACAGTTCCACGCAGACACCCGCCGCCGAACAAGATTGGCCTAGCTCATTGTACGCCGTCGTCTGTGGTGCTGTAGAGACAAGTGTGAGATAAATTAATGGATATAGCAATCATATAACAATCATATCTAATCATCATCATCATAAAATAAAATAAAATGTTTTGTTACTAACACTAGCTGTAAGATAGATGTATACTAACACTATATGGACATCTTGTCTGAATTAATTATTTGAATTGAATTGAATATCATATGCGACTTGTTAATGAATAAGCGCAAAACCTCATACACCATACACCCCAACTGATTTATAACAAAATTATATTAGACTAGCGGCCCGTCCCGGCTTCGCACGGGTGGACGTCTAATCTTTTCTAGCAATAAATATAGCCTATGTTACTCAGGATGAATGCAGCTTTCTAATGGTGAAAGAATTTTTTAAATCGGCCCAGTACTTTTTGAGCCTATTCATTACAAACATACAAACATACAAAAATAGGTACAAATCTTTCCTCTTTATAATATTAGTGTAGATGTAGATTAAAACAATACAATGTGGATGGCTGTGGTAGGAGAGGCAGGCCGAAGAAAAGATGGATGGATTGTGTGAAGGATGATATGTGTAAGAAAGAAGTGAGTGCTGAAATGACGGCTAAGAGAGATGAATGGAAGAGGATGACATATTACGCCGACACCAAATAATGGGAAATGGGCAAGAGAATGATGATGAATTAGATTAAAACAATAATTTAATTATTTTTAATTTAAAGTTATTCGCATTTTAATTTTTGAGGAAAAAATGATTTGTTATCATTTCAGCACTGAATGAAAGCGTAAACGTACTCATGGATACATTTTAATAATTTGTTTTGGTAGTAAGTAGGGTGAGTGTGCCCGATGCCCGTGCGGTGAGTTGACATCGGGTTCAGTAAATTTTAAATTTTACAAACTTATTATTTAGTATTTTGAAAAAAATTACCTATCTTGAAACCATGATAATTGGATTCTGCTCTCGATTCTAAACAAACTACTTTCTAGTTTTGCGTTAATTCATTAACACGTTGTATAATAATATTATAACAATCAATATGTGTGGTGTGACTCTAAATAACAGAATACAAGACAGTGTAATTAGAGAAAGATGTCAATTGAAAGAGGATATCTTATCTTATCTTGTTGTGGGGGCTGGCAAGCCAGCAACACTTCGACCCAGTGGGATCTTTTGTGTTAGCCCCAGTACTTTTTGCTTTCTTCACCCTTCAAATACATGGTCAATGAAGGAGGCAATACTATTGAGGGGAAGAAGCCTAAGATCTCCCGGTTTTGAATTTCCATCACCGAGGAGGCACATGCGCTTTGCCGCCAAGACATCACAGTCACACAGGATATGCTCCATGGTCTCCTCATCCTCTCCGCATGCTCGGCAGCTGGGATCCAGGGTGAGTTTCATCTTGTAAAAAAGGATAAGAAAAGGGGAGGAGGAAAAGAGGATATAGTAACAATGATCGAAAAGGGAATGCTGAGATGGTTTGGTCATGTGTTATTGTATGTATGTAGACTCACCGAGTATCTGTTTCTCCTTGTCAGTCCCCAGCAGCTTGCGATCCTCCCTGTTGATCAGTTTGCCCGGCGCGTTGTAAGTCGGTATAGTGTTCAACAACAGTTGACCGTGTTAGCACAGTTATTGTATGTAGACTCACCGAGTATATGTTTCTCCTTGTCAGTTCCCAGCAGCTTGCGATCCTCCCTGTTGATCAGTTTGCCCGGCGCGTTGTAAGTCGGTATAGTGTTCAACAACAGTTGACCGTGTTATCACAGTTATTGTATGTAGACTCACCGAGTATCTGTTTCTCCTTGTCAGTTCCCAGCAGCTTGCGATCCTCCCTGTTGATCAGTTTGCCCGGCGCGTTGTAAGACGGTATAGTGTTCAACAACAGTTGACCGTGTTAGCACAGTTATTGTATGTAGACTCACCGAGTATCTGTTTCTCCTTGTCAGTTCCCAGCAGCTTGCGATCCTCCCTGTTGATCAGTTTGCCCGGCGCGTTGTAAGTCGGTATAGTGTTCAACAACAGTTGTCCGTGTTAGCACAGTTATTGTATGTAGACTCACCGAGTATCTGTTTCTCCTTGTCAGTTCCCAGCAGCTTGCGATCCTCCCTGTTGATCAGTTTGCCCGGCGCGTTGTAAGTCGGTAGTGTGGTGTGGAAGACTAGCAGTTGACCGGCGGTATCCGCCGCTTTTAGAGCCTCTAGACCTGCCTGTAGAAGAATTAATTAATGAATACGCTCAGAAATAAGAAACATTTATTCGTTATCACAGGTAAAAAGTAACATGGTGGGGCATTGAGCCAGTAGTGGGCCACTAGGCCAGTAGTGGGCCACTGACACAATATAGCTGATAGTTACCTGCACGGCCGGCAGTAGCACGGTCTCGGTCTCCTTGTTGTCCTCGAACATGGTGGGCAGCTGGGCCAGTAGCTGGGCCAGCACGCTATCGCCGGCCTCGACGAGGAAGCCTTCGAGGAGAGGCACGAACATGTCTCCCACGTCACCAACTGATAGCATCTGTGGCTGTGCTAGCGTGCCCTGGAAGCGTAGAAACAGAATAGCTAGAACAATCATAAAATAGTCGCGAAAACGAGACAGGTTTATACGCTAATTACATAGAGTGAGCGAGAGAAAATCTTTATTGTTTGTCCCTTTCTGCGTATGCGATATTTTTGTTTGATTTAATTGAAATCACAGAACATTATAAAAGGGGTTAGAATTGCAAAATAGGCGTGGAACCCGTACCACACGGTTGTGCAGTGATTTGAATAACACCGTAAGGCGCGCGGCGAGGTGCGAGCGAGAGGGCATGAGTAGTTGTAGCAGCGTGAGTGGGAAGACAAGTGGCGACAGTCGTCTTCGAAGCAAAAGCCCTACTTTGCATTTCGAACCCCTCTTATAATCTATTGTGGTTGAAATTGCATACAAAATCTTGCAACAAAGTCAATCAAAAGCACGTTTTCTCACACATTTTTGTCATATCTCCGTCCCTTTCAAGTACACGCGATCAGCAAGTCAGAAACTTTGAAGCACAATACGCGTAGACGGCATTAATGTAAATAACTTTGTGTATATGGAAAAATTGTTTAGAAAATCTAGATGTCGCATCACAAATAACATTTGCAATTTATAATATAACGAGCTTTTACCCGCGACTTCGTCCGCATAAATTATATACCAGATTTTAAGTCAGATGATAAGCTATCAAACAAAAAAAGTTTCATCAAAATCGGTTCAGTAGTTTTTGCGTGATACTCGAACAAACAAACACCCAAACAAACAAACAAACATACAAACAAACAAACAAACAGACAGACAAAAAATCCAAAAATTTGTGATTTGGAATCAGGGACAGGTAAAAACCATGTCGTAATTTTTTTTTTGTAAATATTTTCAATGTACAGACACACTTCTGTTACAGTTTTATAATAGTTTAGATAAAGTAAAAAATAAATAATAGTTTAGATTACGAAGATATAAAGCTTTTTTAGTAACTATTGAATAATCTGTGGTTTGGCATCAGTTTCGTAATCAAATTCACGCTGCAGTCCTTACCTTAAGATTGTAGAAGTGAACGGTAGAGCTGTAGGTTATGAATCCGACACGAGTCCAACTCTTACCGGTTTGTTCGTCTTTCGGCATGGCCTGCAAACAGTTGTCGTATTAAATATTATATGAACCCTTTTGTGCACTCGGTATACAACGTATATGCACCCTTTTGTGCATTTGACTTTAATACGAACCCTTATGTCCAAATGGATTTAAATACAAAGTATATGAACCCTTCTGCGCACTGAATTTTAATACAAAGTATATGAACCCTTTTGTGCACTTGATTTATATACAATGTATATGATGAACCCTTTTGTGCAATGGATTTAAATTAGGGATGCAACGATTCGGCCATTACGATTACGATATTAATCGTTATTTATTACGATAACCGATGCATTACGATTATTTAAACAAATTCAGCGGAGATTATCCTCAGAATGAGTTGTTATGCTGTTTCTTTGCATTCCAATGAAAAATAAATCATTAAAAAAAACTGTAATTTTTTTTAACTTTTTCTACTAATTTGAGATCGAAGTCAAAGGCTCACTTGGTCAGTATTCTGATTTTTGGATGCGTAGAGGCCAATTGGCTTTGAAAATTTGGAACATGATTCTGTATAATATCGTTAATCAAGCTATATCTCGTCCGATTTACGTGAACGAATAGTCTTTTAAAATGTGAACGAGATATAACGCACGAGAACTCCTTACCTACTTCAAACCGAAAATCAAAGCTTAGGAATCTGTCAAATTTTTGAAAAATAATAAAATTAGAGTCAAATCTGAGAAAAAAAAAACAGATTTAGCTCCAAATGAGCTAAAATGGCAGCGAGAGATCAGATTAAGATGTTTTTTTTGGTCTGGAATCTAGTATTCAGGTCTAGTGTTTGTCAACAAGTGCAATATTAAATTTTATGACATTTTTAATTCGATTTAATAATCCTACGATTCTTACTACGGTGCATTGTATCGTTATTAATCGTGATTATTACGATTACAGATGCAAAACGATGCACCGCTTCGTAATCGTTGCATCCCTAATTTAAATACAAAATATAAAAACCCTTTTGTGCACTTGATTAAAATACAAAGTACATGAACTCTTTTGTGCACTTGATTTAAATACAAAGTATATGAACCCTTTTGTGCACGTGATTTTTTTTTATTAAGAAGTGCCACACAGTTACTATACCTCAATGATATTCATGATGTTCTCACACACGGTGTGTACTAGGCCGCTTTTGATGGCGTTGTATGACACGTCTATGACAAACACTATAGCAGGTGGATTCGGGAGGGTGTTGTTCTGAAATATAACAAAAAGAAATGTATTAATAACATCGTATATGAAGAGAGGACTTTTAAATAAAATTGTCTTAAAAAATCAATATCGTAACCAAACGCGGCCTACGCCTCGTAGCACGCACACACTGACAATATCTCCGCGTAGCCCCGTCTGGCGCTGCCTTGGCTGCCTTGGATATCGTCGTACGTATTGACGAGTCTGGCGAGCACACATACAAGCCGCGTTTGGTACCATTGTATGATGATTACTGTCTTATACTGTGCCCCCAAGAAAGTGTGAGGTTAGGTGGGGTATCTGAAGTCAGAGGGGGGCGGGGGGAGTGGCCGTTCTGTATGTAGAACTATATACTATTACCTATTCTGTAGTATAACGGTCACTGTCACACTCACTCAACATACGTGTCTCTTCTTGTCAGTGGGATGTTTTATTTAATTTTTTTTATATCCAGCAGCGGGTCGATAAAAGCTGATTTGATCACGTAATCGAATACTCACTCTGCAATACTCCTTGGTGGCGACGATCTCGTAGGCCCCGAGCGCCATCTCGGCAGGAACTCTCCCGTACTGCTGCATACTGTTCACGTACTGCGTGTACTCCATCGGCACTGCAATCATACCATCATCATCAGCGACAACCAGTACTGATCTAAAGTTAAACATTTTAACGGGTTCTTACCGCGTTTTGTGTGTGAAAATGTTTTACAACTTTTATGGTTCCCTACCCAAAGGGTGAAAACGGGACCCTATTACTAAGCCTACGTTGTCCGTCCGTCCGTCCGTCCGTCCGTCCGTCCGTCTGTCTGTCTGTCTGTCTGTCTGTCTGTCTGTCTGTCTGTCTGTCTGTCTGTCTGTCTGTCTGTCTGTCTGTCTATCTGTCTGTCTGTCTGTCTGTCTGTCTGTCTGTCTGTCTGTCCGTCCGTCCGTCCGTCTGTCCTACCTATTTAGAGCTGTAACTTTTGAACCGTGATAGCTAGATAGTTGAAATTTTCACAAATACGGCGTTATTACGGCGGATTTATTAACAAATAATAAAAATGTCAATAAGTTAAAAATTAAGGGGGGTTCTCAACAAGAAACTAGTTTTTATCAACGTTTTTTCTTCACGCTCTATCGTAAAAATGGTAATACATACAAGCGTCAAACTTAGTGGGATTATAGAGCATACTCTACAGAATAACAACAAATACTTAAAACCGGCAAAGTGTGAGTCGGTCTTGCGCTAAAGGTCCCGGAAAAAAAAAATCTAAGTTAATAATGTTGTGTTCTGTGTTTATTTATTTATGCGGATCATCACTATCACTACATAGTATACTAGCGGCCCGTCCCGGCTTCGCACGGGTGGATGTCTAATCTTTTCTAGCAATAAATATAGCCTATGTTACTCAGGGTGAATGCAGCTTTCTAATGGTGAAAGAATTTTTTAAATCGGCCCAGTACTTTTTGAGCCTATTCATTACAAACATACAAACATACAAAAATAGGTACAAATCTTTCCTCTTTATAATATTAGTGTAGAAAACAAAGTCGCTTCCCGCTGTCTGTCTGTCCCATAAAGATATTATACCTTACGGAATAGAGGAAGTGACATGAGTTGTCAAATGAAACCGTTTTAGACGTTTTCAGTAAACTATTATAAAACTGTACGAGAAGTGTGTCTGTACATTGAAGATATTTACAAAAAAAAAAATTACGACATGGTTTTTAGGTGTCCCTGACTTCAAATGACCAATTTTTGGATTTTTTGTCTGTCTGTTTATTTGTTTGTTTGTGTGTTTGTTTATTTGTTTGATCGAGCATCTTATGCGGACGAAGTCGCGGATTAACTCTATCTACACTATTATAAAACTGTAAATTAAAAAAAAAATTTTTTTTGCTTTGTGTGTTTGTTCGAGCATCACGCAAAAACTACTGAACCGATTTTGATGAAACTTTTTTGTTTGATAGCTTATGATCTGACTTAAAATCTGGTATATAATTTGTGCGAACGAAGTCGCGGGTTAACTCTAGTACTCAATAAAATGAAATTAGCCAGCGTTTTCTCTTGAATGACTTACCCTCAGTGGTAGCTTTGCAGAAGGCGCACTTGAAATGCCTGCCGGCGTCGACGAACTTCATGTTGGGGCACATGTAGGCCTTGCAGCGACTGCACCGCACCGGGCCCATCGCTGGGGAGCCCGTGAGCGCCGCGAAGTCCAGCAGTGGGGGCTCCAGTTCTGTGCCCACTGTCTCCGCCATTGGAGATATCTGGGGGCAATATTTCAACTCTCAGGGGCAACTAACTAAGTTATGGACGACGGATCTAATACAAAATTCTCGAAAAAAGTGTCCCAGACTAGCATAGCATGCATATGCTCACGACTGTATTTCCCAAGGGGGTAGTCTGAGATATTCTGAATCTTCAGAACATCCACCCCAGACCCAGGCCCCAGGCCTACATAAAAGTGCGTGTAAGCGCTCTTACAGACGAGCGACACTTTGCTGTCGCGGTGGGTCGCAGACGGGTCCGCAAAGTGTCGTTCGTCTGTAAGCGCTCTTAATAATATAATCCAACTAAAAACACTGAAACTGATGAAATTTAAATTTTGTTTTGCTTGCGTCGTTTTCACAAATTCTTACAGAAAAGCAGCACGGCGGCATGCGGATGTTAGCTTAGTCCGCCATTAAAATGAAGACTGGCGCGTAATCGTTTCTCTTTATGTCTTTTGTTTCTCTTTTGGTTCGGACACTTTTGAGCGTGGATCCTACGTCCGGTAATTGGTAAGTCAATGCTCAAGTGGCTTTTGATCAATGGAACATTGTTTTTGGAGAACCATCTATTTTGATGGTTGATGATGCTGGGTTTGATATCACTTCCACACGCTGGAGTGTGATTTTTGAAAATCACACGGTCAGACCAGCAGTAGAAAATGACCTAATCAGCATCAAGTTTGTGTATTAATTTGGTCATGATTTTTGATCTTACTATAAAAAATAGCACTTCTGGACGCTTCATTCAAAACAGGCTCGCACTAAGAAGAAGTGGTAAGCGCGTGCGATACTGAGTAAGTGAGAACGAGAGAGGCCTAAACCACTGCTTATTGTTGATTATATCGCGGTAACCAAGAGGGGATGAGGCCATAATCATCTCAGCCGAGAGACGTCCACTGCTGGCCATATGCCTCCACCGCAGATCGCCACAACTCTTGGTCCTGCGCTGCCAACGGGTTCCCGCCGCCTTCACCAGGTCGTCGGTCCACCTTGTGGCCTATCTACGCTACGCTTTCCGATATAAATTACATATAGGGTCCTTCTTAATATGCTGAAATTGTTTTAAGGTGATGATCAGACCGTCGAACTGAACAACTTTCTCTATGGCACCAACATCGAAATCGCGAAAAAAATAACAGCTGTTCCATACAAATCTGCAAACCTACAGGGGCCCTAGACAAAGTGACATTCTATTGGCGTCAACGCTAGTAGAAACGGACAAAATGAATGGATTTGACATTGGCGATCGAAACATTTTGACATTTGCTTTCGTCACCGTACGTCAAGTCCATACATTTTTTATGTTTTCTACTGTCGTTAACGCTAATCGAAAGTACTTTGTCTAGGGGCCCTGGAATGAAACAGCAGTTTTTTTTCGCAATTTCGATGTTGGTCCCATAGAGAAAGTTGTTCAGTTTGATGGTCTGATCATCCCCTTAAAAAAGTGTCAGCATATCAAGTATGATTCACTAACCACCAAACAGAAAGGCATGGCAGTCTGTTTCAACAAGTCCGCGGTGACAGGTACACTGTACATGGAGCTCCTGATGTAGCGGGGGCTCGCGTTGCCCTTGTCGTCGACGAGGAAGTCGGTTGTGACCAGGGGTGGGACGCAACCCTTCTCGTTCGTCACGAAGAGGCCGCCGCGGTTCTGTTGGTCGTCCGCCATCACTTGGATCTGGGGGTAAGAAAATGAGTGATACAGTTCCTAGAATTAACAACCCAACTAAGGTCTTCCAGTAGGAAGACGTCGTCAGTATTTTGTTTTCAAGACCCACTGTTAAACTATACATTAAAAAAATCCGGTGTCCCATACTAAACTGCATTCAATCCATTCAAATCAAACGTATGGGATATCCGTTTTTTTTTGTTCTGACAAGTTTGCGCCCATACTAAAAGTTGTTCAGTTTGATGGGTACAGTATGTGGTTTAAAGGTTAATGATAGTTTTCCTTACACCCTGTATAGAGTTTGGAGGAAAAGGGAAGTCCATGGGCTGTAGGAATAGTCTTAGTTCGGTGTTGCATTTATGTAAAAATTGTTGATAACTTTGATAGTGCGATTTACGTGTCAACTACGAATAAGAATGTATAAAACTGTAAATCGAGCTCAAAAAGTGGCACCAAAAAATCTGTACCGTGTTCTAGTACCTTGCCGCCAAAACTCATACAAAATGTAATTTTTCATAAGGTGGTAATTTCTTCGTCGAGAATTCAGTCTCGGGCGGGATTCAAACCCGCACTCTTCCAATCCGGGGAAGTGCGCTATCCAATTTCGCCACCGAGCCATTTGCTCAGAGGCCGAAATTTTCAATCTTTTGCGTCTTTACGGGGACGTGATTTTGTGTTGATTTTGTTTAGAGTTATTTATTCTTCTATAGTTATTCTTATTCGTAGCGTGTCAACGCATGATTGATTATTGATTGATATTTTGTAACGTCTTGTATCGTCTTTGCTATCTTATTGGATTAAGAAAAAAAAACAATTTATGTCTGTTTCCTCAACCTGTCAGAGGTTTTTGATGTTTAAGAAAAATTGGTCCCATAGTGAAAGTTGATGGCCTAATGCACCCTCCTAAGTATGTAACGCATTCAAGTTTACACCAAGTATACACGGGATAGACTTACAGGACTCGGCATCTGATCAGGATCCAGTCGCTTCTGCTGTTGAAACTGCTGTCCAGGATATCCTGGCTGCTGGGCTGGGAATGGCGACTGGTACTGCGGTGGGTAGCCTGAAGGTTGCTGGAAGCCTTGCTGCGGGGGCATGGGCTGGTTCTGCATTTGCTGCGGCATTGGTGGCATACCTGACGAGGCAATCATTTATTTTTATTACTTGAGTCAAGGGAATCACTACATAGTATAAAACAAAGTCGCTTCCCGCTGTCTGTCTGTTCCTATGTATGCTTAGATCTTTAAAACTACGCAACGGATTTTGATGCGGTTTTTCTTAATAGATAGAGTGATTCAAGAGGAAGGTTTATATCAGCATTGCACCCTTGCGAAGCCGGGGCGGGTCGCTAGTATTCTATAAAGATTGTTAAAGCCCGTAGTATCTCACTCTCATGAATAAGGGTAATATGGTGGGAGTGGGTCACCAAGCAGGCGGATCGGTAGAGGTCTACTTGCTCTCAGATAAATAATAGGCCGCCTTAACAGCCGTAGCACGATGCGCGCGATAGTGTATATCGTAATAAATGACTACGTTCGCGCGCAAATAGAAAAAGGGCTAAGCCCTGATAGCGCTACATCACGCTGCTATGCTACGGCCGCTTACCCTTTAGGAATTGAAACATACATTACATACATAAAATCACGTCCGTAATACCTTTCTGGCTGGTGAGAAACATTGCTACAACTACTTTCTGTTTAAGAATGTAGTTGTGCTGTCATTTTGCAATTAAAGTTTCGGGATGGAATGATAAATAGAACATACAATTTTGAGAATGGCTGAAATTGCAGACTGTTAATAAACTTACCAGGGTATCCAGCACTAGTGGGAGGTCCTTGTTGGAAACCAGGCTGCTGGCTGACGGGCTGCATGCCAGGCTGGTACTGCCTCTGCTGGGATAGTGGTGGTGGCATGTATGGAAGACCGCCCATGGTCTGCCCGGGTTGTTGTCCCTGCATGCCTGATTGTGGAGGCATGCCTGGTTGTGGAGGCATGCCTGGTTGTGGAGGCATGCCTGGTTGTGGTGGCATGCCTGGTTGTGGTGGCATGCCTGGTTGTGGCGGCATTCCTGGTTGTTGTTGCATGCCTTGTGGACCAGACATAGACTGAGGTGGCATTCCTGGTTGTGGTGGCATACCAGGCTGTGGTGGCATGCCAGGTTGTGGTGGCATTCCTGGTTGTTGTTGCATGCCTTGTGGACCAGACATAGACTGAGGTGGCATTCCTGGTTGTGGTGGCATACCAGGCTGTGGTGGCATACCAGGCTGCGGTGGCATGCCAGGTTGTGGT
Source organism: Agonopterix subpropinquella (assembly GCA_922987775.1). Taxonomy (NCBI): domain Eukaryota; kingdom Metazoa; phylum Arthropoda; class Insecta; order Lepidoptera; family Depressariidae; genus Agonopterix; species Agonopterix subpropinquella. Next base: position 13,962,890 of record OV277716.1, read on the forward strand.
GGCATTCCTGGTTGTTGTTGCATGCCTTGTGGACCAGACATAGACTGAGGTGGCATTCCCGGTTGTGGCGGCATACCAGGTTGACCAGACATCGGTTGTGGTGGGAAGCCGGGTTGCGACGGTAATCCTGGCTTGTTAAACTGTCCAGGTGGACCTTGTTGACCTTGCATTCCTGGTTGAGGTGGAAGACCAGGCTGACTGGGCATTTGGCCTTGTTGGGGCGATAATCCTGGTTGCCCTGGCATTTGCCCCGGTTGACCAGGCATTTGACCTTGTTGCGGTGGTAATCCAGGCGGCCCCGGCGTTTTTCCTTGTTGACCAGGTTGCGGTGGTAGCCCCGGTTGTGAAAATCCAAGTGGACCGGGCTGTGGCATTTGTCCAGGCTGGGACTGTGGTGGTAAGCCAGGTTGACCAGGTTGAGGAGGCATTCTAGGTTGCGGTGGAAGACCTGGCCCTTGACCTGGTTGTGGCGGCATTCCTGGCTGACCAGACTGCTGGAACCCTTGCTGTCCCATCGGTGGCTGCATAGCATTTTGCTGAGGTGGTCCGCCTGGACCACCTGATCCTCCAGGACCCGGTGGCCTCCCCATCGGCCCAGACGGTGGAAGACCTGGTTGTGAACTAGGCGGCATCTGACCTGGTCCCATTTGACTAGGCTGAGAATTAGGAGGTTTCTGCATCGGCGGACCTTGGAACTGCCTGTTATCAAACTGTGGACCTGGAGTCGTCGATTGAGGAGGTTTCTGAGCACTCCCAGGTCTCTGGAAACCAGGCATTTGACCGTAATTGGAAGTCGGAGGGAAATTGGCACCAGGAGGTAACTGCCCAGGCGGGAGCTGCGTGGGGGGTACATTTGGGAACCCTGGGCCGTTTATGCTCATGTTCTGCATTTTCTGGGTCATATCGGGTCCGTTCTGGCTGTAGTTGGCGTTCTGGACGCCGTTGAAGTCCTGAGACGTGGGCGGGTAGAGGGGGTTGGTGGGTGCATTGTTGTTCTGGCCAGGTGGTAAGTATTGTGGATTCATCATTGTCTTAGCCGGTTAACCTGAAAAGGGAATTGTTATTTTAAATTGTTATTGTTGTCACACAACAACTACCTCTGGACATATTCTCTACGTGTACAAACAACTCTGTATACAAGGTGTTACAAAAGTAAAAATAAACATTTAAAGAATCAAAATAAAGATTGAAAAATTCAGTCTCGGGCGGGACTTGAACCCGCACCCTTCCAAACCGGGGAAGTGCGTTATCCAATTTCGCTACCGAGCCCACTAGCCAGAGAACGAATTTTTCAATCTGTTGCGTCTTGAGGGGACGTGAGCGACATCTACTAATTGGATAACGCACTTCCCCGGTTTGGAAGGGTGCGGGTTCAAGTCCCGCCCGAGACTGAATTTTTCAATCTTTAATTTGATTCGAAATAGCACAACATGGCTGTAACATGTTCAAAATCAATAATATTTGAAACATTTAAAGCTTTTAAGGAGGTTGTTTAGTGTTTAGACCAAGGGTGGCCAACCTTTTCGGCAGCTGGGCCAAAATTCGGAAATAGAATTTTACACTGGGCCGCACTACCAAATTTTATGTAACTAACCAAAGCAAAAAAAATTTTTTTCATTTTCGTAGAAATTGTTGAAATTAAAAGAGAAATCTTATTAGAAAAATAAAGGTTTTTGTTTTCTGAATAATTCTGCTTTACGCACGGCACAGGCTATAAAAACAACAAATAATATTTTCAATTTTTTTTTAAGGTAAAAGAGAAGTAATTTACGTTATTTTGAAAAAAAATTGATAAATATAAGTATTAAGATAAATTTTTTAAAACTTTAAAAAGTGCATCTTTCTACTGCTGATTTGACATAAAAAAATCATATTCCAGGACTGCGATTTTTGAAAGTCAAATCAGCAGTAGAAAGATGGGTATCTCCATACATTTTCAACTGCTGAGTTCATCAATGTATGAGATTCAAAAATCGCACTCCAGGAGTGGAATTCACTAAGCGCCACATCGCTGTCAAAAACATCGACGAGCTCACAAATATGTAACACCCTTCTTGCATCCTACAGATCGTCGAAGTTTTGAGTGATGTTCAGTATTAGTTTGACACAAACATGACATAACCATAGTGAATACCGAATTGACGAATTTAAGGTTGTGACGTTACAGCTCCACGGGCCACAATTTAAAAGTTTGGTTTAGACCATCAAACTGCATAAAACAACTTTTAATATGGGACCAACAACTAAATCGCGAATTAATAAATCAGCTATCCCATACATTTAGCTCGAGTAGATTTGTAGTATAGTATGGAACATCAGATTTTTTTTTGCGATTTCGATATTGGTCCCATGGCAAAAGTTGTTCAGTTTGATGGTCTAATCTAAACCATCCTTAAATGTTTATTTTTATTTTTGTAACACCTTGTCATAGATATATTATAAAAGAACAAGATGCACAATCTCATATAAAATCATAGCAAATTTTTGTCCAAATTGACACATACTTTTTAAACTTTTGCAAAGAGATTGAAATCACTAGACTTAAAATTCTTCGTCTATGTATCAATGGAACATATACCTTATTTTCCAGGTATAAAGTTGTAAATGCTTCTTGCATGTCTTTAAAAAAAATATGTATTTTTAAAACAGCATTTTGAAAAAGGAACAAGATGTCATCTATCAAACGATGACAGGAGAGGTATTTTTGAAAGTCCCACGTTCAAATAAGAAGTAGAAAATGACAAAATTACTATGGAGATCTTTCGATTATCTTTCTTTCGAATGCTGATTTGAAGGTCTGACTTTTACAAATCGCACTACAGAACAGAGACAAATTATAAGACACACAAAATAAGTATGAGTGCTGTAGGTTGATACTAGTACGTGATATTTGTCTATTAAACTTAGTCATATTATGTATGTTTACAGTCAGAGAGGTAGCGCGGTACTGAGGCAAGAGGAGGTACTTTTATTCGTAAAGTACCTTATTTGGGTCTGCCATTTTTGGATCGCTGATTGTGTATCTTGTTCTGTAGTATAATATATCTATGCACCTTGTATACGATTTTTATGTATGTATTTTAAAGATTATATAAAGAGTACTAGCTTTTGCCCGCGACTCCATCTGCGTGGACATAAAATAATATGTAGCCTATGTGTTATTCTGGGCTATGAACTATCTATACGCCAAGTTTAATTGAAATCACATATAATATTAAGAAGGACCCTGTAGAACAAAACTTTCACCTCACATTGCTTCAATGCTCTCAGGGACTAGTAGTTATGTTAATGGATTTTCGATGTTATTGCATCGCAAGCAGTCGATAATGGTTTGGCAGTGAAAAATGCTGTGCTTCACCAGGACTGCGCCGACCCATAGAGTACTTTTATCTACTGACCGGAAGTGTCATACATTTGAACCGGTCATGAAAGATATCCATAATGTATGAAACATGTGCTAGCAATCAAAGGAATTAGCTTATGTTTATTCATTTTTTTCCAGACTGAGATATTCCTTTAGTGTTATTTGAAAAATCTTACAATGTTATTTTACCTATGCTATTTATAATAAATGGACTTTGCGTGTGTTAACACTGCATTTCTGCCAGTGTCGTGTAGTTTATAATGCGATCCGCACAAACACCACGTGAGACAAGTGCTTGCGTCAGAACCTACAACGTGACTCAATATTCTATCTATCTATCTATAACGTCACGCCTCTTTCCCAGTGGGGTAGGCAGAGACCAGGGCGCGCCACTTACTACGATCTTTACATACCTCTTTTGCCTCATGCACATCCATACATCTCTTCATACATGCCCGTATCAATATTTCAATATTTTACCTTATTATAATTTTGTAATGACAACATTTGAAGCAAAGAATTTTCAACAATTATTTCACCACTGTTCTTTCATAAATGGATATGACACATCACTTTTTGTTTGAAACTTCTGACATAAAAATAATAATACCAAAGAGAATGTAACTCAATACGTTATAAGAGTCGGGACTTCCATACTAAAAACTGGTTGTGACCGATATTCAGAATGTTTGGAATGTGTGCTAACGTTCAAAGGAATTCAATGTCGTCAGTGCACATTTCATATAACATTGTTAGTTAGAGAGTTGCGCGAGCCTGAATAATACATTGTTTGTATTATTAGTTAATACATTTAATACATTAATACATTTAATAATACATTGTTTGTATTATTAGAGTAGGAACTGTTAGCGGAAATGTAGTTTTTGGCGACCCCCCTGCATGCTCTATGGGTCGCCCCTTTGCCTGCACCCGGAAGCTGTCAATACTGACAGCTGTCTCGCACTTCTCCCAGCGCACCGCATGAGTCGCATACGCCGCTTCAATAGTTTTATATTAATGAGGAAAAGTCTATTAAAATGTGTATTTGCCAGTATCCAGAGAGTTTCAGTCTAATAGTACCTAATCATGAAAAATTACAAATTCTAATACAGTTTCCACTGTTCAAATGGTACAAGCTTTAGCGACCATTGGTACACAACAACATTGATACAACATAAAAAAACAGTGCTACTATTAATCCCAGTACCATATTTAATTTTATTCTAAAACTGTTGTAAAATTTTCTTTTTAGTTCCGACACAAAACTGAGTTTCACTAATAGTTTATCTAACAATTTTAGAAAATAACTTAAAGCAAATAATTACTGTAGCAAGTAAGACTTTTAAAATAAAATGTAAACATATGTTTCATTTTATTGTACAAATGATTCAGTATTACACACAAAAGTATGTCAAACTTTATGATAAGCAATTGATAATTTCAGATGGTTTTACTAATATTTCGACACTTTCGCTTATTAAATCACATCATTGTGACATCACTTCACTTAATCACCGTTAAATCAACGCTGTGTTACATCAATTAATTAAAGAAAAACTTGATTTTCTAATGGACGAAACATTGCGATTCATCCACTTTCATACCGAGAATTTTCATGTAACTTTAGACGTTTCCTAAAGAAATAAATTACAGGAATCTTGTGTTAGTTAAGGCCTGCGAATTCTGTGTTAGATCGTAGCCAAACAAAGCGAAATTTCCTAAAAATATCACAAAATCTTGTTAGTGCAAACTTGACAGCTGCCTTCGAAAATAATTTTCGCTACGTTCTACAATGATTTGGACAACGAAAATTCACAGAACTGAAGACGATTATATTGTTTTTAAGTACTTACGGCTTCCGTATGATTTTTTGACGAAATTATCCAGTAAAAAATGTAAACAACGGGCAGAACACATACACTTTCGGGGCCACGTATTCTAGGCAGTGTTGTCAGGTGTCTTTCGCTTATGTGGAACTTCTAAACTGTCACTTACTCTGCGTAGGTCGGAACGTAATTTGGAACAAACATTACTGGCAAAACCTCTTCTGTATATTATTAAAAGACATTATTTGGCAAAATTTTATAAAAATACATAAAATATCCCTTACATTTTAATCTATAGGCTAAAATATTGTCAAAAATAAAAAAATCCATAACTATGAATTTTGTTATAACGGAACGGTTTTTTTGTTAGTTGGCAATCCAAAGATGATCTGTCAATCAAGAAATTTGCACAGCGAACTCGATCTTATGGAGTGAAGTTATAAAGCTCAAAATTACAAATCCTTGATTTTTATTACATTATCGTCACATGCATTGCTAAGAGAAATTAAACAGGCGTATTAGTATAAGAGTCATCATCATCATCACATTTCATACAAAACGTGTGTAAGGATATAAATAATCATATGATAGTCCCCCACCCGAACCAAAAGTCTGAATATACGTGCTTGCGCATCACTTAAAAAGTAATGAACCGATTTAGATGGTGTTTTCTAAAAAGCATAGGGCTTAGTTTGGATTAACATTAAGGGCTCTAACAGACGAGCGACACTTTCCTGTCGCCGTAAGTCGCAGAACGTCGTGATCATACAATTTACGGTCGCGCGACCCTCCGCGACACACGGCGGCCGCAAAGTGTCGCTCGTCTGTCAGAGCGCTTAGGCTTTATTTCAACGCAATTGGTTCTCCCAATCAAAAGTTATGAGTACCTATTTAAATTCAGTGGTCTGTGCGTACGAATACGAAGTCACGCGCTGGGCCGATTGAAGGTATTAAGTATCTAAAACTATCTTAACTTTGAACCAAGTCATCAATATTCAATAGTAGTGGCACCAAAGTGGCACTAGCTCAGGGCACTATAGTGATCGGCTAACTAACGATCCTTCACAATCTGTCAAGGGACCTTTCCCAAGTTGCAGGTATTTTAGTGAGAGCTAGCAACACCGGTGGGGTGTGAATTCTCTTCAACGGTGCCTGCAGGGCAAACCACCGGCACACCCTGGCGTTGGAGCATGCGCGGTAGAAGTTCTTTAGTGAGGGGATAATTAAAAAAAATATCGACTGTCGACTTAGTGTAGATGTAGACTTAGTAGTGGAGACAGAGATTTTATGATAGTTAGAGCACGCGTCAAGCTTGACACTTTGGACTTTGTACCGTTCTTATTTAGTGCGCCATAAGCGTTACAATCGAACTGCAAGTGTAAAGCTTGATGTGCTCTTGACTGTACCTACTTAATGAACAACTAACTCTCGTGTAACAGAAGGGAGATTCGCAAAAATACTCAACTTTCATACAAACGAAAAGTTCGACCAGATTGCATTTAATATAAAAATACACTTTTTTTTTGCTAATTTCATATTGGTTCCTCGGGGAAAGCTGTTCAGTATCATTCCCGAGTAACTACAAACACCCACAGACTTAGGTAGGTACTGTACCTAATACCTAAGTCTGTGACAAGCACCCTTTGACCCTTAGGTACGTACGTATTGGCATTATTTCGGCAGATGAAGCATGATAAATGATAGAATGCAATGCAAATAAAGAGGTGTGTCAGAACCGCCTAAAATGGAGATCCATTGTCTCTGTCTAACCCCTCTGGGAAAAAAAGCGTGAGTATGTACGTATGCATTGCAAATAATTTTAGAATTGTTGTCTTTTGGGTGTTTATCTATAGGGTCCTTTTTAATATGCTGACACTTTTTTAAGGGGATGATCAGACCATCAAACTGAACAACTTTCTCTATGGGACCAACATCAAAATCGCGAAAAAACTTCTGCTCGTCCATACAAAACTGCGAACCTACTCGAGCCAAATGTATGGGACAACAGATTATTTTTTCGCGATTTCGATGCTGGTTCCATAGAGAAAGTTCTTCAGTTTGACGGTCTGATCATCCCCTTAAAAAGTGTCAGCATATTAAGAAGGACCCTGTATATCTAACTTCATAAATCACGTCCCCTTCGACGTAGGTCGATAAATTGTTTCATCGATAAAACAAACGGTGTTTTCCCATCCTTGACCCTCTAAACCTCCCTCTATCGATTCGCATGGTCAAAGCCTAAATTCTGCTTGTTTGCCTACCTATCTCCATTCCATAACATCCTTTCTCCATTTACCTTTAAACAATTTGATACCTTCTGAAGATTTTCTGAAAGATTATATTGAAATAGCGAATTTCTGGATTTAAGTTAAAAGGTAGTAGAAAAGTGGCATTTCGAGGGATGTTTTCAGGTGTTTTCATAGTGATTTATAGAGTATGAAATAGAGTTCATTTCGGCGTGCTAAATAATGAATGAGTATAAATTAAACCTCAGTGGACCTGAAAATTGTGTTTTAGCAGACTTGTGGTTTTTAGCGATGTCTTTTATAGTTCCTTTTAGTTTTTAGAACGAATTTGACTAAGAAAATGTTCTGTAATGTTCGTAATGATAGAAAAGAGAGGCTGCTGGTGGAATTGTAGGAGTTTTCGGGTGATTTTCATGTGAAGTTCTTAATTTAGCACATGGCTTTAGAGTTATTCCCGTGAATTGGATCTGTGGTTTTGGTTCCTAGGATTGTTTCCACGAGTGCTTCAGGTGAGTCAAATTAAAGTAGAGTTTAAACTTAGATTTAATTAAGTCGATTTTTGTTTGAATTTCGAATCTTATGTAGGTATAAAAAGGTCTATTTTTTAGTGGTGTTTGTATTAGTAGGTACCTACTTAGTACGTAACAGTTAGCGTTATAAAAGACGATAAAATATGTTGTCTATTACTAAGAAATTAGTTTCAAAATGGAAAATCCAATTTGTTCTGTGCAATCATTTTCAAAGATCTTAAAATTATACTTTGTACAATCAGCCAATTCAAATAAATGTAAGTAAGTTAGGTACCTAACAAAACAAATTATTGTATTATACCTAAAATAGGTACGAACTGGTGAAGGCGGCGGGAACCCGTTGGATGAGGGCAGCGCAGGACCGGTCGTTATGGCGATCCTTGGGGGAGGCCTATGTCCAGCAGTGGACCATCGGCTGAGATGATGATGATGACCTAAAATAGGGTGGTACTACTGGTTCTTAGTACCTACTCGTTACATCTAGAATTAAACATTTTAACGGGTTCTTACCGCGTTTTGGTATTTACAAGTTCCCGTTCCGTTTATTCTAGATTAAATAATAACCGCGTAACTCTCAAAAACTGTATTACTCGATACATTTTGATTTAAAGGGTTCAGATGCATGGATACCATCTTTTGGCCTCTCTTGAAGCCACCACAGAGATATTACGTCAATTCCTAAATTTTTAATAATAGCACTACCAGCACCTACAAAAACTTAGACAGTCCTAGAAATATCTCTATTTCTTCACAGCAACTCCACCATCATGCTGGTGATCCTACTAACCCTAGTCAGCACCATCCACGGCCTGCCACAGAAGCCGAACCTGGATGCCATCCTCAACAGAAGAACTGATGTCTACATCGCCGGGTTCTTCCCGTTTGGGAAAGGAGTGGAGAATTCAAATACTGGTATCTATTTACTGATAATTTTGTGCGCCTTTTTTTTTAATTTAGCAAATATACACCACTGCTTTTTAATTATATTAAGTGCGAGCTTTTACCCGCGACTTCGTCCGCATAAATTATATACCAGATTTTAAGTCAGATGATAAGCTATCAAACAAAAAAAGTTTCATCAAAATCGGTTCCGTAGTTTTTGCGTGATACTCGAACAAACAAACAAACTAATAAACAAACAAACAAACAAACAGACAGACAAAAAATCCAAAAATTGGTGATTTGGAATCAGGGACAGGTAAAAACCATGTCGTAATTTTTTTTTGTAAATATCTTCAATGTACAGACACACTTCTGTTACAGTTTTATAATAGTTTAGACTAACATAACTTCAAGGGTGTATTTAGACCATAAATCTAAACAACTTTCTCTAAGGAATATTGGTCGAAAAACGAGATTTTTTGGACCTCCCATAGAAAATCGATCGGCCGATCCGTAGTTTTGTATGGAAGTTCCAAATTTCTCATTGGCTGATTGGATGTTCAGGATAAGGTACTATTCTATTATCTAGTTCTACAACGAAATTCGCACACAAAATTCACGATCTGTCAATACGTCTCGACAGTTTCATTCTAATGTAAGCGCTCTTACAGACGAGCGACACTTTGCGGTTGCAGAGGGTCGCCCACAGCGCCAGCGACCGTAAAGTCTATGAGCGCGACCATCCGCGACACACGGCGACCGCAAAGTGTCGCTCGTCTGTAAGAGCCCTTAGATTCTCTTATAATAGGTATAATGAACCACATCACAAAGAGATTGGTAGCAAAGTTCTGTGAACACTGCCGTAGGTCGAGGCGTGATGCCGAGCGTGAAACTGGCGCTAGACCACGTCAACGAGCATGACGCTGTGCTCAGGAACTACAGGCTTCACATGTGGTGGAATGACACGGAGGTGAGTGGATAGACTGCTTAATTTTCTTGTATTAAGTACTTATGCAAATAAATTAAATTAAATTATTAAATTATTTTCTTATGAAGGCGATTGTATATCATACCTACTTAGCTGGTCATACACTCCAGCCTGCACTCCAAAGAACGATCTTACGACGACGATCGACTCAATGCTAAACAAAAGGAAGATGCACGCTTTCTAGGTATAATGTGTTTCTTGCGCGGCTCTTCTCACTGATCCCCGTTACCCAATCCGCCACTCGTAGTCTCAACAACACCAAATGCCGATAGGTCCGTAGGTACCCTTATGGGTGCCCTTGAGCAAGTTGCTTTAGTTCTTTCACTGCTTAAGTTCGGTCGACGTACCAGGGCACTTCGCCATCACTGGTGTGGTCCCCCCATAGTCCACATTAATAAGCAGTAACGTGCTTCCTGAGCATTGCTGTATTTGTCAGTTTTGAAAAAAAAATCCCCAGTAATAAAAAGTGTCCCCAGAAAGTGCGGTATCTGGAGTCATACTTCAAAAGTTGGGATTCGCAGTATTTACTGATTATTATTTTGTACAGTGCAACGCAGCAGTGGGAGTCAAGTCGTTCTTCGACATGATGCACAGCGGACCACACAAGCTCATGCTGTTCGGAGCCGCGTGTACACACGTCACCGATCCTATTGCAAAGGCCTCGAAGCACTGGCATCTCACCCAGGTCTGATAATTTTATATAATTTTTATTTACTTAACTTAAATTGGTACAAATAAAGATATGAAGCTACGGCTTGCTTATCCACAAGAGCTGCCCAAAGTAGCGAAGCGGAGCATGAGCGAGGAAAAAATCGCGATTGAGCTAGCGCGCTATTGTTGGATTTTTTCCTGCCTCTGGTGGATAGTCTGGATACGGAAGCTCTGCAGGAGAACCAGCCTAAATTAACTCCCATGTTATATCTACCAGCTGTCCTACGCGGACACCCACCCGATGTTCACAAAGGAAGCGTTCCCGAACTTTTTCCGCATCGTGCCCTCCGAGAATGCGTTCAACGTGCCCAGGATCAGGCTACTCCAGCACTTCAACTGGACCAGGGTTGGAACTATCTATCAGAACGAGCCAAGGTATGCTTTGGTAAGTATAGAACCAGCTACAGGCACTGACTTGGTATACTTACTTATCTAGGACTGGGTCACAACTTCGTCATCGGTAGTAGCCTTCTCCCACAAAAACAGTAAATAAATATTATCGTGTATGTGATAGACACGGGAAGAGATAAGGTGGTATACTCTAAGCTGGATCAGATAATCACAGGACCGCGAGGAATGACACAATAAAAAGGAGATTATTATTAATTATTGTTCAATAATGTAATATAATGTATGTAATGTAATGTAATGTATATTGTAATTGTAATTTAATTTTAATTTTATTTTATTTAATGAATTTATTTGTGTACTAATATAGTTATAAGACAATTGTTACTAACACAATATGGATGAGTAATCTGAAATAAATAATTTTTAATTTAATTTAATTTAATTTAATTATGAGCTGATTTGTTTCTAAGCCGAACCACACGGTAATTTTGCTGTAGTGTATTCCTTTTCTAATAATCCTTATAGAAGATCTGGATCTGGATCTGGCTTGACCTAATTGAAATAATATGCTCAGGCCCACAATCGTCTGGTAGCAGACCTGGACACAGCAGGCTTCGAGATAGAAGAAACGCAGAGCTTCGCCACAGAAGTGAGGACCGCTCTCACCAAACTGAAGGAGAAAGACATCAGGATCATCCTTGGCAACTTCAATGAGACATGGGCTATCAAGATATTTTGTGAGGCTTATAAGTAAGTTCTTGACCTAAAATTTACAGGTTATTTGGGGATACCAAAAACTGAACTGACAGTCGAGTCGACTTTAATCACCTGGGTGATCATTTCGTTGGGTGATCATAGTACACACATGAGTCGCCTATGATCACCCGGGTGATATCACCCAGGTGATTAAAGTGGAATAAACCGAACGAAGTAACAACGCATGTACCATAAATGGAAGAAAAATTAAGATGCAAGACATCAAGATCAACTAGGTGGTTTATTATCGTAAAACCTCTCTCGTCGGGCAGATTGGGTATCTTAAAGTTCGTGCCCACTATTTTGCAAACTCCCAAGTGCCTGGGAAATCAAGTGTATTGAAAGGGTCTAATATTAACTTACTAACCACACCTCATCCTTCCAGGTTAGAAATGTACGGACGCGCTTACACCTGGCTCCTCCTCGGCACATACAGCAACAAGTGGTGGATGCGACGAGCGCCGTGCTCCAAGCGAGACCTGACCACTGCTCTGGACACTGCCATACTGACTGATCTCCTACCGCTATCTACTACTGGAGAAACTACTGTTTCTGGCATTGTGAGTCGTATGTGATTTCTCTCTGCAGTTGGTTCCGCGTACTGGTAGATTGCCAACTCAAAGGCTGGTAGACTGTAGAAGCTGCCTGAAAACGCTCAGACATAAAGTTTACCTAAAACTTTTCTACTACCAATCCGCACACCGCATCCACATTTGGTGTTTTTTCCGCGCACTCTGGTCGTGGGAATAGTACCTACCATAGAGTACATTATACATACTGAGTATCTATCTACCTACGTAGGTTCACACACGTCGATATTAATTATGATTTCCAACATCTTTGTTTTCAGACAGCGAAAGATTACCAAGTCGAATACGATCGAAGAAGAGGCATCGAATATTCTAGATTCCATGGTTACACTTACGATGGTAAGATTTAAGATTTTCCCATCATTGTAAACCAAAACTACGCAGCTTGAGATTATAGCTTGGTTTCCATCTTTCAGGGATCTGGGCAATGGCTCTTGCCATTCAAACAGTGGCGCAAAGAGTAAAGTTGAAGTATAAAGAGAGGACGGTACAGGACTTCAAGTATAGAGATAAGGAATGGGAGCAGCTATTCCTGGATGCCCTGAGCAATGTTACTTTTGAAGGAGTCACTGTAAGTTATAGCATTCCAAGATAACCGCTATCAATAGGTAATCACAAATCTAATCACTCTGGCCCCCTGGGTACGGTAACGTTGACTCTACTAGAATTCTCCTTAATACATTCGCGGACAGTGAACGAGACACAATAGAACTTTTATTGTTATCACTGCTATAGCCGGCCACTGTCCGCAAATTTGTTATGTCCATAATATAAAAGCAATAGGGTGTCGCACTATTGCTGTGATCCTTGAGCAAAGTTCGAAAACCCATTAAAAATAATTGAAAACGATTCTTTTCGCTTTTTTGTAATCATCCACGTTTATCCTGCTCCTACTTTTGCTATGTTATACCTAGCACTTGTACGAAAAAACTAACGGCACAAGCCAATTTTTAGGTCTACACCACCGTCCAACTTATTCATCCTTCTTTGAGCGATCCTGCCTTTTCCAGTACAGCCTCGTCTTTTTGTTCCAGGGACCAGTCCGTTTCTATGACAACGAGCGCAAAGCTTCTATCCTGTTGAAGCAGTTTCAAGGGGATGAAGTTGGGGAAGTCAAGGTTGGCGAGTATTGTGCTGAGAGAGACCACCTGGACCTGAGCAGTGGGGATGCTTTCAAGTGGATTGGAAAGTAAGTTACCATAGCGAGCCCGAAGCCTGTTAGTAATCGTGTAACTTCTGAACGACTTAAACCGATAGAGGTCATATTCAAACAATAGGTACCTACCTACCTATAATATTATTGCTACGTGGACGAAATGGTGGAGAAAGAGCTAGTATCTTTACCTAATATACGAGGTAATCATTGGTATTAGCACCAGATGAGATACAATCCCTCCGTGTTAGAAATCTACTGTGGTTCCTAACTGCAACTTGTGAAAAGATCAGTTCACAAAAGATCAGCAATGGTCTCAGTGGCACAGGCGCAAGTCTATCAGTGCCCTCAGCCACGGAAGATACATATAAGAGTTCAACCTCAACTCCCAATCGGGCCTCTGTGTGTTGGCTTCGGCCTCACGCACCCCTCCGGGACACTAATGTCCCGAGATAAGGAAAAGACATAATAATAATAATCGTTGTACTTAACAGGAATCCGCCAAAAGACCGCACCCTCCGCCTCATCGAGCACACGCAGGTGAACATCACCATCTACTTCGTGCTGGTGGCCTGCTCCGTGATAGGCATACTCCTCGCCACGGGCTTCCTGGCTATGAACATTCACTATAGGAATCAGAGGTAGGTTCTATGGCATTATTTTTGAAGGTGTGCAATTTGTACACTACAGCTACTAGTACTTTTCTGGTCTAGCGCTTTTATTAAGGTAGTACCTAGTACCTACTACCTACATGCACTTTATGAATTACCTTTGTTAAAAATTGTTGTTCCAATCCTGTTCCAATTATGAACTCACTACCTACCGACCAAGGGTGTCTTTTTTGCTTCATCATCATAATATTTTTCCTATTGCAGGGTGCTGGCCTTTCCCTCGAGTGGAGTGTTTTTAAAAGGATCATTGCAATACAATCCCTGATAATCCCCTTTCGAAGACATCTATTACAGTCCCATTAATTTCTTTCTAAGTAATTGTACAGTTGTCTATGGTAATTCGATACCCAGTATCTCTATTTATTCTATATTATTGTTCTCTTCTCAAGGTACATCAAAATGTCATCACCTCACCTCAACAACCTGATCATCGTGGGCTGTATGCTCACCTACCTGAGCGTCATCTTCCTCGGCCTCGACTCCAGCCTCAGCAGCATCGGTACGTACTCCGATATCTTAGCTCATTCCACATAAGAAGTCACATCTTATGTCACCATAAGAAGAGTTTTACCATAACCATACGATTACTAAAGTTACATAATATTTACAATTCAATACTATTTTTTTCAATTTCGAGGCATGTATTTTACCCACTGTCCATTATAAGTGGCGACGGGCATACTCTCCGTCACACTGGACAGAGTTTCGGTACTACTAGTGAAACGTGGATGTTCTGAGGTTTCGGAATATCTCTGACTACCCCCTCGGGGAAAATAGTCTTGAGCGTATGCTATGCTAAGCTATAATATTTTCATTTCTGTACGTCTACCATGAGTTGCTATAGTAAATTCACTAAACGCAACTACAATCGTATTCGTAAATTATTTGTATTGAATTCCGTACAGCGCCTCTGGCGGATAGTTATGTAACTAAAATTTGACTAAAATCCGCACCATGAGTTGCTGTAGTTGACTGTCGCCGTTAATGTAACTAAAACGACTCTACACTTATTGTAGTTCCCAGGTAGTTCCCATACAATTTCGGCACCATGAGTTACATATTTGACACATGTCATAGTAATTTACTATAACGAAAGTAGTTGCGGCTGTCACCTAAATTTTTCTCCGTGAAATCGTTTTATTTGTTGAGTTTTTTTTCAAATATGTCTACAAGAGTATATTTTGCTTGGAGAATGTTAGCAGAAGCTGAATCTGAGGACGAATGGAATATGCAAAGGTGCTACAGTGTTCATATGCGCGCACAAAGTCAAACGGACCCTTTTCGCCCCCTCACCTCGTGAAATTCATTAAATGTGCAGTATAACAACTGAGGGTACTGATGGGGCTGCCAATGTTCCGTAGTGCTTCTAATATGTTTACGGAGGCGCACAGTGATGGGTTCCACGCGATAATGCAAAAGCTGTGCATCTCTGCTGGGCCGTTTGCGCTGCAGCCCTAATAGCCACAACCTGCGCGCGTTGGCAGACATATGGTACTCCCCAATGCTGCAACAATGGGTGCGCTTGCATGCCACCTTGTAACTACCCACATCATTGTTTGATAGGGAATCTTTGGTTATTATTGTTTTTCAGGGATCCGTTTTTATTATTTTATTACCTATTACTAAGCCTACATTGTCCGTCCGTGCGTCCGTCCGTCCCTTTGTCCTACCAATTTCGGGCTGTAACTTATGAACCGTAAAAGCTAGTTAGTTGAAATTTTCACGGAATATGCGTTATTGCGGCGGATTTGCTAACAAATAAAAAAAATTTACAAAAAATTTAAAATTAAGGGGGGTCCTCATACAAGAGACTAGTTTTTATCAACGTTTCGCTCAATCGTAAAAACGGTAATAGGTGCAAGTATCAAACTTGGTGTGATTATAGAGCAAACTCCACAATTTATAACAACTAATAATAAAAACCGGCCAAGTGTGAGTCGGTCTCGTGCTAAAGGTTCCGGAGAAAAAAATGTTTTTGTATGTTGGTGGTGTGGTACGGAACCCTCGGTGCGCGAGTAGCCTGACTGGTACTTGACCGGATTTATTTATTTATAACTAAAATAGTTTGTAAGATCATTGTTACTAACATTACTTATATGCATCTGGGTTATCTGAATAATAATTTAATTTTTTATTTAATTAAGACTTTCCTATTAAATAAATGACTTATTATTATAGATAAAAGTTTTATTATTTTACATACAATAAAAAGAGCATTATATGCGTTTCCACCAAATCACTCAAAATGCAAATGGTGTTAAGTCTCACAAAGTCACGCCATAGATCAAACTGTGATTCACTGCACCTTATTTTCTTTTTGTCTTTTTGATTGCAAGTCCAGCTAGATTCTGCTACTGCTACTTTAAATCTTCTTCTCTTCCTGTCACTGTGGGGTATAATAGCTCTCCACCGGTTGCGATCTTGGACAGCACTGTAGATATCCCCTCAGGTCATATTAAGGCTTTTGGCTTCAACTTTCACCGAGCGGCGGCGCCAGGTTATTTTAGGACAGCCTCTATTTCGTTTGCCTGGTGGGGGTGGGTGTCATGGATGG
Source organism: Agonopterix subpropinquella (assembly GCA_922987775.1). NCBI lineage: Eukaryota > Metazoa > Arthropoda > Insecta > Lepidoptera > Depressariidae > Agonopterix > Agonopterix subpropinquella. The sequence continues at coordinate 13,979,512 of OV277716.1, forward strand.
GTGATCGTCTCCTCTGCCACCTTCAGGTAAGGATCACTTTCTCTATACACTGCTCACTCGTCCGTCTCCATAACTCCTCGTTTGAGATGGTGTTTGTTAAGAAGATCTTCAAGATTTGCCTGATGCATTTATTTTGTTGATGAAAACTTGGAGTCTGTCATAATATTCTTGCGAAATAAATTGAAATTGAACTATAAATCCGATTTCAATCAAAACACATAACACTCACAGATCACTATATAATTGTACTTAAAACGTAGTGATTATATTCTCTTTGATTGTACTGACATAACACTGTTAGAATCAAAGACATTCAAATATACTATACTAGGTTAGAATGAAAACGTAAAAAACTCCATGCAATGCTTACAGTAACAAACCTTTTTAAGGCCTATGGGTAATTTTTGTATGGAAGGTGGAGTCTTTTTTTTTTTGAAGCGGCCAGTTACCAAATATTGCGGATATTTTAGGGCTATTATTACCTTACATTATTATCCAAAAAAAATTGTCCTACGGTGTAACGTTTCGGAGATATTTAATGTTAAAGTTTTAAAAAAATCACTCTAAAAAGCTCATTAATTGTTACCCATTTAGGTTTCTTTACTACTTTATTTGTTTTTATAGCCCAGAATTATTAGTTTTACCCACTTAAGTACCCACAATATTTAGTTCGTGACCGTATCAGTGTAGAAACTTATACTAATTTAAACGAGCGACCGCAAATTAGCGAGGATTGCGATGTGTTCCTGCACAAAATATGCGTGATGATGTCACAAATAATTAGAACTAATAATTCTGGGCTATAAAAACAAATAAAGTGGTAAAAAAACCTAAATGAGTAACTGTTAATGATCTTATTAGAGTGATTTTTTAAAACTTTAATATTAAATATCTCCGAAACGTTACACCGTAGGACCATTTTTTTAAAAATAATAATGTAAGCAAAATGTAAGGTAATAATAGCCCTAAAATACCCACAACATTTGGTAACTGGCTGCATGAAAAAAAAAGACGCCAATATTACCCATACCCCTTTTAATCGTATTACTTTATGGTATTAACACAATACTTTTTAAATTGACTTTTTTTGGCTTTGATCTAAGAGGAAGGAGCAAGAAGGTTGAAATTAGGGAAAAAATTTCAACCTTCTTGGAAAGGAGTCTCTTTATTACAAACCAAAGAGACTCCTTCCTGTTAGACTTTGATGCAATAAGTCGTAATAGTGAAGACGTTGAGCGAATAGATAACATATAATTCGCACCATGAGTTTCATCGCACGCAACGAAAATCGTTACGTATAGACGACAGGCACTATAGCTCATGGCGTTCCATGACTCACTTCACACTTATCGATGTGTCTCTTTCTAATTGCCTATTAGAAACAAGGATAGCAAAACTGGCCAAAATCTTTTGAACCCAAGCCAAAAAAAGTAAATTTAACCCTAGAGTGCTCGCGCTATGAGCATTTTGCCGCCCGCGTTAAAAAATTAATGGTATTTTGTAAACGATGCATTTGTAAAAGTCAAGCGTCCCAGTAGCTGCCCCTACATATCTCACCTCCCCATTTTAGAAATTAGAAGAAATTGAGTGCGCGGGTTACCTCACGAAGAAAGGGTTGTTGTAGGTGTGTCGCGTTTGGCGGCAAATTACTCACTGCGCGACTACGCTCGTAAGTAAAATTCATTTATGGTTTTTTACAGTACGTTTAATTATTATTAGTTTCATCGTGTTTGTTGTTTTTTTGATGTAAATATAATAATAATATATTTATTTACGTTATTTTGTCTAATTATTGGGTGTTTTTGTTTTAATTAGTTGATTTAAAAAAATAGGTGAATGATGTGTGAGGTATAAAAAGTCGATACTAATACTTAAGCATGTTACAGAAACCAATGAGAAATTGATTTTTACCATCGGAACATCTGAAAATACCCTCAGAAAGAGAAGGTATAATATGAGCAGTGGTCCATCCAAGACAAATAGAAGGACCAAAAAAGAGTGCAATAGATGCGCAAAGTTACTGTGCAACGAACACTTCATGTACACACGGCGACACATCAGGTTACGCACCCCATATACCCATAACTACACTACGTACAAAACACAAAATAGTGCGGTAGAGAGCCTGCATAGACGCGGCTGCCGGCGCGGGCGCAGCGTGCTGTGAGACGAAACAACAACAACATACCGCACCCTTTCGCACGATTCGCAGCGTTCAACTTCTAATAGTTCAAAGTCCAAACAGGGTAACCTGACCTGTCGCTGTGTGTACATGTGTCAAAATTTCAAAAAAAAGATACACTCTCGCAATAACATCCTACAGCGCCTTACTACCACCAAGTGGGGAGCTTCGCCGCGGGTCTTGAGGACGTCTGGACTAGCGCTCGCGTTCTCCGTTGGAGAATACGCGTGCCCGGTGTGGGGTCGATCTGCCCACGCCAAGCTGGTGGATACGGCACTAAATGAAACGGATTATAACTGGTTGCTTGAAACCGACTCCGGTACAGTTGCTTTATCCACTGGCTGGCATAGCGCCCCCAGATGTCCGCAGGGCTGTGGCGGGCTCCTCAGAGAGAGCCAAAATGGTGGACGACACACGACATCCCATGCACGGCTTCATCCCTGCGCCGCAAAGGCTGCCAAGCCGACGCAGCTTTATGAAGTGTGTCGACCCACCGAATACTGGCCCAGCGCAAGCGAGGTGTACTCTTTGGAGACAAAAAGTGGCCCTCCCAACTCCATTTGTGCCGCCGTCTGAGACCCTACCGCCTGGACATGACTTGCCTTGGGCGACCTCGAAGTCCTTAAACCGACTTCGAACCCAGGTCGGTCGCAGCAAGGACAACATGGTCAGGTGGGGATTCTCGGATGCGCAAAATGTGACTTGCTTGTGTGGAGCTCCACAAACGATGGCCCATCTCACATCGTGCCCTGCGTGCCCTAACACCTGCACGCAGGAGGAGCTCATGACCGCTAGCGGCGGTGCAGTATCGGTTGCCAAATTCTGGCAAAGTACTATTTAGCGACTTTGTTGTGTTGAAGTCGACACGATAAGCAAGCAAGGACTATTTTACTGAAACACATGCCGTAGATGAAGAAAACATTTTATTTTCTTATTAGGCTTAAATATTTTTTATTTTATGCGGATTGAGATAAAGATGTAACTAAAATTCAAGAAAGGACATCATCGGCATTTTATACATTTTTGGTCCAAATGTGAAAGTGCCGGCCAACAAAAAATAATGCTATATTCTGTTAGAACTTGTCCATCTAAGCATTTATTATTCCAAAAACCAAAAGGCACGTTAAAAATGTTAAATTTTATTTTATTTAAGTAGGTAGGTAGGTATGTAGGTTGTAACATAAAAATCATTTTCTATATTAGCGGCAAAATGCTCCCCACGCGATCACTCGCGTTTCACGGCAGGGCGCGACTACTCTAGGGTTAAAACGTATTGTGTCAACACCATACATAACATATTGTAGCTACGATTAAATTAAAGAGGTTCGTTACTATGTAAGCATGGCATGGAGTTGTTTACGTTTTTAGGGTTCCGTACCCAAAGGGTAAAAACGGGACCCTATTAGGTACTAACGGTACTAAGCCTACGTTGTCCGTCCGTCCGTGCGTCCGTCCATCCGTCCGTCCGTCTGTCCGACCTATTTAGGGCTGTAACTTTAACCAAAAGAGCTAGATACTTAGTTGAAATTTTCACAGAATGTACATTGTTACGGCGGATTTGCTAACAAATAATAAAAATGTCAAAAAGTTTAAAATTAAGGGGGGGTTCTCAACAAGAAACTAGTTGTTATCAACGTTTTTTCTTCTCGCTCTATGGTAAAAACGGTAATATATAGGGTGTCCCGTAAACCGACGTCGACCCGGCGCATGCTGGTAGGTTAGGTCATGACTAAGCGGAATATCAAAATTTTGCTTTGGTAAAAGTGGCTTAGTTTTCGAGATATTAACAGTTTTAACACAGATACTGTATAGAGCATTTGTAGCGGTGGCACTCAAAATAGTGAATAAGGTAAAGAGTTTCACGAATTTCATAAAACTGTCCTTATCTCGAAAACTAAGGACCATTTCCTAAAGTAAAACGTTGACAGATTGATTGATTGATTGACTGATTTATTTTTATTTTAGTGTATTCTGGTTAGGCATGAACTAACCTATCAGCATCCACCGGGTTGACGTCGGTTTACGGGACACCCTGTATACAAGTGTCAAACTTTGTGTGATTATAGAGCAAACTCTACAGTATAACAAAAAAAAATAAAAACCGGCCAAGTGTGAATCGGTCTCAAATTTTTTTTACGTTAATATGTTGTAGTGGTGTGGTACGGAATCCTCGGCCTCGATGCGCGTATAGCCCGACTCGCACTTGACCGATTTTTGTTCTTACAGTATTATGTGTTTTGATTGAAGCGGGCTTCATAGGATAATTTATTTCTTTCGCAATTTGGTTTGGTTTGGAAGATAAAACGAAAATGAGGACGAGTGCATCACAATTTGATCTGTTGGTGTCGTTTATGGAAAGGTAAGTTATGTGTAATAATTATAAGTATGCGACAACGAAGGTAGCTGAAAGTGGCTGGATGAAGAAGGTGAAAGATCGATTGCGGTGGTGGCGAACCACTGGGATAAGCCTAGCTTCTCGGGATAAAATTTGTATTTAATTAAATCCTTTTTAAGGCAGCCTCCAAAGTTAACTACTTATTGAAATTACAGACATGGAGACTTGAGTAGGCCCAGTGATGGTCCACATGGCAGAATCACCAATATACAGCGGTGGACAGAATTGGCCACTCTTTTGAATGCCGATGCCACGGGTGATACTAAGTTAGAGGAAAAATGGAAAAAGGTAGCCTATCTTTGAAACATTTCTAATTACAAGTTTCTCATACTTGTCATATGCAAATTCTTGTTCAGTAATTTTAACATTATAATATTTTTTAAATATTTATTAGACATGGAGCGATTTGAAAAACAATACCAAGAGAAAAGCGGCCAAAATAAATAGAGCAGCTAGTGGCACTGGTGGTGGGCCTGCTAGCAACTTGAAGCTAACCGATATTGAGGAGAGGGTCCTCGAAATAATGAACCCTCAAGCAGTAACAGGCATGATAGAAGTGCAAGAGGTTGGTTTAGAACTGGTAAGGTACATTACATATAACGCATCTTAAGTTTTATATATATTATTTTATTTCATAAATGTGTGCCAACAGATTGATGGGCCATCGTCATCGCAGAAACGCCTATACTCCTAGTTCGCAATGGGTGCCTTCTGCTTTGCATAACAACTTGCACTTGCACTGCACTGCAGCTACTAGGTACCTTGTCACTAATTACTCTGAAGAACCTGCACATTTACTTTATTAATGTACCTGTATATAATTTTTAGGATCTTTCACTTGCCGGTTCGCTGGATGTACTACTAGACACTGAAACATCTGACCGCGACGACCGTATGTTCATTTTAATTACACTATTTTTTGAAGAAAAGGTTTATGTTTCTAATAATTAATATTATATTTTCTTTTATTATAGCGGTGGAAATCTGGAATGAAGCTGGAAGCAGCAGCCAAACATCTGTGTTTCCATCTGCACCAAGGAATATAATACTCCCTAGATCTGCACAACCAGAAAGCCAACAATCGCAGACCCACTCATCACAAAGTCAACCACAGATAATAAATACACCACAAAGTCAACAACCACAGAGACCATCATCACCGGCAACCTCAACACCCGTTACATTGAATGTCCGTCGACAACATCAAGATCATCAATCGCCTAATACGGGACAGCCGCCAAAGAGAAGACGACCTGCCACTCAATCGGAGATAGCAAGACAATGTTTTGCTAACTCTGATCAAGAATGGCTTGCTTTTAATAAAGAGAAAGAAGAGAAGGCCTATGAATTAGAGAAAGAACGTTTAAGGCTAAGAGAAATAGAGCTGAACCAGCAGGCAAAATGGCAAGAAATTTGCGCAAATTTTCTCTTAGTCTTAGAAAAACTTAGTACTAGTATTATTAACAAAGACAAATAGGTAGACCCAGACTTAGGAGGTCCTATACATGAATGAAACTTAGTAATACGTGTAGAGTGAAACAAAATTAACAAAAATGTAAATTGGTTGTAATCTGTAGAAGTTGGGGGAAAGGTATTTCTCCTCAATGATACCTTTTGTATCAAGTGTGTGAAACTCATAATCTTTCTTATTAGATAGTCCACTCAATCTACTACGCATTCATTGCGTTTATTTTAATGAAAATTAACGATAACCGTACCATATTATGATAATGGAAGAAAACGAAATGACACACTATAAGTTCAAACAAGCCAAATACGTTCCGTAACGACCAAAAATACCCCAGTAATAATATTAGATGAAAATAGCTATCGTGGTTGCGTTTAGCTACTTTTTGGATCATTTGTCTATTTTACTAGTAATTTCTACTTTTGAATCCAGACTTCTGGAAAAGTGGAAGTTTTTTTTAAAAAACACCTTAGTTTTTTCTGTTTATAATAACTATGACCGTCGTCCTGAATGGCTTTTAGTTTTCGTAAAAAATGGTTGGGTCCAATTCTTCTATGACGAATATAAACAAAAAATCAAAACATACAGACATAGCCAAAGTCTTTCTCATATCATTTTTGAAAGAATTATTGAAATGTTGGTTTCGTCGATTTTTTGTATATAAAATCGGTCCGAGCTGCAGTTGTCTCTTTCGCACTCTAGTCGGCGGGATGTAAGGTTGGGGCGGATCTGACAAATACCTACGTATACAGTTGGAAAAGTGACCTATTCTTCAAATTAGTATTTCAGCCCGCCTATCCTCTTAAGGCGCTACGAAGCGCAGTAAACCTAGCCCTCTGCGGTGCGCCGTGCGGTATTTATTAACACGAGCTACGTTATGTGTAATGTGCACCTACCATGTTCTAAACCTCACCTCATGCACTTCTAACAGCTTGAGGGTTATTTGTAAGTATGTAACAAAAAAACCGGTCAAGTGCGATCGGGCTACTCGCGCACCGAGGGTTCTGTACCACACCACCACAGAACACAACATAATTAACTTAGAAAAAAAACTTTTTTGTCCGGGACCTTTAGCGCGAGACCGACTCACGACACTTGGCCGGTTTTTAGTATTTGTTTTTATTCTGTAGAGTTTGCTCTATAATCACACAAAGTTTGACGCTTCTATGTATTACCGTTTTTACGATAGAGCGTGAAGAAAAAACGTTGATAAAAACTAGTTTCTTGTTGAGAATCCCCCTTAATTTTTATTTTTTTGACATTTTTATTATTTGTTAACAAATCCGCCGTAATAACGCATAATCTGAGAATATTTCAACTATCTAGCTATTACGGTTCAAAAGTTACAGCCCTAATTAGGTAGGACAGACGGACGGACGGACCACGTAGGCTTAGTAATAGGGTCCCGTTTTCACCCTTTGGGTACGGAACCCTAAAAATGTTTTATTTTGAAATGAAAAATTTTATGAATATGCAAAAGTCGGTGAGACTTAGTACCTACCATTTTTAATGTGAATGATTTGATGGAAACGTATTTAATTTTCTTTTTACTGTAATGTCTAAAATAATAAACCTTTTTCTGTAAATATACTGTTTAAGCATTTTATTAATTAAGATAATAAATTTTATTGATGATGCGACAGTGATCTCTTTTTTTCAAGGCGCCAGTCGTCTGGCTAGCTGATCTCGCAGGGCTCTTCCTATCGTCAGATGATTATCATTATAATCTTCCACCACATCATGTCGCACAAAAATATCTGTAAAAAAACATTTTTGTGTTTGAAAGCTCATGTTTAGACTTAAAATCTGGTAAGTACCTATATAATTTATCTCTTTATGATGACGGGAACCCGTGCGGATGAAGTCCCGGGTAAACTCTAGTTTTTAGGTTAATAACAAACTTACCTGCATCATAATTGTCATCATCTTCCGGATCAGGCAGATTATATTCAACAGCAATATTGTGTAAGACACAACAAGCTGTGATTATGTTGGCACACTTGTCTGGTTCGTAATGCAGAGCCCTATATTTGATGCAACAACGCCACCGGTTTTTCAGTCGTCCAAATGTATTTTCGATAGTGACCCGTGTTTTGCTATGCTTTTCATTGTATGATTCCTGCACTGAGTTTAGTGGTGCATCTGAATCTTTATATGGTGTCATAATCCATGGACGCTGTGGATATCCTGAATCACCTGTAGTAAGAATAATATAAATAAAAATAATAATAATATAATATGCTATAATTAATTTGATTATAATAGGAAACATTTTAATTTACCTACCCAAAAGCCATGTTAGTTCATTTTCTCGATGTAATGTCTGCCAAGTAGTTGTTGATATTGCTGTTTTCCCAAATAAAAGCATCATGTGCTGCCCCTCCAAATTTGGGATTGACAGCTAAAATTTTACAGTCAGCATCACAAATCTGAAATATATTTATGAAATATAAACATAATTAATCACAGTTAGCAGTGGAAAAACGTATAGCTAAATATACGGTTATATTTTCAACTACCATTTGAACATTTATTGAATGATAATGCTTTCTGCAGTAATATAAATGCTCCACGTCCTTCTAAGGCTTGAAAATTTTAAAGTGGCTGCCATCTACGCAGCCTATCACTCCTGGAATTCCATGCATAGCATAGAATCTGTCAAACAAAACAAAAATAATCCAATTGAGTTACATGGGTATGTATGGTGCTACTACTGGTACGACATAGAATTTTAAAATAAAATTAAGTGCATCCAAACCAAAATAATAACAAAGGTGAATACATAAACTCACGACCGTAATCCCCTTTAGAGTGGTCAGAAACATTGCTGCAACTACCAAATTTAAGTTTCAAGATGGAATGACGTGTCAAGAGGTGATAGGTGGCTAGCCTCTCGCCCACATAAACACTGCATCTTTAATCCCTTAATCACCTCGTACGACCCTTGCACGCGAAGAATTGTGTTGGTCCATTCTAAGCCGGAACCACACTGCAAAATAATAATAGTAGGTAATTGGCTAAACAATAATTAAGTATAATGTTTTTACCTTTGCCTTATCTCATCTCTTTCACGGCGTGATGTTGGGAACCGGAGGTATCTTCCGACGACGGAGGCGTGAGTCAACGCTGTGGTAACTTGCGTTACATATTCGCTTATAGCTTCTTGCGAAAAATTTGTTGCCTCCCCGATAGAACACTGGTAGCCTCCCTTCGCATAAAAAAGTAGTGCACACAAAACCTAGAATTAAGTAGGTAATTTAATGAGGGTGTGACTGACAAGAACATGGTAAGAAGTAATTCATCATATTTATGGAATGTATATTCGTGAACATAGGTACCTAGGTCATCATTTGTAGGTAGGTAATTATTATACAACATAACACCCCAGTAATACTTAAGGGGATCTTCAGACCATCAATCTGAACAAATTTCACTATGGAGCCAACATCGAGAAAAAATAATAAAAAATTGCCGTCCCATACATTTGAGTCGAGACGGTATATTCCGAGAGATAAGTGTACTTTTTGCAACCATCGGCAGCAAGGCTGATTCAGTGTTTATGGGGTGTAGAGCATCTCTGTGATGGGGATAGACCAGGTCTGCCTGCAAAGCTCCAGTCGTTTTAGGAGTTACTGATGATTAAAGGTCTGTAAAAAATTAACGACCAGCTGCAAGGCTGATCGTATGTTATTGTTGTAGTTTGCACTGTAGCTATGTGAACAGTACAAAAACTGGCATGGTTCATCAGCCGATTTAGGAGATACAGCCGTTCAAAGGTCGGAACTTTGACTGGCTGTATCTCCTAAACCGATTAACAGAGCTTAACAGTTTTTGTACTATTCACATAGGTATAGTGCATACTACAACAATATCATACGATCAGCCTTGCCGCTGATCGTTAATTTTTTACAGACCTTTAAACATCAGTAACTCCTAAAGCGACTGGCGTTATGCAGGCAGACCTGGTCCATCCCCATCACAGAGATGCTCTACACCCCATAAACACTGAATCAGCCTTGCTGCTGATGGTTGCAAAAAGTACACTTATCTCTTATACTAGTACTGCAGGTTTGTATGAAAGAGCGGATTTTTTTTTTCGCGATTTCGATGTTGACTCCATAGTGAAAGTTGTTAATAAATTAAAATAAATTAAATTTAAATATCTTGGACAATGTCACACAAATTATCTAGTCACATTTAAAGTACCAGAATCTAGCCTGGACTTGTATTATGATGACTAGACAACGATATAGAATACATATATACAGGGTGAAATTGATATCATTGGCATCCTTTTAAACTAAGAGTCTACCCCTCAAACTGAACAACTTTTACTATGGGAGCAAACCGATCGGAGCAACTAAAAAATCAGCTGTTGCAACACTTGAGTCGAGCAGGCATTGCAGTTTAGTATGGGACAGCTGATTTTTTTGTTGCTCCGATTGGTTTGCTCCCATAGTAAAAGATGTTCAGTTTGGTGGGTAGACTCTTAGTTTAAAGGGATGCCAATGATATCAATTTCACCCTGTAGATACAAACATCCATGACTCGGGTACAAATATTCATATTCATCACACAAATATTTGTCCCTTCCGGGATTCGAACCCGCGACCCTCGGCACACCAGGCAGGTTCACTACCAACTGTGCTACCTACCTGTGTTAATGGTCTGAAGCACCCCCTTAAGTATTACTAGGGTGTTTTGTTACACCCTGTATAAGGTAATTAATAATGATATAATTCAAATAAATAATGGCACATACTAGAGGGAAATGGTTTTTAATGTAATTTTACTTACCTTCTCTTCCAGAGACACTCTCTGACTAGATTGAAGCTCGGTATGTGCTTCTAAAACATCACACAAGTCACTAAATGCTTCCTTCGATAAGCGATATAGCTTTATAAATTTGGTGTCCGTATAATAACGAAGAGGGTCTCTTTGTTTGCGCATATTAGCATTGTAGCTTCTTTGCATGTTATGTTCGTCTGCTAATGCTGCCTCCGCAAACATTGACCACGCAAAATATGGTCTTGAAGACATTTTTTTAAAATTTTCAACAAATAGTTACCATGTCACGGAGAAAAATTAAGGTGACAGCCGCAACTACTTTCGTTGTAGTAAATTACTATGACATCCGTCAAATATGTAACTCATGGTGCCGAAATTGTATGGGAACTACAATAAGTGTAGTGTCGTTTTAGTTACATTAACGGCGATAGTCAACTACAGCAACTTTACTCATGGTGCAGATTTTTTAGGTACATAACTATCCGCCAGAGGCGCTGTATGGAATTCAATACAAATAATTTACGAAAACGAATAAAGTAGACGTACTGCTATCCTTGTTTCTAATAGGCAATAAGAAAGAGACACATCGATAAGTGTGAAGTGAGTCATGGAACGCCATGAGCTATAGTGCCTGTCGTCTATACGTTAACGATTTTCGTTGCGTGCGATGAAACTCATGGTGCGAATTGTATGTTATCTATTCGTTCAACGTCTTCACTATTACGAATGTAGCCACGTCAGTTGATTTTACTATCACAACTCATGGTAGTCGTACTGATCGATGCTCACAAACTAAAACTAAAGTCTCGTCGAGATCAAACGTGTGGTTATGGTAAAAAAATAGTAGGTAACCCTTTAAATTTCAAAGTCATGGGATGTCTTCTTATGTAAAAGAAATAACTACCTACCCTTGTGTAACCCTTTCCTTAACCGCATTATGATAATGTCTTTATGTTCTCTGTATCCATTTGGACTGAAGGTAACCTCATCATTTCGTCTGGTTTTATTGGCTGAACGAATGCTTTCACTATTTTTTCTTTTTTACTAATTCTGAAAGTGCCAGGAAAAGTTTGTTCTTTTAGCTTCTTCGTTTAGCCAATAAAAGCACGGCTTTGAAGATCTTTACAACGATAGTGTTCAAACTCTAGCACTTGATTCGCATGTCGCTAGCACATCATAATTCACGCCAATGCGTCATCTGATCTCATCATGTTCATTGATCCTTAGGTCTTTCTCAGGAAACAGAAAGAGGAGGTAAAAGAGCTTGATCCTAATCCCCAAAAGCTTCAGCTTGTGGATCCCGGCAACCAAATTTTGGGAACCCTTAGTCTTGATTTCTGAGAAAGACCTAGGTCGTTTTCTAGGTCACAGGAGTCGGCATGTTTCCAAGTTTTGGTTTGTTTCCTTTGAACCTTCACCCAGCTGCTTTTATCGGTTGATGGTATGTGGATTAATGTTATCGCTAAGATGGTCCCTTTTTATATCGAATTGGTAAGTACTTACATTGTGATTTTCTTTTAATATTCTGCTATCAATCTTTAATTATTTGCGTCATTGTTAACCTGTCTTTGTCAAAGCTTTTTTTCAATCATATCAAACGCGCTTGCTTCTTTCTTCTTCAATAATACTTATGTATATTTTCAGTACCTAGGTATGTAGTTAGCGTTAACTACGATAATTATTAAGTATGTAGATCTAAATACCTACTTATCATTCTCTAAGTTATGCATGTTCAAACTTATCTCCGTCCGGGTATCTTTATGTCCCTGATACCTTTCCTGAATTTTCCTTAAAAAATTATTGGTTTCTTAATTTTTACAGGCATATTCATAGAATTAAATCAAATCTCAACCTTTCATCTACACGATAAAGCCTAATATCTTTTATCCATGTGTCACAGCTGCGTTCCCGTATATCTGCACGGCCAGGGCGTGGCTCCTGATGGCTGGGTTCAGTCTCGCCTTCGGTGCCATGTTCTCTAAGACCTGGCGGGTCCACTCCATCTTCACTGATGTCAAGTTGAACAAGAAGGTTTGTTACACTTGCAGATATACCTAATTTCTAACAGTATATGTACAACGGTTGGGCTGATTGGTAACATGATAAAGCTTATCGCATTTTAGTTCTCTTTTAGTTAGTGGGCTTTTCTCACTGATTCCAGTTCTCAAACCTTGCTTACTCTGCAACACCCCTAGCAAAGGCTAGTGCCCCTTTCTTGGCTGTTTCGGCTTCTACGCCGCACCGGCATACTGTCAAATAGCAACAATACCCAGATGGTTGCCGGCAGCACAACATTGGGTATAGTGAAGCCATTAGGCCAGTTGTTTAGCTTTCGATTGATTGGTCGACTCTTCCAAATGCTTTGATTTTGAAGATTTTGTCCTTGGTTCCTTTTCTTGATGATTGATTCATGGGAAAACTTGTCTTGAAGAGTGTGATTGGCTCAAGTGTCAAGATGTTATCATAATTGCAGGTGATAAAAGACTACCAGTTGTTCATGGTTGTAGGAGTGCTTCTGGTCGTTGACTTCGGTATCATGATAACCTGGCAGGTCTCCGATCCATTCTACAGGGCCACGAAACAATTGGAACCTTATGTAAGTGCAATTTTTGTTGCCAACATCTTTTGGAATAAATCTGCTTTGATTGAATGCTAGTTAGTAAATAGCCTGAAACAGAAGTTTGTTCTTCTATGTTGCACCCTTTGATGTTTGTATTTTTCCAGCCACATCCATCGAGTGAAGATATTGTGATAGTTCAGGAGAATGAATACTGCCAGTCAGAGAAGATGCCCATCTTTATCGGCGTCATCTACGCCTACAAGGGGCTTCTTTTGGTAAATATTCCATTTGCCTCCATCCGTCTCCAGATCTCAAATCTATCGATTTCACATTGATTGGGAAGACCCTAATCATCATCATCAGCCTGTAATATGTCCCACACGGGACAGGCCTATATACCCCCAGGGAGCATGCAAGAGCGTCAATCCACCATGCATACTTACCCAAAGTGGATTGGTAGACTTCACATACGCATCAGAATTTCTTCTTCAGCGTATGCAAGTTTCCTCAGACCCTGATAGACGTGGAATACTTTTCTTGTGAAATACAATGAAAATATTTATTTTAACTACTACGAACTATTCAGGATTTGTAGAAAGGTTTTTAAAAGACCCAAAAAGTTGTTTGTTTGCATATTTGATAAATCTTCTGTCTGCTCATTATCGTTACATGACTGGATCCTCCTGATTGTATTGCAGGTGTTCGGCGCATTCCTAGCGTGGGAGACGCGCCACGTGTCCATACCGGCCCTGAACGACTCCAAGCACATCGGCCTCTCGGTCTACAACGTCCTCATCATGTGCATCATGGGCGCTGCTATCGCTCTCGTTAGTAAAGATTTAAAGGTTGTCCTTCTACCAGAGACATCATTCAGAAACTGGAGCTCTTCTTCTTCATATCGTGTGGGTAGCAAACCCTGGTGTCAGAGTTTTTCCAGACCGCCTTACGGCCTTTGACTGGAGCTCTGAAATTGCTGGATTATGCTTCGCACATTTCTGGTGTACGACCAGCTTCAACATTTAGTCAGCTTTTACAATGATGGGTTCTAACCGCGTTTGTAATTATTTGAATTTCCAATTCAAACAGATCTAGACTACGGTACCGGTCTGGGTCTTGTATCTCGTTGTCTGGATAAGATATTGCTGACTGTCCAGCAAGGCAATGCAGCCAGCATAATGAGCACCTTTGGATGGAATATGATTCTGGGCGGTTTATTTGAATAGGCGTTAGGCGATCTTTGTTCTATAGGTACTTAAAAAAACAAGAGAAAGCCTGACTGAAAAGATTTCGATTGAAGTGCCAAGAAAATTTCGTTCAAAACCGATAATTGTTTCTTACAGGTGCTGACTGACCACAAGGATGCTCTGTTTGTCCTGATTTCCATATTCATCATATTCTGCACTACGGGCACTTTATGTTTGGTGTTTGTTCCAAAGGTAAGAAAGAGCAATCCAATAGTAATGTCCAATAAATATGTGATGATCGCAGGAACACAGGCGGAAGGGCCTTATTCCCAGTTTATTTCATTCTCACGACAATTCAATCATCATGAGCAACAAGAAGAAGGATTTCAAGAAGTCTACTGCTGTAAACATGGGCTTCACTCATAAAGATTATTTGTCAATAATATCCATGATCCACGTATGGTAGGCAGTTAGGTGGAGGTAGTTTGTAGTTACCCAAGTAAATGCTGCTTCTATGCCCTCTTTCCCTTAACTGAAATTATTTCAATCATTGTAGATAGAGAAAAGGACAAGCGCCGCTCTCCCTTGAAAAATACCTTAAAATGTATAGAAGTTTTGACTGAAGTCAAATGTGTAATAAATTATGAGGTTTTATAAAAACGACTCAGATAGTATCATTTATTTTTATTTAACGAGTTATTTAATCATTTATTATTAATAAATTATAAAAAATCAGCAACCCCAACATGGCTGTCAATGTGTTTAGTAGGAGGAGGTAGGAGGTGTTGCAAGCACAATGTTATTTTTATATAAAAATGATAAAAACTAATAAATCATTATAAAATAAACTAATGCCTGCAGTTAGTTTCTAGTGTTCCATAGTCCATAATAAAAATAGAAGGACGGTTATACATTTTTTGGTATTATGTGCCAGGATGTCCTTTCATCAATTATTTGTACTGAAACTGCACACCGGTGCTCCATAATAGACCCTTATCCTCTGTGATTCTCTGACATCATCTTCTTCCAGCTCTTAGAACTTCGTCGTAACGGCCAGCCAGGGTCAGCGCCGTCCCGCATTAGAGCGACCCTCCGACCAGCTTCCACCCACGAGTGTCGCTCCCCTGGTCCTGAGCTGGAGAGGCGTCTAAAGGAACTGCGGCAGTATAACAACAGATACAGAAGAACTTTACAGGCCAAGGAGAATGAGTTGCAGGTTTGTTAAAGACTCTACGTACCTAGATAATTGTAAACTCATGATCTCAAATTGTCCGTGTGGTGTCGGCTAAGAATAGCACCACCCCATTTCCTTCCGTGGGTGTCGTAAAAGGCGACTAAGGGATCTACCGGAGAATGGGCAGCAGCATCCTCTGAGTACACACAGTCAATCCAACTGCGATCGCCAACCCGCCTGCCAAGCGTGGTGATAATGGCAAATCCCCCCCTTTTGGGGGAGGCCTATGTCCAGCAGTGGACGTCTATCGGCTGATATGATGATGATGATTATGATGATCGCAAATCCTCTAGGGTGTATCTTTATTAAACGACCATTAAAAATACGCCCTGCCTTTGGGCAGTTTAATCTGGAATTACGTAGGTATCTAGTCGTCAAAAATGGCTAGCCTTTCGCCCGCAAAAACACTGCTAAAGAGGAAATTCAATATTTTCACTATTCAATTCATATTACCTATATTATATTATATCTAAGCTTGCAAGGTAGGTTAGATGCTATGTTCCTCCTCAAAGCTTGGAACTTCGTAAAAAATAAAAGACGGAGAATATAGAAACGCTGCCTTTCAAATCTACTAAAGTAATGTATCACTTGTGATTGTCCTTCCAATCTTCAGATGTTACTTAGCAAGCTCGGCAGTGATGCAGGGTCTGAATCCTCGACACGCGACTCAAGGTCACCAGCCACACAACGAACCAGGCTGCCTGTACCTAAAGATAACCTCAGTCATCCAGGTATTATTTCCATTGTTCTTGGCTTCTCTTCGCACTCAGGTCGGCCGTTGCAGACCTAAATTTGTGCAATTAGGACCATAGAGACCCTGGTCTAACACAGTGTGATTGTGGCGAACTTGCTATCCAGTCAATGGGTCATCTGTTAGAATGTCCACTGTGCCCGAACACCTGCACGAGAATACAGCTACTCCTGAAGCTGTCAGGCTTGCCGAACACTAAAATATAAAAACACAACTGAAGAACCATTGACACGCAAAGAAGAAAATTTCCATTGTTTAGAGTTTTACTATTGGTCTGCATGTCTGATTAATAATTTCGTTTAACAACTTGTCATAGGTAAAGAAGTGGTCCTAAAATCTATTATAATATCCATGAAATCTATATTGCAGAGACGAGCGACATAACATCAGTGTGCAGCCTCAGTGCATCTGCTGGCGCTGAAGCGGAATACATCAACTTACAGAATCAACCTGTTGAAAAGTAAGTAATTGGTTATTCGTAGGTAATGGCTACATAAGAATGACTTATTAAACAACTCTATCAAGGTAGGTAGGCAGTAACTATGTATTGATTGTTAATCAGGTAAAGTATCTCGTCAACTTTCGTCCTGCTGCGCTTAACGAAGTTGCTGCTTCCCGCCTCCTTCGAGGAGAAAAATAGTGTACTAACCTGGGGCAGTAAATGGGGCAGTCTGCCACACACATACGGAATTGCAATCCGGAATTCCGAATCAAGATTGTGATTTTGTGTAGGATTTGACAGCTACGCAATTCCGAACAAAATTGTGGAGGGGGAAAATCCATACGAAATCATAATCCTGATCCAGGATTCCGGATTGCAATTCCGTATGTGTGTGGCGGACTTAATAGTTGTTTCTAATAGTCTCAAACGTAGTTTCGAAGAAAGGCGGTGACAGATATGCATGGAAAGACAACGTAGTGTTTTTAGGTAGGTATATTATTGTGTTCCGAATTGAGTAGGGAACTGCTCATACACCACAACACTGATCTTAGCCATAACTTCAACAATTTCTTTCTTCTCAGGCTAAAACCCTCAGCGCCTCCAGAACCAATAAAAGAGGTAGCATTCGTCCAGCCCAAAGAGCCCAAGGAACCTAAGAAAGAGCAGACCAAGAACGTCTCCTTCAAGAACCACCTGGACTACACCAGCCCACCGTCTTCGAAGGCTGTTCCTGAAAAGGATCAGTTGGCGAAACTGCCTTATGGGTGGTCTTCTGAGGTAGGTACCCAGAGATGAAAGACAGGTGGATTTTAAAGGAAAATAGTTAGACCATGATAGGTATGGAGGAATGCAGAATGTTCCTTCATAGAAAATGAAAGATCTTCCGCCAGGCTAGGAGCGATGATCGGGGACCGATCTTGGTACAATGGTGGTCAAATGGAGTTTCCAAAAGATTCTGCACTAAACAGTTTCACACTAGGAAATAGTTCGAAACTGTTTAGTGCTAAGATCTTGTGCAAACTTTGTTAGTGTGATTTAGGAATCATGTCAAATTTTTACGCGATTGCGGAAGTAATGTGGCGTCTCGTTCACACTTGCGCGCCTGTGGCAACGCCCAGAAGGGAATGTCTCTCTTTTTATTACCAAAAGCCACCAAACGATGTGATGATAGAACTAAAACATCCATGTGCTTAAACCATGGTAATGATTTTTTAGAACTAACAAATAAGAAAAAAGTCTTTTTGTTCCTGACAATAGGAACCAGAACTACCCAAACCTGCAACAAAGACCCCAGAGCCAGCGAAGGCAGAAGCGAAGACCATACCAGCCCTGAAGCCGAGTGACACTCCAACTGCCAAGTCCATGCCGGCTAAAGTACAAGAACCTATGTACACTAAGGCTGCTACTCCGAAAATTATCAAGGTACCTGAAATTTGAATGGTATACAGGGTGTAAGTGACAGCCTAGCAAATAGTGAAACAGTGAACTCAGACTATCAAACTGAACAACTTTCACTATGGAGCCTACCTCAGAAAACGCGAAAAAGAAACAGCTGTCTTATACAAAACTGCTCTACCTACCCGACTAAAATGTATGGGACAGCTGATTTTTTTCGCGTTTTCTGAGGAAGGCTCAACAGTGAACGTTGTTCAGTTTGATGGTCTGAGTTCACCGTTTCACTATTTGTTAGGCTGTCACTTACACCCTGTAGAATAATACACCTTCTTCTCATGGTTTCGTTACCTATAGTGCAGAATGTATACGATTATCGATACTTTCTCACCTGTGAATAGTCAATATGAATTGTAAAATTTTGGTATGAGCAATATTTGTAGTTTCGTCACAAATAAATGATGATGTCGCATATTGGGCGCGCACTTCACCGTTTGAAATGTGTAAATGTATCTTCTGTCCATATTCCAGACCCCAGAACTCCAAAAGAAGATAGTAAAGACCCAAGACCCGGTCTCGACGAAGACGACACCCTCTCGAGAGCACAAGTCAGGACGGGGTCACAGGAGGATGTCGAGCGTCACTCAGGGTGCGCTGCTAACTGACATCATGCATGTATCCGTCGATCAGGATGACATAGAACCGCCTCCGGGGATGGAGAGGAAAGTTATTGGTAAGTGTTTAAAATACGCACAAACCATCGAACGAGATCTACTTTAAGGACATAATGTGAATGGAAGTGTCAGTAGAGAAGAAAGCACCCCATAGGAAATTGGTGAAATAATTTAGGTAACTAGGTATAACGTTTTTCTACGGAAGAGAGATGCGTGCAACATTCGTAATTGGCAGGAATAAGAAGATGTATGAATGTGGATGAAACAAGAATCGTTTCCAAGTTTCTGGCAATCCTTCTATCTTTTCCAATGATAATTCACTGGGAGAAGTCATACAACTAAATGAACAAAGTTCCTGAGTAATCTGGATCTGCTTGCTGTTTGGATACTGCCCAACTTATAATGGAATTTCGGAAATGGAAGGCCTCGTTTGTGTGTATGCCTTCTGCCTTTATTACGCGAAAGGGCCCAGTTCCATTCTCATGCACATTTCCAGGTCAAGAAAGAGATCCGCCAGTTCCATTAAAATCATCGAAGCAAGAACCCGAGGATATTCTGGACCTAGACGAAAATTATTCAACAGCTGAAAGAAAGAAAGCTTGTAAGTATATCTACATGAAGCAATGTGTTATAGTTCCCACACGCAGTATAGTGATTGATGCCACACGGTCGATACTTGTTTGCGTAAATAGGTACTAGGTACCAGGTATACAGTAGTTTTGAACAAACGGCTGGATTTATGTAGAGGCTTCCGCCATTCATTTCCAACTGTGACTCCTGAATTAACCTTGATCTTGGTTACTGGTATCTAAATAGCCACCGCAGGTTGATCTTGGTAATCAACCAACGGTGGCTATTTAGATACAAAGCTAGACAAACTCGACTTATTACTCTAAAACCGCAGAGTACGGTCCTCATTTATCTTTCCCCGGTTCCTCCTTCTCCGTTGGCGGGGGTGGTGTGGCGTTCGGTTAGAACCTACTTTGACTCGTCTGTCTGGTTTAGAACCTTTAACGAATTTGGAATAAGAAAACAGATATTAGGTAGAACTGTCTCTGTTGCAAACGGAAGAAAAAATCTCGTTGATCTGCGGAGACTAGTTCTGAATTATTAGCTTGCAAGTGTCCTTCTACTGTACACCACATTTCCAAGTGTTCTTGTCAAGCGCTCTGGTTTCGATGTGCCAAATTGCCAACGAGGATTAATCCAAACGATTTCGTTTTGCAGGTCAAAGAAGAGACTCAGAAAAGAGAAAGAAAGAATTTATAGTAGTACAAAGTGATCTATGGGACACGAACACATTCCAATACACTTGCCAGAAATCACCTCCAGGTAAGGATCGATTTTGATCGACAGATGTCGCTAAAGTACCTTTTGTTTTTCAAGTTCAATTTATAAGTGCGCTGGACCTATCAGGGTTTTAGTACGTCACTTTGGCCTCCCCATGTGACTTAAGTACTGAAACCCTTGTGCATGCATCCCTTCTGAGAGACGGTTATAGAGGGGTATTATAGGTTTGAATGGTGTGAATCTATCTGTGGTCACCAAGCGGTGAATCGGGTGGACTGTTTTCGATGTGGTTTTTGTAATCGAATGCTATTATAATTAGTGTTTTTCTTTTTCAGGTCATCACCACACTCCGATGCAAAGAAGTGTATCGGAGAAGAGTAGACAGCAACCGTCACCACACCATCATAGGTCAGCACTTAACATCTAGCTAGGTATATGAAAGGCCGATAATAAAGACGAGTTTGTAGCTTGCAAGAGTAGCAAGCGTCCTAGGTAGCAAGTAGTTGTAGTGCACTAACTACCTAGGTACAAGAAATCTTGAGGTAGTTGCCACAGACGCAAAACAGATGTCGCGATTTCCCAAAAACGATCAATTTGAAGCGTAATCCTAAATCGCGCTAGCGACATTTTCAAAAGACTTCTATTTTTAATATCAATACGTATTGTTTGATGCTAATAAGTTTTATATGATGTTTAGCAGGGAAGCAGATAGCAAAAGTTTAGAAAGAAGATCTTCGAATGCTTCTATTAATATGGGTAAGTATTTTAAGGATTAATCATAATATTATAAGTTAAAAGAATCAAAGAATAATGCGCCCGTTTTAATTTTAAGCGGCTCCACCGACCGAGTGACCATTATTGATAGCCAAAATACATCCAAAATAGTTCAAAATGAATTTGTTTTTGTTTCCAGCTGGTACAGTCCCGGCTAGAGGAAGTACTCCCGAAGGTTATCGGGAAGCAGAAACACTTAGGATGACTGATAGGCACTCCAAGGTAATACAGTTTTTGAGAGTTACGCGGTAATTATTTAATCTAGAATTAAACATTTTAACGGGTTCTTACCGCGTTTTGGTATTTGTGAGTTCCCGATATTTCGGCAGTGTTACAACTGCCATGATCACGGGATGACTGAGGAACTGCAGGTAGATTTTTAAGAGCAGACAAATCTGTCTACCCTCACTCTCGTTCGTTTACTCCGACCACTACTATCGGAACTCACTCGATTGTCATCGACACTTTTGTCACTTGGTCCAGCCCGACAAAATACACTGACTGTGTCACTCCGAAGTGAAACGCGGTAAGAACCCGTTAAAATGTTTAATTCTAGACTCCAAGGTAACAAGAGATTTATGTTTTTAGGATCGGATACCTACTATATCGTATGTTTAGCTTTATTGGGAAAGCACATCCCAGAGCTAGCAGGTGGCGCCGTTCAAGCGATTTTCAATCAAATTCATAGTTTAGGGAGTGGAATAGTTATAGTTCTCAGAACAGTGAACGCAAATTTGCGTTCACTGTCTCTGAACTACTTTAAAATTCGGGCATAGGCCCACAGCACATTCCCACCGCTGTAACTCCTGTAAGCCAGGATCAACAGCGGCGACCATTCACAACACTAGACAATGAAGTCCAGCGAGCCCGGGGGATGACTCTAATCTGTCTTGGAACCCGCAATGAATTAATCAAAGAAGATAGGAGGAGTAGGAAAAAGAAATATCCGACTTCCCTCCATTGTAAACGGGAGACAGCAATAAGAATAAAGCATGGCTATTAGAGAGCCAATTCCAGAGATCATTTATGGCATTTAAGACCCTGCCGCAAAAGCACCAAAAATAAAAATATAACAATTGTAACCTAAACTACTTCTCTGAAACATCAAGCCAAACATTTAGAACTTAATTATGGTGGGTGTACAAAAGAAGTTGTTAACTGAAGAAATTATTTTATTTCGCAGCGTCGGGGCTCGGAATTCCCTCAGCCAGTCAGTACGCCACCTCACCAGGGTCAAGCTAAAAGAAGACAGTCTTCTGCCCAAGTGAGTATTAGAGTGGATATTTAGCGCACTCTTATGCACTGACCAATATTAATCCTGCGTACTAGACTGCTTTTGTTACACGTCGAAATAGACAGAGTTAGGATTGAGGTCTCAAAAAGCCTTCAAAAGACTTTGCCCTCGTGACGAAGTGTATTCGTTTCCGTCGTTTCGCAACTGGCGAATTTGTATAATCAATGAACACATAAGTGGCAGTCAAACTTAAGCGGCAGTGGGCGGGGCACATTGCTCGCAGAACCGATGGCCGGTAGGGCCGAAAAGTTCTCGAGTGGCGACCGCGTACCGGAAAGCGCAGCGTGAGTAGGCCCCTTCCACGGTGGACAGACCACCTGGTGAAAGCGGAGGGAACCCGTTTGATGATGCAGCGCAGGACCGGTCGTTATGGCGATCCTTGGGGGAGGCCTATGTCCAGCAGTGGACGTCCATCAGCTGAGATGATGATGATGATGATAAATGAACAAATACAAATCGAATGATAGCTGAAATTATACACAGGATAGGAGGAATATCGTGCTTCCCAAGTAAATGGAAATTATCCTTTTCTATACCCAGTGGCATTTCTAATAAAATCCAAATCCTAATTTACCAGTTATGAGGCGAAACGGGATTCGGCGTTATCCTTTAAAACTTATTTATTCACCAGGTAAGACCCTACCAAGAAGAAAAATCTACCAAAGAACCGACAACCAGACGTCACGACGACATACCACGGAAACCTATCATGGAGGTCAAACAGGAGTCCAAAGAGGAGTCGTGGAGACCAGACCCCGACACGATAAGAGTTGCTAAGAGTCAAGACTCTCCAGCTAAAAGACTGAGGCAGGAAGCTGAGCCGCTGAAGAGAGCTAAAGGTGTTGGGGATTCGCCGAGGTTGACCCAAGCTGCCCAGGGTCAGAAGAGACCTGACCACCATAAGAGCAGTCCTAATGTCGCTTCGAGACATAAATCTGGTAAGTGACGTCCACCGAACATTATAAGAGGGGTTAGAAGTGCGAAGTAGGCGTGGACCGCATCGCTACAGGTTATAAGGTGCGCGGGGTGGTGCGAGCGAGAGGACATGAGTAATTGTAGCAGCGTGAGCGGGAAGACAAGTGGCGACAGCCGTCTTCGAAGCAAAAGCGCTACTTAGCATTTCTAACCCGTCTTCTAATATTCTGTGGTAACGACTCAATTTTATCTTTGCAGGGTCAGATTTGGCATACATTGCTTGCTTTGATTGCTACACTTTAAAATAGAGAGAACAAATCTGGCAATGTACCTACTATAATTAGGCCCGACCAACACTATTGGAATTTTGACTTTTTAATGATTCCGTGTTGCCATGTACATAATGTATATCTAAATTGGTAGTTTTTTGCCTTCACGTTCTTCTTCATCCGCGAGTTTCCAACTAGTCAAATCAGCAACTCTTTATCGAATGTCAAAACGCTCGCTTTGTATGAAAAATTGTTCTATTATTATAATGAATAGTGACGTCATTGTTTTTCGTCGTCGTTTCGATACTATTTATAGTTTGTCTTGTTATTAAAAATAGTATTTCAAGCTACAAAAAATCAGAAAAAGTGAACATTATTTTAAACCGTTTTTTTTACCTCAGAAGATAAAACTAAAATATAATGTTCACCCCTCCGCCTCCGGGCGGAAAGCGTCCACTTTCGTCCCGCTGGCTGCGCTAAACGAAGTTGCCGCTGTCCACCACCATCGGGGAGAAAAATAGTGTACTAACCTCTGGCAGTAAATAAGAAAGCGTCAGATCACATGTTTGTTGAGCTCGGCTTCGCCTCGGTCAACCATTACATGAGATCTGAGACATTTCTTACTTTCCTGCCCTCCCTCGGTGTGTAATCTACACTCTACTGTTATGCAGTCAACTCCCCTATTCTATTTCAATATGTTAATTCTATTTTCAAGGGTCACCAGGCAAACGAGAGGATCGCAAATCAGCAACCTACGGCAGGAGCGATTCTAAACGTCAGGACTCAGTCGATCAACGTAAAATGTACACGGCTAGTTCTGAGTCGGAATTATTCGAGTGCGCAATTCTACCTATCTTCCATAAACTTCTTACTGAAAGGCACAAAAGTCAGCCTCACGGGCTCAATCTATCGTACGGTGTTAGTTGTCCTAATATTTCAATCAAATGCGATATAGTCGAGTATTTATAAGGTCCTAGCACTAGCATAGGTGATAGGCATTAAAATACGAAATGAGAAAAACGGCCTGAAGTGCGATTTTTGAAAATCATACGAGCGACTTTTCAGTAGAAAATGTCAAAATTACTATGGAGATTTTGCATCTTTCTACTGCCAAGTCGCTCGTATGATTTTCAAAAATTGCACTTCTGGGCGAATTAACTTAGCACCTGGCTCACACGTGGATCGGAATTTGACACCCCTCTTGCTACCCCCCGCGGGACCACACCATTGTCGCTGTGCGAGGGCAGTAGCATAGCATTTCAGTTACCGTTGCACGTGTCCCTGCGCTTTAGCATTTTGACTTGGCAGTAGAAAGATGCATAATCTCCATAGTAATTTTGACACTTTCTACTGCCAAGTCGCTCGTATCATTTTCAAAAATCGCACTTCTGATATTATGGTGAAATGTGTAGTACCCAACTATCTACCTACCTGCTAAGAAGAAATCACACAGATTGAGATTGATAAATTATAAAAATCACGTAGGTAAAGATCTCGCTCAACGATGTTTGTAACTGTTTAACAATGAAATAATGTATTTAGACGTTTTACAGAATACTTAGCTCTTAAATTTAGATGAAACTGTAATTAAAAATTGGTACCTATTTATTCTAAAGTAGGTAAATGTTAAAATTTAGTCCTAATTCTCATCAACAAGTTCGCTCACGGGTCATTATTAGTGTAAAAAGTAAAAATTCTAAAGTATTAAGCATTGTAATTCTTTTACATCGAACACGTGTAAAAATTATAAAAATGCACAAAATATAGGTAGGTACTGTAATTGTGTAATTTGTAACTTTGAACGCACAGTTGTGTGTTTTTTTAAACAAAATAATATTTATTGTGAATTTCTCTGTTATTTGTGATACTCCTAGTCAAAGTTCTAAGACGTGTTCAATTGTTTTTAACCTTTACATACTTTATAGTTGTTACAAATAAACATTATGTTAATGCAGTGAACTTAAATAACTTCTAGCAGTAAGCAGCCAGTTGAATTTTATGTCTAATTGCACGTAAATAAAGACTAACATTATATACAATTAGGTATGATTTGAATAAAAGATATTAAAAATTTGATTACCAAAAGCTCATTTTTTCCCGCCACCTGCACAGGTAGCATGCCAACCCGCGATAGCCGTGATACGGCCTTATCACGCCTTTTATCTCGTTCGTTCGCGCGCAAAAGAACGAGATAAAAGACGTGATAAAGCCATATCAGCCGGAAGGTTTTAATCTAAACTATTATAAAACTGTAACAGAAGTGTGTCTGTACATTGAAAAGTTACGATATGGTTTTTAGGTGTCCCTGATTCGTGATTCCATATCACCAATTTTTGGATTTTTTTGTTTGTCTTGTTGTTTGTGTGTTTTTTTTTGCTTGTTTGATCGAACATCACGCAAAACTTTTTTTGTTTGATAGCTTGATCTGTCTTCTTCTTCTTCTTATCGTGTGTATATCGGGTGTATGATCTGACTTAAAATCTGGTATATAATTTGTGCGCACGAAGTCGCGGGTTAACTCTAGTTTATAAAATATTTACTTAAGTATATTATAGATCACACCCAGACAACGCTGGGGCGGTCGCTAGTATTATTTAAATAGAAGAATATTGTTTTCACACTGGTCACACCAAATGCAAATGTCAAACTAGCGATGTCGTCATTACTAGAGCTGACAAAACTGTGAACAAAGTGAGTCACACTCAACTCGATGTACGTTTTCGAGTTAAATCACGGTTAATGAAAATATCATTATTATGTAGAGAACGAGTGTAAACCCAGTAGAAAATAAGGGCAGACATAAATAATAAGAAGTTAGATAAACTTTTTGGCAAAGTCTCTAGATTTACTTTAGAACAAACATTAATTAATCTGAACTAAAATAAAATTATAAATCTAAATTCATGCATTTATGGAACAATACTTAAAAGCAATTCAGTTAGAAAACTTTTATAATGCTATGTAGAATTTACACACTTATATTAGATATTTTTATTATTTAAAGACATTTTTATCTGCATTCTTACAACATTAATCACTAAGAAATTTTATTGCTTAAAGCTTTTTATTGCTTTAACACGATAGTTACTATCTTCTGTGTCTTCAATAGTTAGTAGTATAGAAAGTATAGAGAAGTACTGACATTATACATTTTGCATCTTCATTTCGATCATGAATTGATTCATGACTCATGCTCACTGATATCAGATCATAACTTTGCCCAACTCTATTTCCCGTCAGTATTTTGCTGTCTCCCAAACCTTTCGGTTGTGTTTTTATTATTTTCGTGTTTTATTTGTGCGATTACTGTGTTTATTGTGTTTAATATCTAATGTAAAACTAGTGTCTGTACAAAAAAACAGTCAAAATGCCGGTGTTTCATACAAAAATCATCGAAAGTATCTTAGAACCTGTAGCTCAACAGGTGAGTGCGAAATTACGAAAAGATGGTATTATTTATAGACATTTTAACGTTCCAGTTTCTCGTGTAGGTGTTGAACTTTTCGGTTATTGTTTACAGTATAAGTTTGCTTTAGTTATCGAAGCATTATGTCATCGTTTTTCTTAGTGATTAATGTTGTAAGAATGCAGATAAAAATGACTTTATTTGGTTGTCCCCGGTTTTATGTAAAACAGTGTTGTCAGATAGTTAACCTTGGCAGTATTTGTGAATGTGGAACGCGATATTAGACTCCTTATTAGTTGAAGAATAAGGTACCTTTTTAATTTGCAATTGGAATCTTGTAAGAATTGCAAGAGATAAAATGTTGCCTGCAGTTCGTATTTCATTGATAATTTGATTAGTTATCAACATAATGAGCATTGCAACATAAATGCATAAACTCACGACTATAATCCCTGTTACAAGCTTTGAAACAACTAACGGTCAAATAATAGGTATAATTTATTCGAAAAAAATATAAAAAACTACTAGATGACCGTGGCGAACTTCGTACCGCCTCAGAATCTGCAATCACACTTGGCCGTTTTTTTAGCCTATTTTCATCACAGATAATGTAGCATTCTAATGCTGAAAGAATTATTCAGATCGGTCCAGTAGTTTCGTTCGTTCGTTACAAATAAACAATCACAAAAAAATCTAATCTTTCCTGTTTACTTATAATATTAGTATAGATTATAATATTAGTACCTATATAGACAACTACGGAGGAGGACAATGACGGAGATATTAAGGCTTGAAGTTGAAAATATTACCATTACGTGCACTTTAAGCCTTTATATCTCAGTTCGGACTGAGTTCCGAGATATTTGTAATAACAAGTGTTGTTTTTAACTTTATTCTGAACTATAATAATCAACCGAAAAGTTCTCGAGTGGCGACCACGTACCGGAAAGCGCAGCGTGGGTAGGCCCTCCACATGGTGGACCGACGACCTGGTGAAGGCGGCGGGAAAACGATGGATGAGGGCAGCGCAGGACCGGTCGTTATGGCGATCCTTGGGGGAGGCCTATGTCCAGCAGTGGATGTCCGTCGGCTGAGATGATGATGATGATGATGATGATGATGATATTCAAGTTTGTTTTTTTTTTTTTTTTTATTAACTATGGGTTTGCTCTTGACCTCAATCCAGTCCTCAGGACGAAGATGGGGTCGTAGATGTAGCGAGCTTACCCAGAAGATGCCTATTCACTCATACTTTAAAGGAATTCGGGTTGTAAGTACTCGGAAATACTCGGAAATACTCGGAAATACTAATGATTGATAGCCGCGCTAAAAAAAGAAAAAAAGGCGCCATTTTTAGGCAAAGGCTTTTGCTCCAGGACCAGTGGGCTTACGAGGATAACTGAGTCACAATGTGTTGCAGATGAAAAAAGTGTTCTCTAAGAAATCTCATTAAATTCTCACAATTTCAATGAATCATTTCATTGTTTGAATCGGTATGAGCTTGGGAGGCAATTTAAATAAGAACAAGTGATTCACCAAGGTAATGAGAGTTTTAAACTTTTAATCACAACAATAACAACTTCTATAGAGGTCATGATTAATTTTTTTTTTTTTTTTTCAATTTATTTAATAAACACAAATTAAGACCTCACTATTGGCTATGTGCGAAGTTGGTGTTGGAAACTGTCAAGTCGATCGCAGCGCACGCTGTGGAAGAAATTTGTACTACTGACGGCGAAGCTGTGTCAGATTTGCTTGAATCTATGAAAATCAGCACAGTAACTTAACACGAAATCTCTAAAAACTGTTAATACTACAAACTTAAAATTTGGCATGGAAGTTTATATTGGCATCTAGATGCTCACTTAAGAAAGGTTTGTCACATTTTAACCCCCGAAAGGTGTTAAAACTGAGGTAAAAGTTTGTATGGGAATTCCGATACAAATTAGATTTTGTCCGTGGCTTCGTCCGCATCCGCTCCGTCATCGTACCGGAATAAAATATAAACTAGCTTTTAAGACTAATAATAAGCTTTTAAATATAAAAAGGTCCAGTAGTTATGGCAGAATCCTCGAACAAACACAGACTTTTATAGTACTATAATAGTGTAAATAATTCACGGCTGCCCGAAAAAGTTCTGTCAGTACGCCGCGCTAGTGTGGCGCTAGTATCGTGCACATAGCCAATAGAAGTTGTTATTGTTATGATCAAAAGTTTAAAACTCTCATTAGCTTGGTGAATCACTTATTCTTATTTAAATTACCTCCCTAGCTCATACTTTATTATTATTTATTCTTATTTATAGAGGTCCAAATTTATTCTTATTTATAGAAGTCATGATTAATTTAATTAAAGTCCCATGTTAAACAAGTCTTCTGTAAAAAAGGTTACTATAAACTCGATGATTATTTGAATGATCAAAATGTCTGGTCTTGACAATTTTACACTATGTAATGCAATATTGTATTTTAATTGTACTCTGTACATTTTGTTTTGTTTAAAAGATGTGTGTTGTAGAGTTTCTGGCCGTATCTTCTCTCAACGAAACACTTTCCAACGCGGTGGTAGAGTCAAAAAATGACGTCAAAAAGCTATCTATATCTATATGATATTATTTTTAATAAAAAAATTTGAATTATTAATTAATCATGATCTCTATAAATAATAATAAATTTGATCAGTTTGAGGGATCATCATCAATCATCATTATCATCCCACTCAAATTACGTATGAAGGTGTATGAGTATATTTTGTTGTTTGACTATAATAGATTTTGGATTTGTTATAACCATGCTTAGAAGCCTACCGTATCTCAAATATATGAGTAATTTTTCAATCTTTAATTTGATC
This sequence comes from Agonopterix subpropinquella, assembly GCA_922987775.1. Classification (NCBI taxonomy): domain Eukaryota; kingdom Metazoa; phylum Arthropoda; class Insecta; order Lepidoptera; family Depressariidae; genus Agonopterix; species Agonopterix subpropinquella. Next base: position 14,009,380 of record OV277716.1, read on the forward strand.
CCATTCATATAATGTATGAAGGTGTATGGGTATATTTTGTTGTTTGACTATAATAGATTTTGGATTTGTTATAACCATGCTTAGAAGCCTACCGTATCACAAATGTATGAGTAATTTTTCAATCTTTAATTTGATTAGAAATAGCACAACATGTCTGTAATATGTTTATAATCAATAAATGTTAACCTTAGGTATACTTTTAAATCTATTTGTAGTTGCATAATACACCATAATGCACTGAATCATAGTTCACTATTCTCTGTCAACTAAATATAGGTCAAGGTTAATAAACAAACTGGGGAAGTAGGTGATTAAACGGCCATAAAGCCAGTCCATTAAAAGCTTACTAAAATTATCTTTTGTTGGCATTTGTTACTGATTGGAAGCTTTGGTTGGAGAAAACATGATTTATTTTTATATTTCTGTATTTTGGTGCTTAGCAAGGAATAGATTATGTTTTTATTTTGGTTTGACTCAGGGCTAAGGAAACCTGCACCCTGCCCTGCATAGAAAATTACCCGTTTCCGCGCTTTTTAGTCGCGCGCGAGTAGTATGGAATAAGGCGCGCGTGAGTAGAAAAATCATACTAGAGGGTTTTCAAATGCTGAAGAAGAAATTCTGATGGAAGTCTACTAATCCGCATTGGGCGCGCGTGGTGGACTATAATGTTCATACATCCTCCCTGATGGTAGGCCTGTGCCCTGCAAAGGGATGATTATGATGAAGGGATAATAATACTTCTTGTTTAGTGCCCAACCGTCACGATTTATTTCGAAACTATATGAGAGAGCCAACGGCAACGTTGTCTCGGGCATCATGATCATGGTAGGTTGTCTGCAGTCTACAGGTAACATAATTATGGTGTACTCAGCAACAAAAAGATGTATACACTTTAGTACTACGACGTAGAACAAAAGCGTATTCATCTATTCATTGCTGACTGTACGACAAAGCGAAAAACTAAGTAACAGATTCTGGAGCATCTCACTCTCTCTCACTTTCCCGGAGGCTGTGTGCGTGTACCCTGAACAGCATAGCTAAAAGTTTCACACACAAGTAAATTACAGAAAATTGACTAACAATCCTTAATTAAACTCTTGTTCCAGCCCGCGGACAGTAATTGTAAAATTATACAAATTTATAGACCTGTCTGCGGATCGAATCGAAGAGTCGTCGACCTGCCGTGGTTCACTTCACATAGTCCATTGTTCTTGTGATGAATGACTTCATTTGAGACTGATTATGATCTTTTCATTTCTCGCTAGACACATTTATTCAGAATTATCTGTACGTTTATATGTAAGTCATTCACGGAACTCTTATAAAACACACGGAACTGTTTTATCTATAACGTCACGCCTCTTTCCCAGTGGGGTAGGCAGAGACCAGGGCGCGCCACTTACTACGATCCTTACATACCTCTTTTGCCTCATGCACATCCATACATCTCTTCATACATGCCCGTCGGTTTCGAGTACTCCGCACCTCACACACAGCACACCATTGTGTATATAGCAAGTCGGCTACTTGGCACTACTAGGCTAGCCACAATTTTATTATATAACAGTTTTCTGTGACTGACTGACGGACAACGCACAGCTAGACCACTGAAGATAGAAACATGAAAGGAGTATATTACCCTGAATACATGCAGAGTGTAAACTAAAATAGACAATAACTTTTCCAGCTTCCTGGTTATGACCATCAAACGTTAGTCTATGAATTCTATGATCAAACTGAATAACTTCCAAATCGCGAAAAAACAAACTGCTTTCATTGGAGTCGGTGCCTATCAAAGCCCAAAAAATTACTCCTAGTCCAGTCGCTAATCGTACCGGCTTGACAGACACTCCGACATCGATTTTCCAAAGTTTGAAGTCTTTAATTTGATAACGTAAGAAAGAATATTTATCTTACTTTATCTTAATACCTAATTTGGACGACATGCCATGTATTGGTATTTGGTACCAATGAGCTTTTCTAACTTATGTCGTAATCGGATTACAAACTGCTCTCAAACGCTGAAGGAAGTCTTCGTAAGGAAACCTGCATACTCTGAAGAAGAAATTCTGATGGGAATGCGAAGTCCACCAATTCACATTGGGCACGCGTGGTTGACTGACGCCCATAAGTCCTCCATGGGGCTACCCCCGCCCCGTGATGGGCACAGGGCTACCCCACGCGATTGTTATACGATACGAGCTTTTTCCCGCGACTTCGTCCGCATAAATTATATACCAGATTTTAAGTCAGATGATAAGCTATCAAACAAAAAAAGTTTCATCAAAATCGGTTCAGTAGTTTTTGCGTGATACTCGAACAAACAAACACCCAAACAAACAAACAAACAAACATACAAACAAACAAACAAACAGACAGACAAAAAATTCAAAAATTTGTGATTTGGAATCAGGGACAGGTAAAATAAAAACCATGTCGTAATTTTTTTTTTGTAAATATCTTCAATGTACAGACACACTTCTGTTACAGTTTTATAATAGTTTAGATAGTTCATGCTGACACTACAGGGTCCTACTTAACATGGTGACATTTTTTAAGAGGATGATCCGATCATCAAACTGAACAACTTTTTTCATGGGACCAACATCAAAATCGCGAAAAAAATATCAGCTATCCCATATTTGGCTCGAGTAGGTTTGCATAGAGAAAGTTGTTCAGTTTGACGGTCTGATCATCTCCTTAAAAAAGTGTCAGCATATTATTAAGAAGGGCCCTATAGAAGAAATGAAACTAAGTATAGCATTTTCGTCGCAAAACCCTTCAGTGTCGACTGTCAATAGATCTCACTCGTAGGGCCGCCAGTGTCTCGTGCGGACAGGTCACAAATAGACTGAGGACAGTTTCACAAGATCACGGCGGATGTGTCGACTGCCGAGGGCCGAGGTGACCCGCTCTAATTACCCGTGCTGAAAATTAACTATTCGGTATACGTAGAAAGGAGATCATTATCATCAGCCTCAGCCGAAACTATTTCTTCATTTAAAAAACGTCAAACGTCGTCAAACAAATATATACAATAATACAACAGCCAGTAATCAGCAACATGCTTCGTCAAAACCTTAAATAAACAGTTCGAGATTTGCCACATGCTTCATTAACTTTCCACTACAAACAAAAACCAACTTTAAAGCCCTCCGTATCACGGAACAAACCCGGCTCAAAGGAACCCATCACACTGGTAGCATTCCCACGTTGGATGGCTAGAGAAATACTTTGGACCAGATACGATCCAGAGCGGGACTCGTTTCCACTCTCAACTAGCTTCCTGCCCTGCTCCCCCCTCACAAAAGCCTTGGCCTCACATCCTCAAGCGCCAGACGTTTCCACTGCTAACGATTCGAAAATCTCTAAATATGAGTACCTGAGGTGCTTAATCGAAGCCGCCGTTTCAGCCGCTAACCCAGCCTCGCGTATTGTACAAGCCATGTTTGACTCCGCGTCAAGTACACACACACGTTGCATCCCATAAAAGAAAACGGCCAACACGGCGTCATCAGCCTATCATCGTTTACTGCTGAACATGGGATTCTCCCGAGGCACGCCACAAAACCCTATCTTCCGCCTTCCGTTCTCGGTCCAGCGGGCCGCAGATTATCCCACACTACGCCTGCCAGTTCGTGGTCTCCACTCTAGAACTCTGACGCCATCGGTTGTCAGTTCTTCGGCAGATATGACCAGCCCATTGCCACTTTAGCTTGCAAGTTTTTGCTAAACCCGCGCCGCGCTGATTTCAGCAACTCCCTTTTCCCTTGGGTCTTGCTTGGGAGTCGAGGAAATGAGGTCAATGACAATATGCTCTGAAGGTTAGAGCATGTACTACATATTAGAAATTAGATGCTAAACAGAAATAATCTCACTATCACATCTCAATAAATATTATACATCCTCCGTCCATCCATCCGTCAAAGTTTGGATGTTTATTTCATTGGATGTTTGTCACTCAATCACACATAAACGACTGAACGGATTTGGAAGAAATTTGATACGCAGATAGAATATGTTCTTGAGTAACAATTATGATACTTTTTTAACGTCCACGCAGTCGGAGTCGCGGGCAATAGCCAGTATATAACATAATTTTAGTTTGTTGCCATATAATTTTTTTTTATTATCTTAAAAGTCTTGGATGCATCCGACGACCTTTTTAGGGTTCCGTACCCAAAGGGTGAAAACGGGACCCTATTACTAAGCCTACGTTGTCCGTCCGTCCGTCCGTCCGTCCGTCTGTCCGTCTGTCCGTCCGTCCGTCTGTCCTACCTATTTAGGGCTGTAACTTTTGAACTGTAATAGCTAGATAGTTGAAAATTTCTCAGATTATGCGTTATTATGGCGGATTTGTTAACTAATAATAAAAATGACAAAAAGTTAAAAATTACGGGGGGTTCTCAACAAGAAACTAGTTTTTATCAACGTTTTTTCTTCACGCTCTATCGTAAAAACGGTAATACATACAAGTGTCAAACTTAGTGTGATTATAGAGCAAACTCTACAGAATAACAACAAATACTAAAAACCGGCCAAGTGTGAGTCGGTCTTCCGCTAAAGGTCCCAGACAAAAAAAGTTTTTTTTCTATGTTAATAATGATGTGTTCTGTGGTGGTGTGGTACGGAACCCTCGCCGGTGCGCGAGTAGCCCGACTCGCACTTGACCGGTTTTTTATCTTTAGTATTTATTAAAAATAATGTATTAAAATTCTTAGTTCTATACAAAAGATTCTAAACAAAAAAATTGTCATTGTCGCGTACAGTCGGGAAATAAAATCTATAATTTCAACAGTACAATCGCAAAAATCCCCATTCCAAAACGCAGCGAAATAAAGTTGCATAATTGACAACACTGCATCGTCGTCTGGACAATATCTCTGATAATTTACTTCGCAGCTATGGCCTCTTTCTAGCTTAAATCGCCGTAAATCTTCTCAAATCTGAACCTTATTACCTTCCAATAACAACCAATTGAACTGCAAGTGCAATGTTTTGCTTCATTTTCGATTCTTGAAAGGGCAAATGCTGAAAATAAACGGGATGCAGATATGTTGCTTGACTATTTATATAGTGTTGGTCGAATTAAAATATCGATACTATGTATTGTTCGCCATTCATAGATTGATATTGAATGGAGTTAATTTTTTTGAAAGGTAGCAAGATTGGAAAACCATTCGGAGATTATGTCTTTAAAAGCTTTTACAGGGTGTCGAGTTAAAGGTGGTCCAAATGAAATAAGGTGAAGCATACCATCAAACTGAACAACATTCTCTATGGGACCAAAATCGAAATCGCGAAATAAAAATCTGCTGTTCCACACAAAACTGCTACTCGACACAAATGTATGGGAGGTGATTTTTGCGATTTTTCGACCCCTCGTGGTGAGATGTCGTTAGATTTGGGTCGACCCTCCCAAAATCTCACCTCCTTTGCCGAGCACTCTCCCACATCTTATCTTATCTTATCTTGTTGTGGGGGCTGGCAAGCCAGCAACACTTCGACCCAGTGGGATCTTTTGTGTTAGCCCCAGCCCAGTACTTTTTACTTTCTTCACCCTTCATGTACATGGTCAATGAAGGAGGCAATACCATTGAGGGGAAGAAGCCTAAGATCTCCCGGTTTTGGATATCCCCCATGTGAGATCCCCCCCCCCTGAACACCTCACGTTCTCAATTAACAGACGCCCCCTTAGGGGTCCCGTTTTGCTGCATTGCTTTACCAGGCTGGGATTACCGACCTCGAAAAGGAGGAAAGTTATTATGATCATAAGTTGATGTATGCATGTATGAAACCTAAATGTAGGTATGTTTTCGCGAATTCACTTCAGTTCAATGCCAATGAGTGATTCTTGGCTTCCAGTTCCACACTGACGTAATTTTCACACATTGTAGTCATTCACATGTGTAAACCATTAAAACGTTTTACAATTTTGTTGACTGTACACAAACCATAATGTTGCCAGGTGATATAAATTCAAATAAATTATTTTTAAACCCTGACTCACGTTTGTTACTGGCCGGTTGTATTCGACGTTATGTTTTCGGCGCCTAAATTTAAAATTGGAATCTCACCTACCTTTCAGTTTCGTAATAGCTTGTCGTGTTCCGTTATCGTTTTGTTTCGTGTTTTTGTTTTGTGTATGCGTGCCAAAATGGGATATCATTAAATTTAATTAAAGCTTGCGGCCGCTATTTTAGGGTTTTATATTGCAACAAATCAGTCACATTAGGTAAAAAAAATCTGCACACCGAGGGTTCCGTACCACCATATAATAGGATCCTTATCTTTGCTGTTTTACTTTAGGCTGAGATTCAAAGACGATTTTTAAGTCTTAGTTCAAACACCCGTATGTCAAAATCCATACATTTTTGACTCTACTTAGTTCGAAAACTAGGACTTAAAAATCGTCTCTATATCTCGGCCTTATGCTCTATAATCCTTAATCATACCAAAGACGCTCATATTTGGATGTGAGTGCAATGTTTCAATTACAATATAAGTTTCAAATACAATAGGAACTTGTCGTCAGCATCTGACTATCAATCTGTCTGAAACCGAACTGTTATTTAGCTGTAAGTTCTCCAAAAAGGAAATAAATAAATAAATAAAATAAAATAAATATAAATTTCAGGATAAACTGTCGACACAGTACTAAAGGAAATGATGACATAATTCTAAAAGAAATATGTCTCACTTTAGCAATACCTTTAAGATTATACCATTCAAATGTACACACCTTTCAATGTCATTGATCGTATGCAAATAAATTTACGATATTGATAAAATACTGACTGTCCGGATGGTTGACTTTTGGTATGGATTTTCTACAACTTTTCCAGTTTTCTTCGTCTATCGAATCGATGGCAACTCGTAGGCGCTGTCCTATTGCCATCGCTCGCGCGATCATGCGTTCGTCCGACGAAAATCATTGTGCCACTGTGCGTTTAAACATACTTATATCTGAATAAAAATAGAACAATTCGATCGCATCTGATGATAGCACGACCTTCTATAGTATATTCCGAAGATATAAGTATGTTTAAACGCACAGTGGCACAATGATTTTCGTCGGACGAACGCATGATCGCGCGAGCGATGGCAATAGAACAGCGCCATAGAGTTTGACTTACCATCGTCGTAAATAATTTTGCTAATCAGCATTGATCGGACTATCAAACTGGCCAACTTTTTCTACGGGATAAATATCGAAATCACGATAAAAACATCAGCTGTTCCATACAAAACTGCAAACCTAGAGTCAACTCATTTTATTTAATGTTTTGGTGCCAATTCTTATGATTTGATATTTTAAATTTCTTTTAAACCATAAATTAGGATGACCTAATCGGTTACGAAATGAAGAACTGGATGATTATTTAAATGATCAAACGTTGGGTTTGAGTGTAACTAACTTATAGTACTGTAATAATGTATAGTATCAATTATAAAAATAATATTGCAGCCGATGACTTTTTCGTTCGCATCATAAGAACATTAATTTGTTTTATAGAAGTCCGGCTTGACAGCGACTTCGATAAAACAAATTAATGTTCTTATGATGCGATCGAAAAAGTCATCGGCTGCAATATTATTTGTTAACTTTTTAGTTTTTTTTAAGGCGGTTTTATTTTTTTGAGATTTCTTGATAAATATATGTGTGAGCCTTTTATATAGGGACGTTCAGACTATCAAGTTGGACAATTTTCTCTACTTTTTGGCACATAAGGTCTGGAATAACACAAATGATAGGAACAGTAATTTTTTTAAGGTCAATGCAGGTGAAGTCGCGGGCAATAACTAGTGCAATATAAAACAGGTTAAACTTTTCTTGCCTACTATATCAGAATACCATATGGTCATCGCCCACGCTTGGCCATGGCCGAAAGAAGGTGAAAATATTAATGACTGCATATTTATACGTATACAGGTTGTTAGTGTAAACAGTTGCATTACTTTATCTCTACAGGCCGAACCCAATATGAGAATATGGATGGTTTAAGAGCCGGCCTACACATGTAGTATAAGAGATAAGTGTACTTTTTGCAACCATCAGCAGCAAGGCTGATTCAGTGTTTATGGGGTGTAGAGCATCTCTGTGATGGGGATGGACCAGGTCTGCCTGCATAACTCCAGTCGGTTTAGGAGTTACTGATGATTAAAGGTCTGCAAAAAATTAACGATCAGCTGCAAGGCGGCAAGGATCCTATGTTATTGTTGTAGTATGCACTGTAGCTATGTGAACAGTACAAAAACTGACATGGTTCATCAGTTGGTTTAGGAGATACATCCGTTCAAAGGTCGGAACTTTGACTGGCTGTATCTCCTAAACCGACTGACAGAACTTGACAGTTTTTGTACTGTTCACATAGCTACAGTGCATACTACATTAATATCATACGATCAGCCGTGCAGCTGATCGTAAACTTTTTACAGACCTTTAATTATCAGTAACTCCTAAACCGACTGGAGTTATGCAGGCAGACCTGGTCCATCCCCATCACAGAGATGCTCTACACCCCATAAACACTGAATCAGCCTTGCTGCTGATGGTTGCAAAAAGTACACTTATCTCTTATACTAATCGGACAAATACGTATACAGTCGGAAAAGTGACATATTCTCCAAATTATCATTTAAGCCTCTATTTATTTATCTATCCTCTTAATGTCCATTGATGTTGAGATTGATGATTTAATTGTCCTATAGGTTTCTTAGGGAAAGTTGTTCAGTATCACCCTCACCCCTTAAAGTAATGTAACTATTTACCCTAACACTAACACCTGTATATCTCTTTCACCCGCACTCTGTATATAGGTATTAAAATTGTTTTTGGGCTATGTCTGGCTGTGTTTTGGCAAAACCTTTCATAACTCCCACAAGGCTCCCACCTCGCTAAATATCCGCAGAGCCGGCGCGGGGCGGCCGGCGAGCGAAATGCCGCGCCCTTTGCGGCAGCCCCACCTTGCATCTAGGGTAGGGTTGCCATTCGTCCCAATGTGTTAGGACTAGAGTTGTAAATCTACCGTAGTCTACCAAATCGTGAGGTAGACTACCGGTAGACTACATAACCTACGGTAGCAATTGTAGATTATTCAGTCGAATTTTGGCTAGTTCACAATATTTAAGGCGGCTACCATTTATTATTTGTGATAAATAAGCTAAGAGAGCTTCGGCAATAATTTTAGAGAAAGTAAAAATCAATCTAAAACGCGAAAAAAGGACATTGAAATACACTATTTTATAAAAGGTTGTTTAAAATGTGATATTATGCACTAAGCCACGATAGCTAGCTCCTAGGGGTATGGGTTCGATCCCCAGGGCACGTACGCACTACTAAAATGTGGTTTTTATCATTTATATTTCATGTCGGTACGGACGGTTTTAAAGAATTATCGTTGGCTTTTTAGTGAAGGAAAACATCGTGAGGAAACCTTCATGTCCGAAAAGAGGGGTAATTTATAGCCTAATGACAATTTAAAATCTTTAAAGTTTAAAATCGTCTTTTGTAGACACTTTAAAATATTTACATAATGTTAATTGATTTGTTTTGATTAGTACTTTCTCATATTACATGAACAAAAATAAAATAAAATTTTAAAAATAAATTGACGATTTTTTTATTTGAAATCTACATAATCTACGGTATAAATCGGTAGGCTACCATCACTCTACCATAGTCTACCGGTAGACTACCGTACGTAGGCAGTGGTAGGCTACGTAGCATTTACAACTCTAATTAGTACTGTTTCCGTTAAGTAGGCACTTCACTCTCGCGAGAACTTCTCGGCGAAAATTCTCTGCGAGAATTTTCAAGGACAATTACTACGGCTTATGACGCCACGAGAACAATGAAGGGCTTCAACACTCTTCCATGTTCTTGGATGTTCTCGGCGAGAATGTAGTGCCCGCAATAGGGTCGATCCACATCAGTTTCTTTCGCATTTTTTCATGTTCTATCCTTTTCCGTCGCTCTGGAACGTATTTTGCTAGAGCGAGTGCTGAAGATGCTGCTGCGCGCGATAGCTCTAACGCTATCTTTCTCGCTCTAGTGAATGACGTTCCTGAGCGACAGAAAAGGATAAAGGATGAAAAAAATCAATTTCGTGCTGTCAGATGTGGTTTATTTAGCTCTCTGTTCCTCCCGACGTCGACACAAAACACTAAAATAGGTAATTAAACAACAATTTATCATAAATAATTTGTCATAAAATTGTTTTTTTATACACCTCATTGGAGAACGTCCCGACTCCCAAGTAGTCCCGATGACACCCTAGCTAAAGATGGTAACCCTAACTCTAAAGGGGTGACAGGCCGTTTTGTCTAACGCGAGACTGTAGGAAATGTTACTGTCTGCCTTTTGAAGGACACTGGCTTGATGACTGTTGAAATGGCTTCTTCGTTTTATCATGAAAAATGTACGCTTAGATTATTATTCTATTCTGATTTTTGAATTGTGACTCCATCGTAGTGCTGATGATTTTGCCAAAGTGCAACAATTCGAATCACTATCTACCGTAGAACCTTTTCACAACAAACTATTTGCCGTCACGTTTGAGAGATGCCTAGGTTCTACGATGGGTCATATGAATCATGATTCAAATACGTTGGAAACCCAAAAAATTTTGAAGTGAAAACTTCTTTAGCGGCGTTGTGCACTTTTTGGGATGGGTAAAAAATGTTAAACTCGCGTCAGGACCGTGACGTCACGTAACCTGATCGAAAATTCGTAAGCATAGATATAGTCAGACCGTAACGTCACGTGACGTAAGACGTAAGATCTCTTAGTTTTCACTTCTACCGGCACTCCCGGAGTGCATCCCGTTTTTGCTAATATTGTATAGTGGAACCTATGGAACTCTCCGTGAGCGAGACCGACTCGCACTTGGCCGGTTTTTTTCTTCATACCCATTATAAAGGCCTTCTTTCTAAAAGAAAGTAATTTTTCTCCGTCCGCGACAAAGGTGTCGATTAAAGAATTATAATTTGTATAACATTTTGCTCCCATCATTGACATGAGCGTGGTAGAATTTCTTCATACCTTTAAGAATATAAAATAATAGAAAGGTTACTCGACTCATGCATGACATCGTGTGACCGAGCGAAAATGTTAATGAAACGTTAGCGCGTTCACAAACGAAGTTTGCACATAGACATGACATACGTTATTCGTTTGAACATATACGAAATTTGCAAAAAAATACATATTTTCATATAAACGTGGAAGTCCAGATTTTCACAAACAATATTGCTTAGTAAATAAATAAATAACGCTCACAGGCACATACATTGTAATGAATAATGATCCCAAGTAAGCCTTAGGCTTTTTGTTATGGGAATCATACAACAACGGCACAAACATACAAAATCCATGACTGAACAGGGCAGGGATTCAAACCCAGTACCCTGGTTTGGCAGTCCGGCGTGGCAACCATTACACCAACCGGGTCGTTAATAACTCTCCTTCTGGCAGTCAAGTAAAATTGCCCAGTACCTACGGTGATAAATACGTTATCGATCTTGTGTCGTATCGATATAATCGGACACTTACAAATTCCCTACTGGAATGGAATATAATCATAGTCTGTACTGTAACCATAGAGTAAGAAGAGATGGTATATCGGCTTGTTTCTATAGAAAATGTTGTCGCCAACAAAGGGGGTGAAAAACGGGTGAGGGGAAGGGTTAACATTTAAATACGCTACTTCCCGCTATTATGACGTCAGGCCCAGTTGAGTATCTGTGCACAGTTCGATACAACATCTCTTCCCCAGGGGAGCGCGTTATTTTCTCTATGACTGTAACTATCAATGTAATTGTAGGTACATCAAGCATAAACAGGACAATGATGTTATTTGGTCTTCGGTCGGAGCGCAGCGGAGACCAAATAACATATTTGTCACAGAAAATACGTTAAATATTTTACGTGGTGCTTCAGACCATCGAACTTTTCATTACGGAGACCATGTTCAAATTCGGCTTCGCCGCTCATTAACTAAATAAAAAACAACACTAACAGGTCAGCATCAATTCACTAAACAGATGTAAGTATAAACACTTATGAATGAACACCCGAGCGTACCAATTAGGCAACAGTTGCGTATGCGCACCTAATATAGAGATACAGAATGAGACCAATCTATGGCGTCGATGTTTATGGGACAGGTTTTTATTATAGTTTGAGTAATAGTTTGTGGGTTGGTGAACGATTGGGTTTTTACTCGGGTCTTTGCTCTTTATTGTAGGTGGGGTCAGTAACTTTAGTTCTTATAAGTATGCCTTGTCTGCTCCTATCTGCACTCTCAAAACTGGCAATCATAAATGACGTGAATTCAGCTTAAAATAGAAGGATTCACCGTACGGAGCATACTGATGTCACCATAAAGTACGATGACAATACTGTTGCTGATGATAACGGCATTTAAGATGACGTGTCACCATGGCTTTAGTAGAACGAGCATATTATGTTTCCTACTATTTATCGATGACATCCTCATATCTTCAGTTATGTCCTATTATTTTTCCTACTATTTTCCTAATAAGACGATTCTGTAATAGTATTTTAGTAGGATTTACATAAAATAATATGATTTTAATATAAAAAAATGGTACATACATACATACATAAGCTCACGCCATTGTCCCAAGGGGGTAGGCAGAGACCACAGATCGCCACACGCTACGACTCTGACACACTTCTCTAGCCTCATTGACATTCATACATCTATGATTATACGATTGAGGGTGCTACGCACTTGTCCTTTTCGGAAAAGATCATTGATTTGATCGTGGTATGTTTTCCTCGGACGGCCTCTCCCAACACTTCCGCTCACCTGGGCCTCTACCCGCACATTCGAACTTCGCAATTGCGTGAACGTTTTCGTTCCAATGTCAACTCTATTACAATGAAGAGCGGACCGAAACAGTGGCGATATATCGAACATCGAAAGTCCGGGTACAGGGCCTGTGCTCGATAAATTTCATTCGTAAGTCTTCTTTCATTCATTCTCTCTACGTGACCAAACCATCTAAGCATACCCCTCTCAATCCTTGTTACTATACCATCCTTCAACTTACACCAATCCCTTATCACACTGTTCTTGATTCGATCAACCAAAGTAATACCACACATACTTCGTAAGGAGCGCATTTCAACTGCATTCACTCGACTTTCCTTTTATTCCATACCCAACATTCACTCCCATACATTAGCGTAGGCACCAACACACCGTTGTGAATAGCCAGACGTGCCCTTTTTGATACAGACCGGCTACTCACCACGGCGTGCAGGGCCACATTTACCTTATTTTGCATACTCTTAAAACTACATTAAGGGGACTTCATCGAATTTTCAGAGATATTTCTTCATGAATACAATGACACTGTCATCGTGTTTTATAATTATAATCTTAATTATTCTCTTATTTTAGGACAACGCACTTATTTTCGATCAACGTCACGATATTATAAGATTACACCAAAATGACATTTCTCTCAGTGTGGGGATGGGTTTTCTCCAACCTCTGATCTGTCCGGTATCAAATGGTAAGGGTTGAATCTCATCTTGCAGCACGGCATCGTACTTTTCCGTCGCTCCATCCTTTTCTGTCACTCAGGAACGTTCGATGCGGTGCTGCCAGATGAGTTTCAACCCTAAATGGTTTTGTAAAGACTTTAGCTTGTCAAAAAAGAGATTGGCGTGGTGTCTGGTGAAACTAATTATTTTAGTTCGGTGGTCTTACTAGGTTATTCGTGATTTTGACGTTCTTTCAAATCAGTGGCGCACTCAATTAAAAAAAAAAAAAAAAAGAAAATTGGCAAGGCATTGACACGGCGACACATCAGGTTACGCACCCTATATACCCATAACTACACTACGTACTAAACACAAAATAGTGCGGTAGAGAGCCTGCATAGACGCGGCTGCCGGCGCGGGCGCAGCGTGCTGTGAGACGAAACAACAACAACATACGGCACCCTCTCGCACGATTTGCAGCGTTCAACTTTTAATAGTTCCAAGTCCAAACAGGGTAACCTGACCTATCGCCGTGTGTACATCGATTGCCCACATGAATAAATATGCCTAAAGAACGAAAGCATCATACAAGCGGGCTTCGGTATTGGAAACGGTCACTGAAGTCGAGGTCAGGTTTGGTCAGTCTTTAGATGGGTGTCCGTTTAGTGATATTTCCGTCTCTTATTCGTAAGAGGAGGCCTTTGCCCTGCAGTGGGATCCTACAGGCTATAACTTGAAGTTAATTCGGGCTTACAACAATTTTGACAGTCCCGGTTTTAAGCAGCTACATACGTTATTACTTACTAATACAATGTGTTATCTTCTTGCAGGTGTCCCGGCTGGTGATACTTCACGAGGAAGCTGAGGATGGCAACGCGATGCCGGACCTGGCGCGGCCGGTGCAGGCCGTGTCGCTCGCCGTCAACAACCTCGTCAAGGTACACGCACTATTATCTTGTAGGTGTCCCGGCTGGTGATACTCCACGAGGAAGCTGAGGTAGAGAGCTAGGTCTTCGTAAAACTAAGCGTAGAACCGGAACGTCCTCAAGGATCCGGACAACAGTGACTAAATCACGGTCGTCATGACGGCAGCCCTACAGCCACAACACACAATTATCAATTTATCTAACAGGATAGTACCTATCATCATCATTTTTCGTTGTCGTAATCAACATCCCTTTCGGCGACGACAGATATGGACAGAAAGTCCTCCTTTTTCCTTCTGGTGCCTACAGTCGGCATACATACGGCATATTCGGCATATCTCTGGCCGCTTCTGATAGACCCTGATTTACAAACGTTGTACTCATCTATAATAGGTAGACAAGCATTGACACCTGATGAGATACAAACCGTCCCTATCAAAAACCTACTCACATTCTTGAATGCAGTAGAGATTAGTAGGGAACTATAAAAGGGACGTTCACAAAATACCAGCGATCGTCGAGGGGCACAGGTGAAAGCTTGTCAAGGTCAACTTCAAATAATGTAAGTCCCAGTGTCCATATGGCGAGGTGCGTACCCTTCTGGGTGTCCTTAGGCCGTTTCAGTGGAGAACGAGAAGAGCAAAAGAAGCTAACCATCAAATGAACTAAAACAACAATATTGTCATCAGGTCGGACACGAGACCATCGAGTCGTCAGACGACGCCGTCCTCCGTCAGGACATGCCCGGAGCCCTACACCGCGTGGAGACGGCAGCCACTTTGCTACAACAGGCCTCTGACATGTTGCGAGCCGACCCATACTCCGGCCCCGCCAGGTATGTTTATTCTACAGGGTGAAATTGATATCATTAGCATCCTTTTTGACTAAGCAACTAAAAAAACAGCTGTTGCCTACATTTGAGTCGAGTAGGCACTGCAGTTTAGTATGGAACAGCTGATTTTTTAGTTGCTCCGATCGGTTTGCTCTCTTAGTAAAAGTTGTTCAGTTTGATGGGTAGACTCTTAGTTTAAAAGAATGCTAATAATATCAATTTCACTCTTAAGTCTGGACTAAGTTCCTGTACTTCAATAGTGACTGAATAATCTGTGCAAAGTACAAAATATTGGATAAATCTTAATTTACAGGAAAAAGCTAATAGAAGGTTCGAGAGGAATTCTTCAAGGTACATCAGCTCTGCTACTCTGCTTCGACGAGTCTGAAGTCAGAAAAATCGTTAAGGAATGTAAAAAGGTACGTAAAATTATGTTGAAACTTAATG
This sequence comes from Agonopterix subpropinquella, assembly GCA_922987775.1. Classification (NCBI taxonomy): domain Eukaryota; kingdom Metazoa; phylum Arthropoda; class Insecta; order Lepidoptera; family Depressariidae; genus Agonopterix; species Agonopterix subpropinquella. The sequence continues at coordinate 14,025,104 of OV277716.1, forward strand.
TTAGTTACACGAATTTTCTTTGCTACTAAAAATTACCCTTTGCCGAAAAGTAGTTTGTAGCATAAATAACGCTCACGTCATAGACACATACATTTTAATGATCTCAAGTAAGCTACTAGGCTTTTTATTGTAGACACCATACAAATACGGCACAAACATAACATCCATGAACGAACAGGGATTCGAACCCAGGTCCCTGGTTTGGCAGTCCGGCCTGCTTACCATTACACCAAACGGGTCGTCTAAGGGTTGGGTTGACATTGACACATCTAACGACCGCGACCGGAGGCCGGCCTATACAAAAATCTAATTTAGTATGGGCCGGCTGCCGGTCGCCTTCGGTAAATGTGTCTCAACCCTAACTTAGAAAGAGAGCGAAATTTGCTGTGCTTATAACTATTGATGTACTACAATGTAGGCGCGGCCCAAAAAATTTTTTTTGCCATTCAAGGTCGCCTATACTTTTGCAACACTAAGCTAGATGTGTGGTTCGTAGGTGCTAGATTACCTCGGCGTGGCGGAGGTGATCGACACCATGGAAGACCTCGTGCAGTTCCTGAGGGATATCTCGCCTGCGCTCTCCAGGGCCGCTAGAGAGGTGAGAGCTTTGACTTTTCATTTCTTATCGGGTAACAAAAAGACTGGTTGCGTTTTAAGATGCGCGTAATATGAGCCGATGGACGTTCACTGCTGAACATATGCCTCCCTCAAAGATCGCCACAGCGACCGGGCTGCCCTCATCCAACGGGTTCCCGCCGCCTACACCAGGTCTTCGGTCCACCGTGTGGAAGCTCACTGCGTACCCACGCTATGCTTTCCAGTACGCGGTCGCCACTCGAGAACTAGCAGGCCCCATCGGGCATCGATTCTGCGAGCAATTGCCACTTTAGTTTAGCAATTCTTAAGCAAAAGTATAATATCAGTGCTCGTATTGAACAAAATATAATGAAAAATACATTTTCAAAATGCTTGATTTATAGAAATGACTTCGTATTGAAATGTACGAAATAAAACAAAAAATGTAAGATCGGTAAAAAAAATTCATGATGTAGAAATTTCACAAGATACAAAAGCACTAATACTAGCCACAATGTTCTTGGGCAGGTAGCGGGGCGAGCATCAGAACTGACCCATCCGCCCCACGCAGAGAAACTGACCCACAGTCTGGAGAGTGTGAAACAACTGGCCCCGGTCCTTATCTGCTCCATGAAGATCTACATACACATACTGACCGAAGGTAAGTCACTATTGGCTATGTGCGAAGTGGGTGTTGGGAACTGTCAAGTCGATCGCAGCGCCCGGGGTGGCAGAAATTTGAACTAAGGACGGCGAAGCTTTGTCAGATTTGCTTGAATCTATGCAAATCCGTACACTCACTCAACACTCAAACATATCCAAAACTACAAAGACTACTTAAACTTAATATTTGGCAGGGATGTTTTATTGCCATCTGGGTGTTAAAAAAAAAAACACACCCAAAGGTGTGAAAACGGGGGTGAAAGTTTGTATTATAATTTCGTAACAAAGAATGGGAAGGGAATTCAAGCTAGTTAGGTATTATAATATTTTTAATATCGACAACATTGTTCATTCATTTATTTTTTACTTTATCTAAACTATTATAAAACTGTAACAGAAGTGTGTCTGTACATTGAAGATATTTACAAAAAAAATATTACGATATGGTTTTTAGATGTCCCTGATTCCAAATCACAAATTTTTGGATTTTTTTGTCTGTCTGTTTGTTTGTTTGTTTGTATGTTTGTTTGATTGTATGTTTTTTTTGTTTGTTTGTTTGTTTGTTCGAGCATCACACAAAAACTACTGAATCGATTTGGATGAAACTATTTTTGTTTGATAGCTTATGATCTGACTTAAAATCTGGTATAAAATTTATGCGGATGAAGTCGCGGGTAAATAATATAATAATAATAATAAAAGAAGGTGGCATGCGCCGCTCACCAGCAGTAGCACGTTTAATTTTAAATAATACGAGCTTTTACCCGCGACTTCGTCCGCATAAATTATATACCAGATTTTAAGTCAGATGATAAGCTATCAAACAAAAAAAGTTTCATCAAAATCGGTTCAGTAGTTTTTGCGTGATACTCGAACAAACAAACACCCAAACAAACAAACGAACAAACAAACAAACAAACAGACAGACAAAAAATCCAAAAATTGGTGATTTGGAATCAGGGACAGGTAAAAACCATGTCGTAATTTTTTTTTTGTAAATATCTTCAATGTACAGACACACTTCTGTTACAGTTTTATAATAGTTTAGATAGATCTGATGCATTTTTTTTTCAGGTGGTAAAGGAATGGAAGAGGCGGCAGAGAACAGAAACTACCTCGCTCAGAGGATGGCAGACGAAATACACGAGATTATAAGGTAAGTGTATTTCATTTCATTCAAATACCCTCCATTATTAGTTACGAAGTTGAAGTCGTGTTTGCCTCGCACGCCACGGGATATTTTCACCCTGATATGACGTTTCTTTTTTTCATTGACCTCAGAGATCAAGTGACAGCCTCTGTGGTCTAATGGTTAAGAGCATTGGGCTCTCGACACGGGAGGTCGTGGGTTCGACTCCCACGGGGGACACAACAACAACAACAACAACAAATATACTTTATTTTACACCAAGACATAAGAGTAAAATACAGAGAAAAAAAAAATACAAAAAGGCACAAAATAAGGCGGTCTTATCGCTAAGAAGCGATTTCTTCCAGACAACCTTAGGGTAGAGGAAACGGTGTACGAAGAAAGGTAGGCGGTGTTTTCAGATAAATGACCAGAAATATCAGTAAATAAAAAAACAAGAATAAACCTATTATAAATACATCTAAATGCAATACATAGATAAGTATATATAATATATATTCCTATAATATATATATATATATATATATATATATACATACACACATCATATATAAATACGCGTACTACTCAACTAAACACGATAGGAAAACATGAACTATTGACATAGGAAAAGATTTAAGTACCTACTTACATTCGGAGAAAAAATCGGAGAGGGTCAGTGATCAAGGAAATGCGACTTAACTTTCGACTTAAAAACATTCAAGGAAGGTGCACGTCGGATTGCCTCTGGCAACAAGTTCCAAAGCCGAACGGCATGAACGGAGAAGGAATGGGTGTAGAAGTTAGTGGAGTGGATGGGCATATGGAGGGAGAGGTTTTCAGAGGAACGCAGATGACGGCCAGTGGTGGAGGAAGAGAAAACAAAGCGTTCCTTGAGGTAATTAGGAGTAATGGGATTGAAGAGGATGGAGTAGAGAAGGTTAAGGATATGAGCTTCCCTACGACGTTTGACTGGGAGCCACTGACTTGGGGACACCTAGTGATAACTGATATGTAACTTTGTGCCGCCAATTTGACGTTTAGAAGTGACCTGTGTCGTTCTCACCTCTGTCGTGTTACTCAGGCAGGGGTCTGCCCACACGATAAGAAGAAGAAGGGATCAATGGTTTTTATACATGGATGGACGCATTTATGCGGTCTAACCATCGCTATAAATTCCGCAAATAATAAATAATAAAAAATAAAAAAGCCTTTTTATTCCATACAAAAAAGTTAAATTCATGTACAAATATTAAAAAAAAAAAGTATAGTTATATAATAAAATTTGGTAGGATCGTGCAATCATACAAATTATAAATATTAGAATTTCACATTTATACACACTACATACATTTCAAACTTATGATAGTATTATAATAATTATTTCATTTCATTTAAATTAAATTATCACAGAAATAGGGAATTATGAATTGATTCTTACAATAAATGTTGACTAGAATATTATATTATAATAGTATAATAAATATAGTATAGTATAGTATAATAGTATAATAAATTCCGCAAAACACTAAAAAAATATAAGAATTTCCATAAGAAAGGACTTTCATCAAATTAGTCGATAATTTATGTCAATCTCTTTTTAATGGTGGTGTCTTCGTCGACAGAGTACTGCAGCTAACATCGTATGTGGAAGACGGTGGTGAAAAAGACAACATAGCGGTATTGAAGGCGCTGCAAGCACAGATGCACGGCAAGATCGGAGCCGCGCACGAGTTCCTTAACGTAAGTGTAGCGTACTGTATCATCATCAGCTTCTACAGGTCCATACTGCTGGTTCACCAACTTACCTTTAAATGTAATGAACTTCAAATAAGCTTTATATTTTCAGTATTGCAGGTTTCTTCACTCTGTTTTCCTTCACTGTTTGTGTTTTTTAAACACTTAGGCTGCCTGTCCATTGAAGCTGTGCGAGCTGTGCTAGCTGTGTAGCTGTGTTTTTTTAACCAATCAGGAGCTCGGGCGAGGCGCGGCCGATCTCGCCCTAGCTCCTGATTGGTTAAAAAAACACAGCTACACAGCTCGCACAGTTTCATTGGTCAGGCAGGCCTCATGCTTCTTGGAATGTTCCTCCATTGAAAAGGGAAGATCTTCCGCCAGGCTAGGTGTGAAGCCTGGGGACCGGCTGTGGTCCAACAGTACTTAGTTGGACCTTGTATATAGGGTCCTTAATATGCTGACACTATTTTAAGGGGATGATCAGACCATGAAACTGAACAACTTTCTCTATGGGACCAACATCATAATCGCGAAAAAAAATCACCTGTCCCATACATTTGGCTCGAGTAGGTTTGCAGTTTTGTATGGAAGAGCTGAATTTTTTTCGCGATTTCGATGTTGGTGCCATAGAGAAAGTGGTTCAGTTTGACGGTCTGGTCACCTGGTATATAATATATCATATCGAATATCTGTGATTATTTCTCTTGCTCGATTTTTCTTGCATTCTATTGTGAACCTTATTTGTAGCGAGTTACGAGTACGTATTCACGGTGAACGTTGTCTTTGTATGGAGCATATTTTCGACGGCGACGGTATCGCCATCTGCGGCTTCGTTGCTATAACTTGTGGGTGTTGACATCTGTGACAAGTCCCCACACACTTTCCAAACTTTTAGGGCTGTGTGGAACAGCAGTTTTTTTGCGATTCCAGTTTTTCTCGCATCGAAAAAGTTGTTCAGTTTGATGGTCTGAGCCACCCCTGAAAATTCGGAATTTCTTTACAAAATCACCCATTATATTTCACATGAAAAATGTGGTCGACCACCTTCGATATGAAAACGCCTGGTCTAGCACATTTAACTAACTATTAACTATCGCCGGATGACGCCCTGATTACGGCAGTACTGTGAGAGTGGGACGCAGATCGTAGACCGCAGAGAGCAGGCTGAGGCAGCTGATCTTGATGGAGCAGGGAGCAGGGTTCTTCAATGAAAGAGGTTCTTCAGTTTTCTTCGCTAGCTTTTCTTCCGATGTTGCGCTGGAGGACTTGTTGCGACTGATTGATTCTGCGCTGTCTTGCGCGCCTATGTCCCTCCTAGCGCAATACCGTAAGGAGAGCCGCTTTTATTGTTCAAATTGGTTGTACATTTTCATCACAAAGTTCTGACATTTTAGGCTATATCTTAAAAACTATAAGGGGTAGTTCAAAGCTACGATGTTCTATAGAAAGAGCTTACAATTACCCGTATTTTGACATATAACAATCTATACTAGGTATGATACCCAGGTTTCCTAGTCAGAATAAAGCGGAAAAATATCACAATTTTTGCCGCGCTATTGCAAACTATTCTATTTCTAGACTATTCTAGGCACTCTATCTATGACCTAGGGTTCTGACTAAGTGCACCTGGGTTATCCTTACCTAGCCTACCTATTTCTATGTTTCTATCTATATATCTATTATGTAAAATACGGGGTCAAAGTGCAAGGTGTAAACTGAACTTTAAAACTGCTATATTTTTCTATCTAACTACTCTAGTCTATATGTTGTGTGTGAAATAGGTAAGGATCATCTACTATTGTGTACCTAAGCTGTTAGATAGGATCCACCCATCACCTATCTTGAGAAATAAGGGTATGAAAATATCAGAAGTAAAACGCCTAAAAAACAACTCTAAACAATGCAAAAACTTATTCTAACCTATTCTAACTATGAGAAACGATGAACTTTATTAGGAAAACCTATAACTATACCTATAACTTATAAAACAATATCAGAAAACTATAATAAATAAAACTTAAAACTACGACTCTAAACACGTGAATAAACTATACAAAACTATAACGAACTGTACAAATACGTTACCCCCAACATGACCAGTGCATTCCACAAGCGATAAGCTACAAATTAAACACTAAAAAAACAATAATCTAATTGGAATTTGCACTGATCACGTTGGGTGTCTGAACTCGCGAGGAAAAACCGTAGCGGCTCGCGTCGACGCGCGAATCCGGCAGCTCGATGTCGCGAACATTATCTCCCGCCGCAGCTCTCGTAGCTGGAACTTCTCGAGTGAGCGGCAGGCAGGTAGACCCGTAGATCATCAGGGCGACTCGTTGGCAGTGGGCAGGATCACCAGCTTCTTCGTGGGCCGCCGCAGGACTCCCTTGTTGGTGCGCACGTCGACTGCTCGTACCTCGCCGTCGGGACCGGGGAAGGTGGCGATCACGACGCCTCGCGGCCAGATGTTGCGAGGCAGGGTCCCGTCTGCGATGAGGACCAGATCGCCCAGCTGGATCGCGCCACCCGTGGCGCGGGGCTCCCGCCGGTGTTGCAGCTCGGGGAGGTACTCGCGCACCCAGCGCGCCCAGAAGTGGTCGGCTAGCCGCTGACTGACTCGCCACTCCCTGCGCCCGCTGATGTCGCCGTCGGTGAACGTCCCGGGTTGTGGGACGCGTGATGGCCCGCCCAGGAGGAAGTGGTTGGGCGTGAGGGCTTCCTCGTCGTCCGGGGCCGTCGACAGGTGTGTGAGGGGGCGGCTGTTTACAGTGTGTTCCGCCTCGACGAGCAGGGTAGCGAGCACCTCTTCCTTCGGCGCGCGCTCGTTGAGTGTGGTGTACAGTGCGGTTTTGATGCTCCGCACCATACGCTCCCATGCGCCCCCCATGAATGGGGCGCTCGGCGGTATGAAGCGCCACCGGATGGCGCGCAGCGACGCCTCTTCTTGCGTCGCCCCGTCGATCGCGCGGCGAAGCTCTATGTCCGCGCCGCGCAGGTTGGTGCCCTGGTCCGACCAGAGCAGCTTTCCTCGACAAACTATGAAAGCCACTTGACGTGAAGCCCGAAGAGTGTCTTCTTCACTACAGTAGCAGTCGGTGTAGCGGCTACGCAATACTCGACGCGGGCGATTTTCTATCTTCTTACACGTCGAATCGCTGTCTATACTATGTTGTCTAGTTCGTCCGTTGGCCGCAGTATATCGTGGCGGTGCGGTCGCTCGTAGCCGTCGACTGAAGTCGGAGAACCGAGTGACGTCGGGCAGGGCTTCGGTGAGGCACGACGTTGGCCTCGGCACATGCAGGCGTTCTTGACTATGGTCGACGTCACCTGGTTCGCTGTCTTCGACTTCTAGTGGCCACTCGCTCTCCTTTAGGTGTAGGAGAGGCGGCCCGATGAACCGGCGATGCGTCGACTCGTAGCAGCCCGGCGCTCGCGTCGCGTCGACCGCGACGTCTTTAACTATATATTCGAGGCGGCGGAGGGCAATGGTGTCGCTATCGGGCGGCGTGAAGTCGTCACGGCGCCTCTGGAGTTCGGTCTCGATGTTCTCGGTGCCTCCTCCCGCCGGTGAACGCGTAGTCTCGTCCAAATTCGATAGCGCACGCTTTTCACTATCGTGGTAGCTTCGTCGCGGCTCGTCGCACAGTGGGTCGGTCGAAACTTCTTCTATTTCATCTATGGAGTCGAGCCGAGGTGCTGACAAGTAGCTGATGCGGTGAACTATCTTCTCGCGTGGTCGATGTCTCACGCCGTGGAGTACCCAACCCAGGTCGGTCAGGGATGCGACGGGTTGATCGTCCGCTCCGCGTCGCACGGCGTGGGTTAACAACAGCTGCCAGTTGTCCTGTCCGATGAGCACCGTCGGCTTGCCTTCATATGTTACCTCCTTGGCTATGTCTTTGAGGTGATCGAGGCCGGAGATGAGCTCCGGTGGGACCCGCTGTGGCGATAAATGAAGCTTGTCCATCGTTCGCGCAGTTATCTCGAATTCTTCTATACTATATTTGCCGCCAATTTTCACGCGCACGCGCGTCGACTCGCTTGCGTCGATCCGCGCGCCCGCCACGCCCTCTATCGTAAACGGTGATGCTGTCCCTGTTGCACCCACCTTGTTAGCGATGTCTCTTTCTACTATGGTGCACGTAGAGCCGTCGTCCAACAGTGCGTAGGTCTCAACTTGTGACCTAGGGCCGCTAACGATGACAGGAACTATTTTCAACAGCGCCGTTTTCGTCTTGTTCCTTGCAGACGACACTATTTCCTCTTGCTCGGGCGGCGGCTTCGATTGCGGCGTGCTATGTAGTAGCGGGTGGTGGCTATGTTGACACCCGCTCGTCTCACACCTGCGTGCCTTGCACATGTGTTGATTGCGGCGAACACGTAGACACTTAAAACACAGGCGCTTCTCCTTGGCAATGTCCCAGCGCGCCGACACACTTTCTTTCTTGAACACTTCACAATTGTTTACCTTATGTTCGCCTTTCTTGCAGACCGGACAGGGCTCTGGCTTCGCTCGTTGTCCGTCGGCGCCGGCGTGGTAGGTGCGCGCTGGTCCTCGATGTGTTTGCTCCCGCCGGTCGAACGGCACATGTTCGAGGGGAGCAAAGTTGCCGCACCGTTCGGCGGCGAGATCTAAAAATTTGGTCAACGTTACCAAGTCAGGCTGGAAGGTAGGCTGCTCCGGAGCGAAGTCGTAGTACCGGAACCGTAGCGTAGGCGGGAACTTTTCTATGACGGCCCGCACTATCTCTGGGTTGTACAGATAGTGCGACCGCCCCAGCGCCTTTATCGTCGCGGTGATGTTCGCCACACGCGACGCGAAGACGCAGACATCCTTCGGATTTTCTGTGAGGCGCGGCAGCTCCCTCAGCTTCTTCATTTCAGCCATGACGAGCGCGTCGGGTCGTCCGAACCTGGCCTCAAGAAGCTGCATTACCTCTCTCGTCGACGTGTGGCCCACAAATAGGCAGTGGGCGGCGTCCCGCGCCGGCCCGCGCAGGCTCTTCCGCAGTCTCGCTATGGTCTCTTGCTCCGTCAGCTGTGTTGTTGCCTCTTCCACCGCTATTTTGAATGGTAGCCACTCCGCCGACTGGCCGCTGAAGAAGGGTAGGTCAGGAACCCTCGATGCTATTGCGGGCTGCGCCGCCGACCGCGCGGCGAGAGTGATGGCACTGGCGAGCTCTTGGATCGCCAACTCGTTCGGCTTGCTATCTTGACGCGTAGGCGGCTGGCGCGGCGCGTCAAGGTGTTGGTTTTCGGCGTCGTCCCCACCGGGGGGCCTCTGCGCCGATTCCCATCTTCTATTTTCTATAGTCTTCCGTATTTCCTGTAGCGTAGGCGAATGGTGCGGCGCTACAGGCTGGCGTGGCTCCCCGGTGGTATGGTTCCAGGACCCCTGCGCCAGGGCCGCTCTTCTATCTTCTATAATCAGTCTCTCCTGTCGTGGCGGCGGCTCCTGCAACACGACAAGTTGGCGGTTGCCCCCGGGGAGGCCCAGGCAGTAGGGCCTCTCCTCCGAGGTCTTCGTCGGATGACTATGAATGGGGCCTCGTGCTTCGGCGTCCACGCGGCACCCGGGCTCGTCGTCACGCGGCGGTGGTGGCGGCGGCACGGCGGGTGGTGGTTCCGAACTATGTTCAGGCACGTTGTGAGGCTCCATCGTGAGGGCGAGAGTGCTTCTGTCGACCCATTCCGACGTTCTTTCTTCACGGACCGTTTCATCTATTGAGTCCTCTTCGTCTGAAGTTTCCTCTTCTAGGACGCTGACTTTGGCCTCGGCCAACTCGACTCGAGCCCTGGCGAGCTCCAGCCGGGCCTCCGCCAGCTCCCGTCTTCTACTCGATGCTCTGGATCGTGCCGGTGTCCGTTCAGGCTTCTCTGGAACGGGGCTCTTCAACGCCCTGGTGGCGTCAGTCGACGTGGCTGATGTATCCGGGGCTGTGGTTGCCGTACGCGACTCCGTGGTCGTCGCGGACGACGCCGTCGGCTCGGAGCCGGACGGGGTGCCCGACGCGGATGCAGCAGGACGTGACGTGGACTCCTCCTCACGGGACGGGGGTCCGGCTTGACGCGGCGCTGACTTCATGCTTCTTGTCACCGGCATCTTCTATACAGCAGCTCTTGCAGTCTTCACCCAGGTCTCACAGTACGCTCAGGACGTGATCCGGCTCGAAGGACCAAAAAATGTGGTCGACCACCTTCGATATGAAAACGCCTGGTCTAGCACATTTAACTAACTATTAACTATCGCCGGATGACGCCCTGATTACGGCAGTACTGTGAGAGTGGGACGCAGATCGTAGACCGCAGAGAGCAGGCTGAGGCAGCTGATCTTGATGGAGCAGGGAGCAGGGTTCTTCAATGAAAGAGGTTCTTCAGTTTTCTTCGCTAGCTTTTCTTCCGATGTTGCGCTGGAGGACTTGTTGCGACTGATTGATTCTGCGCTGTCTTGCGCGCCTATGTCCCTCCTAGCGCAATACCGTAAGGAGAGCCGCTTTTATTGTTCAAATTGGTTGTACATTTTCATCACAAAGTTCTGACATTTTAGGCTATATCTTAAAAACTATAAGGGGTAGTTCAAAGCTACGATGTTCTATAGAAAGAGCTTACAATTACCCGTATTTTGACATATAACAATCTATACTAGGTATGATACCCAGGTTTCCTAGTCAGAATAAAGCGGAAAAATATCACAATTTTTGCCGCGCTATTGCAAACTATTCTATTTCTAGACTATTCTAGGCACTCTATCTATGACCTAGGGTTCTGACTAAGTGCACCTGGGTTATCCTTACCTAGCCTACCTATTTCTATGTTTCTATCTATATATCTATTATGTAAAATACGGGGTCAAAGTGCAAGGTGTAAACTGAACTTTAAAACTGCTATATTTTTCTATCTAACTACTCTAGTCTATATGTTGTGTGTGAAATAGGTAAGGATCATCTACTATTGTGTACCTAAGCTGTTAGATAGGATCCACCCATCACCTATCTTGAGAAATAAGGGTATGAAAATATCAGAAGTAAAACGCCTAAAAAACAACTCTAAACAATGCAAAAACTTATTCTAACCTATTCTAACTATGAGAAACGATGAACTTTATTAGGAAAACCTATAACTATACCTATAACTTATAAAACAATATCAGAAAACTATAATAAATAAAACTTAAAACTACGACTCTAAACACGTGAATAAACTATACAAAACTATAACGAACTGTACAAATACGTTACCCCCAACATGACCAGTGCATTCCACAAGCGATAAGCTACAAATTAAACACTAAAAAAACAATAATCTAATTGGAATTTGCACTGATCACGTTGGGTGTCTGAACTCGCGAGGAAAAACCGTAGCGGCTCGCGTCGACGCGCGAATCCGGCAGCTCGATGTCGCGAACAAAAAACTTGTTATTATGTGGCTTCCTTAAATAGGATAAGCGGAATCTCGTGTCCGTCCTTTTGAACTTTTTCTCAGGAACTATTAAACCTAGATACTTGAAATTCGACATAATTGTCAAGCTTGCTTACCCAAACATAAACCAAGGCTCAAAATTAAATAAAACATGTGTTTACTTTACGATCAGGACCCTGAAGCTCTCCGCAACACTATGGGAGAGCGGGCGCTGCGCTCAGTGCTGACGTCAGCACAGCGAGCCGCTGAACATCTGTCACCCACACAGGCTGACGCCATACGGAGATCTGTCAGGTGAGGACTAGAGTTACATCAAGACAGAATCCTGACGCTCTGTACTATAGCGTCTACTTATTTTGTTAAATGATGAGTTACAATACAGATACGAAAATTAATAATTCGATAGAATTGTGGATAGAATTCGGGAGAATTTTAAACTTGTTGTAAATAAAGCAAATCAAAGGAATTTTTGTTTAGATTTTTTGAACAAAAACCTCCTCTTACCTCTGTCACGCCTTTTTTTTTTCCAAAATTCATTGCTGTAAGAATTAAGGAGCCTTCGGAAAATTACGAAAAATTCTCATATAGAATTCGTATTTCCCTTTTTCCTTCTCCAAAACTAAACCGATTTTAATAATTCTTTCAAGAATAGTATGAGGAAGACTTTAAGTAAGAGGAGGACTTTGGCTGTCTGTATGTTTTTCTTTTATCAATTTTACGTAGGTACAATTACACCAGGACTGAGGCACGCAAAAGAACTTGTGACCGGCTTCTCAAACAGACTTACCTCAGAGGCCATCAATTCAAACCGCAACAACTAAAGGCTCTTAGTGCGAGCACAGGTCCGGCACTTCAAACAACGTTTTAGATTAGACATGATGACGTTCGCACATGCGCACTTTGCGAAAATTGTGCATGACATATGTGTAGGGTTGACTTAACACGCATCGTATGAACTACATTATACATTTCGTTACTTTTTATAGTTCATTCTGTTATTAAAAATAGTTTAAAATTAATGCTATTGAAATGCGTTCCTTGCGAAGCATGTGTGGCGTCACGCTGAGAGATAGAGTGAGAAATTGTGTAATAAGAGATCGATGTAAATTGAAAGAAGATGTTGTGACAAGAATAGAGAATGCGAATGGGTATGCTTCGTTGGTTTGGCCATGTGGAGAGGATGAGTGACAGTAGATGTACGAAAGAGATATATGTTGCTAATGTGAGTGGAAGTGTCGGCAGAGGGCGCCCTCGTAGGACGTATGCTGATCAAATCAGTTGCGTCCTACAAAAAGGGGAAGTGCGGAGTACTCGAAACCGACGGGCATGTATGAAGAGATGTATGGATGTGCATGAGGCAAAAGAGGTATGTAAGGATCGTAGTAAGTGGCGCGCCCTGGTCTCTGCCTACCCCACTGGGAAAGAGGCGTGACGTTATAGATAGATAGATAGATAAAAATAGTTTTTAAGCTAATGAATCACAGAAAATGTGAATTTAGCGTTATTTTCCAACGTTTATTTTTACTGTGAGGAGAAAAATAAAATATATTTTATGTAGTCAAATCCAAAAGGGTGCGCGTGCCTGACTGCATTCCCTTGTTCGGCTTCCCTCAAGTTACCACAGAGATTGTGAGGGGGGGTGGGGTATCTGAAGTCAGAGGGGGGCGGAGAGTGGCCGTTCTGTATGTAGAACTATATACTATTACCTATTCTGTGGTGCGAGCCTAAACAGGACACTGCAAGTTAAACAAGCATCTACACAGAATGGGGCTTGTAGATTCACCCGCCTGCAGATTCTGCTGTAAAGCAGAGGAAACGCCCATACACCTCCTCTGCGAATGCGAAGTGCTCATTCACAGCAGGAGTTGGATACGAGGGCGACACTGAAAGTTTCAAGAATGGACCAGTTAGTGACAATGCCAATGAAAAATTTATTTTAATTACGAATACTCGAACGATTACGAACTCTTTATCAACCTATAGCCGAAAATTTTATTCGATTGTCATTTGTTTTAACGATTTGGCGGCAATTTGAAAAGTGCGTGTCGCGAGGCAAAACGAATTTAGCAAGGAAAAATGTTTTCTCCCCAATTTATTACGATTTTCGTCGTGTTCCTAGTCAATAACAAAGTTAATGATAAACTTCGATTGGTATTTCATGATGAAGCCCTGTCTCTTGACACTTGTTTACAACTAGTTAAATGAGTTTAGGCATGATCGGAGTAATCTCAGTGATGATCTACCTGGGAGATGTCGTTCAACGGCGACAACTGAACAAAACGCCAATGCTGTGCAGCTCATGAGAGAGGCTGATAAGAGAGTGACCTACCAGCAGATTCAGGCAAGCTTCAGCATTGATATGAGTCAAGTGCAAAAGATCCTACACGAATATTAAGGCGTAGGGAAGCTTTGTACTAGATGAATACCCCATAATTTAACCGATTTCAATAATTTCATAGTAAAGCAGAGGGGGTCCACTGCTTCTCACAGAGGTTCCATTGAACGGGACGATACATAAAATGGAATGGAGGCCACTTCTAAAAATATTAAAAGTATTCCCAACCTCCTACTTCTATACACTTTTTATTGTCTAGAAACTTTCAGTGTGCCCCTCGTATCTATCCAGGTCGCAGTAGCTATTGGTCACTGACCAAGCCCTTACAACCAAATAATAATAATAATAGGTACAATTAATCCAAGCTGCATTTGTCCCATTCGCACTGGTAGCTCGGTTGCTCGGGAATAGCGCGACAGCAATAGATTTGGTACAAAAATTCTTCAAATGTCTTGCAGATTGCAGACCACGTTTCAAAAACTTACCTAGGGATTAACTTACTTAGGGATGAACCTCATCTGGCAGCACCGCTGCGTGCGGTCGCGTTCCGTCTATCTTATTTGCTCTAAATGACGTTCCTGAGTGACAGAAAAGGATGGAGCGACGGAAAAATGCGATGCGGTAGTGCCAGATGAGGTTCAACCCTTAAGGCTATCTGCAAGGCTCTCTTTCTTACAAGCAAACTTTTGCAATTAGCCATCCCGCTTCAATTGCGCGGCTCCGATCAGAATTTTCCGTTTTCTTTGAAAACCTGTATGATTTTACATGAATTTTCAAAAAATAAGAAAACCACATCATTTTATATTGTATTGTGAAGAATATTGTAAATTTTCATATTCTTCTGATCAACAATGTAAGAGTAAAACGGTTACAACTGGAAAAAAAGAGGCGACTTTGGAGTCGTTTTTCTTCAGTTTTATTCATTAAAATAGATTTCGAGAAAAACCACATCACTTCTCATATCCTGTAGATTATTCAGTTTTGTTTTCTGCTTAAAAAGTGCCATAGTTAATGTATAAAATGGTTACAAAGTTACTCAAAACCGGGCGGACGCCCCTTAATTTAATAACCCTGAATGACATTAACGCCTTCAAGGTTTTACAAAAATATTCATAGATGTTTCTATTGGCAAAGAGTATCTGTTTTGATTACACAAAACACTCGTTTCAGTATGAACACATCTATAGCGCGATGTAAAGTACAAGCCGCGCCATCTGTTGACGTGTTGGAGAATCTTCCATGTGTTAATAACGTAGAAAGAGAAGGTACTAGGTAGGAAGGTAGAAGGAAGCACGTGTCTTGTCATATTCACTCAATAAGAGATGCACATAGCAAATTCGCTCTAGTTAAAAAAGGAGATCGCTACCTTATTGCTGTCCTTATCGGCGTAACCACTTTTTTGTACTGACTCCACCTGACTCCAAGATTGTCACTTCATATAAATTGTATAGGATTTTATGACTATCGCTATCTCATACCCGGTTACACTGACATTCCGTCTACCAGCGTAAGCGAAAAATTCTTCGTCTATGGTTAATAACAAATTGTTATTTTGATTTTTTTGAACGGGCACTCAAAAAACTTTCTGTACGATAAAGATAGTATACCTTACAGAATAGAGGCATTCACAGCTGAGAGAGCGAGATGTACCTAGCGGTATCACTGTATAATAGAAAGAGATACGAGACGCGAGGCAATAGAACCGTTTTAAGGGATTTCGTCTTCTTGTAAAAATTCGGTTTCTGTGAATAATTGTGAACCTAAAGTGAAATCGTCGATAATTTTGTGAAATATACTAACACTATTTCATTAAATTATTACACGTTAGATAGATAATAATTATGCACAGAAATCGAATTTTTACCCTGCCGATAATCTCCTGAAAACGTCCAAAAACGGTTTCATTTGACAACTCGTGTCAGTTCCTCTACTACTGTAAGGTATACTATTTTTATGGTCTGTACACGCGGACCTATTGGGCTGAGTTCTTTTTTTCCTAGATCGTAAGTTTACAGTTAATTATTAGTTACTATAATTGTTAACTTGTTCTGATTTCAGATCTGGGGGCATAAACGCTGATCATCTGTGCGACGAAAGACAAAATGGCCGTGGCAGAGACTCTAAGGTACAGTCACAGCCCGCCCCGGACACTGCATACAACAGAGATTTTGTATGCATACAAAACATTGAATTTGAAATGCAGTTGAAATGCGCTCCTTGCGAAGTATGTGTGGTAGTACTTTGGTTGATCGAATCAAGAACAGTGTGATAAGGGATTGGTGTAAGTTGAAGGATGATATAGTAACAAGGATTGAGAGGGGTATGCTTAGATGGTTTGGTCACGTAGAGAGAATGAATGAAAGAAGACTTACGAATGAAATTTATCAAGCACAGGTGTGCGGAAGTGTTAGGAGAGGCCGCCCGAGGAAAACATACCACGATCAAATCAATGATCTTTTCCGAAAAGGACCGAGATCCGACCGTAAAATTATGCACCTATTTCTTAGGCGAACGAAATGTGATTCTAGTGTATGTTTACACAGGGGTTAATTCAACGCCGCCAAGTTGCCTAGAAAAATCCTACCGCAAGTACCTTTACCATTATGATTTTTGGTATAACTTTTTCCACTTGTCTGTTAGGGAAGTAAATGAGGTGCCATCGGAAGGAGACTGATCTAAAGTACTGGAAAAACGAGGGCTGCTACCTCAATCTGCCGCAACTATGGGTTGCCAGGTTCAAAGAAGTCATTTTTTAACCCTTTTGATTCCTGTACTTATAAAAGAGATCCGTGACTGACTGACAAACAACGCACAGCCTAAACCGCTGAAGATAGAAACATGAAATTTGGAATAATTATGTATTACTAGCGTTAACCTGCGACTTTGTCCGCATAAATTATATACCAGATTTTAAGTCAGATCATAAGCTATCAAACAAAAAAAGTTTTATTATAATCGGTTCAGTAGTTTTCGTGTGATGCTCGTTCAAACACACAAAGCAAAAAAATTCTATCGAAAAGTCTCGGGTCAAAAGTTCGTCATTTATAAATCAAATAATAATGTTGTATTGCAGGCGTTGAACCTAGCATCAGATCTGCGTGCGCAGCTGAACGAGGTGGACTCAATAGTGAACGAGGGGGTAAGGGCCGCGGAGAAGCAAGGGGGCAAGACTATGCAGGCCAGGTGAGCGATTTCTCCATTCTTATTTGGTATTCAATGTAAAGCCGCCGCTTTGTCGCGTTATCCGTTTATTTCCTTAATTGAAATTGTATCTTACATCGAAATTGATCTTCGCTTCGATGTGCACCAGCTACTCCTTCAATTTGATTTAATCCTAGTAGTGCGTTTCCACAGAAGCGGAGATATACCGGGCTACTTTTTATTCAGTGCACAAACTTTCACAACGTATTAGGTATCGTCAATAGACACCGATTTTTTTTTTTTTAATTTTGTCTCTTATTTTTGCCATCCCGTAAACTTGAATAAAAATTGCTGTGCTGATCGTACTGTTGATAACAACCGAGCCGATCGAGGAAGCGACAACAGGTGACAGTTTGGTCAGTACAAACCAAACATTTTTAATGAATAAGTTTAGATGCAGTTATTTTTTTTTATTTTTGTTCTAAACCGGGTTAAACAAAAAAACACGGGTATTCTTAATTTGTTTGTGCACTGAATAAAAAGTAACCCTGTATAAAATCTACAAATCGAATTCCGATTGAAATAATCAAGCTATTATTGGTAAAGAACTTTGGCGAATTTGGACCCAGCCATTTTTACGAAAACTAAAAGCCCTTCAGGACGGCGGTCATAATTATTACAAACAGAAAAAATTAAGGCATTTTTTAAAAAAACTTCCTCATCTCTAGAAGTCCGGGTCCAAAAGTAGAAATTACTAGTAAAATAGACAAATCATCCAAAAAGCAGTAGCAAAACGCAAACATGACAGCTATTTTCATCTAATATTATCACTGAGGTAGTTTTTGGACGTTACTGAATTTATTTGGCTTTATTGAACTGATAGTGTGTGTGATTTCGTTTGATTCCATTATCATAATATTGTACGGTTATCGTGAATTTTCATTAAAACAAACATAATATAACGGACGTTACCAGAATGATGCAAGAACGTTTTGTTAAAATAGTTCATTTATTTATTAACTTTTCACAAGCTTTAGTTCACAGAATTCACTTCACAATTTTAGTTCACTATAATATACACTTCACAACTTTTTCACAATCACGACTTTACTTTGATAACTGGGCAGAGCTTCCGCTCGCTTTGAGAGTAGAATAAAGACTAACTGACAATACGTTCGACAAAGCTATTTATAGTTTGTCTGCACGTGTCACTGTGCCACGCCAAACACGTGTTGTTGTTGTTGATCGAAAGCATGTGGAATCAACTTCATAACGTTATTATAATTCAAAATAAGATTTGTGATAGTTAAAGTACAAGTGTTTGACATTAAAATATATTAAAAGAGATTTATTGAATAGAAACAGCAACAAAAACACGTGACCTTATTAAAAACCTTACAATAATGAATGCGTAGAAGATTGAGTGGGCTACCTAATAAGAAAGATTATGAGTTTCACACACTTGATACAAAAGGTATCATAAGGAGAAATACCTTTCCCCCAACTTCTACAGATTACAACCAATTTCCTTTTTTGTTAGTTTTGTTTCACTCTACACTTATTACTAAGTTTCATTCATGTATGGGACCTATATGTCTGGGTCTCACATTATATGGCCTTCCGCCAAACTTCTTTAACACATCTCCGCTCCGCTTTAAGTTTACTTGTAAAAAATAAAACACTGACACACTTATAATGTTGCGGATTATGGTTGTAGGTTAGAGACGGCACACAAATGGTTGCTGCACCCGTCCGCGGACCCGTCCACCAGGGTCGAGGGGCAGAAGGCGATCAACAGCATCGTGTCCCAGGGGCAGAGGGTACGTGACATTACATATCGCCGTAGTTTATGTCTGTTTAAGCATGTCTGGACAGTTCCATACATTTTAGATTTAGTATAGTCTTGGCGCAAACAGATGTCGCTACTGGCCTGAACGAAAGATAAATCTTAATTTAACGTTATTAGTCCACTATTATTTGAGTTTTGTTCCACGAAAATAAATTATATATGTCGGCGACAGTCAAGTCATGAGTACGGACGGTCTATCGATGCGCGTAGTGCGCACAGGTGCACGAAAGTTACGTCGGTCTTACGTGGCGCGCAGGTGCGCGCAGGTGCACGTAGGTGCACGCAGATGTTTCCGTTGCCCCCACCTCATCGTGCACTATAAATAACAGAGTCGAACAAGGGCACGGGTCAGTCTACTTGAGAACGCCGCAGAGTGCACACGCCGCTTAACCTAGCCCTATGCGTCTTTATATGCTGGGCGTTGCTATGTAGTTTCTTGCTGTTTATTTGTGAAGTAGTGTTAAATATAGAGTCAGTGAAAATAATAAAAGACAATGCTCATGAAGGAAAGAGAGATCAGATTCTTGCTATTCATTGGAAAACATGTATCACACCAGGACCTATCACTCGTCCCCGTTATATAGATTAAATTTCTTAAATTTTTTTATAACACATGTGTTTAAAACGTATTTTAACGTAATTAAACATTGCTGTAGTACCGTTACTCACCACCGTCCTGTACTTGCGCGAGTTGGCAACTAAGAAGGTGGCAACTTTCTTAGTATGGGCATTGACCCTCTGTTGTGTATAATTTATATACTCTATGGTTTAAGGTAAGCTCGTATTGCGACGGGCCGCATCGGGTCGGGCCGCAGAGTACGAATCCGCCCAAATCCCTTATTGTTCGTTCACTTATTATCTGTGCACTCACAAAACTGGAGGTTGATGCATTTCAGATACTCTACAGTACCCCAAAGACTCGAGAGCCACAAAAACTTTCTGAAGTGTGTCATCTAGCTATGTGCGAAGTGGGTGTTGGGAACTGTTAAGTTGATCGCAGCGCCCGGGGTGGCAGAATTTTGTTCATACAAAACTGCAATACCGACTCGACTAAAATGTATGGGACAGCAGATTTTTTTTATTTTTTCTCGATGTTGGCCCCAAAGTGAAAGTTATTCAGTTTGATGGTCTGAAGCACCCTCTTAGGTATTACTAGGGTGTTTTGTTACACCCTGTTTACAAGATACCTATCAATGAGGGTCCTCAAGCTAGATTCCGCTAGAGCCTGGAACTGCCCAGGCCGATTTGGATGTCTTCAAATAGTCCCCGAACAGAAGTCGGCCGGCGTAAGTAGAACCTGTCCAAATGGGGTTTTATCGGTGGATCAGACCTTAGGTGTGAATGTTAGAGCGATGATAGCCCTTACGGAAGAGAGCTAGCGCCTCAATACTGTTAGCGTTAATGGACGCCCCTAGCGCCCCTAGCGCCAATACCACCACCCCGCGCCCGTGACCATATGAGGAACTACACTGAACTTCCGATTATCATCTCCCAGTGATTACAATTATAGAAATGGGTTCTAATTAGTAATTTATAATTATAATTTCAAGGTGTATTTATTTAAAATTTAATATTTGATCTATTCTATTATTCTTAACATATTCACTGTAAATTAATTGTTAAATTGGCTAACATAGTTATCGACTTGTTTTGACGAGTGTATTTAAGGCGTTACAATTTTGAATTTTGTCATTCTTTATAATCTTGAGCTGCATAACGAATCGCTGCCCGATTACCCAGCGACAATAAAAATCTGAATCGACACCATCTTATCATTTTGGCCTCCTCTGATCCACCTTCAGTCACAATACTGAGGCCGCGGTTCGATTCCTGGCCTGTAAAGTCACCAGCAGATATATCTTAGCAAACAAGGTGGTCAAATATTTCTAAGCAGTTCTAATTTTAAATATCTGA
This sequence comes from Agonopterix subpropinquella, assembly GCA_922987775.1. NCBI lineage: Eukaryota > Metazoa > Arthropoda > Insecta > Lepidoptera > Depressariidae > Agonopterix > Agonopterix subpropinquella. The sequence continues at coordinate 14,045,867 of OV277716.1, forward strand.
TAGCGACTGTACCACTAAGTTCTTCGGAATTTATGTACGGTTGTATTTATCATTTACTAGCTCGGCGGTGAAGGAAAACATCGTGAGGAAACCTGCATTCCCGAGAATGAAAAGAAAATACCATAAGTTCGGAGGTATGCGTAAATATGAGTGAGCTTGGGGCGAACACAAAAGGACCAGCGGTGGTCTCCGTGTTACAACGACCCTCCTTGCTTGCAATAGCCCAACCACAAATAATAATAACGAGCTTTTACCCGCGACTTCGTCCGCATAAATTATATACCAGATTTTAAGTCAGATTATAAGCTATCAAACAAAAAAAGTTTCATCAAAATCGGTTCAGTAGTTTTTGCGTGATACTCGAACAAACAAACAAACAAACAAACAAACAAACAGAGAGACAAAATATCAAAAAATTGGTGATTTGGAATCAGGGACATCTAAAAACCATATCGTAATCTTTTTTTTTGTAAATATCTTCAATGTACAGACACACATCCGTTACAGTTTTATAATAGTTTAGATAGGTGTGAATGTGGTGCTACCCCTCATATCTTGCCCTTCATGCCAGCAAACGTGCACTTGAATGGAGCATAGGGTATCCGTATGGTAAAATACTGGGTCGAAAAAATATAGGTAATATGACATACCACTGACTCAGTAGAAGAAGAATTCGTGAGAGGACACCTTTGCCCAGCAGTCCTCCAGTGGGATCCTACAGTCTATAACCATGTCTGGACAGTTCCGTACATTTTAGAATTAGTATAGTCTTGGCGCAAACAGATGTCGCTACTGGCCTGTAGTGCGATTTTTGAACATCATACGAGCGACTTCGGCAGTAGAAAATGCATAATCTCCATAGTAATTTTGACATTTTCTGTCGGTCGTATGAGTTTCAAAAATCGCACTTCTGAACGAGAGATAAATCAATTAAACGTTAATAGATCACTATTATTTGAGTTTTGTTCCTCGGAAATAAATTATATAGATAAATTTTCTTAAAAATTGTAATAACAAATGTGTTTACCACGTATTTTAACGTAATTAAACATTGCTGAAGTACCGTTACTCACCACCGGCGCTGTACTTGCGCGAGTTTTCATATAAGAAGGTGGCAACTTTCTTAGTATGGGGATTGACCCTCTATTGTGTATAATTTATTTACTCTATGCTATAACTTAAATGATAATAATTGCAGATCGCAGACGGTCTCCAAGGACGCGAGAAGGCAGAAGTGTTACAGCTGTGTTCAGATGTACAACGGTTGTCTGACAAATTGGCTGACTTGTGCATGAGTGGGAGAGGGGACAGCGAGGAAGCGAGAGCTATAACAAGGTTCGTACAATTTTAATAGGACTTTCGGAGAATTGTTTGCCTTATTAAAAAAAAATGTATTTGAAGGCTGAAATAAATTAAGAGTTGAACTTCATCTGGCAGTACCGCATCGCCTATTCCTGTCGCTCTATCCTTTTCTGTCACTCAGGAACGTCATTTGCTAGAGCAAATAAGATAGACGAAACGCTATCATGGGTCTGCTGCAAGAAATCTCCTCAATCCTTATTTGCTCCAGCAAATGACGTTCCTGAGTGACAGAAAAGGATAGAGCGACAGGAAAAGGCGATGCGGTGCTGTCAGATGAGGTTCAACCCTTATAATTCTATCTTTAAACTTGACCAGAAATATAAAACACTCACTCGCTCGCCATGTTGCGGGAAATCTTTCTAACTTATTTTTGTACTTGCAACATTAATAGGGTCTAATAATTATGTTGACGGTTTTTTAAGACCATCATCAGATCATTGAATTTCGCGATATCGATGTTGCGTTGATATAAAGAAAGTTACTCAGTATGAAAACTCTTAAAACCGTCAGCATATTAAGAAGGACGGGTCCATATAATAGTGACGATCCCAGTATCCCATTTTGTATCTCTAATTATTGAATGGAGATTAGACTAATCTCCAGATACAAAATGTAAACAAAGAAACGTCACTGTCAAAGTGACGTTTCGTGGTCAGCAACTTTTGGTACATTTTTTAATAATAACATTATGTAGGCACAGCACTTACCAGATTGCGGTGATATTACAAAAGACAATGCGGGTTGTGTATGTACGGTTGGCGCCTTATTTTTTTCCGTTGTTTTTGGCGCGGCCAGCAACCAAACTTGAATATTTTATTTCAGAATAAAGTAACAAACAAAACTTATTTTCTCAAACATGCTTGGAAATGTGAGTATTATTTTAACAACCTTCTTCGAGATAAATCGAAATTGCAGTACTGGCCAAATACATGCGCGCAGCGGCCGGCAATGTTGTATGAAAATCCATATCTGTCGTGTTTAACGGCCAAGTAAATTAGTAAATTACATAGTAAACTCATATCTGTCGTGTAATTTAAAAATGGAACGATCTTTTGCTCCGAAACATGGCGACCAAGGAGGTAACTTATCAAAGGTTTTATTTAAATTTCGAACTGGCTTGCAAATAGAAAGCTGTTCATTGAAAAAAAAAAATTGTTGTTCGTTGTTCGTCATTGATTTTGAAAAGAGTTTTAATTTCCGCGAATTATTTGAGAAAATTAACTGTTTTAATTTCCGCGCATTATTTGAGAAAAGTACTATACACGCCTTGGCCACAACTAGGCATTGATGGACTTACGTATGTGTGGCTCGGCTTCGCCTCGGCCCACATTTACACGTTCGTCCATCAATGCCTCTGTTGCTGGCCGCTGCAGTAATGTACTATAACATGTATATCCCTAAACTCAGTCCGGACTCCGGACGGTGATATAAAGGCTTGAAGTTGAAAATATTACCATTACGAGCACTTCTAGCCTTTATATCTCAGTTCGGACTGAGTTCCGAGATATTTGTAATAACAAGTTTTGTTTTTAACTTTATTCTGAACTATAATATTCAAGTTTGATTGATGGCTGCGTTAAAAAAATAAAATAAAAACGCAATTTTTAGGCATAGGCTTTTGTTGTCTATCGATAAATAAGAACAATACTCGTAAAAAATTGAATGAAATTTTTAAATTACGTTATGTAGCTCATTTCTTGACTTTTTAGTGCTATGCGTAGCGTCCGCACGTAGCGTATGGACCGAAGACGATATTAACTAATCGAGATTATCTATCTAAGACGAAATGTTGTGAACAGGGAGCTGACAGACAAACTGCACGAACTGAAACGTGCGATGGAGCGTGCGGTGGTCAACCGCGTGGTGGAGGACTTCATCGACGTGGCAGCGCCTCTGAGGCACTTCACTGACGCCGTTAACGCGCCTGAAGGTATGCGTTGAAATAAAATAATCTCGTAGTAAACTAAAGTAAAATAATCTAGGTTCGTTAATCGTGTAACACTTTTAAGATAGGTAACAAATAGATGGAAGCTGCTTGTATTATTGAAGCCTTATGATCAGTGATCGGAATAGGTAGAGTCGATTAGGTTCAAGGCGTAAATATTTGTGTGATGAATATTAATATTTCTATTCGATTCATAGGTGTAGGGCATCTATAAAGGGCGTGCACCCCGTTTAATATAGAACGCATACAATTTTACGCCCTATATAGATACAAACACCCATGAATCGAATGCAAATATTAATATTCATCACACAAATATTTACGCCTTTAACCTAATCGACTCTACCTATTCCGATCACTGCTGATTACTCCCTCGGGGAATATAGTCGTGAGCATATGCTTATGCAGTTTTAAGATAGGTAACAATTAGACGGCACCTGCTTGTATTATTGTAGCCAGGCGTGAATACGCGACCCGAAAATCGGGAAGCGGGACGGTTAGCGCCTCAATGGTCTTAATCTTGGTTCCGGGCAGCGGCGGGACTCCATACGTCGTGGCGAGAATACAGAGCCCACTTCAGTTGCCTATTGAATTTTCAATCAGTGGGACCCGCCTGTTAAAAATTAAAAAAAAAAAGGATTAGGGGAAGCACAACAGGCTCGGTGCAGCCTTAATGCTTCTATCTCAGATATTTACTCGAGACGCCGTTAAATATCATAATGTTTAAAAGTTTAATTCAACACGTGTAGTAAATTCGTAACAATGTACAAAAAAAAATTGTATTAGAATGCTGTGCGCAGTCATAATTGAAGTGCGAATTTGATGTAATTTAATTTGTAATATTTTTAAGATCGAGTGTTAGTTTGTACTTTGTTACTGTGCCAAATAAATAAAAATAAAATAAAACGCCTGTGAGACTGATCTATCTAGCGATTCGTGTTATTGACTATGTTGTTTGTGTGTCTTAGGCACGCCGAACCGCGAGGGCAACTTCCGCGACAAAGCGAGCGCTCTAGCAGCCTTCAGCCAGCGCTGTGCCACGGCCGCGCAGCTCGTGGCCACCGGCGCCGGCCACAACAAGCGCCTCGCCGACCAGCTCGCCCACAACGCGCAGCAGGTACTGTGCACTGAGTACTGCAGGCATGTCCAACAAGTCGTTGGTGGGCCAAATCTTTGACTACTTATTTATTACTAGCGGCCCGTCCCGGCTTCGCACGGGTGGACGTCTAATCTTTTCTAGCAATAAATATAGCCTATGTTACTCAGGGTGAATGCAGCTTTCTAATGGTGAAAGAATTTTTTAAATCATATATTTTTTATATCATTTTTAAATCGGCCCAGTACTTTTTGAGCCTATTCATTACAAACATACAAAAATAGGTACAAATCTTTCCTCTTTATAATATTAGTGTAGATAAGGACTCGCCTTGCGGTAGCATTTCCCCTCTGCCACGGTATAATACAAATTGATCATTAAACGAGACAGCCTATAATTGCGAAACAATAGTTTTGAACTTAGAACGTTTGGGGTTCACACGAGACTACTTTCATGATTTTTAACATTCAAAATTAGAATCTAAAGTTATGGGGAATAAAATCCAAAGTTGCGGATTTCATGTTACCTCGCCCCCCGCAAAAGTGGCAGAAATGTATGTTAGTAGAATGACACGCGTAGCTAGTCCCTATATAGGGTGAAATTGATATCATTAGCATCCTTTTAAACTAAGAGTCTAACCATCAAACTGAACACCTTTACTATGGGAGCAAACCAATCAAATCAAAAAATAAAAATCTGCTCTTCCATACATTTGAGTACTCTTTCCATACGTATCTCAAAAGACAAAGTGCCCGAATTTGATTAGATAAAAAGTTCATGTTGATGACATGACGTTATTGTCTAATCAAACTTGGGCACTTTCATTTTTCAAGCTATTTTATCAATAACGAGCTTTTACCCGCGACTTCGTCCGCATAAATTATATACCAGATTTTAAGTCAGATGATAAGCTATCAGACAAAAAAGTTTCATCAAAATCGGTTCAGTAGTTTTTGCGTGATACTCGAACAAACAAACACCCAAACAAACGAACAAACAAACAAACAAACAAACAAACAGACAGACAAAAAATCCAAAAATTGGTGCTTTGGAATCAGGGACATCTAAAAACCATATCGTAATCTTTTTTTTGTAAATATCTTCAATGTACATACACACTTCTATTACAGTTTTATAATAGTTTAGATTGTAATTTATGTTTACAGGTAGAGAAATTATCTCCACAACTCATCGCCGCCGGTAAAATCCGCCTGCACTACCCTGAAAGTAAGGTAAGATGACAGGTACACAAAGACATGCGGTTTATCTAGAACTCTAGAACTTAAGATATAAAAAACTGGATAAACGTTGAATTTTTTAATAGATAAATGATAAATCAATATACACAATTCCCAAAAATACACACGAATTCATTATACACTGACCTGCAATACTAAGTAGGTACTACACTTTTAATATTTAATTTTTTTCAAAACTAGTTAGAGATTTAAAATAAAAAACGTTTTATAGCAAATTTTATCATTATCAGCTATCTTTGTAACTATTCTTTGTAAATTAAACTCTTTTTCGAGTCCTTTTTATTTCGAAAGTATATCTTGTGTACTTTAAAAGTTATTGCAATTTTAAAAGTGTGATACTTAGTTTTGCAGGCCAGTGTAGTTTGTGTGTACTTAAATAACATTTTATTACGTTAAAATACGTGTTAAACACATTTGTTATGAAAAATTTTAAGAAAATTAATCTATATAATTTATTTCCGTGGAACAAAACCCAAATAATAGTGATCTAATAACGTTTAATTAAGATTAATCTCTCGTTCAGGCCAGTAGCGACATCTGTTTGCGCCAAGACTATACTAAATCTAAAATGTATGGAACTGTCCAGACATGATATTAGCAAAATAAATATTATGTTGGTTACTTTCAAGTTAGCTAAGTTGGTCAATACACTAGACCAGAGGTTGGTTTGCAGCTCGAGCCGAAGGTGAGGGTGTAATTAGAGCCGAGAGTGTAATGAATAATGAAATGACAAATGCTCACGCGTTTCATAAGACTTTTATCAACAAAAAATAAATAAAATGTCAATAAAGAGGTTATGTTAAATATTTAAGAAAAGGCGCACGGATTTCGCGATTTATGAACTTAAAAGCAGTGCAATAAGAGCCACTTTACGAGCAAGTGTGTTGAAATTAATAACTTGTTTCAGGTGTCGGAGGAGCACTTCAACAATCTAAAGAGCCAGTACGCGGAGGCGGTCTTACGGGTGAGAGACCTCTGCGACCAGGCTGTCGACCCTCTGGACTTCGTTCGTACTGCCGGTGAGAATTTTGCTATAGTCGGCTGTACCGCTCATTGAGTGCGACAATGCTCTGGATATTTTATCTCATGTGCGTGCGATAGTAGATACCACAATATCTACTATCGCACGCACAACGTATAACAAAGAGTATCTATTACTAGATACAGTATGGACACTCCCTTCCTCCCACCAACTTTTTACCTCACCCCAGCCTCACCCCCTCTATCGCCCTCGGCAGTTACCTGTAGCCTAGATTGTCACCATCTAGAATTTATGTTTTCGAAACAAAGAGCATAGGTATAGGTGAAGGATAAAAACTCTTTTTTGAATAGACGGGTGTCAATGCGTTTTATTTACGAAAAAAGAAATAAATGAAAAAAAAAATTACTGTCTGGGCTCTAGGCAAACAAACGGCAGAGATTTTAAAACGCTAACGCTTATTGTCTTAGTTTTGCTCCCCGGCCTATTTTCATTTTGCAAGACAATTCAGGAGTGCGATTTTTGAATCTCATTCGCTGAGTTCAGCAGTTGAAAATGTCAAAATTACTACGGAGATATGCATCTTTCTACAGCTGATTTGACTTTCAAAAATCATACTTGAGGAGTGCGATTTTTGAAAGTCAAATCAGCTGTAGAAAGATGCGTATCTCCATAGTAATTTTGACATTTACAACTGCTGAACTCAGCCATATTCAGCGAATGAGATTCAAAAATAGCACTCCAGGTGCAAGATGGGCATACATTGTGCGATATACGGCTGTCCAAGCCATTATAAAGATAATTATAGAAGATTCTTCAGATTTCCAAAGGAAGAATCAAGGTTAGTGGTTTTTTTACTTTATGTTTATGTTTATGGTCTTTATTTTACGGTACCAATCTCTTTGATTTTTCCCACTCGTTCATCGACTATGTCACGCGCGCCATCTGCCCGTCACAAGTTGTACCGCACGCAACTTAATTTGTGGCAACCATAAACCCGTTTCGCATGTGCTGACGTCATCTTGTCAATTTCATTTTTTTTGTATACAGTGTCCGGGCTGTGGTAGATACACAAATAATTAAAGCTTTGAAAATCAAGGGAAAATTCTTTCTTAGAAAAACAAAAAGAAGCCAAGAGAAATAATCGAGCCAAAGGGGTCCAACGATTTTTATATGGAGAGTGGCATCGTTTGCGTTTATTAAAAACTTACAGACTTCCCGAAATCTTGCTTACTTACAGAAATCGATCATCATCATCATCATCATCATCATCAGCCTATAAACGTCCCACTGCAGGGCACAGGCCTAACCTCAAGGCGGGTGTATGGGCATTAGTCCACCACGCATGCCCAATGCGGATTGGTAGACTTCACATACACATCAGAATTTCTTCTTCAGTGTATGCAGGTTTCCTCACGATGTTTCCTTCACCGTTTGAGAGCAGTCGGTATTACGTACATAAGTTAGAAAAACTCATTGGTACATGGCATGTTTTCCGTGCGGATTCGAACCCGGACCTCCATAATTGGGTGTCCATATCTCTCCGCAACGCGCCACCGATGCTTTTAACAGAAATCGATAGCTAACGTCAATATAACCGAAAAAATGTCTTTGACAAATCTTTGTACGGGTTGAGACACATTTGCTGGCAGCGACCTGCGGCCAGCCCATACAAAACTGTTATTTAGTATGGGAAGCCGGCTTCCGGCGCCGGTCGCCGTCGGTAAACGTGTCTCAACCCTAAAGCGTCTCATTTTAAAGATATACACGTAATTTCAAATATTATGGATTTTTAAACATGTTACAGCCATGTTGTGCTATTTCGAATCAAATTAAAGATTGAAAAATTAAGTCTCGGGCGGGACTTGAACCCGCACCCTTCCAAACCGGGGAAGTGCGTTATCCAATTTCGCTACCGAGTCCACTAGCCATAGAACGAAATTTTCAATCTGTTGCGTCTTGAGGGGACGTGTGCGACATCTACTGGAAGTTATTACAAACTAGCCATAACTAGTTGTTACCGGTTTGGAAGGGTGCGGGTTCAAGTCCCGCCCGAGACTTAATTTTTCAATCTTTAATTTGATATACACGTAAGTATCTAAACTTGATATTAATACCTACCTACTGACTTTGGTTTCTTTTAAGGAAAAATAGCGGACGAAAACGCGGCCAAAATCTTCTTACCCCTTTAACACATTCGCGGACAGTGAACGAGACACAACAGAATTTTTATTGTTATCACTGCTATAGCGGTCAATGTCCGCGAATGTGTTAAAGTTTGTTGGCTTCGTAGTTCTGTAGATTATGTGGTGAGTCAGTGAGTGAGTGATGTGAATGTGACTTGCAGGGGAGCTGATGCAGAAGCACACGTATCTATGCGAGGACGCCATAAGGAATAACGATTCGCAGAAGATGGTCGACAACACCTCCGCTATTGCCAGGTAAGTTGTTGATAATGCACGGTTCGACATTATTTTATTGTTTTTGGAAGACCAACAGCACATTCCTGTTCCTTTGAAATTAAATGAAATTTTTTATACGGAATATGTAAATAATTTGGTTATTGATTGTTCACATTCGCTTGATATATAGGGTGTTAGGGTAAACAGTAGGGTAGGGGTGATTGTACCCATAATGCTGAACAACTTTCGCTAAGAAACCTATAGAAAATACTTTTAAAAAAATGTTCGGTTCCCATACTAAATGCAATTAGCTGGTCAAAGTTTTGTATGAAAAGTAAAATAAAATTTTGCGAATATTCTACAGGTTTCTTAGTGAAAGTTGTTCAGTACCATGGGTACAATCATGCCTTAAAGTAATGCAACTGTTTACCCTAACACCCTGTACCTACGATTATGACTTACAGTCAGTATTCAGTCTTTCAATCTGTTTTTTAAGAGGATGATTAGACTATCTAATTAAACAACTTTCTCTATGGGACTAACATCAAAATCGCGGGATTCGACAAATGTATGGGATAGCTTATTGCGATGTGTGGGATTCGCCAAATGTATGAGGGACAGCTTATTATTTTTCGCGATTTCTAAGTTGTCTCCATACAGAACTCCTTCCTCATCTCCTAAAAAAATCAACAGCATAATAAAGAAGGACCCTGTATATTCTTTTCTGTATTTAGTTCATAGATAATTTCCTCCACAGACTAGCGAACCGAGTGCTTTTAGTGGGTGGATCAGAGCGTGACAACACGGAGGACGGTGACTTTGCGCAGGCTTTATCCGGTGCGCACGCGCGCCTGCAGGCCGCCATCCCGCCCGCCGTGCACCGCGCCAAGGACGTGGCGCTCGGCAACCTGCAGCTGGCGCCCGCCTGGCGCTCCGCCAACAGCGAGGTACTGTACCACCTGCTACATTATTAACCTAGGCAATCTTCGTTACCGCAGGGTCCCCGACAAAACCTGAAGCACAGTACATAGTATAAGAGATAAGTGTACTTTTTGCAACCATCAGCAGCAAGGCTGATTCAGTGTTTATGGGGTGTAGAGCTTATCTGTGATGGAGATGGACCAGGTCTGCCTGCATAACTCCAGTCGGTTTAGGAGTTATTGATGATTAAAGGTCTGTAAAAAATTAACGATCAGCTGCAAGGCTGATCGTATGTTATTGTTGTAGTATGTACTGTAGCTATGTGAACAGTACAAAAACTGACATGGTTCATCAGTTGGTTTAGGAGATACAGCCGTTCAAAGGTCGGAACTTTGACTGGCTGTATCTCCTAAATCGACTGACAGAACTTGAGTTTTTGTACTGTTCACATAGCTACAGTGCATACTACAATAATATCATATGATCAGCCGTGCAGCTGATCGTTAATTTTTTACAAACCTTTAATCATCAATAACTCCTAAACCGACTGGAGTTATGCAGGCAGACCTGGTCCATCACCATCACAGAGATGCTCTACACCCCATAAACACTGAATCAGCCTTGCTGCTGATGGTTGCAAAAAATACACTTATCTGTCGAAATAACAAGGTGTTAGGGTAAACAGTTACATTGCTTTAAGGGGTGATTATACCCGTGATACTTTCCCTAAAAAACCTATAGGAAATTCGCAAAAAATCGACTTTTCATACAAACTTTTGATCAGCTTATTGCATCTAGTATAATAAATAATAATAAAAATATTTATTTTTCTCTCTACAAAACACATGTTAAAGATACACAGAGTAGGTACTACCCGTTTGCTTGGAGTTGGCCGTCGATGACCGTTACAAAATTTCGTCACAGGCACATTAACTGGTCCCGTCAACAAAAAATAATATAACAAGCAAATAAAAATTTAAAATTAAAAGCGATATTAGTGACCGGGACGGACATGCCGTTCTTGGTTGCGTTGCTAAAGGTTATAAAATTGCGTTTAATAGGGTCTCTTAGGGGTGCGGTACGGTGAAGCGGGAAGGGAGGGAGCGGCCAACTCGAAAAAAACGACTAGTAAAATGCTAAAAATAATCACAATAGTAACATGTAACTAGTCTTGTGGGGAGACTGGTGCCGAAGATAGAAATTATTCGGAATTTCAGGCCACCAGATCTCTTCTCCACGGACATTTTTGAGGTTAACACTACGATATTAGAGAAAGACAGAAAAAAAAGGAAGTAGGAATAACAAAACCTACTTAGTATGGACAGTCAAAATTTTTTTTTTTGCGAATTTCCTATAGGTTTCTTAGGGAAAGTTGTTTAGTATCATGGGTACAATCACCCCTTAAAGTAATGAAACTGTTTACCCTAACACCCTGTATAAGACAGTAATCCATTTTCATACAATGGTACCTAAAGCGGCGTACGCCTCGTAACACGCACACACTGACAATATCTCCGCGTAGCCCCGTCTGGCGCTGCCTTGGCTGCCTTAGATATCGTCGTACGTACGGCGAGCACACATACAAGCCGCGATTAGTACCATTGTATCAAGATGGTATTACTGTCTTATACTGTACCCGAAGTCATTTAGTAATGCAGCGAAAAGGCCGCAAAAACAGCCAATCGTTGCAAGGCGTTGAAAGTGGTACATCTTGATTGGTCAATGTAATTTCGCGCGCTATTAAAATTTGTCAACTGCGACAGGTACATCGGGGGAATTTATAAATCTGGTACTACTGTACTGCTAGTGCTACTATCATCATCATCTCAGCCGATGGACGTCCACTGCTGGACATAGGCCTCCTCCAAGAATCATCATAATGACCGGTCCTGCGCTGCCCTCATTCAACGGGTTCCCGCTTTCTACACCAGGTCGTCGGTCCACCGTGTGAGGTGCCTACTCCTACGAATAACAATGTATAGAAATGTAAACCAAACTCAAAAAGTGACCGCAAAAAAAGTACAGTGTTCGAAATTTGTTCCTTAAAAACTACACCTTGCCGCCAAAACTCATACAAAATGTCATTTTTCAAAGGGTGCCAAGAATTATGTTGCTTTTGTTTAGAGTTATTCTTCCATAGTTATTCTTATTCGTAGGCCTACTCACGCTGCGCTTTCCGGTACGCGGTCGCCACTCGACAACTAGCAGGCCCCTTCGGTCATCGGTTCTGCGAGCAATGTGCCCCGCCCACTGCCACTTTAGTTTAGCAATTCTTTGGGCTATGTCAGCTACTCTGGTCTTCTGCGGATCTCTTCATTTCCGAATCGATTTCGCAGGAAAACTCCGACCATAGCCATCTCTCCATTTGGGTGACTTTCAGGCTTTTTATGAGGCCTTGTGTGAGCGACTACGTTTCCGTCCCATATGCCCATCACTGGCAACATACACTGGTCGAAGACTTTCGTTTTGAGACACTATAAGTGCTTCCACTGAATCAATACTAGCTGTGTGCAGCGGCAATCGAGTTTCATCGACATGCGATAGACTACGCGCACTTAGCACCTTACTTGCTCACGCACTTTTCATGCTTGCCGAATATCTGGCCAATAATAGTACATTATTGCAGCGGCCAGCAACAGAGGCATTGATGGACGAACGTGTAAATGTGGGCCGAGGCAAAGCCGAGGCACACATACGTAAGTCCATCAATGCCTAGTTGTGGCCAAGGCTTGTATAGTACTTTTCTCATATAATGCGCGGAAATGAAAACAGTAAATTTTCTCAAATAATTCGTGGAAATTAAAACTCTTTTCAAAATCAATGACGAACAACGAACAACAATTTGTTTTTATTTTTCAATAAACAGCTTTCTATTTGCAAGCCAGTTCGAAATTTAAATAAAACCTTTGATGAGTTACCTCCTTGGTCGCCATGTTTCGGAGAAAAAGATCGTTCCATTTTTAAATTACACGACAGATATGAGTTTACTAAGTAATTTATTCGGCCGCAAAACACGACAGATATGGATTTTCATACAACATTGCCGGCCGCTGCGCGCATGTAGTTGGCCAGTACAGCAAATTCGATTTATCTCGAAGAAGGTTGTCAAAATAATGCTCACATTTCCAAGCATGTTTGAGAAAAATATACAGGAAGATTTTTTTATCACCATCAAAATTTTTTCTACATGTTTGGTATCACTTATAGAACCCATTTCATTAAAAAAAAGGGCAGGTCAAAATTGCACATTTAAAAATTTTATCCTACAGAATTTTCCATAAAGCTTGGTCATCGAGTTTCGTATTCGTACCGACCGGGTGCGGCAGGACCGGGGGGCGGAGCCCTAGCTTCAGAGTCCCACGCATTGTAAACTTAACAGGAACACACAAGACTTTCAAAACATTGTTAAAATGTTATACTAGTCCATTATTTGGTTTATTTTTGTTCAATGACACGGTTATAATAAAGTACTCTTTGAATGACACAATGACACATAATAAACTTTTTCTAAAAATTAAAAGGCTCTGACCCAAAGAAAATTACTGACCACAGAGATTCGTTCGTTAGTTTTCGTTTTTGAAAAGCAAAGTTCTAAATTCGAAAAAGCGCGCGAAATCGGGTCGAGTGGTAGTAACTATTAATAAGTAATCTGTGGCACAGGTAGGTGCGTACTGTGTCCAGTCGAATTGTTTTTCTTAAGACATTTTTGCGTAGTCATGTCTCAATATTTTAGTACTGAGCGATACTAAAAGAAAAACACGTATCGATTTTTTTTCATAAACAAACATTTTATTAAAATTTGGATGGTGATAAAAAAATCTTCCTGTATAAACACAATAGTATAACAAATGATACGGAAAGAAGAACAGACGAATGACTTCAACGTCTGTGCATAGTGACTATTCTGTGTGTTGTTTAAAAGCGCAGCGCTTTTTGACGTTTTATTTTTTTTTGATTCCACCATCGCGTTGGAAGGTGTTACGTTGTATAGAAAATGTGGCCAGAAACTTTACCACGATTCATTTAAACAAAAATAAAATACTAAAGCTTTTTTTACAGAGGACTTTTTTAACATGCGATTTTGGACCTATTTCACCAGTTTCTAATAGGTGTCAGATAGTGTATTCAACAGATAAATACATCAGAATGTTGCCATAATGTCTGATAGATAAGGTATATCTGAAACTTATCAGGAAGTGGTAAAACATATCATGTTGAAATTGTTGAATCACTTCTAGATAATTACTTAACAGCTTACCTGACAGATCTTTTAAACAGGCCCTTGAATTTCCCTCCCATCTTTCTTCCAAACTATAAAGCTAATCTTTTTTCAGAAAGATTGGAAGTTGTGGCAATGTTTTTGACCACCGAATCACCCGATCACGTTCGTGAATTTATGTATGTATGTACTTATGTATCTTTTTCTCGCAGATAATAAAAGCGGCAGGCGACGTAGAATCAGCCCTCGGTCGTCACTACGCGCCGCCGCCGCCCCCTCCGGCGCTCCCCGAGGCGCTGTCGCAGCTGCACTTGGCGCCCGCCTCGCAGCAGGCGCCCCCGCGCCCCCCGCCCCCCGCCGCCGGCCCCGCGCCGCCCCGTCCCCCGCCCCCTTCAGACACCGACGACGAAGGCGAGGACATATTCAGGAGACAGCCGCATCCTAGTCAACCTATATTGGTGAGTGGAACACTTTACTCTTTACTTCACTTTAGTATCCAGGTATCGATAGCTATTGACCAGTAACGAAGCCCTATCCAACATAGGATGGTGATTATGACAGATTGTTTTAAAGATGTAACACGTCCATGTTTACTGATATAACTGCTAATACTAGTATGGTACTAGCTACTAATATAATAATAGGTAATGACTAGTAGCCATTTTTGATAGGATATGTTAATAAGGGAAAACAGTCTTAGTTTTACGCATAGCAAAGAATAAAGTAAATAAAACATATATTACGGAATGTCACTATTTTTTATTTTTTTTCGTTTTATTTATTTAGGCTCACCAACAGATTACATATTATAATAACACTCTAGTTTACATCATCAGTTAATTATTATTCTAATACATAACCCAGTTACAGGTGGGCACAACATTCACTATAACTAGACAAGATAATTATGTTTAATTATGTGTATACAACTGTTAATGAATTAGCGCAAAAACTCATACACCCCAACTGATTTATAACAAAATAATTAGATTGAAACAATAATTTCATTATTTTTATACTTAAAATTTAAAGTTACGCGCGTTTTAAGTTTTGAGGCAAAAATTATTTGTTATCATTTCAGCACTGAAAGAAAGCGCTAACGTACTCATGGATACATTTTATTAATAATCTTGTTTTGGTAGTTAGTAGGGTGAGTGTGCCCGTACGGTGGGTTGACGTCGGGTTCAAAAAAATTTAAATTTTGTAATCAAATTATTTAATATTTTGAAAAAAATTACCTGTGTTGAAACCATGATAATTGGATTCTGCTCTCGATTCTTAACAAACTACTTTCTAGTTTTGCGTTAATTCATTAACACGTTGTATATGTATTAATTATCACTAATATGTCGGCGACAGTCATGTCATGAGTACGGACGGTCTATCGATGCGCGTAGTGCGCACAGGTGCACGAAAGTTACGTCGGTCTTACGTGGCGCGCAGGTGCGCGCAGGTGCACGCAGGTGCACGCAGGTGTTTCCGTTGCCCCCACCTCATCGTGCACTATAAATAACAGAGTCGAACAAGGGCACGGGTCAGTCTACTTGAGAACGCCGCAGAGTGCACACGCCGCTTAACCTAGCCCTATGCGTCTTTATATGCTGGGCGTTGCTATGTAGTTTCTTGCTGTTTATTTGTGAAGTAGTGTTAAATATCGAGTCAGTGAAAATAATAAAAGATGATGATCATGAAAGAAATAAAAGATAATGATAATGTGATTCTCGCTTTTCATTGGAGAACATGTATCACACCAGGACCTATCACTGGTCCCCGACAAATATAATAATAGTTACGATCCCGTTATTTATATCACAGACCTAGTGAAAATGCTGTCACGTTGGACCTTGCGCGAGCAGCATTCACCGCAGCGTCTTGTTAACTTTTTATTACTTTTCTTTAATTATTTCTTCTTTCTGACAATATTTGAACAATCAAAACAATAATGTAAGCAACTATAATGAATTTTAATTAATGTTGTATACTTTCAATATTTGAAAAATATCTAGTATTTAATCGCCGTTTCAAAGTCACGTCATCCGACCAGATCTATTACATCATCTGTTATAATCACCTGTTATAATTACCATCCTATGTTGGGCAGACTATAGCAACCAAATAATCCAAACACAAATGTACTCTCTCGTCCTTACCTTCCTCAACGATATGCCGTTATACTAAACAATATCTGCAGGTGGCGGCCCACAACCTGCACAAGGCGGTCCGCGAGTGGTCCTCCAAGGACAACGAGATCATCGCGGCCGCCAAACGCATGGCCATCCTCATGGCAAGGCTCTCTGAACTAGTACGGTCCGACTCCAAAGGTAACATCACTTGTTTTGTGGCTAGAATACGCTTTTGTACATGCTTTGTTTAATTATAAAACATGATGATTATATTATTATGGCTCACTTACTGTACATTTTCTTTCACGGGAACTAAATAATTGAAAGGACATCATCGGCGCTTCATTCATTTTTGGTCCAGATGTAAATGTGCGGGCCAACAAAAACGACTTAAATGCTATATTCTGTTAGAACTTGTCCGTCTAAGAATTTATTAATATGGCACGAAAGCTGTATTATTATTAATTTTTATTTGTGGTTTTGGGCCTTGACAGGCTTGCTAAGCCTGTGCCACGTAGACCATCGCTGGTCCTTTGTGAACGCCCTTTTTATATCTATATAATCCCCACTGCAGCCAGAAATCGCAGTAGATTCTTGATCGGGATAGTTTGTATCTCATCTGGTGTCAGCACCTGCCTACCTAAATGAGTGCTGCGTTTGTACATCAGGGGGCCACAGTCACATAGGAGGTGCAGAGGAGTTTCCATCCCCTCCTTGCATAATCTGCAGCCGGTCGTTTCACTTAAATTCAGCGTGTGCATGTGCTTATTTCATTTGACGTTGACTTTTAACGAAAGATGTAACTGTAAGTTTTATTTTATCAATAATTTATGAAAATATGATTTTTCTAATTTTAATAAAACCAAGTAAAATTGCCCTACAGCTTTGGCGTCGTACTAAAAAAATACTGAGACAGACTAGTTCTAACAGAATATAGCCTTAGTTTTCGAACCCAAATAAAACCAAGGACAATGGACCTATAGCTTTGGTGCCGTGATAATAAATGTTTAGACGGACAAGTCCTAATAGAATATAGCTTTTTTTTTGGACGGCTCTTTCACATTTTGGACCAATTCCGATGTCTTATTCCTTTTAACCTAATATTCATCCCTACCCTTTCATTTATATTATTATATTACCTATCATTCATATGCAGGGTGAAATTGATATCATTAGCATCCTTTTAAACTAAGAGTCTACCCATCAAACTGAACAACTTTTACAATGGGAGCAAAGAGATCGGAGCAAAAAAAATCGACCTGTTCTATACTAAATTGCAGCGCCTAATCGACTCAAATGTATGCAACAGCTGATTTTTTTTGCTCCGATCTCTTTGCTCCCATAGTAAAAGTTGTTCAGTTTGATGAGTAGACTCTTAGTTTAAACGGATGCTAATGATATCAATTTCATCCTGTATAAATGTCATTATGCTAATATGTGTGCATACCTGTATATAAGCTAACATTGTATAATAATCATTGTATTGTCTATTGCTTTCTGGATAGAAATACTTTCGAATCTGAGCGGTAAGTGCCTTGCTTGACATATTATATGGAGTATATTTGTGTATCCGGTGTATCCAATGTTTCATAGCCCTACGACTTTTTTTTTTTTTTTTTATTCTTTATTGATTGAAGGGAGTTTGTTCAAAGAGAACATGTCACTCCCATAATACCTAAAACTAACATAACAATCGGTCTTAACAGGTAGGTATTAACCAAAATTACTAACAAAAAAAAACGGAATTATAACAAAACAAAAAGATTACCGTCTCCGGCACCCTAACATGCTAACATAGTGAATTTGTTTTTAAAATAATTATTTTTTAAACGTGCTATGTGATCACTGATCTGATCAGTGACGCGGCTGCAATTATCTCTTCTATCTAAACTATTATAAAACTGTAACAGAAGCGTGTCTGTACATTAAAGATACATATTTACAAAAAAAAATACGATATGGTTTTTACCTGTCCCTGATTCCAAATGACCAATTTTTGGATTTTTTGTCCGTATGTTTGTTTGTTTGTTTGATCGAGCATCACGCAAAAACTACTGAACCGATTTTGATGAAACTTTTTTTGTTTGATAGCTTATGATCTGACTTAAAATCTGGTATAGGTATAATTTGTGCAGACGAAGTCGCGGGTTAACGCTAGTCTAAACTATTATAAAACTGTAACAGAAGTGTGTCTGTACATTGAAGATATTTACAAAAAAAAGATTACGATATGATTTTTAGATGTCCCTGATTCCAAATCACCAATTTTTGGATTTTTTGTCTGTCTGTTTGTTTGTTTGTTTGTTTGTTTGTTTGGGTGTTTGTTTGATCGAGCATCACGCAAAAACTACTGAACCGATTTTCATGAAACTTTTTTTGTTTGATAGCTTATGATCTGACTTAAAATCTGGTATATAATTTGTGCAGACGAAGTCGCGGGTTAACGCTAGTACCTGTATAAATGTGAAAGTTTATGACAATGTTTAGAGGTTTGTGACTCAATCACGTATAAACGGCTCGACGGATTTTGGCACACAGATAAAAATATGCTATCGATTTACACAGCTTAATGTACACACCTCTCCGCGTGGAAGCCGTGGTGGTCCAGTGGCGAGTAACCTTGCCTACCGTGCAGGAGGCGATGGTTCGATCCCCGTCCAGGCCGACTCGTACCAATGAGTTTTTCGGAATTTATGTACGATTTGTAACACCACTGGCTTTTCGGTGAAGGAAAACATCGTGAGGAAACCTGCATGCTTCAATTTCGGGGCATGTATTGTACCTACTGTCCATTACAAGTGGCGACGGGCTCACTCCCCGTCACACTGGACAGTGTTTCGGTACTACTAGTGAAACGTGGATGTTCTGAAGTTTCAGAATATCTCTGACTACCCCCTCGGGGAATATAGTCGTGAGCATATGCTTATGATGCTCTCCGCGTGCTTTTGTTAATCTATTTTCAGACCCATTACGATTACGTGATCATCATCACTCTCCTTGAATAACGACAGGGTGATTGTGTGTTCGAACAGCATGCCTGTTCAATGCGGTATGCCGCATTTTGCACAACTATGCAGTAGGCCTCGCATGCCACCCCCGAGAAAACGATAAAAATCGAGATGTGCCTCCATCTTTATTATTTTACGCATGCCAGAAAGAGCGCGCATGACGTTTTTCTCGTTTAAACGCTTTGTCGTGGGTGGCATGCTAGCCGTGTAGGAGCCACACTAACGCCTAAAGACAATTAATTAAATTTTCGATTTTTGTGTGGATTTCTCACAATGTTTTCCAATTTATCATCATCATAATATACAGGGTGTAACAAAACACCCTAGTAATACTTAAGGGGGTGCTTCAGACCATCAAACTGAACAACTTTCACTATGGGGCCAACGTCGAGAAAAAATAAAAAAATCTGCTGTGCCATACAAAACTGTAGTACCGACTCGACTAAAATGTATGGGACAGCAGTTTTTTTTTATTTTTTCTCGATGTTGGCCCCATAGTGAAAGTTGTTTAGTTTGATGGTCTGAAGCAACCCCTTAAGTATTACTAGGGTGTTATGCTACACCCTGTATGTACAAAACATTAAAGTAATGTATTCTAACGCCCACAGGTAGTAAACGAGAGCTCATTGCGACGGCCAAAGCGATCGCGGAGGCTTCCGAAGAGGTGACGCGACTCGCCAAGAAGTTAGCCATGGAGTGCACCGACAAGAGAATCAGAACTGTAAGTACATAGAAGGCCTTTGACTAAGTAGTAACGACCTGGTGAAAGCGGCGGGAACCCGTTGGATGAGGGCAGCGCAGGACCAAGAGTTGTGGCGATCTGCGGGGGAGGTTTGTGGTGCTGTTTATACAGAAGAGACGTGTAGCGTGGTGGCGGATAATCAAAGTAACACCAATATGAACCTTATAGTACGTAGCATAGCGTCGTTTTTGTCGTAAAGGAAAATCGCGCCCCCGCCACGAGGCGACGTCGCCTGGAGGCGCGGGCGTAGTTCTCCAAACGACGCTATGCTACGTACTACAGGGTGAAATTGATATCATTAGCATCCTTTTAAACTAAGAGTCTACCCATCAAACTGAACAAGTTTTACTATGGGCGCAAACCGATTGGAGCAACTAAAAAATCAGCTGTCCCATACTAAACTGCAGTGCCTACTCGACTCAAATGTATGCAACAGCTGATTTTTTAGTTGCTCCGATTGGTTTGCTCCCATAGTAAAACTTGTTCAGTTTGATGGGTAGACTCTTAGTTTAAAAGGATGCTAATGATATCAATTTCACCCTGTATAAGGGTTATGGAGGTGCTACTTGGGAATGTTCCTCCATTGAAAAGGAAAGATCTTCCACCAGGCTATGTGTGAAGCCTGGGGACCGGCCGTGGTCCAACAGTTCTTAGTTGGACCTTGTATATACAGGGTGTACAATAAAATGGGACAGCTACTTAAAGGGGTGCTTCAGACCATCAAACTGAACAACTTTCACTATGGGACCAATATCGAAATCGCGAAAAAAAAATCTGCTGTCCCATACATTTCAGTCGACTTATGTTTGCAGTTTTGTATGGGAGAGCGGATTTTTTTTTCGCGATTTCGATATTGGTCCCATAGAGAAAGTTGTCCAGTGTGATGGTCTGAAGCACCCCTTTGAGTAGCTGTCCCATTTTATTGTACACCCTGTATATTGAACTCTGTGATTATTTCTCTTGCGCGATTCATGTCTCGATTGTGAACCTTATGTGTAGGTTACGAGTTACTTATTTACGATGGACTTTGTATTTGTATGGAGCATATTTCCGAGAGCGACGGTATCGCCATCTGTTGGCATCTTTGCTATAACTTGTGGGTGCTGACATCTGTAGCAAGTCCCCACAGGTTGATATTGCCGCACCCCACCCGCGCCACGTCCGCGTCACGTCACTTCTGTTTAATCGGCACCTTAGTCCAACAGTGGACGTCTGTCGGCCGAGATGATGATAATGAACAGTAGGCAAAGCCAACATAATCATTACAACGTTGTTTTGTTTCTCAGAATCTGCTGCAAGTCTGCGAGAGGATCCCCACTATTGGAACACAGCTTAAGATTTTGTCCACCGTCAAAGCGACCATGCTGGGCGCTCAAGGTAACTTTCATTATTTATCTACATTTACATAAGTCTTCTGGGGCAATTGTAACTATTGGGGCAATTGCGTCTAGTTTATTTCTAAAGCAAAACAGATAACTTCCTCCATTCACAGGTTGTCTGGAAGAAATCACTTTTAGTGATAAGGCCGCCTTTTGTACCCTTCTTTTTCATGTTTATTATTGTGTTTTTTGTGTATTTTGGTGTGCAAATAAAGAATATTTATCTTATCTTGTAACTTTATGAAAAGCATGTCCTGTCTCTCTTTCGTCAGTAAATGAAGATGAAAACTACGCAATCAACATTTTATTTATTTTAATGCCCCATACGTGCAAATGCCACATAGATACAATTGCCCCATTGATACAACTGCCCAAAAGATACAATTGCCCCATAGTTAAAATTGCCCCAGGTGACTTATTTTAATATTCTTTTTAATATAATCAGATAATTGTTTACTCGCTTCGCTCGCGTATTTTTCTTTTAATCATCGGGATAACTTGCTTATTCAATAACTTGTTGGTAACAAAGAAAACTGTGGGGTCTTTCATAATATGACCAAAGATATTTTAAGATATCGCATTACTTTAATGTTATTATATGTACTACAACTTTATTAACTGGGACGAGACAATCTTTTCAGCTTGTAAATGAACGCAAATTTATCCTAAACACTGAATTATACAGGGTGTAAAATTAAATGGGATTCTTACTTAAAGGGGTGCTTCAGACCATCAAACTGAACAACTTTTACAATGGGACGAACACTGAAATCGCGAAAAAAAAATTCGCTGTCCCATACAAAATTGCAAACATAACTCGTCTGAAATTTATGGCACAGCAGATTTCTTTTTCGCGATTTCGATATTGGTCCCATAGAGAAAGTTGTTCAGTTTGATGCTCTGAAGCATCCCTTTAAGTGTCCCATTTAATTTTACACCCTGTATTTCCAACTTTATTACAAAGACTATAAGTACTAATTTTATTTGTTACTCCTTATCTATTCTTGTAAATTGCTTCGCTAACACTTTGCTTCTTGCTTGACAGTCGGCATGCCGGATTACAAAGGTATTTAATACTACATCCCAATATAGTAATCAAACAGTAGCGATTATACACACTGGCATGCCCCTTCGAAACGCGACCGTAGTCTTAAAACCGCGGTCACAGAGCATAGATATAGTTTTGAGGTAGCTGCTAGCAACACCATCATAAGTCTAATCATAATAAGATGAACACAGACCTACTCCACAGTATAAGACAGTAATCCATCTACATACAATGGTACCAAACGCGGCTTGTATGTGTGATCGCCAGTATGTACGCCTCGTAGCACGCACACGCTGACAATATCTCAGCGTGCCACGAATGCGCCAGACGCTACGCGGAGATATTGTCAGTGTGTGCGTACTACGAGGCGTACGCCGCGTTTGGCACCATTGTATGAATAAATAAATATCTTGGACAATGTCACACAAATTATCTAGTCACATTTAAAGTACCAGAATCTAGCCTGGACTTGTATTATGATGACTAGATAACGATATACAATACATATATAGATACCAACATCCATGACTCGGGTACAAATATTCATATTCATCATACAAATATTTGTCCCTTACGGGATTCGAATCCGCGACCCTCGGCACAGCAGGCAGGTTCACTACCGACTGTGCTACCGGGCTGTCTGACGTATGAAGATGGATTACTGTCTTATACTGTGACTACTCTTACCAGTGATGGTGTATGTCGTTTTTCCACCACGCGTGCTGAATGCCATGCGTGACTGAGTGAGACTTAGTTTCGCTACTGCTTGATTAGTGTATTGGGATTACGCTATGCTTTAATATTGTGTGCTTTTTTTGTTTCCTAATTTGCTTGTTTAGTAATTTTATTTTTAGTTTATTTCGTTTACTAAATTTTAGTGTTTGGATATACAGGGTGTTAGGGTAAACAGTTGCACTACTTTAAGGGGTGATTGTACCCAATGTAATCAGCCGAACGTTTTGTATGAAAAGTAAAAAAAAAAATTGCGAATTTTCATAGATTTCTTAGCGAACGTTGATCTGTATAATTGGTACAATCACTCCTTAAAGTAATAATCATAATCATAATCATAAATTCTTTATTGTGATACACAGGTTGAATAGGTTGTTACATTATATTATTATGTTCGCTGTGATCCGCCAGAAGGCATACAATAGGTATTTAAGTACATATACATTGAATTTATACACTTATATTTAGATAATAATCATTACATTAATAATTAATTCAATACTATAGACTTTATCTGAAGTAATCTGGTACAGTACATTGATATCGTTGGAAGTAATCATAGGCATAATGTCAATCGATACAATCAATAAATTTAAATAGTATTATCATAAATCATAATCAAAATAATAGTTGTGAGTCATAAATAAATCAATTATACATCATTCAAAAATTCATTAATAGTGTAAAATGTCTTGTCAGTAAGGTAGTCAAATAGTTTTCTCTTAAATGTCATTATATCTTCACACTTCCTTATTTGAAGTGGTAATTTATTGTATATTTTGGGGGCCATTGCAAAGACACTATGCATGTACAGGGTTGTCTTGCCTCCTTTGGTACACAGTAATGCAACTGTTTACCCTATCACCCTGTAGAATCTTATCGTAAATATCTATGGAACCCCATATCTACGCGAATTATACAGGGTGCTTCAGACCATCAAACTGGACAACTGTCACCACACCACCAACCATAGAGCCAACATTGAAATCTCGATAGCGATTATGGTCGTGTTTACCTTTGCCCACCGGTGGGACATTGAACTGGCTATATTAATAAAAATATATGATTTGATTTTGTTGAGAAATTGGCTAATTATTTTTGGTAAAATTTTATTTTAGATCTTAATATACAGGGTGAAATTGATATCATTAGCATCCTTTTAAACTAAGAGTCTACCCATCAAACTGAACAACTTTCACTATGGGAGCAAACCGATCGGAGCAACAAAAAAATCAGCTGTTCCATACTAAACTGCAATGCCTACGCGACACAAATGTATGCAACAGCTGATTTTTTGTTGCTCCGATTGTTTTGCTCCCATAGTAAAAGTTGTTCAGTTTGATGGGTGGACTCTTAGTTTAAAAGGATTCTAATGATATCAATTTCACCCTGTAGAGTGGTTAGTGTAGCTATACGTAGACGAGTTCTTGCAAAATTTCTATTATATTATACTTTATGTTTAATTAAATTCGACAGGAAGCGAGGAAGACCAGGAAGCCACCGAGATGTTGGTCGGCAACGCACAGAACTTGATGCAGAGTGTAAGTTTATTCATATATTTAGAATGTAGATCCATTAGCCTTAACCGTTTGTGAAGAAAAACATCGTGAGGAAACCTACGTGCTACAAATTACAGGCTTGTATTGTGCCCAATTATTTGAACGAACCATTGTTTGCACGGAAGGCTGATGATGATAAAAAATAGGGAAAGTTGACTGCATAAAATATAGTTCAGTTTTATATTTGTACCCAAGTCATGGATTTTTTTTAAAATCTATGTATTCTATATCGTCTAGTCATCATAATACAAGTCCAGGCTAAATTCTGATACTCAAAGGGTTGAACCTCATCTGGCAGCATCGCCTTTTTCTGTCGCTCCATCCTTTTCTGTCACTCAGGAACGTTATTTGCTAGAGTAAATAAAGTAGACGGAACGCGTTGGTATTCCTATACCAACGCGTTCCGTCTACTTTATTTACTCTGGATCGACAGAAAAAGGTGATGCGTTGCTGCCAGATGAGGTTCAACCCTAAGAAAGAGTATACAGGGTGTATGTTTTCAAAACAGAGATAATATAATGTAAGGATAAAAATTCTTTTCGAATAGACGCGGGTGTCAATGCGTTTTATTTACGAAAAAGTCATGTACCGCACGCAGCTAAAGTTTTTGCAGCCCTAGACTCCGTTTCGCACGTGCTGACGTCATCTTGTCACTTTCTGTTTTTTGTAGGCAGTGTCTGGGGTGTGGCATTGCATTGTTTGCACGGCTGATGATAATGATAAAAAAAATAACACTTTCTTTTTCCATGTAAACCAGGTGAAAGAGACAGTGAAAGCTGCAGAAGGCGCAAGCATCAAGATTCGCACTGAACAGGGAGGTTACCGCCTGCGCTGGGTGCGACGCTCCCCCTGGTACCAGATCTAACCGGTCCATTATACCAGACGAGAAACATCACTAACATAGTACAGTCCACAGATGAGAGAGAACCTGTAGGAATCGCGTAAGGACTATTTAGTTCTAGAACTTGGGTGAACAAAAAACGAAACTAATGGAAATCAGGGTTCGATATACCGAACTAATATTCCGAGATATAAGTGTACTTTTTGCAACCATCAGCAGCAAGGCTGATTCAGTGTTTATGGGGTGTAGACTTAGACTACTTATATCCGGACCGGCCTTGCGGTAGCATTTCCCCTCTGCCACGGTATAAGAGCAATGATCATGTACATTCAACATTCAATTTTATAACTTATCACTAAACTAGACAGCCTATTATTGCGAAACAATAATTTCGAACTTAGAACGTTTGGGGTTTACACGAGACTACTTTTCATGATTTTGAACATTCAAAATTAGAATCTAAAGTCATAGGGAATAAAATCCAAAGTTGCGGATAACATGTTACCTCGCTCCCCGCAAAAAGTGGCAGAAAGTTTGTTAGTAGAATGACACGTGGTTACGC
Organism: Agonopterix subpropinquella; assembly: GCA_922987775.1. Taxonomy (NCBI): domain Eukaryota; kingdom Metazoa; phylum Arthropoda; class Insecta; order Lepidoptera; family Depressariidae; genus Agonopterix; species Agonopterix subpropinquella. The sequence continues at coordinate 14,072,044 of OV277716.1, forward strand.
GTCCCGATATAAGTAGTCTAAGGGTGTAGAGCTTCTTTGTGATGGGGATGGACCAGGTCTGCCTGCATAACTCCTGTCGGTTTAGGAGTTACTGATGATTAAGGGTCTGTAAAAAATTTACGATCAGCTGCAAAGCTGATCGTATGTTATTGTTGTAGTATGCACAGTAGCTATGTGAACAGTACAGTCTTGCTGCTGAGGGTTGCAAAAAGTACACTTATCTCTTATACTATAAAATACTATGGAAGAATTGTTTCCAAAAAATTGCCTCGCTAAACGGCCCGACCAATTTTAATAATAATAATCATTAATTTTTTATTGTAATACACAGGTTGATAGGTTGTTACATGATGTTTTTAAAATCTTATTTACACCTTTATACAACGTGTTAATGAATTAGCGCAAAATCTCATACACCCCAACTGATTTATAACAAAATAATTAGATTGAAACAATAATTTCATTATTTTTATAGTTAAAATAAAAGTTATTCGCATTTTAAGTTTTGAGGCAAAAATGATTTGTAATCATTTCAGCAATGAATGAAAGCGCTAACGTACTCATGGATACATTTTAATAATCTTGTTTTGGTAGTAAGTAGGGTGAGTGTGCTCGTGCGGTGGGTTGACATCGGGTTCAGCAAATTTTAAATTTTGCATACATTTATTTAGTATTTTGAAAAAAATTCCTATGTTGAAACCATGATAATTCGATTCTGCTCTCGATTCTAAACAAACTACTTTCTAGTTTTGCGTTAATTCATTAACCCGTAATTGCCATTTTTTGAGCCAAATACGAGTTCCATAGTGTTTTAGTTCGCTGGTTCTAAAGAATAATTATCATGATAAATATACGTCTATAGTTATCTTGATAACTGTCGCACTGAGCAGGCTACCCCCTGTGCTTGGTGCGACCTCCCTCCCCCTGGTAGAAGATCTAACTGGTCCACGATACAAATCGATAAATTCTTACTACTGTAGTATGTACACCCGGCGACACATCAAGCTACGCAAAACAAACATTAGCTGGTCGCAAGACGCTATACATTACTCTAACTACTCCCGGCCAGCCTATTTTGGTTTTACGTAGCTTGATGTGTTTCCGTGTGTACACACGGCGACACATCAATCTAGAGCGTATCGCCAACAAGCTGTTCTGCAGTTTGGCGAATTTGTATTTTAATTATAGCAGTTTTAAGAATGAAGTTAAATAAAAAAAAAAAAAAATACAAAACCAAGATAAACTGGCCGCGCGAAGGTCGAGTAACGTATAATTTCGCGCGGTCAGTTTTATGTTGGTTTTGTATAGTTTGATGTGTCGCCGTGTGTACTACATCTATAATATTATTCTTGATATTTTCCTTCGCATATATGCAAGAAAAAGAATAAAGTGCTACTTACACACTTTACTAAACTCACGACCATAAACAATTTTGGTGTGATCAGAAGCTCTACTATAACTTCCACCTCCAAGATTATATCGGCAGCCTTATTAGTAAGATTTATCTTCCACGTAGTTATAATCATAATTAATTATATACACGGTTCTTAATATGCTGACATTTTTTAAGGGGATGATCAGACTATCAAACTGAACAACTTTCTCTAAGGTAGGGTTTATACAGAAGAGACGCGTGGCGGTAGCGGGTAGTCAAAGTAACACCAATATAAACCTTATGTTACGTAGCATAGCGTCGTTTTTTGACGTAAAGTAAAATCGCGCCCGCGCCACCACGCGACGTCGCCTGGAGGCGCGGGCGTAATTCTCCAAACGACTCTATGCTACGTACTATAAAGTTTATATTGCCGCACCCCGCCCGCGCCACGTCACTTCTGTTTAAACAGCCCCTAAGGGACCAACATCAAAATCGCGAAAAAAAAATCAGCTGTCCCATACATTTGGGTCGAGTAGGTATGCAATTTTGTATGGAAGAACAGATTTTTTTCTTCGCGATTTTGATGTTGGTGCCGTAGAGACAATTGTTCAGTTTGACGGTCTGATCATCCCCTTAAAAAAGTGTCAGCATATTATGAAGGACCCATTATATTCATACAACAAATATTGTATACAATGTTATACATATAATGATAATAGAAATGAGCTTCCTTTTATAGTATTATATCAACTTTATAAGTATAGTATCATGTACTCTATAGTATACCCTGATAATAATTATAGAAGTCTTTTTAAAATGAAAATGATCACTTATTTTTCGAGTGAAATATACAGGTTGAAAATTGCAATGAATTACATACTTAAGGGGTGATTCAGACTATCAAATTAGCGAAAAAACAATTAGCTGTTTCATAGAACATGGCAATAGATACTGGATCTATGAAACAGCTGTTTCTTTTTGCGATTTCAGCGTTAGTCCCATAGTACATTTACCTACTGGTAAAAGTTGTTCAGTTTGATGGTCTGGACTCCAGAAGGGTCCTTTGTAACCCTTCTGGACTCCAGAAGGGTTACAAAGGGGTGCTTCAGAGTCTGGAGCACCCCTTTTAGTATGTAACGCATTTAAGTTTACTCCCTGTATATTTAAAAACCCTAATAATATATAAAACTTTATATTTTTGTGAATTAGGGTCAAATCACAACGCAAAAAAAATGTATTTATAATATCTTAAAATATTTGACTAAAAGCCTGCCTTAAAAATCTGCTTTGGAAGCGCTATTGTCGACATAATAACTAATTAATGTTGCAAAAAAACAAAATTAGTTCCATTAATTTTCCACAACATGGCGTTTTTCTTCTAATCGGGCTTTAATTTAAATAATTTTTTATTTCATTTAAATAACTTTCATAGCTAAGTTTTTCTCAACATGTACAATAAAATAAGTAATATTTATTTTAATTTTTACAACGAACTTTTATTTCGACGAAATATTTTGATAAATAATAATGTAAAAAATAATTTATGATAATGGGAGTGTGATTGATAAAATCAGTGCCATGTATCTGTGCTTTATCTAGTTAATGTAGTTTAGGTCTTAGATTTAGGTTTTAGTGAATAAATAATCAAAATAAATGCTTAAAATCATGACCATACTCATTTTCGAGGTGGTCAAAAGCTTTGAAACAAAAGTCTTAGGGTCAATTCACACGTACCACAACCACACCACGTCGCAGCGACAAAATGTGGTCAAGCTGTGGTTACGTGTGAATAGTGTCGCAGCGGCTTTTTGCAGTTGCGTTGTGGTACCAACAAAATGTCAATGTGGTTGCGTTGTCGCTGTCGTTGCGATGTGGTAACCACGTGGTCATGTACAGTTATACTTCGGCTTTCGTAGAGGAAACACGGCTTAACGGCATGTCGTGGCGATGTGGCCGCGGTGCCGCCGCCGGTGGTGGCGTTGCCGTCGCGATGTGGTTGCGATGTGGTCGTATTACACAGGTGGTCGATAACAACGGCAAAATGTGGTACGTGTAAATTGTAATATTCATTTTCAATACAAAATATATGCCCGACCACATGGCATCGTTGTGGTGTGGCTGTGGTGTGATTGTGGTACGTGTGAATTGACACTTAGCCGGTTTCGGAACGGGTTGACGTGTCAAGCGGTAATATAGGTGAGCGCCCGGTGTCGCCCAAAACATTACTTGATTCTATTGATATCCACAAGAATAAATAGATAGGCCGTTTGCCCACAAATTCAAAGCATAAGAAACCATATCTTTTAGTTGCCTCGCACAGCAACCACGGGGAGAAATAGCGTGGTCCATTCTAAGACCTATATATGAGTTGGTTCTAGAATTTTTAATCTAGATTCTAAAATAATGAAAAATTTGGAAACTCAAACATTTAAAGATAAAAGATAAAGATAATTTTATTGTTCTCCCATAATTACAACAAATACAGATATGTAATAAAACTAAGAATATTCTTATTGTTTATCTATTTATTTGGGCAGCTAGCATCAATAGGGTATTTGATAGGTTCAACATTAATCAGTAATCACTGATGTCTAAGGACCAGAGATCGGAATCTGGGTGCTATTTTAGACGTTATCACTAACATGGATATGACTTGGAAATCCCGGGATTCCGGGAAGTAAGGGAATTTATTACCTAATTTGAGTTTAAATAAAAGCTATTATATGTTGTTCATATTTAAATCGAGAAAAATATACCCTGAATGTCATATAATTGTTTTATTTACTTAGTTTACTAACCAATTTCATGATATTCATTTAAAGGGACAGATTGTGTATACTACAAGTAGTAGAATCATGTTCATTCGGAATCCTAGTACTGTATTTACATCCGTTACTAAGGTACCGAGTCCCGGGACATCCCGGGAAATTTGGTCATATCCATACTTTTGATAGTAATCGCACCCGTAGTTCCGATCTCTGCTAAGGACCCTATAGAAAATGTACATTTTACGTTCCATTACAATAAAGTGCAAAAGAAAAAAACGAAAACAAATATTATTTAAATATCCTGCGAAACCGCTTTTCTTGTCAATATACGTGGAGACACACACTACACGCAACTGTCTAGAAACAGTTGACTTTATCAACCGTTCGGCCAGTTACAGTCGTTTACGATCACGTGACTAAAGTAGAAACAAACAAATATTTTCGTTGTCGATTTTCTCTTAAAATATCCAGTATTTTTAACTGACTAAATAGTTGGTTTCCAAAATTCATATTGAATACGGATGCCATCAATAGATCCCTTAGATCAGAGTAAAATAAATGGATAGGCCTTACGCGAACATTTCAAACCAGAAAAATGAGGCAAAACAATTGACAGTTTTACTTCGAAAATGTAGCGAGATGACAGACCAAGTACCCTAATTTGTATTGAAGTGCCCTAGTTTTGCGTGCTTCATTTTACTTTGATCTAAGATAGATCCTATATTTAACATGCTGTCAAATACCCAATTGTTTTCCCTTAACCATTTAATTTAGTAGTCTGTAATAGTCTTATCTAATATGTCTGCTTAGTGGACGTCTATCGGCTGATGATGTTTAATAAAATACATTTAACACCTTGTAGTGTAAGATAGATACATATTTTTGTATGCGCGAGTGACTGGAGAGTAACATATAGGATGTTGTTACCTGACTGCTAATACCCCTTTATGAGTTGGAACCTCAACCTCCTGCATAAACTGACGACAACGAAATGGGGAGCTTCGCCTCAAGTCCTGCGAACTACCGGACTAGCCCTATCGTTCTCTGCAGGTGAATACGCGTGTCCTGTGTGGAGTCGTTCCGCCCATACAAAGCTCGTGGATACAGCTTTAAATGAAACCTGTCGGATCATCACCGGCTGTATCAAACCGACACCGGTGCAGATGCTGTATCCACTGGCCGGAATTGCGCCTCCAGACGTCCGCAGGACCGTTGCAAGTTCGATAGAGAGAACCAAGATGGAAGCCGACACACGGCACCCAATGTACAAGTACCCTACAGTGCCCCAAAGGCTCAAGAGCCGTAAGAATTTCTTGAAGTGTGTCGAGCCAATTCAAAGTGAGGCTTCTCAGGCTAGACTCGGTCTTTGGCGGGAAGGCACCACTCTTCCTGACCCGTTTGTCCCTCTCAAGGAAAGCCTCCCACCAGGACGGGAGCTGCCCAGGTCAATTTGGAGGTGCTTAAATAGACTCCGAACTCAGGTTGGCCGGAGTAAAGAAAGTCTGTTCAAGTGGGGCTACACAGACGGGTCGAACCTTGGGTGCGAATGCGGTGTTTCTCCTCAGACAATGGCCCATCTTGTGTCCTGCCCTTCCTGCCCGGACACCTGCACGCGAACGGAGCTTATGGACGCTGACGATAATGCTATCCGTGTGGCGAAATACTGGGCTGGAAAGATTTAAATGACATGCCATCGACTCGATAGAAGAAGAAGTTGGAACGGGGATCATTTCTCTATGGTTGGAACCCTGAATCGTGGACGATTCAGCGACAGTTGTCAATATGTGCGTCCAAATCTCAGAGGAAGGATCTCTTTATTCTAAAATCTAAAGCATAGAGTCCGCATCAATTTACGATTGTAGTTAGTCTCTTTTGTCTTATGACGTACCTTTATTAGTAGAAGGAGACGGAACTATAGATATTTGTTTATGCGGTTGTCCACTTTTTTTGGTGCTAGTATGAGTGAAAAGTGTCCGTAAACATTAGGGCAGTGGTCACTTTGGTCTACTTGGTCTCTTTTGTCCATACTAATTGAAACCACAACTCAAACACAATCGTCAAAAAACTGGGCATTCTTGCAATGGTCCCTCTATGCCTTTAGGTATAATCTCTTTGGTCCAAATGAACCAAACGAGCATGTTTTTGAGAATTCTCGCAAATCTTTCTTCTTAGGGATGAGCCTCATCTGGCAGCACGGAATCGCATTTTTTCACGCTCTAAACTTTTCTGTCGCTCAGGAACGTCATCAGCTAGAGCGAGAAAGGTCGCGGCACTGCCGGTGCTGTCGCATGCAATCGCATTCCCGCTATCTTTCTCGCTCTAGCAAATGACGTTCCTGAGCGACAGAAAAGGATAGAACGTGAAAAAATGCGATTCCGTGCTGCCAGATGAGTTTCAACCCTTCTCTTGTTTCATATTTGAAAAGTAAAAAGGATTTATTGAGTGTTCCTTGGCCTTTAATGTTTAGGAACTAAGCGCACTTCTATGAAAATCATAATAATAAACATAGTTATTTCAGTCATTGATTTAACAACATCCTTTAGTTACAAAGTAAGTGTAAATCTAATATTAAGTTAATAATAAACTGTAAATAAGTTGCTAAAATTAATTTAAATTTTGATGTGGTACTAAATTGTGTGCTTATTATTTTGATTTCGAAATTTTATACATTTTTTTTTTGTTAATTAATAATTTAAGTGCGCAATATTTATTCTAATAAAGGTTTTTTTATTTATTTATGTATTTTTATTTCAGTGTTAATTTTATTTTGCGTATGATCTAAGGATATTATAATGCGAACTACTCATTTGAATGTATAACATAGAAATGTAGAGGGATTATAGTATAAGAGATAAGTGTACTTTTTGCAACCATCAGCAGCAAGGCTGATTCAGTGTTTATGGGGTGTAGGGTAGAGCATCTCTGTGATGGGGATGGACCAGGTCTGCCTGCATAACTCCAGTCGGTTTAGGAGTTACTGATGATTGAAGTTCTGTAAAAAATTTACGTCGATTTCTGTCAATCGGTTTAGGAGATACAGCCAGTCAAAGTTCCGACCTTTGAACGGCTGTATCTCCTAAACCGACTGATGACCCATGTCAGTTTTTGTACTGTTCACATAGCCACAGTCCATACTACAACAATAACATACGATCAGCTACAAGGCCGATTTAAGTTAATTTTTTATGGACCTTTAATCAGTAACTCTTAAACCAACTGGAGTTATGCAGGCAGACCTGGTCCATCCCCATCACAGAGAAGCTCTACACCCCATAAACACTGAATCAGCCTTGCTGCTGATGGTTGCAGAAAGTATACTTATCTTTCGAAATATTACTGAAGATGTTTCCATTTGGCCTAACAAAGTAGATAGGTAAATCCATGTTTGTAGGTACCCAAGTACAAAATAAACCATCAAATCCTCTAGTATGACTTCTCTACTAGGGCGCGACTCTGCTTTTTTCCATGCTACAGCGGGGCTAGTACGCCAACCCGCGATAGCGACATTTAAAACATCCATCTGTCAAATTTAGTCTTTTATCTCGTTCGTTCGCGCGCAAATAGAAAGAGAAAGGAAGCGTGATAGCGCTGTATCACGCTATCGCGGGTAGGCGTACTAGCTAGGCTGGTCGCGGGAAGCGGTACGTTCGCTCTCTGAAAAGCGCGAGAAGGTGTAATTTTCGCGAAGCGAAGGCGAAGAGTTAGAAAGTCTTACCTAGTAGAAGAGTGTGGCTTAATTCGTGGTGGCACCGCTAGATATCAACAAAATGGTAACCTCAAATCGTTTTATTTGAATTGGAACTGGTACCCATTATTTGATGTACAATCCTGTATTTTTTTCATTGATGTAGTATCTATTAAAAAACTTTAAATAGATAACACAAATACCTCTTGTAGTAATTTACTATAATAACCTGCCTTATGTATGAGCAGTGATGTGAAAATAGTAATAGATATGGTAAGAGCATAGTGTAAAAAACTACTAATAGTTGCGAAGCTCAGCGGTCGCGGCAGGCCAATCCTGCGGGGCGTGCGGGGGCCGGGAGGAGTGCGTCCCGGCCCGCGCTGCCTGCGCGCGTACCGTAACATCGAATTGAGTTAGGGTACGCCCGTCCCCCACCGTACCCTGCACGCAACGCGGGCGTAGACTCAACGCGGCCACTAAGCGCATCCAATTTAAGGTATTTACGCTATGGTAAGAGAGTGCCTTCACATTGAGCAGTTCAGCAGTAAATCCACTCACAACTAAGTATTAAGCGCTGCTTGGACGCTAACCCGATTAGTCCATCCATTGCCCATGAAAAATTACCCCTAGGGGTAATTTCTATCCATTGCTATTGCTTAAAACATCGGAAGGAAACCTGCATGTTTCTATTTCGAGGCATGTATTGTACCCATTGTCCATAAGTGGCGACGTGCTTACTCCCCGTTACACTGGACAGAGTTTTGGTACTTAGTGAAACGTGGATGTTCGGAGTTTTTGACTGTTGGACTCGGGGAATATAGTCGTGAGCATATGCTAAGGTATATATTCAAAGAAACGTATTATTTTCGTCAAAAAGCATATTAGACCCTTCTTAATATGCTAACGGTTTTTAAGGCTGCACTGAGCCTATTGTGCTGCCCCCAATATTGTATTTTTTGACAATTAAACAATATTTACAAAAAACAAGAATGTCACATTGTAATCATTGCTGGTTTTCAATTTATCGGGTCACTGCGGATTTGTTTTTATAATGTTTGTAGTTATTATCATTAAAACAGCCAAAAGGGGCCACTTTTGGCGGTTTTAAAGATAATAGCTACAAGCTTATAACATAATAATGGGTATTGTTTCGATAAATTGAAAGCCAATCGGTTCGGTCATGGATGTTTATATGTTTGTGCCGTTGTTGTATGGTTTCCATAATAAACAGCCTATCAGTAGTGGTTTCTTGGGATCATTACAATGTATGTGCCTGTGAGCGTTATTATTATTATTATTAATCAGGACTACAACGTGACATTCTTGTTTTATGGAAATGTTGTTTAATTGTTTAGAAATAAATAAAAAATACGATTGGGGGCAGCACAATAGGCTCGTTAGGCTCTTAAGGGGATGATCAGACCATCAGATTGAACAACTTTCTCTATGGGTCTAAAGTCGAAATCCCTACAATACTTGCAATCCTACTTGATCAAAATGATCGACCAAAATGAGACAGAAACAATGAATTCTTTGCTGTTTCGATGTTGGTCCCTAAAGAAAGTTGTTCAGTTTGATAGTATGATAATTTTCTTATAAACAGTCAGCGTATTAAGTTGGACCCTGCAGGTATATATTCTTTATAGTATGGAATTTAAATTACTTATGAAATTTAAATTACCCCTTGGGGGAATTTTTTGAGGGTAAAGGGGAGGCCTTTGCCCAGCAGTGGGATGAAATAGAAAAAAAATAGATGGACCGCTCTAATCTTGCAGCAGGACAGCAGCTCTGCTTAACCGCCTAATGTGAAGACCACCTTATAACATTGGCTGCTTATACCTTTTTAAATGACTTGGAACCTTATGATAGCAGTAACACTCTAGCTTAGTTTGTAAACTACTTCGAAATGCATTAGAAACGATACATGTATTTATATTTTCTAAATAAATCTTATTCTTCTACGATGTTTGTTTTATTTATGTTAATATCATTCAGCTATTATAACTTAGTTCCATGACTGACAGACAGACATCATCTGTCAACGGCGACCCTCATTGGTTCCTGCACTGGTAGCATGCCAACCCACGATAGCCGTGATACGGCTTTATCACGTCTTTTATCTCGTTCTTTTGCGCGCGAACGAATGAGATAAAAGACGTGATAAAGCCGTATCGCGGGTTGGCATGCTACCAGTGCTGGCGTGAGCTCCAATGAGGCTGAAGAATCTGATAGATACACGCAGCACCACAGAACATTATAAGAGGGGTAGAAATGAAAAGTAGCGCTTTTGCTTCGGAGACGGCTGTCACTTATCTTCCCACTCACGCTGCTACAACTACTTGTGTGCTCGCACCACGCCGCTATTATGGTGTTATACAAATCATTGCATAACTGTGTGGCACGCGTTCCACGCCTACTTTGCACTTCTAACCTCTCTTATAATGTTCTGTGCCCAGCACAATACGGTTGGCCATTCAAATTGTACGTCTACATCTACACTTTTTATATTATAAAGAGGAAAGATTTGTATTTTTGTGTGTATGTTTGTAATGAATAAACTCAAAAACTAATGTGCTGATTTTAAAAATTCTTTCACCATTAGAAAGCTACATTCACTCTGAGTAACAAAGGCTATATTTATTGCTAGAAAAGATAAGATGTCTGATGAAGAGTTATAATGTTGGTTTGGGACGGGTTTTGAGGTCTTGGCGTTTGGCTTCAAAGGCTGCCAGCCTAGCAGTCTCGAAGTACTAAGTCCCTTCTCTTACAGCTTTTTTCCGGGTCTCATCTGCACATGTTCCTACGCACAGCGTAAACCGGTAAATATAGAAACATGATATTTGGAACAAATATTTTACAGAAGATGAGGACCTACATACTCCGTTGAAATGTTGTATAAATAAGTAGGTTGACTATTGAAATATTTAAGGAAAATCGTTCCCAGAAAGATAGTGCGACCACAAAATGAAATCACCAACATATTTAGACATAGCAGGACAATTCGTAAGCGTTTAGCTCACTGTTATTTGGAATATTGTACTGTTGAGTGATTGGGAAGTGACATTAATTTCAATATCATTAATATTTTTTTCAAGAATCATTGGTACGTAGTTTGCATATTTTTTTATCAAAGATTATCCAACTTGTTCTTTGCCATTTCATTAAGAACTTGTCGCAAATGGTACTTGCTAGCCCACGCCAATTTTGTCAAAAGTGGCTTTGGTGTACCTACCTATGTTTTTGTGAACAAGAGTACATCCCATTACAAGGGTACAGGCTATAAAAGCTAAGGTACCTACTCGATATACATACATAACAAGGTTGATGAACCGCGTTTGCTACTAAAGCAATAGCATACCATGCAATTTTTTTCAAAATTTTCAAAGTAGCTAAGTATATTGTGGCTCAGATTATACTTCATGGTATATTAAAGTATTGTGTGACAGGATCCTATGTCTTCATCTAAACTCTAAATCAACAGGAATGGCGCATCATTATTGTGATGTTATTATTGGCTATGTGCGAAGTGGGTGTTGGGAACTGTCAAGTCGATCGCAGCGCACGCTGTGGCAGAAATTTGAACTACCGACGGCGAAGCTGTGTCAGATTTGCTTGAATCTATGCAAATCCGTACACTCACTCACCACTCAAATATCCATAACTACAAAGACTACTAACTTAAAATTTGGCAGGGATGTTTGATTGCCATCTGGGTGTTAACAAAAAAAAATATTTTTCGCAATTCAACACCCAAAGGCGTGAAAACGGGGGTGAAAGTTTGTATGGGAATTCCCATACAATTTAGATTTTGCCCGTGGCTTCGTCAGCATCCGCTCCCGTCATCGTACCGGGATAAAATATAAGCTAGTTTTTAAGACTAATAGTAAGCTTTTGAATATAAAAAGTTTTATGAAAATCAGTCCAGTAGTTTTGGCAGAATCCTCGAACAAACACATACTTTTACAGTACTATAATAGTGTAGTGTAGATAATTCACGGCTGTCCGACATAGTTCGTGCGCTTTTCGTGCGCTACGCCGCGCTAGTGTGGTGCTTGTGTCGTGCACATAGCCAATAGCACCATATTTTTTTTGTATGTACCTATACCATTTTCAAAGTCAACCGACGACAATATGTTTTCATTTAGAGGAGTCACTTGTCGCTTGATTTTTCGATCGTCAATTTCCTGAAACAATACCAATTTTTTTATTCAAATCAAATATGGGTGGGGCGCTCGCTTGCTTCCTGGGATTCTTTAATCTAAAACAATATAAATAGGATCTTCCTTAATATGGGAGTTGGTTTTCAGTTTTGTATGGAACATGAGATTTCTTTTCGCTATTTCGACAGTAGTTTTTTTATGGTCTGGTTATCCCCTTAAAAAGCCTTCAGCATATTAGGACAGAGCGTCGGTGGCGCGTTGCAGAGAGGTATGGACCCTCAATCATGAGAGCCCAGTTTCGAATCCGCACGGATGACATGCCTCAGTACCAATAAGTTGTTATACTTAACTTATGTACGTAGTACCGAGTGCTCTCAAACGGTGAAGGAAACATCGTAGGGACACCTGCATACACTGAAGAAGAAATTCTGATACTTACGAGAAGTCTACCAATCCGCATTGGGCACACGTGTTGAACTGATGCGGTGATGCCTATACTCTCATGCTTGGGCCCTGCAGGGGACATATACAACGTGTTAATGAATTAACGCAAAACTAGAAAGTAGTTTGTTTAGAATCGAGAGCAGAATCGAATTATCATGGTTTCACCTTTGGTAATTTTTGTCAAAATATTAAATATATTTGTGTGTAAAATTTAAAATTTTCTGAATCCGATGTCAACCCACTGAACGGGCACACTCACCCTACTTATTACCAGAACAAGATTATTAATATGTAACCATGAGCACGTCAGCACTTTCATTCAATGCTGAAATGACAACAAATCATTTTTGCCTCAAAACTTAAAATACGAATAACTTTAAATTTTAAGCATCAAAATAATGAATTGATTGTTTCAATCTCATTATTTTGTTATAAATCAGTTGGGGTGTATGAGGTTTTGCGCTTATTCATTAACACGTTGTATAGGCTGAATATGATGATATTATCAAAGACCCTATTACATATGGATGGATTACATATTATGTACCTAGATAACTTATATACTATCATTGTATTTCATGTTTCTAATCCAGTAGATAACAAACCATGGCACCACTATCGCTGAAGATCATCGAAGGAGACGGTGCGGTCACTCGCACGGTGCTGTTCGACTCGAGGACGAAGGTCAGCGAGGCACTAGACATCGTCAAGGAGAAGGTGGTTACTGCTGACGACGGGAATGGTACGTTTGATATATCATGTAGGTTGATGTTTCTAATGAAGTAGGTAACCAACCATGGCGCCACTGTCGCTGAAGATCATCGAGGGAGACGGTGCGGTCACTTGGACGGTGCTGTTCGACTTGAGAACGAAGGTCTGCGAGGCACTAGACATCGTCAAGGAGAAGGTGGTTACTGCTGACGACGGGTAAGATAAACAACTGTGGATCGACGTTTGGCTGACGGGAAGAAGGGACATGAGTGCGGGCTTTGTCGAATATTCCGTCTGTGTTAAAAATACCCTACAAATTACATCAAAATCGGTGGTGCAGCGCGATTTGCTACATTCGACGTGGTGTATCTTACGTGCGAATCTAGTTAAGATAGTTCCTGCAATTTCAATGAAAAAAAGCCGAACTTGCAAATATTTGTCCGGAAAGGACCGTAAAACCCAAACATGTCATGCCTGGCAATCCTATGCCCGACACAGCGTATGCACTTATGGTTTCAACCAATTGGCTGGTGTAGTACAATTTTTAGTGGTGAATGTTCACCGCTGATGATCCTGGTCATGCAGGAGTTACAGTGGCGAATAAAACCCTGATTGACCCGCACTTCCACAGACTACGGCCTATTCCTGACGTCAGCCCAGGACAACTTGTCCGGCATCTGGCTGGAATGTTTCCGCACCCTGGACTACTACATGCTTCGGGATGGAGATGCTCTGCACTACCTCAGCAGACTTAGGAACTTGAGGGTCAGGATGTTGGACGGTAAGCAACTTTAGTTTTACCGGTGCACACGCTTATGGCATAGCGGCACAAAATAATACTAGTACTACGTACAGAAGTTTAAATTCCATGCAACGCGTTAAAACATACCTACGCTTCATCATGGACCTTTTTCCGTCTAGGTAGATGTTTCAAGTGGTTGAATCCTTCTTCGCCGGATTCCGTATTAGCCGCATAATCTTTTTCGTCGCTTAATTGGCGGTAGATTTTAATTGATTTATATGTATCATGGATACAAACCAAATACCTTTGCCAGCTTCCTGATAATGTATACATTTCCGGTGAAAAAGGATTCTGTCCAAACAAGAATCTAGCCAAAACGAAATCCGTCCAGTAAGGAATCCGGCGAAAAAGGACTAATCTTTTCAAGCAGAGTAAGTGCGACAAGTTTTTTGGAGCCGCATATGCATGTATCGATTGGTACAGGAAAAGGTGGCGAAAGACTAGCCATTAATTGTCTCTTGATTTGTAATTCCTTCATTGTGCTAAAAGTACCTAATCCTTACTTGAACTACACGCTGAAAAGATAATTGTTCCTGATAAGACACGACATCAATCTTTTCTTGCGCCTGAGCTAAAACCTCAGAGATCACATCAGGAATGAGGTGATTCGTCACAGAACTAAAGTGGTTAACATAGCTCTGAAAATTATCAAGCTGAAGTTGCAATGGGCTGGTCATATCTTCCGAAGTCCCCATCTATTAACTCTTAATAGATGGGGAGTCCGAGTTCTAGAATGTGGAACATGAACTGGTGGGCGTAGTGTGGGATGCCCTCTGGCCCACTGGGTCGACGACCTGAGATAGGTAACGGGAAGCAAATGGGCGGATGGAGGGCGAAAGGAATGTGGCGCATCTATGGAGAGGCCTATGTTTAGCAGTGAAAGATGATAGGCTAATGATGATGAGCTCTGTCTTGGTCTTACTTACTACCGTAGTAAATAGAGAAATACCGAGTGATACAGAGTGTTAAGATACATGTAGTGATCCTATATTGTTTTTATCTGATAGATACTGTGAAGACGCTGCAAGTGGACGAGTCCAAGAACATCGGGACACTGATGAACGTGATCTGCGGCAGGATCGGCATCGTCAACCCCGACGAGTATGGATTGGTGAGCTCATTGTTCCATAGACAATTTTCCTATCTGATTTACATTAGGGAATACGTTAAGTTTGAATTATTATTAATATTTGCCCAAGACCTTGTCTACCTCTGCCAGCCAGTGGGGCCTATCATAACACCACCGAGAAAACAAAGAAGATCTAGATCTTTGTTACTTTATGCATTCCGAAATGAGCACGCTTGACGATTTTATAATATCGTTTTGTCCGATGAGGGACGAGATGCTTATTCGTTCTTTCTCGTATTCACAAGGACGGCATGCTTTGCTCATAGGTCAGATATGCAGAGCTGTTATTTCATACAAATTGGAAAAACTGTCAAGAGCAGCCAAACATTTGCAATATCTAATAGTGAGTTGAGTGCCAATGAGATAAGAATATACTGCCATAGAAAATATACTCTAACGCCTACTGTTGCTTGCCTCCGTTTGCCGAGAGGGGGTTTGTTAAAGATTGGTGGGGGGTAAGAAGTGTCTGTACTGTATGTAGTACTAGACAATACTCTTTCTTATACTTTGCTTCGACTACGGCTAGGTTTGTGCTTTTATCCAATTAACCTATCGGTACTATACCGCTAGGTCCTTAAATCTTCAGGCTCTTTTGTCTTCAAGTGACGTGAGCGCCATCTACTGGCGTTATACTAGTATCTCTATTGACCCTTCATGTTTTTGAAACCGTTAGTGCCAAGACGGAACGAACGCCGTAGAAGAGGCGAAAGAGAAGCCGATCATGGGCACCCTGACCCTCAAGCGGAAGGTTCAGAAGGAGCGGGACGCCAAGCTGGACGAGCTCAGCAAGAAGCTGAAGACTGACGACAATGGTGAGTGGTGATGATGATGTAAGATTTGTAATACCTCTGGTAAGGTGAAGGAAAGGAAACTGCTTCAAAGCGCCGCCGATCGATGCTTCACTTTCCTTCTCTCGGCTACCTCGTGATTTAGGCGTTAGGTAATAGTTGAATTTATATATTTATAAAAGAGTTCCGTCACTGACTGAATGACTTACCAACTGACAGACTACGCACAGCCGGCCTAAACCGCTGAAGATAGAAACATGAAAATTGGAACATAAAGGGTGTCCAGCGGGAATTTTTCAAGTTAAAAATTGAATCCAAAAAAATCTCTCAAATCTCAAAAAGATCTCACACCATGTGACTTTTTCTTGTGGGGATACCTCAAGTCAAAGGTTTATAACACCAATCCTCAAACGATTCAGGCTCTACAAGAAAATATCCGCCAGGAAATTGCAGGAATTTCACCAGCGCTTTACTCTCGCATAATTGCAAATGTGAGGGTTCGGTTGCAAGAGTGCCTTGAGAGAAACGGGCGTCATTTAGACGACATTGGCTTCAAAAAATAAAATCCGCATTTTCAGACTTCATTTCGAAAAACTAAAAAATAACAAAAACTCTTTGGTTTTTTTGTATTCAATTTTTAACTTGAAAAATTCCCGCTGGACACCCTTTAGATACTATTAAAAACTATGACCTTCTTTCTTCATTCTCCGAATCTCAATTTTCGCTCTCAACTTTCGCATTTCATTTTTAACCCCCGATGCAAAAAGAGGGGTGTTATAAGTTTGACGCCTATGTCGGTCTGTCTGTTTGTTTGTCTGTCTGTCGGTCTGTCTGTCTGTGGCTGAGGACGATCAATAAAAGAGTATGTCTCGCGTCTGGATGTATAATGGGGTCTCAATGGAACGAATAATAACATATAGGGTCCTTCTTAATATGCTGACACTTTTTTAAGGGGATGATCAGACCATCAAACTGAAAAACTTTCTCTGTGGGAATGTCTTCCCTTAAAAAAGTGTCAGCATAACAAGGTGTTACAAAAATACAAATAAACATTTAAGAGGTGGTTAAGACCATCAAACTGAACAACGTTCTCAATGGGACCAATATCGAAAGAGCGAAAAAAAAAATGATGTTCCATCATCATCATCATATCAGCCGATAGACGTCCACTTTCTTTCTTTCTTCTTTCTTTTTCTTTCAAATAGGCCTCCCTCAAAATGGGGAGATTTGCCATAATCGTGATTCGATGCGTTTGCGATGTTCCATACTAAACTACAGATCTGCTCGAGCTAAATGAATGCGAGAAAAGATTTTTTTTCTCGCGATTTCGAGGTTGGTCCCATAGTATTGTATATTTATTTATTGTATGAGTCACAGGTTTACATTTGCAGAATTTATATACACAATTAACAATTAGAGCCAATGCAACCCTACCTTTCCAGGCATTTACAATTGTCTAGTGGAAGTTATATAAAAAAAAAATATATATCTACTTGTTGCCATTTAAACATTTACCATCAAATAAATAATAATTAATTGAACCTATGTCAGTTAACCTACAATAGTGGCATAAAAAAATAAAAATAATAATAATAAGCTACATTCTTAATCGATTAAAATACAATGTCAAAGAAAAAACATTAATAAGTACCCATAATAAAAGCTATGTAACAAATTATATTGTCAAGAATGTCAATTTTCAAATAATAATTAAAAAAAAAAAAAAAAAACCTAAAAATTGCAATTACATTTAAAAAGTCAATAATAAAAGTCAGTTAAAATTAAAATATTCTGGAACACTGTAAAAACATCTTTCAGCGAGCCAATTTCTTATCATTCTTTTAAACTTGTCAAACTTGAGTTCTTTAAACTCGTCTGGAAGTTTATGTAAAAGTAGTACTAAAAGTAGTTCAGTTTGATAGTTTCAACATCCCATTAAAAGTTTGAAATGTTTATTTTTACTTCTGTAAAACCCTGTATAACTGCCCTATATGTTTAACTACCTTATGTGCAGTAAGAACGGATTTTTCGAAATTCGAAAGCAAAAGCTCGTCGCTGTATAAATGTGAACTGTATAACCTTTGCCATACGCTATATTATCGATCTATTTCCCAGTGCACTGGCTGGAGCAGCACAAGACGCTACGGGAGCTCGGGGTGGAGCCGAACGAGACGCTCCTACTCAAGAGGAGGCTATTCTACTCCGACAGGAATGTCGATTCCAGGTTAATATTACGTTTAGACCGGCTAAAATTAATGATGGTTGCTTTTAGTATGAGACAGCTGATTATTTTTTTGTTCTGATCGCCTTGCTCCCATAGTAAAAGTTGTTCAGTTTGATGGATAGAGTATGTGGTTTAAAGGTTAATGATACTTTTTCTTACACCCTGTTTACTATCTAAGTAAGTTTCATCATGATGTTTTCCTTTTTGTTGTTCGTGCGGATTCGAACCCAGATCGACATGATTAAAACTTTCGTTTTGCTACTAAGCTCAAAACCATGATCCTCGCCCAGTGCCAAAATGAATGCCCCTCGTTGGTCGTGCGCACAGTCATAAAGCGAAAACGACCAATGCGGTTCACCTCGTGGTGTCGTGGGTTACTCGCACAGGTGTAAGGTTTGGGTGACTCACGCTGCAGTAGTGTTCTGCCTTACGGTCAAAAAAGGCTGAAAAAGTTCACTTCCGGATAAACAGTTTTGAAATCGCTTTATTGACGTTTGATATGAGGATATTATAAGTCGTTTGGCGTATGTTTTACAAAAATTTACTCAGCCGTTTCCTACCTGGAGGAGCCTAAACTTGGTATGTTTTGGAAAAAAAAAAATATTTTTTAAAAACAATTGGCTGAAAGGTAATATTTTTAGAACCGGCTCATGGAGCCCTTTCATACCACACACGATAGGTTTCAGAACAAAAAATGTTTTAATCTCATACAAAAATTTTATGACGTCATAACTGGAGACCCTGACTCCTTAGAGACTGTCTCCCGGCAGTTTTGAGGTCTAGAGAACATACCTAACAACATACTAAAATTGGGTGCTGGTATCCGGATGCGAACTTTATTTCCATTAAGGTAGTTTTGTGGCCCCCTGATGTACAAACGCAGCACTTATCTGGGTAGGCAGGTGCTGACACCAGATGAGATACAAACTATCCCGATCAAGAATCTACTGCGATTTCTGGCCGCAGTGGGGATTGGTAAGGAACTATAAAAAGGGCGATCACAAAGGACCAGCGATGGTCTACGTGGCACAGGCTTAGCAAGCCTGTCAAGGCCCAATACCACAAATTATAATAATAACGAGCTTTTACCCGCGACTTCGTCCGCATAAATTATATACCAGATTTTAAGTCAGATAATAAGCTATCAAACAAAAAAAGTTTCATCAAAATCGGTTCAGTAGTTTTTGCGTGATACTCGAACAAACAAACACCCAAACAAACAAACAATCAAACGAACAAATAAACAAACAAACAAACAGACAGACAAAAAGTCAAAAAATTGGTGATTTGGAATCAGGGACAGGTAAAAACCATATCGTAATCTTTTTTTTGTAAATATCTTCAATGTACAGACACACTTCTGTTACAGTTTTATAATAGTTTAGATTAAGGTAGTGCACTATAGGTCATGAGTACAGGCGAAATGCAATGAAACTTGACCGCCCTCGTAGGTCGTGCGCACAGTCGTAACGTTGAAACAAACCTGGGCCTCGATTGCGCTGTTTTATACGGTTTTACCGTTCGGACGGAACGTTTATGGCTTTGGTTTAGTTTTGGTTTAGATTTGGTTTAGCTGATGTAAAAATGCTATCGCGCTATTTTTTTTTGAACGGTTGAATCGTTGATATCACCAAAGCAAAACCAAAACGATCGATTGTGCGTGCACCTCCATACACCTCGATAAACCACTCCATACCTCCATACACCTCTCCATACACCTCTCCATACACCTCTCCATATACCTCTCCATACACCTCTCCATACACCTCTCCATACAACTCCATACACCTCTCCATACAACTCCATACACCTCTCCATACACCTCTCCATACAACTCCATACACCTCTCCATACAACTCCATACACCTCTCCATATACCTCTATACACCTCTCCATACACCTCCATACACCTCTCCATACACCTCCATACACCTCTCCATACACCTTCATACACCTCTCCATACACCTCTCCATACACCTCTCCATACACCTCTCCATACACCTCTCCATACAACTCCATACACCTCTCCATACACCTCCATACACCTCCATACACCTCTCCATACACCTCCATACACCTCTCTATACACCTCTCTATACACCTCTCCATACACCTCTCCATACACCTCCATACACCTCTCCATACACCTCTCCATACACCTCTCCATACACCTCTCCATACACCTCTCCATACACCTCTCCATACACCTCTCCATACACCTCCATACACCTCTCCATACACCTCTCCATACACCTCTCCATACACCTCTCCATACACCTCTCCATACACCTCTCCATACACCTTCATACACCTCTCCATACACCTCTCCATACACCTTCATACACCTCTCCATACACCTCTCCCGACACCAACTAAATCAAAAACGTTCGTTGGACAGCGGTCGAACGTTACGCCAACGGATCTTCCGAAAAAAAGCTAAATCGTTACCGTTAATATAATTTGCGCGATACGAATTGTGCATAACGTAACGTTTTTGGTTGTGGTTTTGTTTTGGTAGTATCGTTGAAACTTAGGGCGATTGAGGCCCTGGGCTCGTCTATCGTTGGTCACCCGCGCAGGTGTAAAGGTTGTCGGTGACTCGCGCAGTAAGTACTAAGTAAGTCATAAGCGCAGTCGAAATGCAATAGAATTATAGAACTGACTCGATAAATGTCGGTTCTTTAGCACTGCGGCCCATTTGTCGCCGATGTCAAAACACCGCGCCTCTGTTTCGTGCGTGTCTGCTAAATAAGAATCATCATCATCAGCCTATAAACGTCCCACTGCAGGACATAGGCCTACCCTCAGGGAGGGTGTATGGGCATAGTCCACCACGCGTGCCCAATGCGGATTGGTAGACTTCACATACACATCAGAATTTCTTCTTCAGTGTATGCAGGTTTTCTCACGATGTTTTCCTTCGCCGTTTGAGAGCAGTCGGTATTACGTACATTCGTTAGAAAAACTCATTGGTACATGGCATTTTGTCCGTGCGGATTCGAACCTGGACCCCCATAATTGGGAGGATTGGAAATAAGAATGAATTGTAAATAATAAATCTAAACTATTATAAAACTGTAACAGAAGTGTGTCTGTACATTGAAGATATTTACAAAAAAAAAAATTACGACATGGTTTTTACCTGTCCCTGATTCCAAATCACCAATTTTTGGATTTTTTGTCTGTCTGTTTGTTTGTTCGTTTGTTTGTATGTTTGTTTGTTTGTTTGTTTGTTTGTTTGTTTGGGTGTTTGTTTGTTCGAGTATCACGCAAAAACTACTGAACCGATTTTGATGAAACTTTTTTTGTTTGATAGCTTATTATCTGACTTAAAATCTCGTATATAATTTATGCGGACGAAGTCGCGGGTAAAAGCTCGTAATATTATAAAACTGTAACAGAAGTGTGTCAGTACATTGAAGATATTTACAAAAAAAAAATTACGACATGGTTTTTACCTGTCCCTGATTCCAAATCACCAAATTTTGGATTTTTTGTCTGTCTGTTTGTTTGTTTGTTTGTATGTTTGTTTGTTTGTTTGTTTGTTTGTTTGTTTGGGTGTTTGTTTGTTCGAGTATCACGCAAAAACTACTGAACCGATTTGATGAAACTTTTTTTGTTTGATAGCTTATCATCTGACTTAAAATCTGGTATATAATTTATGCGGACGAAGTCGCAGGTAAAAGCTTAATAAATAATCGGCAGGGACCCGGTGCAACTGAACTTGCTGTATATCCAGACCCGGGACGCCATATTGGACGGACGCCACCACGTCACCGAAGACCAGGGTATGTACATACCTACAGTAGTTTGATACTGGCAAAGGCTTCTGTATTGTTACTGCAACGTTTAAATACGTTCATCGAAGATCTACTCGTATAAACTGTCCTTGATGATCAGACCATCAAACTGAACAACTTTCTCTACGGCACCAACATCGAAATCGCGAGAAAAAATCAGCTCTTCCATACAAAACTGCAAACCTACTCGAGCCAAATGTATGGGACAGCACAGCTGATCGTTTTTTCGCGATTTCGTTGTTGGTCCCATAGAGAACGTTGTTCAGTTTGATGGTCTGATCATCCCCTTAAAAAAGTGTCAGCATATTAAGAAGGGCCCTTTTATCATCGTTTCTAACATTAAACTATTCTTATTTCTTATTCTTCTATTCTTTAACTATTCTATTTTCTTTTCTATTTTATTCTTGATCCCGTGATCATGGCAGTTGTAACACTGCCGAAATATCGGGAACTCACAAATACCAAAACGCGGTAAGAACCCGTTAAAATGTTTAATTCTAGATTAAACTATTCTTGTCATACAGGGTGTAACAAAACATCCTAGTAAATAGTAATACCTGTTGTGCTTCAGATTATCAAACTGAACAACTTTCATTATGGAGCTAACATCGAAATCACGAAAAAAAAAACAGCTGTCCCATACATTTGAGTCGAGTCGGTCGGTAGTTCGGTACTGCAGTTTTGAATGAAACAGCAGATATTTTTTTCGCGATTTCGATTTTGGCTTTATAGTGAAAGATGTTCAGTTTGATTGTCTGAAGCACCCTGTTAAGTATTACTAGGGTGTTTTGTTACACTCTGTATTGGCTGTCTGCACGACACTAGCGCCATCTAGCGCAATACGGCCCCGTGGATTATTTGTACATAAAATGTTCGAATAAAGTTTGTTATTTTATATTAAAATAAAGTAAAAACTAAATAAATGATCAATATTGACGATATTAAAAATGTTATAATACCTAACTAGCTGGGATTCCCATTCTTTGTTACAAAATTCTCATACAAACTTTCACCACCGTTTTCACACCTTAGGGGGTTGAATAGTGAAAAATCTTTTTTTTGTGAACATCTAGATGGCGATAAAAACATCCCTGCCAAATTTAAAGTATTAGTATTTGCTGGTTTAGATATTTTAGTATTGAGAGAGTGTGCGGATTTGCATAGATTCAAGCAAATCTGACACAGTTTCGCCGTCAGTAGTTCAAATTTCTGCCACAGCGTGCGCTGCGATTGACTTGACAGTTCCCAACACCCACTTCGCACATAGCCCACGCCACAGTCAATTTGTGTTGAGATACATTCGGAAATAATTATTCTGCCTACAAAATTCATTGCGCTACTAAAAGCGGTACTGCTTAAACTCCCCTGCGACTTCACATACCCCGCTACGATTCGAGCGATGTTCGAGCGACATCTTTCTTTCATTCTTCCATTCCAGTCCGATCGGCGTCGTTGCAAGCTCCTGAGAGTTTCTCTTGTTTATAATTAGGTATTCAATTCATCCCATACTTAACAAAACTTTATAGAGTAACAAATATAATATAATCTTTAAACTGTTCATATTAAAAACATAAATTATAGTATAGTTATCAAATAAATACAAGATAAAACAAAAAGTTTCTAAACAAAAAAGTTCGCGTGGAATCGATCGTCGACCGACAAACGACGGAGCGACACGAACCCACGACGCGACGTTGCCGTTCCGTGCACTCCAAACCAAACGCCAGGCGAAGCTCCACGCGAAAATGTTCACAGAAAAACTTGATTTGAAACTTATAAAGCTCGTGCAAGAGAATCCTGTGCTCTATGACTATAATAATCCGAAGTATATGGACTTCAATGCCAGGGAAGTGGCTTGGCAGAAGATCGGGGATGAGATGAAACGGCCGGGTGAGTTCTTTGTTTACTTGTTGGATCGCTTTTACATTTTACGATGTGGTCTGTGGTTGGTACTACTGTGGGATGGAAACTCGAACGTTTCTCGCTTTTAAATTTCGTGGGGTGAATTTGTGGGATCGTTTTCTAACGGTTTGGTAAACTATACAAGGTGTAAGCGACAGCCTAGCAAATACTGAAACGGTGAACTTAGACCATCTAATTGTATAACTTTCACTATGGAGCCTACCTCAGGAAACGCGAAAAAAATCAGCTGTCCCATACATTTTAATCGGGTTAGTACAGCAGTTTTGTATCGGACAGCAAATTTTTTTCGCGTTTCCTGAGGTAGGCTCCATAGTGAAAGTTTTTCAGTTTAATGGTCTGATCTGAGGTCACCGTTTCAGTATTTGCTAGGCTGTCACTTACACCCTGTACCTGTATGTTTTGTGGCTAATTTATTTTTAAGTCAGAAATTTATATTTCATGCTAACCATCTTAATAAAAACAAAAACTGCTTCAGCAACATGCGTCGTCAAATTTCCTACAAAACTCCCTTCAGCAACATGCGTCGTCAATTTTATACAGAATCATTCAGCAACACGCCACGTCAAACAATGCATATTTCATGCTATATTGTTGAAAAAAAAAAACATTTGTTCACTTCCTACTCATTTAAAAAATTATGGAAAAAGAATTTCCTTGTATGAATAAAAAAAGTTTTGGAAATAATGAATTTAAATTATTCGGGAATTGTTTAATACCGCCAGCGTCCTTTGATACAAATATGCCAACGTGTTAAGGAACAAAATATAACTCACAATGTAGTCCACAATCCACAATAAAATTTTAGAATCTTTAAGTTGTGTTTTTTACTTTTAAATAATTTTATTAACTAAATTAAAAAGCAACAAGCTTTGTTTAACAATTCTTGTTTATTTAACTTTTTTATATCTTCTCCAATTATTTTCATTACAATTATTCTTACAGCTGCCGACTGCAAAGTAAGATGGATAAACATAAGAGACGTGAACCGAAGAATATTGAGAAAGTCCCTCAGCAACCCCGGACAACGAATGCGCTTATACAAATACGAGAGCGAACTCGCCTTCATGAGACCCTTCTACAAAGACGTCCAAATACAGAGCGGCGACTTCGAATCAGATGACTACAACGACATCAACGATAACGACAATACACAAGAAATCGAAGAACCAGACATACCCAGCGATCATTCAGTCAAACCTATCAAAAAAGAGAAGATCAAAAAATCCACTAAAAGCAGAAAGAAGAAGAAAAGGAACCCAAGTTATGAAGAAGATCAACCAGTCGCTTCTGTCTTCAATGAGTCGGTTCCTCCATCAGAATTAGACCCGGGGGATCCTGTAGATGCATTTCTGTTAAGCATAGGGGCCACGTTGAAGACATTCAGTCCTTACCACTTGAATCTGGCTAAGAGTAAAATATTTTCCGTGGTGCAAGAGCATGATTTGCAGCAAATAGTGCAACGGGAGCGGTATGATGGACAGTCTGGTGATATCAAAGTGTCCACGTCTGATAATGTTTATTTGCAGTAGAGGTCACGTTAAATACCACGTCGAACTTCGGTATTTTTATATAGATGGCGCTATAGGAATGTGAGCTCTAAGAAATCGAGAAATATCGAGATGTACCTCAACCAAAACAAAGTAAACGGTGCTCTGCATACTATTGTGGCTAGCCAAGTAGTGTCCAAAAAGGCGCGACTTGCTATACACAATGGTGTATTGGTGCCTACACTTAAGTATGGCAGTGAGTGCTGGGTATGGCAGAAGAAGCATGCAAGTAAAATTAATGCTGTTGAAATGCGTTCCTTGCGAAGTATGTGTGGTGTCACGCTGAGAGATAGAGTGAGAAATTGTGTAATAAGAGATCGATGTAAATTGAAAGAAGATGTTGTGACAAGAATAGAGAAAGGTATGCTTCGTTGGTTTGGTCATGTGGAGAGGATGAATGACAGCAGATGTACGAAAGAGATATATGTTGCAAATGTGAGTGGAAGTGTCGGCAGAGGGCGCCCTCGTAGGACGTATGCTGATCAAATCAGTTGCGTCCTACAAAAAGGGGAGGTGCGGAGTACTCGAAACCGACGGGCATGTATGAAGAGATGTATGGATGTGCATGAGGCAAAAGAGGTATGTAAGGATCGTAGTAAGTGGCGCGCCCTGGTCTCTGCCTACCCCACTGGGAAAGAGGCGTGACGCTATAGATAGATAAATAGAGGTACCTCTACCAGGAAAAAAATCTTCGTTTGTGCAGAGCAGGCCCGAGTTCCCGACAAAACCCGAAGTCATTTAGTAATCAAAGGGTGCAAAGTCGGATAGCAGCGGAAAGGGCGCGAAAACAAGCCAATAGCGTAAACGGATTGAAGTTGGCACATCCTGATTGGTCAATATAATTTCGCGCGCTCTAAAAAAATTTCAACTGCGCCGGTACATCGGTAAGACTTTTTCTCAAACATGCTTGGAAATGTGAGTATTATTTTGACAACCTTCTTCGAGATAAATCGAAATTGCTGTACTGGCCAAATACAAGCGCGCAGCAGCCGGCAATGTTGTATGAAAATCCATATCTGTCGTGTTTAGAGGCCAAGTAAATTACATAGTAAACTAATATCTGTCGTGTAATTTAAAAATGGAACGATCTTTTTCTCCGAGACATGGCGACCAAGGAGATAACTCATCAAAGGTTTTAATTAAATTTCAAACTGGCTTGCAAATAGAAAGCAGTTTATTGAAAAAAAAAACAAATTGTTGTTCGTTGTTCGTCATTGATTTTAGAAAGAGTTTTAATTTCCGCGCATTGTTTGAGAAAAGTACTATACAAGCCTTGGCCACAACTAGGCATTGATGGTCTTACGTATGTGTGGCTCGGCTTCGCCTCGGCCCACATTTACACGTTCGTCCATTAATGCCTCTGTTGCTGGCCGCTGCAGTAATGTACTAATAAACCTGGTACTTCCGTACCTATCTTTATTACTTTACGTATGCCAAAATGAGTGCGCATTATGGTTTTCCGGTTTTGTCGTTCGTGGCCAGTTCGTGGCATGCTAACCATAGGATGAGAATGAGATGTAAGGACTATAGCTGTACCACTCATATCTCGACTGTTAGTTTTAAAGATTTTTGTTTTTCGAGAAGACTGCCATTCAATTTATTTCTATTTTTAACTCTAATTAAATGATAATATTTGTAGTAAATATAACTTTGAAAAGTGTTTTATTAGTTTCATGAACACCCCTATGTTACAAACACACAAAATGGAAAAAATTCGGGAGTTTATTTATGTATTTACCAGTGTTGGGTAAAATGTAGTTCACCACTAACTTAGTTAAGGTTTAGTTAATAGTTTAAATAATTAACTTAATTTTGTTGTTATTAAACAAATAATCCTTAACTATTTATTACATTTTGTAATTGGTAATTGCAATTTCTCTTGCTTTTATACAGGGTGTAACAATACTTATTGGTGTAACAATATTGCTTCAGACCATCAAACTGAACAACTTTCACTATGGAGCCAACGTCGAGAAAAAATAAAAAAAATCATCTGTCCTATACATTTTAGTCGAATCTCGGTACTGCAGTGATTTTTTTTATTTTTTCTCGATGTTGGCTCCATAGTGAAAGTTGTTCAGTTTGACGGTCTGAAGTACCCCCTTAAGTATTACTAGGGTGTATTGTTACACCTGTATTTACGATTATACATGTATATTTTTCGAAAGTAAAAAATGATTGCATTAGGCATATTTTATAATATTATTCATAATGTTACAAAATATGGGTAATGCAAATCATCTATCTAGAAAGAAAACATACATTTTTAATTGTAACCAAAAACACAATTGAGTAATTGCAATTACCAATTACAAAATGTAATTAGTAGTTAAGGATTATTCATTTAATAACAACAAAATTAAGTTAATTATTTAAACTATTAACTAAACCTTAACTAAGTTAGTAATTGATAACATTTTGCCCAACACTGGTATTTACATAGGTATCTTATCTACATAAGTTGTGTGTGGCTAAGTGCCTCCGTGGTCTAATGGTTAAGAGCATTGGCTCTCGATACGGAGGTCGTGGGTTCGATTCCCACGGGGGACACCTAGTGATATGTCACTTTGTGCGTTTTTCCCCAGTTGGTTAGGACATTGCAGGCTGAATCACCTGATTGTCCGAAAAGAAAAATGATTCCGTGCTTCGGATGGCACGTTAAGCCGTTGGTCACGGCTACTATCTCTGGTGGTAGTAGTCGTTACATAAAAACCACGTCAGAGGCCGTAAGGCGGTCTGAAAAAACTCTGACACCAGGGCTCTGCCCACACGATAAGAAGAAGACTGATTTAAATACTTAAAAAACAAAAATTTTATATTGTACTCATCTTTATTTCCGTGTGTACAATAAACATGAAATAAAAAACGACAAAAAGCCTGCCTCTTTTCTCGTAAGGCTTAAAAAGTGTGAGTTGCAATAGTAGGTCCCGTGAGGTCAGATCGATAATGAGTCTTGCACACAGAGGCGGCTGCACGGACGCGACCGACCGACGCACACATCGACGACCCGTCTTATCGGCTGACGGTCGTTTGCGTAACGTACCGAGGCAATGGTTACTACACGACTACTTCACGTGACCGATTTGTTTTTATAAGGAGCTAGGCAAAGATTTTTTTCACGTCTCCGGGCGGAAAGCGTCACGCTAAACGAAGTTGCCTCTTTCCGCCTACGTCGGGGAAAAAAACAGTTTACTAACCTCGATTTCTTCCGCACAAATTATATACTAGATTTTAAGTCAGATCATAAGCTTTCAAACAAAAAAAATTTCATCAAAATCGGTTTAGTAGTTTTCGCGTGATGCTCGAACAAACACACAAAGCAATTTTTTTTTTTTAATTTACAGTTTTATAATAGTACTAGAGTTAACCAGCGACTTCGTCCGCACAAATTATATACCAGATTTTAAGTCAGATTATAAGCTATCAAATAAAAAAAGTTTCATCAAAATCGGTTCAGTAGTTTTTGCGTGATGCTCGTTCAAACAAACAAACACACAAACAGCAGACAAAAAATCCAAAAATTTGTGATTTGGAATCAGGGACACCTAAAAACCATATCGTAATCATTTTTTGTAAATATCTTCAATGTTTTTTTTTTTTTTTTTTTTTATGTGTGATAGGTAAGCATTTGACCCCAATCTCACCTGATGTTGAGTGATGATGAGGCCGAAGATGTAGCATGCTTACCTAGAAAGATGCCTATTCACTCTCGCCTTGAAGAGGCCCAGGTTGTATTGCTCAGGGAACAGGTCCGCAGGCAGGGCATTCCACTCCTTAGCCGTGCGCATTATAAAAGAAGAAGCAAACTTCTTCGTGCGAATTGCTGGTAGGTCAACGACATAGGGGTGGAAACCCAGTCTGCGTCTCGTCCCCCGCAGATGAAAGGGAGACGGTGGTATCAGATCGTGTAATTCAGTCGCACACTCTCCGAAATGTATCCTATAAAAAACAGACAGACAGGCTACCTTGCGACGATGCTCAAGACTTTGTAGCTTCGCCACCGAGGTTGGATCACCTATGAGCTTCCCGGCACGCCTGTCGATTGAGTCCAGCGCGGCCAGCTGGTATTGGGCAGACCCGTCCCAGAGATGGCAGCAGTACTCCATACACGATCGGACTTGTGCTTGATAAAGTTGTAGAAGCTGTCCCGGAGTAAAGTACCGTCTGACCTTCGAGAGGACGCCCAGTTTTTTCGCTGCGGTTTTCGCCATGGACTCAATGTACCGTCCGAAATTCAGATCGGACGATATGTTAATGCCAAGGAGCTCCAGGCGATCAGCTATCGGTATGGACACATTTCGTAAAGTCGGGGTCAAAGCGAAGGGACTCCGTTTTGTGGAGAAAAGGCACGCCTGTGTTTTGCTTGCGTTGAAACTGACCCGATTAGTATCACCCCAGTCGGACACAGATTCAAGGGCCAAGTTTATTCGCTGCACCATGGCCTCTCGACAAGACTGAGTAACGTCCAATTTGACCCCTGCACCGGACAGATATCTGTCAGCAACAGTGCTGTCGTCTGCATACCCAAAGGTTCCGGGCACAAGCATGTCGTTTATATGCAGCAGAAATAAAGTGGCTGAAAGAACTGACCCTTGAGGAACACCGGCATTAATAGCCATTTGATCCGATGAGTATCCATCAATGAGTACTCGAATGGATCGTTCGCTCAAGAAGTCAGCTATCCAGTTGCATAGGTCAATCGGAATTCCATATGAAGGAAGCTTGCTTAAAAGGCTTGCATGCCAGACCCTGTCAAAGGCTTTGGATATGTCAAGAGACACGGCAAGTGCCTCCCCGTATCTCTCGACAGCCTCGCTCCACAGATGAGTGGCATACACAAGAAGATCCCCCGTGGACCGTCCTGGGCGGAACCCATACTGACGGTCACTGAGGAGGTCGTTATGTTCCAGGTATGCCAGGAGCCGGTTGTTAAGTACACGTTCCATAGTCTTGCAGAGTATGGAAGTGACCGATATTGGTCTATAGTTGACAGGGTCGGCACGACTGCCTTTTTTGGGCACGGGTTGCACGTTGGCAAGCTTCCATGACCTTGGGACTACCGCAGTCTTAAGTGAGAGGCGATACAGGCGTGTTAAAACAGGAGACAACTCTGGAGCACAGGTGCGTAGGACAATCGCTGGGATTCCGTCGGGTCCGCCAGCCTTGTTCACGTCTAGAGAACGCAGGATTTTAAGAACCTCTTTTTGGCGAATGTAAACTGATGCCATTGAGCATTCAGTACGAGGAATGGTAGGTGGTGTTATATCTGAGTTCTCCAGATGCGAATTCCCGGCAAAAAGATTAGCAAATAAATTTGCTTTCTCCTCCGCCGAGTGTGCTAGCGATCCGTCAGGTTTTATTAGCGGTGGCAGGGAGGGACGGCCGAAGTTTGCTTCCACTGCTTTGGCAAGCGACCAAAACGCTTTGCTGCCAGCTGGATAGGAGGCAAGCTTAGCCCCTATACGACCTATATGGTCGAACCGGGCTTTTCGCAACACCTTTTTGCAAGACTTGGCGGCTTTGTTGAAAGCTTTCTTCAGTTTTTCTGTGTTCGGAGCCTTCTGCTTTCGAGCATCAGCCCAGGACATATACGCTGACTGTTTCAGCACCTCAGCACGAGAACAATCAGCGTTGAACCATGGGCGAGCTTTGGCGCCGGTTGACACGTCAGAGTACGGAATAAAATATTCCATACCCTGACGTATCACTTCGGCAACCGCGTTCGCAGCGCTCGACGATTCCCCTGAAGAAAAGCAGGTTTGCCGCCAAGGATAGGAAGCAAAGAAGTGTCGCATCTCGTCCCAATCTGCTGACCTGTATCGCCACACCCGTCTCTTACTACAATGGCCCTGATCAGGTGGGGAGTATACGGATACAGTTTTCACCAGACAGTGGTCGGAGGTACCTAAAGGGGCACATACCGACACAGAATATCTGTCTGGATCAGTTGTCAGCAGAAGGTCCAAACAGTTGGCCGTGTGAAAGTCAACGTCAGGTATCCGTGTGGCACAATTGACCAGCTGGCTGAGATCTAGCGATAGTGCAAGTTTGCGCGCCTCTCGTCCAGCGTGATCGGTCTTCTGGTAGGGGAACAGCCATTCTTGATGGTGAGCATTAAAGTCGCCCAGAAGGGTCAGTTGCGCCACAGGATACCTAAGCTGAGCCTCCTCAGCCGCCTCTCCAAGATAGTCGAACAACCTAGTTGTCTCCTGATCTCCACTGTGCGAACGGTAGACACAGGCGTAAACAATTCGTTCGAAACCTGTTTCCACCAGTATCCACAATACTGAGAAGGAAGGGTCTTCAAGGTTTTTGAGACGCTTGATGCAGATGTCATCGCGAGCGTACACACAGAGTCCGGCGTGCGGAACGAACCTATGCTCCAGAGAGTACCCAGGGTAGCTGAGGTACGCCGCGTCTGCCGGACATCTGATCTGCGTCTCGGTGAGAAACAGCAGTTGTGGTTTTTCAGTCTCTAGGTGGTGGTGGACTGCTACGAGATTTGAGTGCAATCCTCGGATATTGCAAAGGTGCACTTTTAAAGGGAGAACGTGCAACCGCTGTTTAACTTTCTTCCTTTTAGAACCTTTCATAGTTTTTTCGAAGAGCGAATAGGCAGGAGGACGGTAGTTGAGCGAGGAGTCGCATCAATCGAGCCAGATAGTATACTGAAGTCTGCCACACATTAAGATAGCTGGGTTGGAGACCGCGGGGACGCCCGAACCCCCCCGGGATTGCCCACCAATGTACAGACACACTTCTGTTACAGTTTTATAATAGTTTAGATAGTATAGACATGAGATCTGTGACCTTTCTTACTTTCCTGCCCTCGGTGTGTAATATACTATTTCACCCCTCCGGGCGGAAAGCGTCAACTTTCGTCCCGCTGCGCTTAACGAAGTTGTTGCTGTCCGCCTGCGTCGGGGAGAAAATAGTGTACTAACCTCGAGGAGTAAATAAGAAAGCATCACATGTTTGTTGACTTCGGCTACAATACAGGGTGTTAGGGTAAACAGTTGCATTATTTTAAGGGGTGATTGTACCCATGATACTGAACAACTTTCCCTAAGAAACCTATAGGAAATTCGCAATTTTTTTTTTCGAGTTTTCATACAAAACTTCGATCAGCTGATTGCATTTAGTATGGGAAGTCCAACAATTTTTTTGCGTATTTCCTGTAGGTTTCTTAGGGTAAGTTGTTCAGTATCATGGGTACAATCACCCCTTAAAGTAATGCAACTGTTTACCCTAACATCCCGTATAAGAAAGAGTATCTATTACTACATACAGTACGGACACTCCCTGCCTCCCACCAACTTATTACGTCATCCCCTCTTTCGCCCTCCAGTTACCCGGCAGATACCTACGAAGAAGACTTAAGGTTCAATTTCTTTGGTTTCGCATGTGCTGACGTCATCTTGTTAACATTTTTTGTATGCAGTGTCCGGGCTATGCCTCGGCTTCGCCTCGGTCAACAATTACATGAGATCTAGGACCTTTCTTACTTTCCTACCCTCGGCGTGTACTATTTTGGTCTTCGCTGCGCTACGAATGCACTATAAAAAAAAGAAACATGATTAGCATCGGGTAGCGGTATAGTTGCGA
Source organism: Agonopterix subpropinquella (assembly GCA_922987775.1). Classification (NCBI taxonomy): domain Eukaryota; kingdom Metazoa; phylum Arthropoda; class Insecta; order Lepidoptera; family Depressariidae; genus Agonopterix; species Agonopterix subpropinquella. Next base: position 14,105,006 of record OV277716.1, read on the forward strand.
AATCGCCTACACTCAAAAATCGCTTGTGTGATATAATCGTTCATGCCATTTTGTATGCAGATTATGTCTAATGTCTTTTGATGTAGTTGCATAATATTGAAATACAATTTACAAATGATCATCGTCATGACCTCATCCACACATGTAATAATTATCACGTATACAAATTGTTTGTTTAGTACCTAAAAATGCAATTGTAATTTTATTTGGCATTTCATACATTTTTATTTATTTAGGCTTTTTTAAACAGTACTAGTATTTTTGTAACTACAGTTGGAAACACTGAATTCCGAATCAGGTTTATTCCGGATGTAGCTGTATGTGGTAGGCCTAAAAGGTGGAAATGAAAAATAATTTATTCGCCACAAAATCTCAACGAATGTGTTGTGATGTGAACATTGACGTAGAATACTATGGACGCCGGGTCTAGTACAAAATTCTCGAAAAAGTGTCCGAGACTATACTACACAAACCCAAACGTAAGTACATGTAGTCAGCATGTAGTAATATAAACCAACTAAAACATTGAAAATGATGAAATTCTTTCCCATCCCACTCCCCCATCGGGGCAAAGCGCGCGCCGCGCGCCTGCGCGTGCGCCTAGTCGGCCGTTCAAATGAAGACTGTCGCGTAATTGGTTCTCTTTTTACGTTTTGGTCAGCGTTGCCAATTTGTAGCCCAAAATTGAATGTCCCGCGCGGGACTGGCGTTGTCCCGCTTTTCGGGAATTACTCATCCAATTCAATCTGGAGCTATCCTATCCTGTGCAGTGTTCTTCAACTACATTTAAGGAAAAAATTGAAACTTTGAAAGAAGTTAAATCTTCAGAGAAATATAATAATTAAAATATCAACATTTTCTATGGCTATCTATCATCAACATCATTGTAAACTAGTTTGAAACTCAGATAGAAGCATAAGTAGTAAAAAACTACTAATTATTTAAGTTTATTTTTATTATGTCCCGCTTTCGACAAAAGAATCTTTTTTACTCAAAAGTGTGTGAATCCCGCTTTGCCCGAAAAAAAATCTGGCAATGCTGGTTTTGGTGCTCTTATGGTTCGGACACTTTGAGCGCGGACCCTACGTGACGTCCAGTAGTTGGTAAATCAATGGAAGTGAATGTCATTGTTGTGTGATAGGTCTTGCAGTCTATCATGACAACATGAGACGTAGGCGTAGGTTACGTAATTAGTGGCTTGGATTGGATCTTGAAAGTTTTCAATGCAGGGCTGCCACAATTACTAACCAGGTCACTGATTATTTTTAAATAGTTACTTTGTAACATATACTGCATTCTCTCAATTTCGCGTGTTTTATTTACAGCTAAAACTGCGACGAACAAGGAAATTGTGTAGATCTATACGAAATCGTAATCCTGATTCGGAATTCCGGATCGGAATTCTGTATGTATGTGGCGGACATTATACGCGTTGCATTCGCTTGGCGGTCTGAAAAAACTCTGACACCAGGGCTCTGCCCACACGATAAGAAGAAGATTCGCTTGACTATTGTAATAACATCAATTAGGGTTGCTAACATTGTGGAATATTGAATGACGTACTTAAGTATTATTATTCATTGTTAAGTAACTATTTTCAGAAACTTTTTTTTTCATTAGTTATTTAGATTTCTATTATCAAGTCATTTTATTTGAAATTTTTACATAATATGCAAACTCTTCAAGTTCAATTTATTCTTCATACACATCGTTAACTTTATTGTTTCAAATCTAGACAACTTAAAAAAACTTCTTTAAAAAAAGCAACGACGACGACAGTGCAGTGCAGTGACGTAGTAACCTACCGATATATATGCAATTGTCTTAGGTTATTTGATTACTATTAAATGAGACTTTACTCGAAGACACTCGTATTCATTACCGACAACTCCCGTCCTCACATGGCGACCCTGCCTTTGAGGCGCGGAGTGCCGCGCGTGGTATCGGCTTACAAACTATAGTGATTCAGAAATGACAATAAAGTGTTAAGTGCTAAACATAAATAAATACAATGGGTTCCACCCAGTCGAAAGAAGAGGTAGTAATAGCACAGAACGCTGCTGGTGGGTCAAACTCGGCCACAACAAAGTTTGAAGAATTAAAAACCCATCTGTCGCTGATAAATATAATGTTGGGAGTGATCCTGATAGTTATCCTCATCTCTGGGACCGTCTTTTTGTACAAGATGTACAAAAGATGTCATGCAACTTGGATCCGCAGCGAGATAGTCAGGAACGCGATTAGGCGTTCTGGGTTCCGGCGTACTGAACAGGAAGTATAGACAGATGGCGAGAAAACAGTGAGTAGGCAGTGATTTATTGCAATAAAAGTGAAAAGATATTTCAGTGAAGTGAATAGCATGTTTAGTTTTAATCAGTCAAAAATATTAAGTTGAAAGGTAAAAGCAAAGCGTAAAAAAAAAAAAATTGTAATCATCATTAGTATAAAGAGAAAAATTAAAAATACATATTATTAATGTATACTTTTTTTTTATGGCCGAAGTAATATACGATATTTATGAACAAATAAATAATATCCAAGTATATTTACGAAAATTAGGTTCAAAGAGAACTAAAGAAAAATGTGCTCAGAGATATAATGAAGCTACAGAATTATACACTCAATTTATTACCTATTATACGCAACTAGAAGAGCAGACAGTTTTCAGTTGTAATTCTGAACTTGCGGGTTGGCTAGTTTGTAATAGCTGCCAGTAGATGTCGCTCACGTCCCCTCAAGACGCAACAGATTGAAAAATTCGTTCTCTGGCTAGTGGGCTCGGTAGCGAAATTGGATAACGCACTTCCCCGGTTTGGAAGGGTGCGGGTTCAAGTCCCGCCCGAGACTGAATTTTTCAATCTTTAATTTGATTAGAAGAGCAGATTTTAAAAAAGAAAGTAAAAGTAGACGATGTGTCAGAAATTTTAGAAATAAGTACAAAGATAAGGAATTGTTATTCAAAGATTGTAGAATACTGTTGTAGTACTGATAGTAACGAAACGGAAAACACCATGGCAACCTTACCGAAATTTGATTTGAAAACTGCCCTTTTACCCAAATTAACGGGGGATGAAGAAGTCACAAAGCAGCTCATAGACGCTATAGACCTATATAGTTCTATGATAGATGCAGGTAGTCAAGATAGTTTGATAAAGTTTGTTTTGAAAACTCGTTTAACAGAAAATGCGAAGTTACGTTTGTCTTCAACATACGCGTCATGCCAGTTACTTATTGACGACATGAAAACCCATCTTTTGACTAAACAATCGTCTACTGCTCTTGCTGCAGAATTAGTAAAGGTAACCCAGAGCTCTAGCTCTATAGATGAGTTCGGGAGTAAAATCGAAAATTTATTTGTGAAGTTGACAATTTCGCAAGCTGATGGCAATGACAATGCATATTCTATTTTAAAGCCAATAAATGAAAAGATAGCTATTCAACGGTTTACTGAGGGTTTACGTAATCGTCAACTTAGCACCATTTTAGCGGCCCGGAACTACACGGCATTGAAGGACGCAATCCGTGCCGCGAAGGATGAGGAGTTGTCATCTTTCCGCAGCGCAGAAGAGGAATCAATGTTTTTTGGTCAGCGGAGCTACTATACAGGTAATAATTTTAATAACCCTTCTTTTATAAACAGAGGAAGAACTCAAGGACATTATTACGGAAGAGGACAGCCATTTGATAGAGCCCGAGGTCGTGCGGGACACGGATATAACAACTATCAAAATACAGGTCCAAGTTCATCACGTGGACTGATGAACAATCGTGGCCACAGGGGCCCATTTCGAGGTCATGACAACCGAGGTCAGTATAATAATAATAATTTAAATCGCAACTTTTATCATCGTCAGAACATACATTATATGGGAGGAGAAGAGTGCGAGGATACCGAGAGTTTGGAGGAACAACCAGAGGAGGAGAATCTAAATTTAGAGTTTTTTCGATCCTAAATATATTTTAGCGTGTGAATATAGTAATTCAGTTGATTTCACGGTAAACGGTAGCAAAAGTACTTGGCTAGTTGATACCGGAGCATTTTTGTCGGCCGTGAAACTTGAAACGATAGAGCGGTGGCGCATTCCCTTACACAAAGAGCGCATCGTAATAAACGGAATCGGCGGCAAATTACATACAGAGGGTTTCGTTTTCATTACATTACAATTAAATGATCAACTTTTTGTCCACAAGTTTTATGTTTTGCAGCGTTTGCCTTGTAATACAACTGGAATAATTGGTCAAGATTTTTTAAAGAAATATAATTGCATTTTGAACTATGAACATAATACATTATTATTAACAGAATCAGGAAATAAATTCATAGTGCCTCTCAAAACGGGTACTTTGGGAGACAATAGTTATTTAAAGATACCTCCGAGGTGTGAAAAATTATATTGCATTTATGTTGGAACGAATGAAGAATGTGTGGTTGTACCGAAAGAGTTATGTGAAGGAGTTTTTATGGCTGGAAGTATTTGTCAGCCTCAAAAAGGTAACATTTTTATTCAAATTCTAAATACACGTGAGAATGAAGTCGGAATAAGCTATTTCAAACCAGAGATTGAAAAGTTATCCACTTATAATATCAGTAGTTTTGAAAAGAATATTTGTAATGACGGGGACAGAGTTAAGAAGATGTTTTCTTTTATAAAATTGGAACACTTGAATCAGGAAGAGAAAACATCGATACAAAATATTTGTGCAAAGTTTTCAGACATTTTTTACCTACCAGGGGATAAATTAACAACTACAAATTTGTATGAACAAGAAATTCAGTTAAAACCAAATTCGGACCCTGTATATGTAAAGCAGTACAGGTTACCCTTCGCACAGCGCAAGGTATTGCAAAAAGAGGTCAATAAAATGTTAAAAAACGATATTATAGAACCCACCAGTAGTGAATGGTCAAGTCCGGTGTTATTAGTTCCGAAAAAATCGGACGATAACTCGAAACATTGGCGATTAGTAATCGATTTTAGAAAATTAAATGAGCGAATATTGGACGATAAATTCCCGCTCCCAAACATAACAGATATCCTCGATTCCTTATCAGGATCGGTATATTTTAGTCAGTTAGATTTAACTCAGGCTTACTACCAAGTAAATCTAAGCCCTGATAGTAGAAAATACACTAGCTTCACTACCCACTCGGGTCAATACCAAATGAAAAGGTTACCGATGGGATTAAAAATAAGTCCGAGTTCCTTCTCTCGTATTATGACCGTGGCAATGTCAGGTTTAAATTACGAACAGTGTTGGGTATATTTAGATAATTTAATTTGTTTTGGTCGAAATTTAGACATACACAATACTAATTTAATGGATATTATGACGAGATTACGCAAGGTAAACTTAAAACTTAATCCAGAAAAGTGTGACTTTTTGCGTAAAGAAATTTTATATCTCGGACATGTCGTTTCAAATTCAGGTTTGCAACCAGACCCAGCAAAAATAAGTGCCATACAAAATTATCCAGTACCAAAAAATGTGGATGAGGTCAAGAGATTTGTGGCGTTTTCAAACTATTACAGAAAATTTATAAAAAATTTTGCAGAAACATCCATACCACTAAATAATTTATGTAAGAAAAACGTACCATTCATTTGGAATGATGAGTGCCAAAATTCATTTTCAACACTAAAAAATGCATTAACCACACCACCGGTACTCGATTATCCAAATTTCAATCAAAACAATACTTTTATTTTACAAACGGACGCTTCGGGTTTTGCGATTGGATCGGTTTTATATAACAGTAATCGCAAGCCTGTGGCGTATGCGAGTCGCACATTAAATAAAGCGGAAAAACAGTACCCGACTATAGAAAAAGAATTATTAGCGATAGTATGGTCCGTCAAATATTTTAGACCCTATTTGTTTGGCAGAAAATTTAAAATCGAAACTGACCATCGCCCTTTAGTTTATTTATTTAAAATGACAAACCCTACCAGTCGACTAATGAAATTCAGATTAACGCTAGAGGAATACGATTTTGAGATAGAATATGTGAAAGGACACGACAACGTAGCTGCAGACGCGTTGTCGCGTATCTGTTGGACAAGAGACATGCTGAAAGAGATGAATGAGAAGGGTGTTTACGTAATGACCAGAGCGCAAACTAGGCAATTGAACGAACATAATAATCTTCAGGAGTCTAGTAAACCTAATGGCAATTGGACTGATCACCCAAGAGTTGTAGAGATGCTCAGATTACCAAAAAATTATAATGAACTTTCAATTGTTAATGAAAAAGAATGGATCAAGGTAAATAAGGATGTGACGGAAGAATCAGAATATTTAGCTTATTCTCACTCGGAAAGAACTATTTATGTGAAACCTTGTCCTCGATCGCAACGTACACGAGCTGTCTTTGCGAGGGATTTGGAATTCATATGCAAAAAATTAAACATAGACACCTTGTATTTCATAAAAAATGAAAGTAACGGGAAATTTATAGAAGAGATATCAAAATATATTAATGAAATAAAAATATGGTCCGGACCAAGAATATGTGTAATTAAAGGTGTAAAAAAGATAAGTGACAATGATACGAGACGCGTAATTTTAAATGACTATCACATGCTGCCCACCGGTGGTCATGTAGGAATCAGGCGCATGCTGAATAATATAAGACGCAGTTATTTCAGGCCAGGATTAGAAAGTGACGTCGAAAAATTTGTGGAAAAGTGTGACAAATGTCAACGCCACAAATATCTCAAAAACATAAAAGAGCCCATGATCATAACAAACACGGGAGGCTCAGCTTTTGATAGGTTATTTTTAGATTTAATGGGGCCCCTAAGTAAGGATAATTTTAATAATAGTTATATTCTAACGCTTCAATGCGATTTAACAAAGTATGTAGAAACGTATCCAATAGCATCCAAGGACGCGACAACTGTGGCGCATGCATTGGTAAGCAATTTTATATTACGCTACGGAATTCCGCATCAAATTATCACCGACAGGGGAACCGAATTTGTCAACGCAACAATGCAAGAGGTATGTAAAATTCTAAAAATAGAACACTCGACTTCAACAGCATATCATCATCAAACAATAGGATCGCTAGAAAACACCCATAAACATCTTACAGCTTATCTAAGAATGCAGGTAAATAGTCAATCCCAACAATGGAGTTCATGGTTACCCTACTGGTGTTTTTCGTACAATACTACAGTACATACAGAAACTAATTTTACCCCATATGAACTTGTATTTGGCAAACTATGTAACATACCTACAAATTTAACAACAACATTAGATCCTGTATACAATTATTATAGCTATCCCCTAGAGTTAAAGTACAGAATTCAAAAATCGCAAATGGAAGTTAAAGAAAATTTGTGTAAGAGTAAGCAATTAAGAAAGCTACGATATGACACTTATGTCAATCCTATTAGTTATAAGTCAGGAGATTTAATTTTGATTAAAAATGAGAATTTTACCGAATTAGAACCATTGTATTTAGGCCCATTTACTGTTGTAAAAGATTTAGAACCAAATGTTATCATTTTGAAAAATAGGAAAGAATTGTTAGTGCATAAAAATAGAACACGACCATATCATAAATAAAATAAAATAAAAACTGTTTGTGGCAAATTTATTAGTAGCTAAGATCAATGTACTTCTAGATTAAGATAAATAATTTGAAGGTCTTATGTATACAACCAACAATTTTTTTTTTTCTCTATTTTTTTTTTAATTTTCGGTAGGCGTGTGACGTAGTAACCTACCGATATATATGCAATTGTCTTAGGTTATTTGATTACTATTAAATGAGACTTTACTCGAAGACACTCGTATTCATTACCGACAACTCCCGTCCTCACAAACATATTTTCCTACACGTTTGTCAACCCTACGGACACGTGACGCTGACGACATTCCACGGCGCGACGTTGCCGTCCCGCGCTCGCTCCGTCCCCGCCCCGTGCGCCAGTCGTCCCGCGTCCTCGTCGCATCCACGATGCCTCTACCGTTCAACAAACATCTAGACGTCAAACTGATGAGATTGGTCAAAGATAACCCCATTCTATACAACCCTAAACTACCGAAATATCTGGATTTTGATTCTAGAGAAGTAGTTTGGCAGAAGATCGGTGACACACTTAACAGGCCTGGTAAGTTTGTTTTGTACTTTGTTCTTGTATTTGTGTTTTGACAAGTAGAATAAGTTCTGAAATGTTTAGAACCTTTATTTAACAGTGTTTAGATTGTTTTAGTCTTTGTTTTGTTTGTTTTCCTTTTCTGAAACAATTTTTGTTTAGACACTTTGACAAGTTTCACAACCGTTGCCGTCACTTGTCACACCAAAGAAAATTAGTGTTGCCAGCCGGATCATCTCAAAAGTAACCGGAAATACATAAAAAGTAACCTTTTGGTGTGAAAAGTGACCTTTCATATTTTTTCCAGTACTAAGGTATTTAAAGTTGATAAACAGATGTTCGTTGTAATCACTTACAGAAGCCACACATGCTACACATGATACGGCGATATCACGTCTTTTATCTCGTTCGTTCGCGCGCTAATAGAAAGAGAACGAACGTGTGATAGCGCTGTATCACAGTGGCATGCTACCCATGCAGAAATAGAAACAATTTAGTAGCGTTTTAATTTTTTTTCATCCGATTTATTGATCGAAAGAGTATTTATAAGTGAGAAGCAATAGTCATTTGTGATTTGGTCTCAGATTTATACATTAGTGTGAGAGAGAAAAATGTTTTTAGGAGTTGCACTCACTACTACGTTACGGACGTTTTGCGATATAAAATATTGCAAAAAATATGAAAAAGCGTTCAGTTTCTTTAAAATTTATTATACAAATTCCGAAAAATCACCTAAAAGTAACCTTTTCAATCGTGTAACCTAAAAGTAACCTGACAGAGCTAGAAATCACCTAAAAGGTTACAAAAGTAACCTTTTGGTAACCAAAGAGAATGTAACTCACTACGTTATAATATAAGAGTCGGGACTTCCATACTAAAAACTGGTCGTGACCGATTACCCAGAATGTATGAAACGTGTGCAACCGTCCAAAGGAACTTAATGACGTCGGTGCACGTTTCATATAACACTTTTTTAGAGAGTTGCGCTAGCCTGTGTCAGTGCCTGTGTAACGTGGCAAAAACGACGATTGTTACGCATTGTGTCGCTCTCTCTTACTATCGCGGGAGAGACAAAGATAGGAATATTTTGCATCTCTCTCGGCCCTCTGTAAGAAAAAAAAAACTGAAACTGAACAACACAAAAAATCAGCTCTTCCATACAAAACTATATATTAGATTAATTTATTTCATATTATTATAACATGTCACATATCTTACATAAATATTTCACATAAAATGTCCATTCATAACATGATCGTCAAATTGTATAAATCTACTCGAGCCACATGTATGGGTCAGCAGATTATTTTTTCGCGATTTCGATGTTGGTCCAATAGAGAAAGTTGTTCAGTTTGATGGTCTGATCATTTCCATTAAAAAAGTGTCTCCATATTAAGAAGCACCCTGTATAGAACAGGATAAACATTGTTAACGTTGGCGAATAATACAGCCCTATTATGAACCCGTTAAAATGTTTAATTCTTGATTACGTCAAAAACTGTAATATACAGCCTGATTATTATTTTCTAAAAATACATTAATTTATTTTGTATATTCCAGCGCTCGTCTGCAAAGCAAGATGGATAAACATAAGAGATATGATGAGACGAAAGGTTCGTGATCGAGCCAAGTTTCCAAACCAACGGAGCTACCACTACAAATATGAGGAAGAACTAACATTCATCATTCCCTTCTTCAAAGAAACCAACACGAGTTTAAACGAAGAATACACAGATTACGTTGAAGAAGATAGTGAAATAGAAATGCCTTCGGCAGTCTATGTAGAAGAGACTTCAGATTTTGAACCAAACGAGTTCAAACCGCAAGTATCTAGTATCCGTGGAACGAAAAAGCTAGAAGAATTCGGCAGTTTAAGTAGAGAATTAACGGAATTTCAAGATTTAAACCCCTCGGATCCTTTAGACGTATTCTTATTAACCATAGGGTCAACTTTAAAGAAGTTTAACCCGTACTATTTGAATCAGGCGAAGAGTAAAATATTTCAAGTGGTACAGGATTATGAACTTGAACAGATTGTCAATAAGGACGACCAGCCTGGTAGTAGGTGATAGGGTTTAAAATAGTTTTAAGAATAAAGATTTTTATACGATTTAGTTGTTTTTTTTTAAATTTTTCAAGAACCAGAGTAATTGACATAGCCCAAAGAATTGCTAAACTTAAGTGGCAGTGGGCGGGGCACATTGCTCGCAGAACCGATGGCTGGCGGGGCCGAAAAGTTCTCTAGTGGCGACCGCGTACCGGAAAGCGCAGCGTGGGTAGGCCCCTCACACGGTGGACCGACGACCTGGTGAAGGCGGCGGGAACCCGTTCTATGAGGGCAGCGCAGGACCGATCGTTATGGCGATCCTTGGGAGAGGCCTATGTCCAGCAGTGGACATCCATCGGCTGAGATGATGATGATGAGTTGTTTTTTTTAATGCCCTGTTTTTCAACAGCCTGGAAAAATAATAATTTGTCCTATTATTATGTGTAGACCACCCCATTTCTTCCCTTGGGTATCGTACAGTTAGCTTCAGAAAAACCTGACCCCTCTATCTTAATCTTTACAAGCTGAAGAGGGTTAGATTTCTCTGATGCTGACCGTAAAATACGACTGAGAGATAAAAGCAGTGTTTTTATGGTTGAAAGAAAGAAAAAAATATATATACGGTAAACGATAACGATAAACGATAAACGAACTTTATTGTGTATGGATTCAGGTGTAGGTACAAACATTGTATCATGGTCGAATTGAGTAACCTCCTCCTTTTTTGAAGTCGATTAACAAAAGCAGGCACAGTCTTGACATGATGTATTTGTGTGGACACCGATTTTACCCAAACACAATAAGGTCCGTCACACACATACGGAATTGGAAATCCGGAATTCCGAATTAGGATTACGATTTTGTATAGATTTTCCCCCTCCACAATTCCGTTCGGAATTGCGGAGCTGTCAAATCCTATACAAAATCACAATCCTGATTCGGAATTCCGGATTGCAATTCCGTATGTGTGTGACGGACCTTAAGAATCTAAGAGCAATGAACATACCATCTACGGCCCACCCGGCCGGCCGGCTTTGACGGCCCAGTAGCACAGTTGGTAGTGAACCTGCCTGCTGTGCCGAGGGTCGCGGGTTCAAATCCCGTAAGGGACAAATATTTGTATGATGAATATGAATATTTGTACCCGAGTCATGGATGTTTGTATTTATATGTATTCTATATCGTTGTCTAGTCATCATAATACAAGTCCAGGCTAGATTCTGGTACTTTAAATGTGACTAGATAATTTGTGTGACATTGTACAAGATATTTATTATTTATTTATTTATTTATCTGTTGAGTTATTTAAGAAGTAAAAAAAAAGAAAAACGCTCATTGAATATCTATCTTGAAATTGTTAAAAATAAAATTGCTCTCGTAAAATGGTTGTTGTAGTAACATACGTAAACTGAAGACCTAATTTATTTATGTATTCTCGTAAAATAAAATTCTATCGAAGACTAAATCCATTTTAAAACATTTTCCTTTCGAAATAAAATGAACAGGAGTGCGATTTTTGAATCTCATTCGCTGAGTTCAGCAGTTGAAAATTTCAAAATTACTACGGAGATGTGCATCTTTCTACTGCTGATTTGACATTAAAAAATCATACTCCAGGAGTGCGATTTTTGAAAGTCAAATGAAAGATTTTTGAAAGTGCGATTTTTGAATCTTTCAAAAATCATACTTCATGATGGAGTATGATTTTTGAAAGTCAAATCAGCAGTAGAAAGATGCATGTCTCCATAGTAATTTTGACATTTTCAACTGCTGAACTCAGCGAATGAGATTCAAAAATCGCACTCGCAGTGCGATTTTTGATTCTCATTCGCTGAGTTGAAACTGTCAAAATTACTATGGAGACGAGCATCTTTCTACTGCTGATTTGACATTAAAAAATCATACTCCAGGAGTGCGATTTTTGAAAGTCAAATCAGCAGTAGAAAGATGCGTATCTCCATTGTAATTTTGGCATTTTCAACTGCTGAACTCAGCGAATGAGATTAAAAAATCGCACTCCAGAAACACTTTACAAAGATATTGCGATGAACAAATGTGCAGGCGTTTGTTCTAACTACAATTTTTCTTCTCAACAGCTCTTAAGTTCGCAGCCATACAGTGCCAGATACAGTATGGAGACTTCCAAGAGGATAAACATAAACCTGGACTTATTGAGAAGTGAGTACATTTTAAAAACCCAGCAGCCGTAGTATTGCAGCGAATATAGCGCTGTCGCGCCTTCGGCGTCTTTCTGTTTGCGTGCGAACGAACGAGATAAAAGGCGTGATATAGCCTTATCTTATCACGCTCGTTTTGCTACAGCCACTGGGCTAATGTTTACAAAACATACCTAAGAACCATCTCGCAAAAATTTGTATTCAATTACGAAAAACAAAAGCTAAATCGTTTGAGAGCTACGATGCCATAGACAGACAAATGCGTCAAACTTAAAACTTAAAACTCCCTCTTTTTGCGTTGAGCATCAGGCCTCACGGTTAGAATGCTATGGGCGTTAGTCCACCACGCGTGCCCAATGCGGATTGGTAGACTTCACATACGCATCCGGATTTCTTCAGCGTATGCATGTTTTCTTAAAGTGAAGCGCTTAAAGTGGCAGTGGGCAGGACACGTAGCTAGGCGAAATGATGGCAGGTGGAGCAAAGCCTTAACAGAGTGGTGGCCGAGATTAGGCAAAAGAGAAGTAGGTCGTCCGGCAGCGGGTGTGGCGGGATGTAGGTTGACGACATCTGGAAAAGTCGAGAAGGATGGAAAATAGGGAAGAGGCTTATGCCCGGCAGTGGGTAGATATGGGCTGAAAATGATGAATGATGATGCATGTTTCTTCATGATGTTTTTATTCACGAGAACAGTTCGGTATTAGCGAGCAGTTGGGTATTAGCGAGCAGTTATTATTAGGCCCTTTGAAGTTACATTTTCAGATATGAAAGCGTGGTTGATTTGATACACAAACTTTTTGGAAAACACTGCTTTTTTAGCATTTCTCCTGTTTTGTGGTTAAGGCTTAGAATGGACCGCCCATTTCCTCTCGTGGCATCGTACTAAGTGCCTTAATTCTTGCAATAGTTTAAAGGCCAAAGGTTAGAGAGAAAATGTAACTTTTTTATGATTACTACGCAATTTCCCATAACAGCCTCAACGAGTACCTTCCCAAAGAATTCGCCGGCTCCAGAAGCCTGGAGAAGAAGATCCTCAAGTTATACCGACAGCATCACGGTCTGAACCAACTAGACGCTAAGCTTCTATACACGAAGACTGCCAGGGACCTGCCTACTTATGGAGTCACATTCTTTCTGGTCAAGGTATTTTGAACCTTATTACAAAGCAGTAAAAGGTCCTCAAGTTATGCCGACATCATCACGGCCTTAGCCAATTGGACGCCAAACTTCCATACACGAAGACCGCTAGAGACCTGCCTCCTGATGGAGTCACATTCTTTCTGGTCAAGGTATTTTGAACCTTATTACAAAGCAATAAAATGTCCTCATCTTCTACCGGTAGCACGACGTTTTCAGCCAACTAGACGCCAAGCAGTTAAGGTACTTTGAACCGTATTACAAAGCAGTAAAATATCCTTAAGATTGATCCGGATTTAGATTCTAAAGATCCTCAAATTATACTACTAACAGTCCTCAGCATTTCAATAATCATTAATCATTCAGATTTGAGTTTTAAACCCGTTATCAGAAAGATATAAAAGAGTCTGGGATTTTATTATGACAGCATATATTTATTACACAGTGACCCCAAAAATATAACATGTCACGCGCGCCATCTACCCGTCATAAATTGTACCGCACGCAACCATAGTTCTTGCAGCCCTGGAGTGCGATTTTTGAAAATCATTCGTTGAACTCAGCAGTTGTAAATATCAAGATTACTTTGGAGAAACGCATCTTTCTACTGCTGATTTGACTTTCAAAAATCGCACTCCTGGAGTAGGATTTTCGAAAGTCAAATCAGCAGTAGAAAGATGCACGTCTCCATAGTAATCTTGACATTTTCAACTGCTGAACTCAGCGAATGAGATTCAAAAATCGCACTCCTGGGCTCAGTTTTTCATGTGCTGACGTCATTTTGTCACATTCTGTCATATGTAGGCAGTGTCAGGTGCATCTACTAAGCAAAAAGTATTGAAAAATATAAGTTAATTGAGTTCCCAACCCACAGGAGAAACAAAAGAACAAAAAGAAGTTGATCCCGCGCCTGCTCGGTATCAACGCCCAGTCCATCCTGAGACTCGACGAGGTCACTAAGGAGATACTTCAAGTTTGGCCTCTCACACACGTGAAGTCATATCACACGGGGAAGAGTGACACTTTCACTCTCAATTTTGGAGATTACAGGTACGTACCTATTTACAAAAATCTAACTTTTTAAAGTATCAAACGGTTCGGTACCTAAAAAAGTTACAATTTTTTGTTGGCACCTTAAAGGGTGTCAACGGGTCTATTCTATATTACTGAGTTTATGCCGTCTGTCCGTCCGCCTATCTGTCCACCTGCCCTACATTTAAGCTGTTTTTTTAAACGTAATAGGTTGGTTGAAATTTTTACAGAATGTGTTATTAAGGCCCATTTTCTGAAAAATATAAAAAAACTAGCCATGAACATGATTGAGTTCTGTAGCCATTATAAGTAGAAGTAGTCAGCCATGCAGAGAATAAGTAACATAAATTACTTAAAGAAAGCTTGAAACCAAAAGATGGCGGGCATAGAGTTAGACAGACAGAATGGACGAAAGTTTAATGGTTCGTTTTTAGGGTTCCGTACCCAAAGGGTGAAAACGGGACCCGATTACTAAGCCTACGTTGTCCGTCCGTCCGTCTGTCCTACCTATTTAGGGCTGTAACTTTTGAACCGTAATAGCTAGATTGTTGAAATTTTCTCAGATTACGCGTTATTACAGCGGATGCGGATTTGTTAACAAATAATAAAAATGTCAGAAAGTTAAAAATTAAGGGGGTTTTCAACAAGAAACTAGTTTTTATCGACGTTTTTTCTTCACTCTCTATAGTAAAAACGGTAATACATACAAGCGGCAAACTTAGTGTGATTATAGAGCAAACTCTGCAGAATAACAACAAATACTAAAAACCGGCCAAGTGTGAGTCAGTCTCGCGCTAAAGGTCCCGGACAAAAAAAAATTTTTCTATTCTAACTTAATAATGTTGTGTTCTGTGGTGGTGTGGTACGGAACCCACGGTGCGCGAGTAGCCCGACTCGCACTTGACCGGTTTTATTTCTAACTATGGTCCTTTTATACACACAGAATGTTCCGAAGTTTACGTTTTATCGTGAAGAAATAGGCGTAGGAAATAGCGTATATTTTCCTTTGCTAGGTACAATGCCGTGCACTGCCGGTCGCTGATCTTTCAGTGGGAATTGAACCTAACTGCATGCCCACAAGGCACCTTTTACATCTACTATTCTACTTACAGTGACAGTGAATACTGCTGTAAGACGAACGAAGTTCTCCGCATAAAGGATATCCTGGAGGGCTACATAGACCTCATCAGGAAACGGATGGCGCGCCCCTACGGAGGCCACCACGTGGAAAGTGCCGCTATCTGTCATGACGATGTCGAAGCTGGCAGGTTTGTTACTAATGAAGTAAAGAATATCTATCAGTCGGTTCAGGAGGCCGAAAGTGATCAGGGTCCGATATCTTTCAGGATCAGGATGTCAATAAAACAATCAATACAATAATACAATTGGCTATGTGCGAAGTGGGTGTTGGGAACTGTCAAGTCGATCGCAGCGCCCTGGGTGACAAAAATTTGTACTTTTGCCGGACAAGCTGTGCAAATAATGCTTGAATCTATACAAATCCGCACACTAACTTAACACGAAATCTCGAAAACTGTCAAGACTACAAACTAAAAATTTGGCATGGACGTTTCTATTGGCATCTAGATGCTCACTTAAAAAAGGTTTGTCTCATTTTAACCTCCCAAAGGTGTTAAAACTGAGGTTAAAGTTTGTATGGGAATTCCCATACAAATTAGATTTTGTCTGTGGCTTCGTTCACATCTGCTACCGTCATCGTACCGGAATAAAATATAAGTTAGCTTTTAAGACTAATAATAATAACGCTCACAGGCACATACATTGTAATGATCCCAAGAAAGCACTATTAATAGGCTGTTTATTATGGAAACCATACAACAACGGCACAAACATGTAAACATCCATGACCGAACCAGGATAATAAGCTTTTAAATATAAAAAGTTTTATCAAAATCGGTCCAGTAATTTTGGCAGAATCCTCGAACAAACACAGACTTTTACAGTACTATAATAGTGTAAATAATTCGCGGCTGTCCGAGAAAGTTCTGCCAGTACGCCGCGCTAGTGTGGCGCTAGTGTCGTGCACATAGCTAATACAAATACAAACATAATACAATAAAAAGAAAATCAAACTATAGAGTTATAGGGACACTAGAAAAACTTAAGACAGTTCCAAGGCGCGTCTATGGTAAAATTTGTTCAGTTAGGCTCGGCGCAAACGAGCCACCGGCCACAGCCATCGGAGCCTGTATGAACTGCTTTACACTAAGACAATTTATACAGGGACGAGTTACGCGTGTCATTCTACAAAGAAACATTTCTGCCACTTTTTGCGGGGGGCGAGGTAACATGAAATCCGCAACTTTTGATTTTATTCCCCATAAGTTTAGATTCTAATTTTGAATGTAAAAAATCATGAAAAGTAGTCTCGTGTGAACCCCAATCGTTCAAAATTATTGTTTCGCTATTATAGGCTGTCTCGTTTAGTGATAAGGTATAAAATTGGGTGTAAATGCACAAGATCAATTGTTCTTATACCGTGGCAGAGGGGAAATGCTACCGCAAGGCGAGTCCCTATATAAATTGTCTAAGGCTTTAGAGTACAGAGCCTTTAATGGTCTGAAGCACGCCTTAAAATGCGTAATCTTAGATTTACCACCTCCTGTTCAATGGTCATCATCTTATTTAAGAGCTACGCTCTTGTCGGTGGAGTATTCGCCAATCCTGTCTACTTTCAGCTAGTGTCTTGAGTTCCTGATACGACACGACATCAACCTTTTCCTTCACTTGGGCTAGATAACTCTGTCTGGGTCTTCCTCTGCCTCTCTTCCCCTCTATCTTCCCCTCCAGTATGGTTTTAAAGAAGTTGTCGTTTCGTATCAGGTGTCCGATCATCTTTCCCCTCCGGTTTTCTATTGTCTTCAAAATGTTTCTCCTTTCTTTAACCATTCTTAATACCTCTTCATTTGTTATTCGTTCCGTCCAACTTATCCCCTCCATTCTCCTCCAACACCACATCTCAAAAGCTTCCAGCCTATCTCGATCACGTTTAGTCAATGTCCACGTCTCGCTGCCGTACAGTGCAATACTCCAGATGTACACTTTAATTAGGCGTTTTCGGATTTTGCTCGATATTTTTGCTTTCAAAAGGTGTTTTTTGTCGTTGAAAGCTCTTTTTGCCATAGCAATCCTTGCAACGACGTCTGGGGTGCATCTGGAGTCATTTGTAATGAGACTACCCAAATACCTAAATTTATTTACTTGTTCTATTGGAGTGTTGTTAATTTTGACGGTACTATTAACTGGTCCATTTTTTGCTGTTACCATTATTTTTGTTTTACCGATGTTTATGTTCAACCCAAATTCTCTAAAGACAGTGTCCATTATTTGCAATAGATTATGCATTATGTTCAATGGTAGGCTTCAGTAACTCCTTTATTGTATATTTTCCAGCGCTAACATAATTACCCACGTCAGTAACAGCCCGAGCAAGATCGTGGAGCATTCGTACGTCGGGTCCAGCAAGATCATTGAGAGTGAAGAAGGTAATGTACTCATGTCGATTTCTACACACACACACACACACACACACACACACACACACACACACACACACACACACACACACACATTATGGAAACCATACAACAACGGCACAAAAATACAATATCCATGGCCGTACCTAGATTCGATCCCAGGACCCTGGTTTGTTAGTCCGACGTTGTAACCTTTGCACCAACCGGTTAACAATGGTCTTGCAGAAAGATCAGACTAGAGGGCTGAAGGCGCAAAAGCCCCTCAAACCATGTCTTTTAAAAAATAAAACTTAGTGGTTTTTACAATTAAACATAAGACTAACTAGAGTTAACCCGCGACTTCGTCGGCACAAATTATATACCAGATTTTAAGTCAGATGATAAGCTATAAAACAAAAAAAGTTTCATCAAAATCGGTTCAGTAGTTTTTGCGTGATGCTCGATCAAACAAACAAACACACAAACAGACCGACAAAAATTCTAAAAAAGGTTTATTTGGAGTCAGGGACACCTAAAAACCATATCGGGATCTTTTTTTTTTTGTAAATATCTTCAATGTACAGACACACTTCTCTTACAGTTTTATAATAGTTTAGATATTATCTGAATTTTATGCTCATCCGATTTACTGAAAAAACTTTACGAAACCGACCCTCAGCCCTCCCCAAAATTGAATTCTGAATCCGCCACATTAGCCTATGGAGCGAACAAAGAAATCAACAAGAAAATATATTTTCGCGATATCGTATTTATTTATTTATTTATTTATTTATTTATCACAAAAAAAGAACAATAATATAACACCTTTTAATTGGAACCGAGCATGCGTTTAGACTTATCTAGGTGTTGTCTGGAGGTAGCCCAGAGTGACCGAGGTCTGTGCTTGGACTATTCCGTTTTGTTGACTATTGAAATCAATTTTGACGGTCAATAACCAGTGCCGTATTTTCGTTTTTGCCAATGTCGTAACTTTGACTATTCAAACTACTAAATAGAAAACAAAATCATGCAACTTTAAGAAAGAAAAAAAAAATTTGTATAAGCTTCTTAATATACCTATATTATAAGAATAGGGAGAAACAAAATATAATTATGTATTACAATATACTTGTAGAATATTGCAAGCATATACAGCTACACATATATCCATATACATACATATATATACATATATATATATATATATACATAATTATACACAATATATAATAAATACACACAATATAGGTATGTCTACTATAACTATTCATTAACTATACGAGTGTACATAGTCTCTTAATTAAGTATTTTTTCCCACATTACCTCCCCAACGAACACCAGAGTGGAAATTGCAGCCTGTCATTGCAACTTCAAGATGCATAGCAACGCCATAAGGGTTCAAGATAAAGTTTTAAGAGCTATAACATCTTCCGCAAACTCCTATAGCTGCACGGGGAGCTTATAGTTGCAGTAAGGAAATGGAGTACAGCTTATGCCTACATATAAGTTCATTCTTGAACCTATTTACCACTTAAGCCTATAGTGAGAACCAGAAAGTGCATTTTGACACTAATAGCTGTGTATGGTATATACTTGGAACTCTAAAGCGCCTTATACCTGTAAAGAGGATATATTTTTAGACAATTTAAAGCAGTTGCTTAAGAGTTCAAATAGGCACTACTTTGTTACTAGCAGTTGCATTAAAGAGATAATAAAATAATCAGTGCAGCCTTTAGTTCCTTATGAGTTATAATCAGTGATCGGAACGATGGGATTTAAACTTTTCGTGTGGGGGTTTATCATGGAGTTGTTAAAACCACAAAATTTGAATCCCGTGATACCGGGAACTGTCGCATTAGTCAGCAGTACATTGTATCGAAGTAGTTATATCAATTTTAATGATCTAAATCAAAATTAAGGTAATATAATTTTTTTTCCGAATCCCGGGATTTTTTTTTTCTTTCCAAATTTTCATAAGTTGTCTAGTTTGATGGTCTGAACCAACTATGGAAATTTGAAAAGAAAAAAAATCCCGGGATTCGGAAAAAAATTATATTACCGTAATATGAATAATAATTAAATTAAACTTTTATCGATGGATTTCCCAACGAGCACCAGAGTGAAAATTGCAGCCTGTCTTGCAACTTTAAGTTGCATAGCAACGCTATAAGGGTTCAAGATAAAGAAATCCCGGGATTCGGAAAAAAATTATTTTACCATAATTTTTTTGAGATCATTAAAATTGATATAACTAATTCGATCCAATGTACTGCTGACTAATACGACAGTTCCCGGGATCACGGGATTCAAATTAAATAAAACAATAAATTTTGTGGTTTTAACAACTCTAACAATCCCATCGTTCTGATCACTGGTTACATATGAATATCTAAAAAAAATATTCAAAGAGTAAAAATTTTAACTAGAGAAAACATCATCATCATCATCATCATCATCATCATCTCAGCCGATGGACGTCCACTGCTGGACATAGGCATCCCCCGAGGATCGGGATCAGATCAGATTAATCTGCACTATGAAATCCCTATGAAATCCAAACAATTCGACATATTGTAACCTTGAACTTATGCCTGCATAAAGAATGAAATTGGAGCCTATTAGCAGTTATGAACTGCAATTACAGTAATAAAAATCACTCTGAGGTCTACAAAAGTTAAAATAAGCGCCTAAAGCCGCTTAAGGAAAGCATTGAGGAAGATACTACGGGTATAGGCTGCCCACGAGCAAGCGCCATGTTTATGATCTTTTTAGGTTATCCAAGCAAATATTTGTCAACAAATAACGTAAACAGAACTTAATTTTCAAGGATTGGGACGTTGTCTCCAAACCAGTGTATCATTAAATCGACCTCAAATGATTTTATTACATAAAAAGTTGAAAAGACTGTATTCTAATACACATAATTAATTGCTTATTTGGATTATATCAAGAGCGCATCAAAATTACTCCAATAAGTGATATTTACATTATCAGTAAACTAATATGCGTTTTTAATTGCATGTACTGTACTGAATAACAAGAAACCATGAATTAATTACTTACTTATTTAATTTGATGATGGCCGCCACCGCACTTCAATTTCACATTTTAATAAAAAGATTTCGATATTTTGATGGTTCGCCTACACAAATATAGGAACAACTGAACTGAACGGTGTGCTGTCAAAACAAGATTCATTCATTTCAATCGGTCATTCGTTCACGAATGTAGTGCTATATGAGTGAATCTTATTACTTAATCTTCCATTGCAGCTACTATGGCGCTCTTAAGCAGCTACTATTATAGCTCTTCTGAAGCTTAAGGCCGCATAAAATTGTGCCTATTTGGCTATAGTGCTGCTGCATAAGGCCTGCTGAGCACGCTCTATAGCTTACGCCTAGCAGCTTAAAGGAATAATTGCATTGGCTCTAAAGCCTGTATGCAGCAATTTTGTGCCCGTTGGGTCCATCTCCTTTTCACTACACTCTAACAGGTAGTCTTTGATTTTATAATTGAGTATTTTCTTAGAAAGGTCATTATAAGTGCTTCCGTCTATGTACTGAGTGACAGATGATGGTAATAAGTCATAGATCCTGGAATGTCTGCGTCCGAAAACAGTTGATCTAAATGGAACGCTGTACTTAAGTCGTACATTTCTTAGAGTCCTTTTTAATGTATTAATATTTGGTCTCATAGTTGTTTATTTAGTTTGATGGTCTGAAGCACCCTGTTCGATATGTAACGCATTTAAATTCATTACGGGGGTTGGCAAGCCATCAACATATCGACCCAATGGGATCTTTTGTGACGACCCTTACATATTTATTTCTTCACCCATCAAAAACTAAACCCGGTAAAAATATACCCGTCCAGGAGTATGTTAACACACAACTCCGGGAGGCCTATATCCAGCAATGGACGTATAAAAAAGGCTAAAATGATGATGATGATGAATATCATCTAGGGGAAGAACCAGTAATCTCCCGGCTTTGGATATCCATTTCCTAGGAGGCACATGCGTTTTAGACCGAGATCCGACCGTAAAATTATGCACCTGTTTCATAGGCGAACGAAATGTGATTCTAGTGTATTACACAGGGGTTAATTCAACGCCGCCAAGTTGCCTAAAAAAATCTTGCCGCAAGTACCTTTTCCATTATGATTTTTGGCATAACTTTCTCCATCTGTCTGTTAGGGAAGTAAATGAGGTGCCATCGGAAGGAGACTGATCTAAAGTACTGGAAAAACTAGGGTTGCCGCCTCGCAATCTACCGCAACTATAGGGTTGCCAGATTCAAAGAAGTCATTTTTTAACCTGGCAACCCTATAGTTTTTCCAGTACTTTAGATCAGTCTCCTCATTTACTTCCCTAACAGACAGGTGGAAAAAGTTATGCCAAAAATCATAATGGAAAAGGTACCTGCGGCAAGATTTTTCTAGGCAACTTGGCAGCGTTGAATTAGCCCCTGTGTAAACATACACTAGAATCACATTTCGTTCGCCTATGAAATAGGTGCATAATTTTACGGTCCCATCTCTGACTATTTATCCGCCAAGACATCGCAGTTACACAGAATATGTTCTATGGTTTCCTCCTTTATGTAATGTTTTTATGTTCCAGGTACCGCGGTGTCACAAGGCACGCAGATCATGACGGTACAACAAGTTTTGATCACTAACAAGGGGACCACTCAGCAACACGCCGTGGTAAGTTCATTAAAATTTCTTGCTAACCTGACTGCCAAAGAAGAAGGGTAATGTTTTTGCATAACTAACTGTCTGTGACTTCTTAGCAGACCATCGAATAAGTATGTGCCACCGAGTTTTTAGAGTGGAATTGTTAATGCAGATTTTTTTAAATTGCCGTAATTAACTGTTACATTTAAATGTTACACGTAGCATTCCTTAAATATGAAAGAATCGTGTATCACTAGTTTTTACATCCTGTATAAATCATAATCAGCCTAATATACGTCTCATTGCAGGGCACAGGCCTACCCTCATAAAGGGTATATGGGCGTTAGTCCACCACGCCTACACAATGCGGATTGGTAGACTACACATACGCATCTGAATATTTTCTTCAGTGTATACAGGTTTCCTCACGATGTTTTCCTTCTCCGTATAAATATTTTTCTAAAACAAAATCTAAATATAGTGTTGCTTTAGCCCGCGACTTCGTCAGCGATGACTTTTATACAGGGTGAAATTGATATCATTAGCATCCTTTTAAACTAAGAGTCTACCCATCAAACTGAACAACTTTCACTATGGGAACAAACCGATCGGAGCAAAAAAATTATCAGCTGTTCCATACTAAACTGCAGTGCCTACGACTCAAATGTATGCAATAGCACATTTTTTTAAGCTCCAATCGGTTTGCTCCCATAGTAAAAGTTGTTTAGTTTGATGGGTAGACTCTTAGTTTAAAAGGATGCTAATGATATAAATTTCACCTCTATCTGTGTTCTTTCATCCTTTCTTCAGCCAGTGATTGACTCGAGTCACGAACTTTCAAATTTAAAGTAGGTTGGTATGTAATATTAGTTGGATTTTTTAGGTATTTTGCTTGAAATAAACAAGAGTTTTTATTACATTTGTAATAAATAGACAGGTGAGGTGCGTATGCGCAGTGATATGTCACTAGAGTTCACGAGGAAGCTGAACGGTGTTAACTCCAAGTCTGTCAAGATCGTCACCTTGTTGACTGGTGAGTCTTATTTGCTATGTTGTACATCATCTTCATCATCACGACCCGGTTGGTGTAATACCACGCCGGTCTGCCAAACCAGGGTCCTGGGTTCGAATCCCGGTTCGGTCATGGATGTTATATGTTCGTGCCGTTGTTGTATGGTTACCATATTAAAAAGCCTACAGTGCTTAACTTGGGATCATTACAATGTATGTGGCTGTGAGCGTTATGTATTTATTTATTTATATCTTATTTTCTAGGTACCTAAAGCGTTAGTTGCAGAAACGCTCATTAAAGATAATCCTCCATTAAATCTCTTGCTAGCTTTTATTATTTTATTATCAACAAAACAAAAAGTTACAGCATGAGATTTAATGGAAGATTATCTTTAATGAACGTAGGTACAGAACTGAATGTAAGTCTTAGAGGGAGGTTACACGGTCAGTATTTCATCAGTCTGATACATCAGTCTGGTCATGTATATTTGATTTGAAGGGAAACTGACTCGAGATTGACCCGACTAACATGGTGCTTCAGTATATCAGTTTCCCTTCAAATCAAATAAACATGACCAGACTGATGGACCAGAATGACGAAATACTGAACATGTAACCTCCCTCTTATGTGTTATGATCTCCACTTTGAATGGTCCTGACACAGTCATATTAGCCTGACACAAACATTATCATACATTCTGTTCTACCTAGCACATCAATACAATATTTATGACCTGGCACCATCAATGCCTGGCATAATTCATGAATAAATGAACCGACCAAGCCTAATTTCTTAATCAAGGCTACACGCGGGTATCCCGTGTATTCCCAGTTGTCGCCACGGACTCCATCGCCACTGGCGACAAATGCGAAAAAAGTTCCAGTTGTCACACTGCTTTGTCAGCACTGGCGACAAACGTTTGCAATTAGCCACTCCGCTTCAATTGAAAGCATGATCGCAAAAAAACGTATTTTTCAGCAATATCTTTTCTCTTGAATGTTTGGAGTAAAATCCGTCGGGTAGAATCGCTGCTTTAATTAATTACCTTTCAAATTATGGTATATTCATATTCAGAAGAAATGGTGTATGGTGATTCTTGTAAAACTGGTTATAAATCTGAAATCGAACTTACTTTAGTCCTCTTTTCTATCGAGAAAATTTTAAAGAATTGTGTTTTCAACGGTTAGATTCACTGCAGAAAGAACGTATCTACACTGTTATTTGAACTTAAATGTAATAATTTCAAAAACCGGTTCGAAAATAGACAAAGTAGGTTCACAGGGTTGCCAGACGTTTACAACTTTTCCTCGTACAAAAAGCAAGAAAAATCTCGTACTTTGGCTATTAAACCTCGTACATTCATCTAAAGTGTGAAAAAAAATGAATTAGGCATAAAACACCATTTAATTTTTGACTAGTAAAAAAAAATTGGTTAAAAATAAAATTTTAATGTTGTTTACAATGAAAAAAAGAGGATAAGAGCAGCTAATACGAGGAATAAATCGAAGTAATGATCGGTTTCATGTGGATTTCCCTGCAAACTACAAACTAACCATACACATCTGATAGTTTTTAATTGTTCAGTTAGATATTCATTTATTCAAGAAATAGTCGCCTGCCATGGATAATCATGTCATTATTTCCATAAAAGTCAAAACCTACATATTTGTACGAGGTTGACATCCTCTTACGGGAGACCCAAAATCTTGTATTTTATTTGTACGTCTGGCAACCCTGGTAGGTTCCCCCTCTTAAGTGCTATTGTTTAATGAAGGGGACGGCGCGTACGCAGTCCCCACTACCAAAAATAACGCACCCGAGTTATCCACATTAGGGATAATCGCAGAGGTCAGCCCAGCCGCAGTGCAATGGAAGGGCCTCGCTCTGGGGGAACCGCCTTCTTGATCACGGTGTCCCCTGTGCCAGGTAAGTATGAGTTGCTTGCGTCGAGCCGCGAGGGTCATTCTGACGGGGCGAATCTTAACAGCGCGATGTAGGAAATGTTGGTAAGTCGTACAGCGCCATCTGCACTAGTGATCGGAACTAACTAACGCTCTATCTTGCTCGGAAAGATAATGGGGCGTCGCGGCGGCGCGGCGTGAAGCGCTTAGCGCCATCTGTACATAATTGATAGGAACTAACTACCGCTCTTCAACTTCACCAAGCTTACTCTTTCTAGTGCGATCAATGACTGCGATAACAAATGTTATTTTATCTTCTAAGAAACCTATAAATAGAATAATTGTTATAGTTATAGATTTAAGAATATATTAGGATTAGATTATATATTAGGATAGATTTAAGAATATTTTATATAATTATTATAATATATTATTATTATTATTTTTTTCAAATTATATAGGTTAGGTTAAGTTAGATAGTATAATTATTAATACGTCAATCAATCAAATATACTTTATTTTACACCATAAAAATATAAAATAAAAATAAATAAGATTAATAATATAAATTAGAGTTAGATAAAAAAATATGTTTTTATTAGGTTTTCTTTTAAATACCATGAGTGCGATTTTTGAATCTCATTCGCAGAGTTTAGCAGTTGAAAATGTCAAAATTACTATGGAGATACGCATCTTTCTACGGCGGATTTGACTTTCAAAAATAGCACTCCTGAAGTATGATTTTTGAAAGTCAAATCAGCAGTAGAAAGATGCATTTCTCCACAGTAATTTTGACATTTCCAACTTCTGAACTCAGCGAATGAGATTCAAAAATCGCACTCCAGCAGTAGAAAGATGCGTATCTCCATTGTAGTTTCGACATTTTCAACTGCTGAACTCACCGAATAAGATTGAAAAATCGCACTCCAGGTCTAAATGTCAAAGCTCACCATTTAAAAAATTTACTTGACTCACACTCAGAACTTGCAGAAACGCTCATTAAAGTTAATCCTCCATTAAATCTCTTGCTGTCACTTGTTGTCTTGTTGACGTAGTAAAAGCTAGCAAGAGATTTAATGGAGGATTAACTCTAATGAGCGTTTCTGCAACTGAGACCTGAGTGTCAATGACTTTCTAGCTAAGTTTTCTAGGCCTGACTCCACTAATTCGCATAGTAAAATATAAATAAATATTTGCAATTTTCAGACCCCACGGAAGAAAATATAAAAGAAGCCCAGAAAATAGTGGAGTCCATGGAAGCAGATATGCCAAGTATAATACAAGGTAAGGCTATTTTAAAGATATCCTAAAAATGACTTACCATTCCATGGGACTTACAATCGAAATCTCAAAAAAAAGCATAGCATTTATGCTCACGACTATAGGATGTAAGGAAAAATATCATTAACCTTTAAACCGTATACTTTACCTAAAAAAACTGAACAACTTTTACTATGGTAGCAAACTTATCAGCGCAAAAAAATGTGGAGTGCAATTTTTGAATCTCATTCGCTGAGTTCAGCAGTTGAAAATGTCAAAATTACTGTGGAGATATCCATCTTTCTACTGCTTCATCCACGTTTCACTAGTAAACTGAAGCCATCAGCATATTAAGGACTATAGCGACCCACCCCGGCTTCGCACGGTGCACCCGTGCTGATACTAAAATATCCTATCCTACTAATATTATAAACGCGAAAGTTTGTAAGTATGGATGAATGGATGTTTGTTCCGCTTTCACGCAAAACCCGTTGAACGGATTTTGATGAAATGTGACGTACAGATAGACCATGACCTGGATTAACACATAGGGTACTTTTTATCCGGGTAACGCAGACGAAGTCGCGGGCAACAGCTAGTACACACGGCGACAGATCAACCTACCCATAGTTGAACTCTATGTTCATGGACATAAGGTCCAACTATGGGTAGGTTGATCTGTCGCCGTGCATAATAAACTTTCCTCTTGAATCACTCTATCTATTAAAAAAGTCGCATTAAAATCCGTTGCGTAGTTTTAAAGATCTAAGCACAGGGACAGGCAGCGGGAAGCAACTTTGTTTTATACTATGTAGTGAAGACCCTGGTATATTTGTGTACATTTACGGTACTTAGGTGTTAAAGAAGCATCAGGCAAGCAGAGCAGCCCGGAGGCCAAACAGAAGCTGTTGAACGAGCTGGACGAGTTGTGCGACCTCGTCAACTCTTTGGCCACCGCTTCGAGGAGGGTAGACTTTGTAAGTATACCCTAAACTACACAAGAGTATAAGATAGAGTATCTAGTAACTACTACATACAGTACGAACACTTCTGCCCCCCGCCAATTTTAACCTCACCCCCTCTTGGTAGCCTGGATTGGCACAATAAAATTTATGATCGAATTTATTTTTTATTATTTATTTATTTCCTTTTTGGAGAACTTACAGCTAAATAACAGTTAGTTTCTACGAAGACAGATTGATGGTCAGGTGCTGACAACAAGTTACCACATATATAAAACCGCCTTCAAAAAACTAAAAAGTTAAAAAATAATATTGCAGCCGATAACTTTTTCGTTCGCATCATAAGAACATTAATTTGTTTTATTGAAGTCGCTGTCAAGCCGGTACGATTCGCGACAGGCCTTGCATTTTTTGGCTTGGCTTGACACCGACTTCTATAAAACAAATTAATGTTCTTATGATGCGAACGAAAAAGTTATCGGCTGCAATATTATTTTTTAACTTTTTAGTTTTTTGAAGGCGGTTTTAATTTTTTTTGTTAAAATTTTGTTTATTTCACAATTTTCAGTGGTAAATTCAAATTCATTAGTTCGATTTAATAGTAGTGCTTATAATTAATAACAAACGCACTAGTCGGCACTACGATTTTCGAAGGTTCCCCTCGATATCTCTGGGATCCATCATCAGATCCTGGTTTCCTTATCATGGGACCTCTCTTGGGATATCTCCTTTCCAACAAAAAAAGAATCATCGAAATCGGTTCATAAACGACAAAGTTATCCGCGAACACACATAAAAAAAAAAAAAAAAAATATATACGGTCGAATTGAGAAACCTCCTCCTTTTTTTGAAGTCGGTTAAAAAATAAAGAGAAACAAAACAATTTTCGATACAAATACAATACAATACAGGGTGTATGTGACAGCATAGCAAATACTGAAACGGTGAACTCAGACCATCAAACTGAACAACTTTCACTATGGAGCCTACCTCAGGAAACGCGAAAAAAATTTGCTGTCCCATACATTTTAGTCGGGTAGGTACAGCAGTTTTGTATGGGACAGCTGTTTTTTTTCAGGTTTCCTGAGGTAGGCTCCATAGTAAGTTGTTCAGTTTGATGGTCTGAGTTCACCGTTTCATTATTTGCTAGGCTGTCACTTACAGTTACACCCTGTATAAGGTCTAACAAAATGAGCTGAAACTATTTTAAAGAGATGATCAGACAATCAAACTGAACAACTTTTTCTATGGGACCAATATCGAAATCGCAAAAAAATAATTAAATGTCCCATGTACAAAACTGCAAACATAACTCGTCTGAAATTTATGGCACAGCAGATATTTTTTTCGCAATTTCGATATTGGTCCCCTAGAGAAAGTTGTTCAGTTTGTTGGTCTGATCATCCCCTTAAAAATGGTTTCAGCTAATTTTGTTAGACCTTATACAGAGTGTAACATAAAATAGGACAGCTACTTAACACATTCGCGGACACTGAACGAGACACGATAGAACTTCTATTGTTATCACTGCTATAGCACGTCAGTGTCCGCGAAAGAGTTAAAGGGGTACTTTAGACCATCAAACTGAACAACTTTTACAGTGGGACCAACACCGAAATCGCGAAAAAAAATTCTGCTGTCCCATACAAACCTGCAAGCATAACTCGACTGAAATGTATGGGACAGCAGATTTTTTTTCGCGATTTCGTTATTCGTCTCATAGAGAAAGTTGTTCAGTTTGATGGTCTAAACTCTAAAGCACCCCTTTAAGTAGCTGTCCTATTTTATGTTACACCCTGTATAATCTCAGGCCGAAGGAGTAAAACTTTTTTTGAATCGACGGGTTTAATGAAAACGTTATCGATTTGCGCGTACATCCCTACCACTTTCCCATAGCGTTCATGATTCGCGTACATACAGTAATGACTCATGAATTACTTGCAGAACGCGGAGGAGGTACAGGAGCCAGCGCGGAAGATAGCCGACCTCTCCACTCAGATATACTTCGCTCTTGATGCGAGGACCAAGAGGCGCAGCGAGTTTGTCAGGGTCAGTTACACTTATTGTCTTTGTAGGGGTGATAGATGTTGTTCAGTGAGGTGATACAAAAGAGTTCTTGATTTACATATTTATTGAAGTGCATGTGGGGACTTGCTACAGATGTCAACACCCACAAGTTATAGCAAAGATGCCAACAGTTGGCGATACCGTCGCTCTCAGAAATATGCTCCATACAAAGACAACGTTCATCCTAAATACGTAACTCGTAACCTACTGCACGTAAGGTTCACAATGCGAGACATAAATCGCGCAAGAGAAATAATCACAGAGATTCGATATATATAGAAAGTCCAACTAAGAACTGTTGGACCACGGCCGGTCCCCAGGCTTCACACATAGCCTGGTGGAAGATCTTCCCTTTTCAATGGAGGAACATTCCCAAGTAGCACCTCCATATGCACATAATGGATCTAGCGGTTCGGTGGTATGGGAACAACTGGCGAACATTCCAGTCGCTC
Source organism: Agonopterix subpropinquella (assembly GCA_922987775.1). Lineage (NCBI taxonomy): Eukaryota > Metazoa > Arthropoda > Insecta > Lepidoptera > Depressariidae > Agonopterix > Agonopterix subpropinquella. The sequence goes on from OV277716.1 coordinate 14,135,314, forward strand.
CGTAAGACTAATGCCAATCTGCATAATTGACAGATTACGAAATACAATGTGTCCCTACAGTCTTTAACATCTTACACATTTTGAAGGGTGATTGAGACCTTTAAATTGGACAACTTTTACTTTGGGAGCAAACCTGAAAAAAACTTAAATTTATGAAACAGCAGATTTTTCACAATAAGATGGCGTACATTATGATGGCATCTTATTTTGGGCGTGTAACGTCACTTTGACAGCACTAAAGTCAGTTGTTGGTTTTCTGTCTCTTTTTTCTTAATCTTATTTTAGAAAGTGACAGGAATAAATTTAGTTAAGTCGTGGCACAGTCCGAATCGGTACCATTATTTCGTGGGCAAGTTGTATTGTATAACGTAATACAACTTTGTCTACGAGGTACTTAGAATCGGAGGTCTCGATACAATCATGTCATCTACCTATTAGTCATGGATTTGCGCAAAGTAACGCCTGATTCAATTAATTACATAAGGTCTTTGCCCTTCGGCGAGATCCTACAGGCTAAAACTTAAACGTGCTATGTCGGAATACGTAAGGCATATTCCATAAGACACTGTAACACAATATATTCACATGTAGTAACTTGCCAACAGCGCTCGCGTCAGAGTTTCATAGCGGACGATAAGACAGACGCAACGCTGCGTCGCGCGTCGTTCATAGCTGCCGCTGCCACCGCGTGCAATACTTTAGATGAAGCTAGGACTACTCTCGACAAGGTCAGTCTACCCACAGAACATGTAGTAACATGTCAACAGCGCTCGCGTTAGTTTCATAGCGGACGATAAGACTGACGCAACGCTGCGTCGCGCGTCGTTCATAGCGGCCGCCGCCACCGCGTGCAATACTATCGATGAAGCCAGGACTACTCTCGACAAGGTCAGTCTACCCACAGAACATGTAGTAACATGTCAACAGCGCTCCCGTTAGTTTCATAGCGGACGATAAGACTGACGCAACGCTGCGTCGCGCGTCGTTCATAGCGGCCGCCGCCACCGCGTGCAATACTATCGATGAAGCCAGGACTACTCTCGACAAGGTCAGTCTACCCACAGAACATGTAGTAACATGTCAACAGCGCTCCCGTTAGTTTCATAGCGGACGATAAGACTGACGCAACGCTGCGTCGCGCGTCGTTCATAGCGGCCGCCGCCACCGCGTGCAATACTATCGATGAAGCCAGGACTACTCTCGACAAGGTCAGTCTACCCACAGAACATGTAGTAACATGTCAACAGCGCTCCCGTTAGTTTCATAGCGGACGATAAGACTGACGCAACGCTGCGTCGCGCGTCGTTCATAGCTGCCGCTGCCACCGCGTGCAATACTGTAGATGAAGCTAGTGTAGAATACACCTTTCTACTAAGGGTTGGTTGAGGTTGATGTATATAATGAAACACAGATATAGTCTTCACTAGTTAATGTGACTAGCACACGTCCGCGCAGCACGGCGGTCGGTGCACGAATACCGAGCGAATGCACGATAGATATTCACCCCAGACCGCGTCCGCCGATAGACGGCGCTACCGGCGCTTTCCACATTAACTACTCTTTATTGCTGTACACTACATCTCTTTCTTGTTTTAATTTATTTTTTACCTTTACTCGAATCTACCACCGCTTCGGAATGTATAGCCCGTGGAGAAGAAGCGGCGCAAGAAACTCCACAGGCTATCTAATCTCTTAAATCTTATTACAATACAGTGTTGACTGTTATCAAAGCTATTACATCAAACAAATTACGAATTACTTATTGAGACTAATTTGTTTACAGAAAATAGATATTTATCAAATATTGATCTGAAATTGTCAAACACCAAATTCAACGATAAACAATGTTTATGGAAATTACAATCTCATTATATTAACACATTTGAGTTATTGTTACTTCTGTAAAAATATTTTTCTATTGATAGGTAGGTAAGTAAACCTACAAAAATAACGTTCCATAGATCTTTATTATCTCTTATTTATTTATTTTGGCTAACTACTAGTCAAAGTCACTGCTTCAAGATCGTATCCATTTCCGTTTTATCAAATTAAGGAGGTAAGGACAAAATAGTGAATCTGTGATAAGCACATACACTTATGCATTCAAAATATTCTGGCGGGTGCCAGCCATTGCAATAAAGCACTCACAGCTATTTTATTTGCATGACCCTTTAGCTTTTGCTAACAATTTGATAGTTGCATGGCTCTGTAACCCATATCATTTTATTGTTGCATGATATTTTAGCTTTCGCTAACAACTTCATAGTTGCATGGTCTTATAACCCATATAATTTTACAGTTTCATGAATGCTGATATAACGCTGACTGACAACAATATTAAGTAAGGTACACTAGGTCGCTTTCGTTACCAGCTATGTTCAGTAGTTAGCTTTAGTTAGTCGACTAGACTAGTTTTGAGAAATCAGCAGTTTCAATTTAATGGACCCGTTTAATATGTAGATACTATTTTACGAACCATACAGTTATATCATTTGGTAGGCTTTAAAAAAATAATGCTATTTTTAATTACAATTTACATGAATTAAGTGCAACTGTTGTTTAAACTTAATTGCCTGGCGTCATATTATTACAGAACTGCAAATCATTTTGTTTTTTTTTGACTTGCTTGCACTGAAATTATGTTCTTTATTTAAAATATTATGAATTTATGATTAACCGATTTGGTTCAAGTACAGTATAGTATACTTTAACACATACAAATGATTAATTTAACAGTGCAGTGCCTGCAGTGATTAGGTAAGATACAGATTTTATCTATACAAAGAAGAAAGTGCAGTAAGTCATTAATTCCTTTAGAGTTATTCATAGCGTAGCTACTCACAATAATTAATGTCAATGGAATGACCAACTACAAGCTGCTAATAATTACTTATTTGACTTGTCATCTGAATTACCAACTACGAGCTGCTTATAATTATGACTTGTCATTTGAATGACCAACTACAAGCTGCTGATAATGAAATAACAGTTTTTTTTTCAATTGAATGACCAGCTGCAAGTTGCTAATAATTATTTTATTTATTTGACTTGTCATCTGAATGACCAACTACAAGCTGCTGATAGTAAATTTGATAGCATTTGATGCCCAGCTAAAAGTTGCAAATGTCAATTGAATGACCAGCTACAAGTTGCTAATGTCAATTAAATGAACAGCTGAAAGTTGCTAATGTCAATTGAATAACCAGCTACAAATTGCTAATGTCAATTAAATGACCAGCTGAAAGATGCCAATGTCAATTAAATGACCAGTTGAAAGATGCTAATGTCAATTGAATGACCAGCTATAAGTTTCTAATGTCAATTGAATAACCAGCTAAAAGCTGCCTATGTCAATTGAATGACTGAATGACCAGCTACAAGTTACTATGTCAATTAAATGACCAGCTGAAAGATGCCAATGTCAATTGAATTACCAGCTACAAGTTTCTAATATCAATTGAATGACCAGCTGAAAGATGCTAATGTCAATGGAATGACCAACTACAAGCTGCTAATAATTACTTATTTGACTTGTCATCTGAATGACCAACTACGAGCTGCTTATAATTATTTATTTGACTTGTCATTTGAATGACCAACTACAAGCTGCTGATAATGAAATAACAGTTTTTTTTCAATTGAATGACCAGCTGCAAGTTGCTAATAATTATTTTATTTATTTGACTTGTCATCTGAATGACCAACTACAAGCTGCTGATAGTAAATTTGATAGCATTTGATGCCCAGCTAAAAGTTGCAAATGTCAATTGAATGACCAGCTACAAGTTGCTAATGTCAATTAAATGAACAGCTGAAAGTTGCTAATGTCAATTGAATAACCAGCTACAAATTGCTAATGTCAATTAAATGACCAGCTGAAAGATGCCAATGTCAATTAAATGACCAGCTGAAAGATGCTAATGTCAATTGAATGACCAGCTACAAGTTTCTAATGTCAATTGAATAACCAGCTAAAAGCTGCCTATGTCAATTGAATGACTGAATGACCAGCTACAAGTTACTATGTCAATTAAATGACCAGCTGAAATATGCCAATGTCAATTGAATGACCAGCTGAAAGATGCTAATGTCAATTGAATGACCAGCTAAAAGTTTCTAATGTCAATTGAATGATCAGCTAAAAGCTGCCTATGTCAATTGAATGACCAGCTGAAAGATGCTAATGTCAATTGAATGACCTGCTACTAGTTTCTAATGTCAATTGAATGACCAGCTAAAAGCTGCCAATGTCAATTGAATGACCAACTACAAGTTTCTAATGTCAATTGAATAACCAGCTAAAAGCGGCCTATGTCAATTGAATGACTGAATAACCAGCTACAAGTTGCTAATGTCAATTCAATGACCAGCTGAAAGATGCTAATGTCAATTGAATTACCAGCTAAAAGTTTCTAATGTCAATTGAATGATCAGCTAAAAGCTGCCTATGTCAATTGAATGACCAGCTAAAAGCTGCCAATGTCAATTGAATGACCAACTGTACGTTGCTAATAACTGTTTGTTGTACATGGCAAAGCACTAACCATTAACATTACAAGCTGACAATATGAGAGTAATCACCCTGACCATTTCAAACCTCTTAGCTATTAATTGGAGACATTTTCTCTTTATTAAGCACTAAAGCAAGGAGGTATGGTTCAATCGGCGCCTTAGCAGTCGTCCTGTTGAAGGCTGGTTTTTCTGTGACATCTAGGAACATACAATCTGCGAACAAAATTGTTAACCAGTATTATCGGTTTGGTTATGAATGTTATGATGCTTGAATATGATATAGTTATTAATCTTCTCTCAACTGAGATGAGCGTTTCTTGTTAAAATGTGAGTAGGTTTATCAAGAAATACTAAATTTAATATGAAATCACCTGATTATTTTCTGATCCTTTTTGATACTTTTTGTAAATAATTGTCTGAATTAACATTGATCCTTAAAATATAAAATTCCTTGCTCAAATAGCCAAAGAAACTAATTAGTTTCGCCTGGAGTGATTACATCCATAATTATGACATTAACAACAATGTTGCAAAGATAAGATCATCGTAATGTTACCGAATTGAAGTTCTATAAAGTATAGATTACGTCAAACAAGTTCCGGTAACAAATAGGATGATGATGATGATTGGCAATTATGTTGGTACTATTGATGTTTGTATTGAAATATTTTCATGAACTAGTACCACCAAATAAGCTCCGAATGTGTTGTATATTATTATTGTTCTCGCATACCTACACTGAGAATGTCCAATAAGTAAAACGTTTAAAACGTAAAACTTTGGATTTCAACTTAAAGTTTTTGTGACATCAGAATGTTCGTTACGCCGAATGTTCGTTACGTCGAATGTTCGTTACGCCGAATGTTCGTTATGCCGAATGTTCGTTACGCCGAATGTTCGTTACGCCGAATGTTTGTTATGCTGAATGTTCGTTACGCCGAACATCCGTTACGCCGAATGTTCTATACGTAGAATGTTCGGTACGCATAATGGTAATAAGTAACTTTTATTAGAGACCATTACAACTACGAAGTACGACAATTACTTAAAAATGACAATGCGTCAATATAAGTATAAAAACCAATTGGAATAAACTCACTTGGCATATTTTGGTTACCTAATCCTGTTCGTCTCGAATCAAGACACTATTCTTAACCTTTGGTATGCCAGAACGCGGATCAGCATGATGAAAACCATTTATTTCTATTGTGTCTGGTTTTTCCGGCATACGAGAGGTTAATGGGCGTATTTTGGATACCTATTAGGCCATAATGACGGACTACAAGCATGCATTAGTATATGCTCACGACTACACTCCCCGAGGAGCAGTCAGAGACTCCAAAACCCCAGGACACCCTTGCCCCACCAGCACCGAAACTCCGTCCAGTCACGTGTAACGGGCAGTGAAACTGGAGCTACGGACTACGAGGCCCTTTTATATTTGCGGAATGCTTTGAATAAATTCTTTTAATCGTGTAAAGTAATACAGAATGATTACGTGACCTTAAAGATTGATGTCCGCAGCTGGCGTACATTTGTCCATCCTCGTCGCCAATGTAGAATACACCTTTCTACTAAGGGTTGGTTGAGGTTGATGTATATAATGAAACACAGATATAGTCTTCACTAGTTAATGTGACTAGCACACGTCCGCGCAGCACGGCGGTCGGTGCACGAATACCGAGCGAATGCACGATAGATATTCACCCCAGACCGCGTCCGCCGATAGACGGCGCTACCGGCGCTTTCCACATTAACTACTCTTTATTGCTGTACACTACAGCTAGGACTACTCTCGACAAGGTCAGTCTACCCACAGAACATGTAGTAACATGTCAACAGCGCTCGCGTTAGTTTCATAGCGGACGATAAGACTGACGCAACGCTGCGTCGCGCGTCGTTCATAGCGGCCGCCGCCACCGCGTGCAATACTATCGATGAAGCCAGGACTACTCTCGACAAGGTCAGTCTACCCACAGAACATGTAGTAACATGTCAACAGCGCTCCCGTTAGTTTCATAGCGGACGATAAGTCTGACGCAACGCTGCGTCGCGCGTCGTTCATAGCGGCCGCCGCCACCGCGTGCAATACTATCGATGAAGCCAGGACTACTCTCGACAAGGTCAGTCTACCCACAGAACATGTAGTAACATGTCAACAGCGCTCCCGTTAGTTTCATAGCGGACGATAAGACTGACGCAACGCTGCGTCGCGCGTCGTTCATAGCGGCCGCCGCCACCGCGTGCAATACTATCGATGAAGCCAGGACTACTCTCGACAAGGTCAGTCTACCCACAGAACATGTAGTAACATGTCAACAGCGCTCCCGTTAGTTTCATAGCGGACGATAAGACTGACGCAACGCTGCGTCGCGCGTCGTTCATAGCGGCCGCCGCCACCGCGTGCAATACTATCGATGAAGCCAGGACTACTCTCGACAAGGTCAGTCTACCCACAGAACATGTAGTAACATGTCAACAGCGCTCCCGTTAGTTTCATAGCGGACGATAAGACTGACGCAACGCTGCGTCGCGCGTCGTTCATAGCGGCCGCCGCCACCGCGTGCAATACTATCGATGAAGCCAGGACTACTCTCGACAAGGTCAGTCTACCCACAGAACATGTAGTAACATGTCAACAGCGCTCGCGTTAGTTTAATAGCGGACGAGAAGACTGACGCAACGCTAACGCCTGCAATACTGTCGATGAAGCCAGGACTACTCTCGACAAGGTCAGTCTACACTCAGAACATGTAGTAACATGTCAACAGCGCTCGCGTTAGTTTCATAGCGGACGATAAGACTGACGCAACGCTAACGTCTGCAATACTGTCGATGAAGCCAGGACTACTCTCGACAAGGTCAGTCCACGCACTCGCTTAAGTTTTTTACCACAGTACATTATAAGAGGGGGTTAGAAGTGCAAAGTGGGTGTGAAACGAGTCGCCACAGGTTATGCAATGATTTGAATAGCACCATAAGGCACGCGGCGTGGTGCGAGCGACAGGGCATGAGTAGTTGTAGCAGAGTGAGTGGGAAGACAAGTGGCGACAACCGTCTCCGAAGCAAAAGCGCTACTTTGCATTTCTAACCCCTCTTATAATGTTCTGTGCTTTTTACACATATCCACCAATAGGACCATAGGACTTTTTTCAAACCGCTGCGTCTGTCTATGGCATGTCATTTAGTTTGACTTAGCATCATCAATTTTGCATCGGCAATTTGAAATTACTCTGAAGTACCTAGATTGGAATTCAAATATTTTTTTCTGAAACCTGTCAGAAGTGCGATTTTTGAATTTCATTCGCTGAGTTCAGCAGTTGAAAATGTCAAAATTACTGTGAAGATACGCATCTTTCTATTGCTGATTTGACTTTCAAAAATCATACTTCAGGACTGCGATTTTTGAAAGTCAAATCAGCAGTAGAAAGATGCGTATCTCCATAGTAATTTTGACATTTACAACTGCTGAGTTCAACGAATGAGTTTCAAAAATCGCAATCCTGGTCGGGTCGATTATCAAATGAAAGGGCTTCATGGGATGATTATAAAAATATAAATCAATACATTTCAGCCACATATTTTGTAAAAAACCTAGGCACCTACCACCTACCAACCCCACCCAACAGGTTTTAGAAAACATAAGTTTTTAATTCCATACAACTTTATGACGTCATAACGTTTTATGGACCACAAAACTTGCCGGAAATATCTAAACTATACATCATTGTGACTTCAAGAATATATTACAGAAGTCAAACTGCGATACGCATATTTTGCAAACTAAATCCTGCGAGGCACCTACTTTAGGTACCCAATTGACCCCACATAGTTTAAAGGATTTTCTTCTGAAATATGTTTATCGTGTCCCACAGACCTTCACGGACAAGCCCTTCTCCAGCCAAGAACTTGAAGACCTGGAGGCTGGTGTGGTGGACAAGATGGGCAAACTGAACGCCGCGGTCGCCCTCTACCTTACTGCACATTCAGGTATTTACAACTAATTAGCATAGCATATACGCATACGTAGGCCCGTACGTATGGCCCCTCACACGGTGGACCGACGACCTGGTGAAGGCGGCGGGAAAACGTTGGATGAGGGCAGCGCAGGACCGGTCGTTATGGCGATCCTTGGGGGAGGCCTATGTCCAGCAGTGGACGTCCATCGGCTGAGATGATGATGATGATGATGATACGTGCGTGCCTGAAGATATCATATCTTTCGGAGTGCGATATTTTAAAGTCTCGTTACTCGTTGAAATAAGCAGTGGAAAGATGCATAATCTCTAAAGCGACCTCACGTTCCGGTTCCGTCGCGAATGTACTTATAATCTAAACTATTATAAAACTGTAACAGAAGTGTGTCTGTACATTGAAGATATTTACAAAAAAAAAAAAAAATTACGACATGGTTTTTACCTGTCCCTGATTCCAAATCACCAATTTTTGGATTTTTTGTCTGTCTGTTTGTTTGTTTGTTTGTATGCTTGTTTGTTTGTTTGTTTGTTTGTTTGGGTGTTTGTTTGTTCGAGTATCACGCAAAAACTACTGAACCGATTTTGATGAAACTTTTTTTGTTTGGTAGCGTAAAACATCTGACTTAAAATCTGGTATATAATTTATGCGGACGAAGTCGCGGGTAAAAGCTCGTCGCTTATAAAAAAAGATTTGACAAGTGGGTTTTAAGCTCCTATATTTAATAAATTATTTTAAGTATGAGTTTGATGATAATAATAATTTATTTTTTCAGATCCCGATAACATAGACTACATACAAGCGTTGACTTCTATGAACACAATCAATGAACTTATGCCGGAGCTCACTAAAGGTAATTGTTTAGTTGAGTTATTATTTTTATTTATTTTATTTATTAGGTAACAGTAAGACTGAGATGGTTGGAAGACTAAAGGGAAGGCCTTTGCCCAGCAGTGGGATGAAATAGGAAAAAAAAACTACAATATTGCAATAGATCCGTAGAATACGTACCTTAATCTAAAATACATCATCACTAACTATCACTACATAGTATAAAACAAAGTCGCTTCCCGCTGTCTGTCTGTCCCTATATATGCTTAGATTCGTGGGGCAATGCCCTACCTTAAAATACCAAAGTCCTACCTTAAAAATTATCCAATCAATATTATAGTATGTAAAATATGGACAAGTGGGGCAAATTCCCTAATTAATGAAATATACTTTTTCTCAAACATGCTTGGAAATGTGAGCATTATTTTGACAACCTTCTTCGAGATAAATCGAAATTGCTGTACTGGCCAAATACATGCGCGCAGCGGCCGGCAATGTTTGTATGAAAATCCATATCTGTCGTGTTTAGCGGCCAAATAAATTACATAGTAAACTCATATCTGTCGTGTTATTTAAAAATGAACCATCTTTTTCTCCGAAACATGGCGACCAAGGAGGTGACTTATCAAAGGTTTTATTTAAATTTCGAACTGGCATGCAAATAGAAAGCTGTTTATTGAAAAAAAAAAAAATTGTTGTCCGTTGTTCGTCATTGATTTTGAAAAGAGTTTTAATTTCCGCGAATTATTTGAGAAAATTTACTGTTTTAATTTCCGCGAATTGTTTGAGAAAAGTACTATACAAGCCTTGGCCACAACTAGGCATTGATGGACTTACGTATGTGTGCCTCGGCTTCGCCTCGGCCCACATTTACACGTTCGTCCATCAATGCCTCTGTTGCTGGCCGCTGCAGTAATGTACTATATTGGCTACACGGCTGGTAAATTTCGAGCTTGCTTTACTTGCTCATGCTTATTGATTTTTTTATGTGAGCACCACCATCGGTTCCCGTCGTCGTAGCGAGATAAAGTACAGGGTCCTTCTTAATACTTAGACAATTTAATAGGGACTCGCCTTGCGGTAGCATTTCCCCTCTGCTACGGTATTAGATCAATTAATCTTGCGCATTTACACCCAATTTTATACCTTATCACTAAACGAGACAGCCTATAATAGCGAAACAATAATTTTGAACTTAGAACGTTTGGGGTTCGCACGTGACTACTTTTCATGATTTTTAACATTCAAAATTAGTGTACGGTACACGTAGTACATACATTGCGAAATAGTTGACTAGGTCAACGTCCCCGAACCAACATTAAAATTATATTAAGTATCACTCATCAGTTCACGTCAACACATCATTCCGCGTGCACTCATTAGCAATCGTTTTAACTTTATCATCATTTATCATTAACTTTAAGTTTATTGAAGTTATTCAATAAAACCCTTTATCATTATCAAATCTTATCATTTCTAAAGATCGAACGGTCGCAAACCGTACAATTAGAATCTAAAGTTATGGGGAATAAAATTCAAAGTTGCGGATTTCATGTTACCTCGCCCCCCGCAAAAAGTGGCAGAAATGTTTCTTAGTAGAATGACACGCGTAACTCGTCCCTATTAAATTGTCTAAGTCATCTATGCTGACACTTTTTTAAGATGATGATCAGACCATCAAACTGAATAACTTTCTCTGTGGGACCAACATCGAAATCGCGATAAAAATATCCGCTGTCCCATACATTTGGCTCGAGTAGGTTTGCAGTTTTGTATGGCAGAGCTGTTATTTTTTTCGCGATTTCGTTGTTGGTCCCATAGAGAAAGTTGTTCAGTTTGATGGTTTGGTCATCCCCTTAAAAAAGTGTCAGTATACAGGGTGTACAATAAAATGGGACAGCTACTTAAAGGGGTGCTTCAGACCATCAAACTGAACAACTTTCTCTATGGGACCAATATCGAAATCGCGAAAAAAAATCTGCTGTCCCATACATTTCAGTCGAGTTATGTTTGCAATTTTGTATGGGAGAGCGGATTTTTTTTTTCGCGATTTCCATATTGGTCCCATAGAGAAAGTTGTTCAGTTTGATGGTCTGAAGCACCCCTTTGAGTAGCTGTCCCATTTTATTGTACACCCTGTATTAAGAAGGGCCATATACAGGGTGTAACAAAACACCCTAGTAATACTTAAGGGGGTGCTTCCGACCATCAATCTGAACAACTTTCACTATGGAGCTAACGTCGAGAAAAAATAAAAATATCTGCCATCCTATACATTTGAGTCGAGACGGTACTGCATTTTTAACCGACTTCAAAAAAGGAGGAGGTTTCTCAATTCGACCGTATATATTTTTTTTTTTATGTGTGTTCGCGGATAACTTCGTCGTTTATGAACCGATTTTGATGATTCTTTTTTTGTTGGAAAGGAGTTATCCCAAGTGAGGTCCCATGATAAGGAAACCAGGATCTGATGATGGATCCCAGAGAAATCGAGGGGAACCTTCGAAAATCGTATTGCCGACCAGTGCGTTTGTTAATTTAAAGCACTACTATTAAATCGAACTAATGAATTCACCACTGAAAATTGTGAAATAAACAAAATTTTAACAAATAAAAATTAAAACCGCCTTCAAAAAAACTAAAACGTTAAAAAATAATATTGCAGCCGATGACTTTTTCGTTCGCATCATAAGAACATTAATTAGTTTTATAGAAGTCGGTGTCAAGCCAAGCCAAAAAATTCAAGCCCTGTCGCGAATTGTACCGGCTTTACAGCGACTTCAATAAAACAAATTAATGTTCTTATGATGCGAACGAAAAAGTCATCGGCTGCAATATTATTTTTTAACGTTTTAGTTTTTTTGAAGGCGGTTTTAATTGTATGAAAGAGCGGATTTTTTTTTCGCGATTTCGATGTTGGTCCCATAGAGAAAGTTGTTCAGTTTGATGGTCTGGTCATTCCCTTAAAAAAGTGTCATCTTATTAAGAAGGACCCTATTTAATTCAAATTTTTAAGTCTAAACGAACATACACAGATGCCAAGACGCTCAGTTCGTTACATAAGAGTGAGGCTCGGCAGGCGTTGTTGGAGGACCTGAAGGCGTTGTGCGACGCGACCCGCAACCTGTGCCTGCGCACCGGCAGCGACGGACACGGGGTAAACAATGGCCTCGATTCGGAGTGTACCACGACTTAACTAAACTAAATGTATTCCTGTCACTTTCTAAAATAAGATTAAGAAAAGAGACAGAAAACCTACAGCTGACTTTAGTGCTGTCAAAGTGACGTTAAACGCCCAAAAACGCTCCTTCGTAACATCAGTAGCATCACTACCTTAGAAAACTATATATTCTTGCGCTTTAGTTACCTACTGCCAGATGAATAGTTTTTGCGTGATACTCGAACAAACAAACACCCAAACAAACAAACAAACAAACAGACAGACAAAAAATCCAAAAATTGGTGATTTGGAATCAGGGACGGGTAAAAACCATGTCGTAATTTTTTTTTTGTAATTATATTCAATGTACAGACACACTTCGGTTACAGTTTTATAATAGTTTAGATTTAGATAGCGCTTGATTCAGCGTTGTTATTACTTCGTATCGCGCGACATATGCGACGTTGACGTCTTGCCGAGTGGCAGAAATCAAGCTAGTGCATCGTCTACGATTGTGTATCTCGTTCTGTTATATGAGATCAATGCCTAATACCATTTTTTTTTTTAGAAAATGCAAGAAGCTGCCAGTGAGTTCGCAGAAGTGTCAGGAAAATTGATTTACGTATTTGGATACAGGAATAGAAAAGTTAATGCTGACACAGAAAATGAGGTAAGAAATTGTTATCCGGGCACATGAATCCCTTATGTGATGGCTAAAAGCAAGAATAGCATAGCTATTAGCAAAAAGAGGTGCTGCATACCATCAAACTGGGGTGCGATTTTTGAATCTCACAAGTTGAACTCAGCAGTTGAAAATGGCAAAATAACTCTGGAGATGTGCATTTTTCTACTGCTGATTTGACTTTCAAAAATTTTTAAAAGTCAAATCAGCAGTAGAAAGATGCGTATCTCTATAATAATTTTGACATTTTCAACTGCTGAACTCAGAGAATGAGATTCAAAAATCGCACTCCTGAACAACTTTCACTACTGATCCAACATCAAATGAGTATGGGTAAAGTGACACCAGGTGGGATTGTCCCGTTTTACGGTACTTAGTCCCGGTGGTGTTCCCCTGGAAAGTTATGGGATCCAGAATTGTTCCGTTTTGGGAATTTTACGCATTAATTACGACATTCAAGTCAAAGGGCATTTTAAGGGTTATTGATCTATGTAGTCATTTTGCAGTATAATTTAGAGCTCGCTTTGTTTGCAATGATATTTAGTAATCTAAACTATTATAAAACTGTAACAGAAATGTATCTGTACATTGAAAAAATTACTACATGGTTTTTTTTTACCTGTCTCTGATTCCAAATCACAATTTTTTTGATTTTTTGTCTGTCTGTTTGTTTGTTTGTTTGTATGTTTGTTTGTTTAGGTTTTTGTTTGTTCGAGTGTTACGCAAAAACTACTGAATCGAATTTGATGAAACTTTTTTTATTTGATAGCTTATCATCTGACTTAAAATCTGGTATATTATTTATGCGTGAAGGGGAGTAGGGTAAAAGCTCGTAACTAATAATATTGCAGTATTGTGCAGTAACTTGTTGTCAGCATCTGACTATCAATCTGTCTTTCTAGAAACCGAACTGTTATTTAGCTGTAAGTTCTCCAAAAAGGAAATAATTAAATAATAAAAAAATAAAAAATAGGTTTTAAATCGTGTTTTGCAGTTAAATTTCGGGTCTGTTTTGCTCGCTCTAAGTTTTACTTATTGCAACACCCGTGTCCGAGAAAAATAATATTGTTGCACATTGATGTCACGTTTTGAGCAAAAATAAAGATGGTCACGTTATGTACGGGACCTACTAAGTCGAGGTGCACAAGTTTTAGTCGCCAGTTTCTCCCAGACACGTCGTTTATGTAGTTACGAGCTTTTACCCGCGATACCAGATTTTAAGTCAGGTGATAAGTTATCAAACAAAAAAAGTTTCATCAAAATTGGTTCAGTAGTTTTTGCGTGATACTCGAACAAACAAACACCCAAACAAACAAACAAACGAACAAACAAACAAACAAACAGACCGACAAAAAATAAAAAAATTGGTGATTTGGAATCAGGGACAGGTAAAAACCATGTCGTATTTTTTTTTTGTAAATATCTTTAATGTACAGACACACTTCTGTTATAGTTTTATAATAGTTTAGATGTTGTCCACGGTCCTAGATCCTGGAGCTGGGGAAGCAGGTAGGAGACGCGACGACGGTGCTGCTGATGAAGAGCAACGAGCTGACGTCACTCGCGCCGCACGACGCGCGTGCCGAGCGCCTCGACCAGGCCGGCGTGCGCACCGCCGACCTGGCGCGCGACCTGCTCGCCTGCGCACAGGTACCAGTGCTGCCACTGCCCCTCGATCTAATCCCACACACAACAGCATAACTATAATATAATCCTTACAGTACGGCAACGGATGTACACACGGCGACAGATCAACCTACCCATAGTCGAACTCTATGTTCATGGACATAAGGTCCAACTATGGGTAGGTTGATCTGTCGCCGTGCGTACATGCGCAGAGCAACGGCGGGGCCTTGCGGGAGAGTGGGCGGCGGGGCTCGCATCATAAGATCTGTATGAAGGTGTCAGTATTGGATTGGACGTCGCCCGCCATCAAGAGCGTTGCCGTACTGGTGCATAGTAATTAATTATAGTATTCTGTGCCTTACACTGGGCCATTACACACATACTCCGCTCACTCCACACAATCAGCATTTATTATTTTTTGTTTTTCAATTGACGATTATAGCATATTGAAATATGCTCACGAAGCAGTTACTGCTTATTACTGGAGACTATTGGAGGGACCAGGAAGGGTAAAAAATATAAAATAAAAACCAACAAAACGACATACAGAATTTAATTGTCCAGTTGACAGCGCCATCTATTCACGAGCCTCACTGTCAGAGCGTTCTAACGTCCTCCACGAAGAGCCTCTCCTCATCATCGCAAGCCCTCGCCCTCGCGTGAAAGCCTCTGACCGACGACGGCAGGCATCAGCTCGGCGAAGGCCTGCAAGCTGTGGAAAATATGATTCATCATCAGCCTATCATCGTCCTCTGTTGAACATAGTCCTCTCCCAAGGAGCGCCACAAAACTCTTTCCTCTGCCTTCCTCATCCAGTCGCTCCCCGCTACCTTTTTTAAGTCGTCTATCTGCCAATTCATGGTCTTCGCTCTAGAACTCCGTCACCCCATCGATTGTCAGTTCTTCGGCAGATAGCTCTTTGCCACGTCAGCCTGTTAATTTTCTGAGCTATGTCAACCACTTTAGTTCTCTAATCTAACGTATCACTTCATTTCTGATGTGATCTCTCAGAGAAACACCGAGCATAGCTCTCAAAGTCTAATAGTCAATAGTCTTTCCATAGTTCGCTGAGTGACCTTGAATTGATGAACTAGTTCTATCGTCAGGGTCCACTTTTCTGCACCATAGGTCAATTCTGGCAAGATGCACATAGCCCCGATGTACCTACCTGCGCAGTTGGCAAATTTTAATAGGCGTGCGAAATTATATTGACTAATCAAGATATGCCATACTATTAGCTAATTGTTTTCGTGCCCTTTTCGCTGCTATCTGACTTTGCACCCTTTGATTACTTAACGACTTCGGGCATTGTCGGGGGACTCTGCCCAAACGAAGATTGACACGAGGTTATTTATTTTCTTGGTCATACTGCACACCAATATCATTTGTCCAGTTGACAGCGCCATCTATCCACGAGCCTCACTGCCAGAGTGCTCTGACGTCCTCCGCGGAGAACCTCTCCTCGTCAGTGCAAGCCCTCGCCCTCGCCTGGAAGCCGCTGACTGACGACTGCAGGCATGAGCTCGGAGAAGACCTGCAAGCTGCTTCCATCGAACTGGCCAAGGCTTTGGACAGATTGAAGAACTCTTATGGATTATTAGGTAGGTTCACATGTTTTTTTCATTAATTTGTTATATAAATAATGGGATTTTCGAGAACAAAAAATATAATAGAATACATTTCTTCTAATGTACACCTAAAAGTATAAGCGAGAGTTTTTTCTTTCGGTCCATTATCGTTTTTCAGCTGTACGGGGAGTAAAATAGAATGTAATGGAAAATATAATTTAAGCTTTTACCCGCGACTTCGTCCGCATAAATTATATACCAGATTTTAAGTCAGATGATAAGCTATCAAACAAAAAAAGTTTCATCAAAATCGGTTCAAAGGTTTTTGCGTGATACTCGAACAAACAAACACCCAAACAAACAAACAAACAAACAAACAGACAAAAAGTCCAAAAATTTGTGATTTGGAATCAGGGAAGCCTAAAAACCATATCGTAATCTTTTTTTTGTAAATATCTTCAATGTACAGACACACTTCTGTTACAGTTTTATAATAGTTTAGATTTTATGTTTGGTTCCCCAATATGGTTTTGAAAAACGCTGCCGGGTTGCCTAGCAAAATCTTGCCGTAACTCTAGGATTGCGGTATTTG
Organism: Agonopterix subpropinquella; assembly: GCA_922987775.1. Classification (NCBI taxonomy): domain Eukaryota; kingdom Metazoa; phylum Arthropoda; class Insecta; order Lepidoptera; family Depressariidae; genus Agonopterix; species Agonopterix subpropinquella. Next base: position 14,152,260 of record OV277716.1, read on the forward strand.
CGGTTCCCAAGAACCAGGTCAAAAAATGAATCCATTGAACCTGGCAACCCATGAGTTGTTTTTTCATTTTACCTTGCCAATCGATTGTACTACCATACTACTGATGGCATATTACTTCAATTCAATCTTTCCCCTATTCTACAGTGCGTAGTATTCTGTACCTAAAAAAATGTATCCTCTAAACTAAAAGATATAATATTTCTGTAGCACGTGTAGATGAGGTGGAATTGGACGATAGCCCGGAGACAGCGGCGAGGTTGCAACGTATGAAGTTCACGTTCACGGTGGTCGCCGCTCAGGAAGCTATGAAGGTCGCCGCGGAGGAACTAGACAAGGTTTGTTGTAGAGGAGGTGGAAGTTGATAGCGCGGAGGCAGCGAGGTCGCAACGTATGAAGTTCACGTTCACGGTGGTTGCCGCTCAGGACGCTATGAAGGTCGTCGCTGAGGAACTAGACAAGGTTTGTTGTAGGAGACGGAAGTGGATAGCCTTGATGCAGCGAGTTTGCAACGTATGAAGTTCACGTTCATGGTGGTCGCCGCTCAGGACGCTATGAAGGTTGCCGCTGAGGAACTAGACAAGGCTTGTTGTAGGAGGTGGAAATGGATAGCCCGGAGGCAGCGAGGTTGCAACGTATGAAGTTCACAATCACGTTGGTCGCCGCTCAGGACGCTATGAAGGTTGCCGCTGAGGAACTAGACAAGGTTTGTTGTAGGAGGTGGAAGTTGATAGCACGGAGGCAGCGAGGTTGCAACGTATGAAGTTCACAATCACGTTGGTCGCCGCTCAGGACGCTATGAAGGTTGCCGCTGAGGAACTAGACAAGGTTTGTTGTAGGAGGTGGAAGTTGATAGCACGGAGGCAGCGAGGTTGCAACGTATGAAGTTCACGTTCACTGTGGTCGGGACGCTTCAGAGGTCGCCGCTGAGGAACTTGGCAAGGTTTCTTGTAGAGGAGTAAAAAAATATTTCTCCGTGCACTTCATCGACACACTCTTGGCCGATTTTGATTAAGTACGCATTAATTTCTCATTATAAACACAAGATCGATCCCCCGTGAAACCACTAACGGCTAGATTAAAATGGGAATGGGCCGGCCATGTCTGTCGAATGCACCAGGAGAAGTGGGCAAAAATTGTTACGCCCTGCTTGAGACGCATGCCACCGTGATACAGCGCTATCACACCTTCGCTCTCTTTCTATTTCTTTGCGAACGAACGAGATAAAAGTCGTGATACAGCCGTATCACGTATAGCATGCTCTGGCTTCTGGAGATCAGAAAATGGTTTTCGGCGTCCGTGTCGTCCTAGGAAGAGGTGACAGGGTAGAGATGGTTGGAAGATTAAGGGGAGGCCTTTGCCATGCAGTGGGATGAAACAGGATAGTAAAAAAACATTTTAATACATACATAGGGCAATCAATGAAAAATTTATTTTAATTTCGAATAAAAAACTCTTTATCAACCTATAGCCAAAAATTTTATTCGATTGTCATTTGTTTTAACGATTTGGCGGCAATTTGAAAAGTGCGTGTCGCGAGGCATAACGAATTTAGTAAGGAAAAATGTTCTCTCTCCAATTTATTACGATTTTCGTCGTGGTCCTAGTCCATAACAAAGTTAATGATAAACTTCGATTGGTATTTCATGATGAAGTCCTGTCCCTTGACACTTGTTTACAACTGGTTAAATGAGTTTAGGCATGATCGGAGCAATCTCAGTGATGATTTACCTGGGAGATGTCGTTCAACGGCGACAACTGACGAAAACGCCAATGCTGTGCAGCTCATGAGAGAGGCTGATAAGAGAGTGACCTACCAGCAGATTCAGGCAAGCTTCATCATTGATATGAGTCAAGTGCAAAAGATCCTACACGAATATTAAGGCGTAGGGAAGCTTTGTACTAGATGAATACCCCATAATTTAACCGATTTCAATAATTTCATAGTAAAGCAGAGGGGGTCCACTGCTTTTCACAGAGGTTTCATTGAACGGGACGATACATAAAATGGAATGGAGGCCACTTCTAAAAATATTAAAAGTATTCCCAACCTCCTACTTCTATACACTTTTTATTGTCCTGAAACTTTCAGTGTGCCCCACGTATTGTCCGTTAGTAGGACCGATTTTTCAGTACGAATGTATTGTAACTTTGTCCAAAGCCTGTGGTGAACGCCGGGTTGAGCGGTCAACAGACGAAACAGCTGGAGAGCGACATATCGCAGAAGATGGCCCAGATCAACGCGGCCATAGCTTCTCTGATTCATGCTAGATCTGGTTTGTACCTTATTTCAGTGCATTAAGGGTCAAATTCATATTTAATACACGTATGCATCGCATAAGCCATCTACATGGTGTTAGGGTAAACAGTTACATTACTTAAAGGGGTAATTTTACCCATGATACTGAACAACTTTCCCTAAGAAACCTATAAGAAATTCGCGATAGTTTTTTTGCCTTCTCTTACAAATGTTCGATATGCTGATTGCATTTATGGAAAGCCCGAATTGTTTTTTGCGTATTTCCTATCGTTTTCTTGGGGAAAGTTGTTCAGTATCATGGGTGCAATCACCCCTTAAATTAATGCAACTGTTTACTATAACACCGTGTAGTTTTACTATTGATTAAGAGGGCTATCACAGTCCAGTGGCGCCCTTATCACATTAAAAAAGATTTTTCAATAAATAAAGCCTAAATTAAAAAAGCGCTCAACATCAAAACTACAAATGCCTTCAAGCTATTTTCATAGAATACTTTTATAGAATTTTTATTTTTTTTTTTTTATTTTTTTTTTTTTTTATACTTTTTTTTTTATAGGTCTAAACATACAAATTTTGAAAAAAGAAAGAAAACGGCCGCTTTTGCTTTTATTCGAAATTGTCTAAAAGTGGAATGTTTAGAACCTATAAAAGTATTCTATGAAAATAGCTTGAAGGCTTTTGTAGTTTTGATGTTGAGCACTTTTTTAATTTAGGCTTTCTTTAATGAGAAATCTTTTTTAATGTGATGAGGGCGCCACTGGACTGTGATAGCCCTCTTAAAGAATTTTTGAGTACAGGCGTGGTGGCAGTTTAAAATGCTGCCACCTAAAAATTACGAATTAAAAGATTACTTACTTTTGTCTTTGTAACAATCCTATTACAGTCTAAATTCACTACTCAAATGAACTTTGTTTACAGATAAAAATAATCCAGATTACGCGACATCTGAACAGGCTATTGCGACTATATCGGAGCTGATGCCTGAAGTTATACGAGGTAAGATTACTGTACTGCGCGGACTCAGGGACCAAAAGATTGGCCTCCGACATTGACGTAGAATACTATGGACGCCGGGTCAAGTACAAAATTCTCGAAAAAAGTGTCAGAGACTGAACACACAAACCTAAGTACGTCTATAAACCAACTAATAACATTGAAAATGCTGAAATTGTTTTCCATCCCACTCCCTCATCGGGGCACGGCCTAGTCGCCTAGTCGGCCGATGAATTGAAGACTGTCGCGTAATTGGTTCACTTTTTACGTTTTGGTGCTCTTTTGGTACGGAAATTTTTTAGCGTGGACTCTACGTCCAGTATTTGGTAAGTCAATGGCCTCCGACAACAAAAAGCAACCTTTTTCGGTGCCATCTCAGTGCAGATGGGCACCTCTAGCTCCTGGAGATCCTTGGTGACCTGGTCTATCTAGCGAAACTGGGCTAGAAAGAAAGAAAGAAAAATGTGCAATAGGGTATTACACATTTTTTTGAAAACAGTTTTAAAGTAATCCTGAAATCGTAATGAACCAGTAGAATTTTAATTTTATATAGCCGAAAAATGCCTTAAAAACTATTTTTTATGTATGATTTTCAATTTTCGTACGGAAACGCTAACCACCATGCTGTTTCTGCTTGTGACGTCACTCCGTTAGTAAAGAATACTACTGCGAAAGACAGAGCACGACAATAATTTAGATCGTGTACTATCGGAGTGACGTCACTTTGGAATCCAATATGGCGAATGGCGTTTTAGACATTTGAAAAACATAAAAAAAACGATTTTTAAAATTGATCTACACTGCATTTTTATGAATAAAGATCGATATTTCTCGTTTACTTATTTCGAAATCTATCATAAAAAAAATTTATTGCATGGTGTAACATAATTACCCTTTTTTTTGTTGTTCTACAGATACAAAAGCGCTAAGTTCGAGTTGTGCGGATCCTGCCGCGCGCGGCGCCATGTTGGATGACGTCAGAGTGTGGTGCGCGGGCGTGAACTCCGTCTGCGCTGGCGCGGCGAGTGATGACCTCACGGTGAGCTTAGTTTACTTCCTTATTCCTCCATCCAGGAGTGCGATTTTTGAATCTCATTCGCTGAGTTCAGCAGTTGAAAATGTCAAAATTACTATGGAGATACGCATCTTTCTACTGCTGGAGTGCGATTTTTGAAACTCATTCGGTGAGTTCAGCAGTTGTAAATGTAAAAATAACTTTGGAGATATGCATCTATCTAATTCTGATTTGACTTTCAAAAATCATACTTCAGGAGTGCGATTTTTGAAAGTCAAATCAGAAGTAGAAAGATGGGTATCTCCGTAGTTATTTTGACATTTACAACGGCTGAACTCACCGAATGAGTTTCAAAAATCGCACTCCTGATTCGCCTTTCGAAAAGCATACTTCAGGAGTGCGAATTTTGAAAGTCAAATCAGCAGTAGAAAGATGCGTATCTCCACAGTAATTTTGACATTTTCAACTGCTGAACTCAGCGAATGAGGTTCAAAAATCGCACTCCTGAATGTAGTTCAGAATCAAAGATTTTTTGTCATTGTGTTTGTTTGTTCGCCCATCACGCAAAAATTGCAGACCAATTTTCATGAACCTTTTTGTGTTTAAAAGCTTATAAATAGATTGATAGAGTGCGGACGAAGTCGTGGAAAACTTGGAAAAGTTGGGAATAATTAGTAATAATTTTATTTTTTGTTATATTTCATTTATTTTTAGGAAGATTTACAGCATTGATTACATATTAAACACACGACGAGTTACGCGTGTCATTCTACTAAGAAACATTTCTGCTACTTTTTGCGGGGGGCGAGGTAACATGAAATCCGCAACTTTGGATTTTATTCCCCATAAGTTTAGATTCTAATTTTGAATGTTAAAAATCATAAAAAGTAGTCTCGTGTGAACCCCAAACGTTCTAAGTTCAAAATTATTGTTTCGCTATTATAGGCTGTCTCGTTTAGTGATAAGGTATAAAATTGGGTGTAAATGAGCAAGATTAATTGATCTAATACCGTGGCAGAGGGGATATGCTACCGCAAGGCGAGTCCCTATTAAATTGTGTAAGTAAACACATCCTTAAATAACTCATGGTTTTCAGGAACTGGATGCAGCGGCGAAGAACTTCGCTAAGGCCTCCCGAAAACTGAAGTTTGTGTTCAGTCCCAGAGCTAACAAGGCGAGGGAGCAGTTGGTAAGTACAGATACCGAATTAGATAAGTATTTTTGATTGAGTATGTATGTGACGTTGGCTTATTTCGTCACGTATGGGGTACGTAGTGAGTGTATTTAACTGTGCCTTGTACAGGCACAGTTAAATATCGAAATATATTTAACGAGCTTTTATCTGCGACTTCGTCCGCATAAATTATATACCAGATTTTAAGTCAGATGATAAGCTATCAAACAAAAAAAGTTTCATCAAAATCGGTTCAGTAGTTTTTGCGTGATACTCGAACAAACAAACACCCAAACAAACAAACAAACAGACGAACAAACAAACAAACAAACAAACAGACAGACAAAAAATCCAAAAATTGATGATTTGGAATCAGGGACATCTAAAAACCATATGGTATTTTTTTTTTGTAAATATCTTCAATGTACAGACAAATTTCTGTTACAGTTTTATAATAGTTTAGATTCAAGTGACAGTCGTTCTCGCACGTCCGCTCCGTTCGACTGACAGCTAGCGAGTGTCACCCCATTCAGCGTTGGTGCGTTCTTTTCCGTCTATTTATTGTACCAATACGTCACAGTACCCAGTACGTACGACGATATCTCAGGCAGCCAAGGCAGCGCCAGACAGGGCTACGAGGAGATATTGTCAGTGTGTGCGTGCTACGAGGCGTACGTCGCGTTTGGCACCATATTGTATGAAGATGGATTACTGTCTTATACTGTGCTATTAAACTGAGGAATGCGCTCCCACAGAGAGGGGTTAGAAATGCAAAGTAGCGCTTTTGCATCGGAGACGACTGTCGCCACTTGTCTTCACGCTCACGCTGCTACAACTACTTATACCCTCTCGTTTGCACCACTCCGCGTGCCTTGCAAATCAGTGCATAACCGTGTGGCATGCATTCCACGCTCCTTCGGAGCGCCACTAAAGATTTTTATTTTTTTCTCGTCAGGGTTTATATTCTATCTTCTTGCAGTTAATGGAGCTATCAATGTCAGTGCACGACGATGCTATGCAGCTGGTAGACAGTACCCATACAATGGCCGACACACTGGGCGGCGCCAACGGGGAGAAACTGCGCGCTAAAGGAAACGCCGTCGGAGAATGCGCCTGGGCTTTGCGAACTGCGGCTGAGGTAATGAGGGGTCGCCGACAGGTGGCGCTAGTAACTCATGTACCACATGTATCACAATAAATATAATTTCAATTTCAATAACACTAAGTAGCAGAAACGCTCATTAGAGTTAATCCTCCATTAAATCTCTGGCTGTCACTTTTTGTTTTGTTGACATAATAAAGCTAGCAAGACATATAATGGAGGATTCTCTTTAATGAACGTACGTGCAACTGGCGGTTAGTGTATCGCAGCTACGATGTTCGTTGCGGCTGGTGGACAGCACCCATATAATGGCTGACACACTGGGCGGCGCTAGCGTCTCCCCGCTAGCGCCGCCCAGTGTGTCAGCTGCGCGCTAAAGGAAACACCGTCGGAGAATGCGCCTGGGCTTTGCGTACCGCTGCGGAGGTAATGAGGGGTGCCGATAGGTGGCGCTACCAGCTCTTAGGGCCGTTACACACTTGTCTAAGCACAGAAGAGCATTTTTCACTGCCAAACCATCATCGACTTTGTTTGCGTTGAAATAATATTGAAAATCAATTAACACAACTTTCGCCTCACGTCGCTTCGGTATTCTCGGGGCTTGTGGTTGTGTGGGTTTATTTTATTTTTATTTTATTTTATTGTATAGGTACACGTACAGATTACAGTCGAGATGAAACCATTTACATTGCAATAAGATATTTAGAACTAGATTGTAATCCAATTACACATGTACACAGCATCACTATCTTTAAAACATGGCGGAGTGAGTTTGTTACATAACTTAAAATCCTAATAATTCTTTAAACATAGAAATGAAACAAATACATACAAGTATACAGTAGGCACCCAAATTTCAAAGAGCATTGCATTTTGCTCCAATCAAAAAATGAAATTATTATTAAGCCAAAATACGTAGTTATTAAAAATAAAATTGAAATCAATAATTTACATTAACAAAGTAAATTAAGCGATATAATTACATTAATTTGAATTACAAAAAACTATTAAACTATGTTGTTAGTAATTGTTAAAATAAATAAATTTATAAATGCAAAAATTAACTGATAACTTGTGGTGGGTTGAGAACAGCAATGATGCATCTTTTAAATCTTGCAAGACTCTTGTCAAAAATGTCGAGTTCTATATGTTCGGAGCTGAGGTCATTGTAAAGACGACACATTCTAGAAATGGGATTGTAAAACGAGGTATTATTCCTATACACACGGAGCGCAAAAGTACGTGGAGCACGAAATCTATAGAGGGTGTTGATGTTTAACAATGAAAGCAGAGTCGGAGAATCAATGCAAGAATGCAGTATCTTATGTAGGTAAACAAGGTCGTGCTGTTTCCGTCTACTTTCAAGTGTCGAAATTTTGTACTTAAAGCACCTCTGTTTAGTGAGAGCTGATTAGGCATCAAAGCCAACACATGTGATGTAAACAGCAGATCTACAGGGTGTTAGGGTAGACAATTGCATTACTTGAGTGAGTGATTGTACCTATTCGTGCTAACAAATTCGTGTAAACAACTTTCCCAAGGAAACAAAAGAAAATTCGTAAAAAAAATCATCTTTTCATAGATCGATCAGCTGATAGCATTCAGTATGGAAAATCCATTATTATTATCATTTTTTTATTTTTTTGAAAGTTGATCATTATCATGGGTCCAATCACCCCTTAAAGTAATGCAACTGTTTACATTCAGAGAATCTGTATTGTATAGTGCTCTCTCTGTCCCACATTTGCATACAAATGATAGCGACTAAAAAGGAGACCATTTCGCTCATAAATGGACGTAAATAAGGATTAAGCGCAGATTTGCGCTGGCTCAAAATGTTTCTGTGGTATGTAAAAGCACAGTATAAGAAAGAGTATCTCTTACTAGATACAGTACGGACACTCCCTCCCACCAACTTTTTACCTCACCCCCTCTATCGCCCTCTGGTTACCGCGCACTGGTTACTTGTTACCTACGAAGAAGACTTAAGGTTCAATTTCTTTGGTTTCGCATGTGCTGACGTCATCTTGTCAATTTCAAATTTTTGTATGCAGTGTCCGGGTTGTGGTAAAAGATTGTATGTGTATTGAAATCCAAGCAAATGATTTTTCTTTCTTTCAAACCTGTACAAATGTGTATTCTTTCATACGACAGCTAACAGCGCCATCTATCGAAGAGCCCCGCTGCAAGTCCGTGCTGCTCGAGACCACAGACACCCTGGCGTCTTCAGCTCGTTCGCTGGTCACCCACACGGAGCAGATCCAGGATGACGAGACCGGGTGCAGGATCCTCAGCGCGAAGCTGCACCAACAGCGCGCCGACATACAGCGGCGCGGCGCAATACTGGACACATCCATAGACAAGATCAGGCTGACCTGCGAGGGAGATGACGGTGAGTGTACTATAAGCTCCACAGTATGGCAACGCTCTTGATGGCGGGGATGCCGCCGCCCCCCGCGCCCAGGCGGGTATGTGCACGACACTAGCGCCACACTAGCGCGGCGTACTGGCAGAACTTTTTCGGGCAGCCGTGAATTATTTACACTATTATCGTACTGTAAAAGTCTGTGTTTGTTCGAGGATCCTGCCAAAACTACTGGACCGAATTTGATAAAACTTTTTATATTTAAAAGCTTATTAATAGTCTTAAAAGCTAGCTTATATTTTATTCCGGTACGATGACGGGAGCGGATGCGGACGAAGCCACGGACAAAATCTAATTTGTATCGGAATTCCCATACAATCTTTTACCTCAGTTTTAACACCTTTGGGGGGTTAAAATGCGACAAGCCTTTTTTAAGTGAGCATCTAGACGCCGCCAATAGAAACTTCCATGCCAAATTTTCAGTTTGTAGTATTGACAGTTTTGGAGATTTCACGTTAAGTTAGTGTGCTGATTTTCATAGATTCAAGCAAATCTGACACAGCTTCGCCGTCAGTAGTACAAATTTCTACCACGGCGTGCGCTGCGATCGACTTGACAGTTTCCAACACCCACTTCGCACATAGCCAATACTCTAGCTGTCATGCGCAGATATGCAGGCAATACCGACATCTGCATTTCATACAAAACTGCAGTACCTACTCGACTCATGTATGGAAATAATGATTTATTTTATTTCGACATTTGCTCCTTAATCAACGTTGTTCAGTTTGACGGCCTAAGGGTTGAATCTCATCTGACAGCACCGCATCGCCTTTTTCTGTCGCTCCATCCTTTTCTGTCACTCAGGAACGTCATTTGCTAGAGCAAATAAGGTCGACGGAACGCGATCGCGCGCAGCGGTGCTGCGGCGTGCGATCGCGTTCCGTCTATGCGGTGCTGTCAGATGAGGTTCAACGCTAAATAAGGATATTTTGATACACCTTGTATATCTAAACTATTATAAAACTGTAACAGAAGTGTGTCTGTACATTGAAGATATTTACAAAAAAAAGTTACGATGTGGTTTTTAGGTGTCCCTAATTCCAAATCACAAATTTTTGGATTTTTTGTCTTTCTGTCAGTTTGTTTGTTTGTTTTTTTGGGTGTTTGTTTGTTCGAGTATCACGCAAAAACTACTGAACCGATTTTGATGAAACTTTTTTTGTTTGATAGCTTATCATCTGACTTAAAATCTGGTATACAGGGTGTACAGTAAAATGGGACAGCTACTTAAAGAGGTGCTTCAGACCATCAAACTGAACAACTTTCTCTATGGAACCAATATCGAAATCGCGAAACAAAAATTTGCTGTCCCATACATTTCAGTCGAGTTATGTTTGCAGTTTTGTATGGGAGAGCGGATTTTTTTTTCGCGATTTCGATATTGGTCCCATAGAGAAAGTTGTTCAGTTTGATGGTCTGAAGCACCCCTTTAAGTAGCTGTCCCATTTTATTGTACACCCTGTATAATTTATGCGGACGAAGTCGTGAGTAAAAGCTCTTTTCCTATAAACTGATAAATGTATTCACAGGTAAGAAACCTCAGCCGCCACCGCTACCAGTTAAGACAAGCTCCTTGATGCAAAAAGTCGGTGAATGTTGCACTTTGCCCAAGGAACTGCAGCCGACGTCAAACCGCCGCATCAGTCAAGACTTCATCGACAATTTGAGGAGGGAAGAGAGTATGAGTTAGTATTGTAGTTTACACTTCTTGTAAGAATAGTATAAGATCCCATGAACGCCAGACCTTCGTTATCTAAACTATTATAAAACTGTAACAGAAGTGTGTCTGTACATAGAAGATATTTACAAAAAAAAGATTACGATATGGTTTTTACCTGTTTCTGATTCCAAATGGCGACGGGCTCACTCCCCGTCACACTGGACAGAGTTTTGGTACTACTAGTGAAACGTGGATGTTCTGAAGTTTCAGAATATCTCTGACTACCCCCTCGGGGAATGTAGTCGTGAGCATATGCTTATGCTGATTCGAAATCACAAATTTTTGTATTTTTTTGTCTGTCTGTGTGTTTGTTTGAGTGTTTGTTTTTTCGAGTATCACACAAAAACTACTGAACCGATTTTGATGAAACTTTTTTTGTTTGATAGCTTATCATCTGACTTAAAATCTGGTATATAATTTATGCGGACGAAGTTGCGGGTAAAAGCTCGTTGTATATAAAAGCTGAAAGTTTCTCAGCGCATGCTCCCAACACAGGTAGGAACGATGGGACAACTATGAAGTTTGAGTCATCGTGGCTTTGACAGATAGCTGGTTAAAATTGTCTGGCCAGGGGTTGGAAGCTTAGATCAAAGCAAAATGAATGGATAGGCCTTACGCGAACATTTCAAACCAGAAAATTGAGGCAAAACAATTGACAGTTTTACTTCGAATTTGTACCGAGATGACAGACCAAGTACCCTAGTTTGTATTGAACTGCCCTAGTTTTGCGTGCTTCAACTTAAAGCGCTTTGGGCCTATCCATTCATTTTACTTTGATCTAAGGTTGGAAGTATCAAAACTGTCGGGCTACTGAGGTAACATCTTGCAACTTGATAGTACTTGCAGGTGGATGCAACGTCCGCTCGGTACAAGGGGTAGATTAATAAAATAAAAATAAAATAAATAAATATCTTGGACAATGTCACACAAATGTCAATGTCAATTAATAAAACAGTATATGAAATAGTGTCTAGTGTTACATACAGTACGGACACACCCTGCCTCCCACCGACTTTTTTTACCTCACCTCCTATGGCTGGATCGTGGCTAGATGTATCCTAGATTGACACCACCAAGAAGCTTACTACAGAAGTGGAGATTGCATTACAAACATTTTTGAAGTGAAAACTTCTTTAGCGGCGTTGTGCACTTTTTGCGATGGGTAAAAAATGTTAAACTCGCGTCAGGACCGTGACGTTACGTAACCTGATCGAAAATTCGTAAGCATAGATATAGTCAGACCGTAACGTCACGTGACGTAAGACGTAAAATCTCTTAGTTTTCACTTCTGCCGGCACTCCCGGAATGCAACCCATTGTTTTTTTTAAGTCAAAAACTATAACCTTGGAGGACGTCACTGCTATTTTTTCCTATCTAAAAATGATGTCAGGGACATAATAGGTACCACATCTTTTTTTTTATAACTATCGTCTTCAATGTACAGACACACTTCTGTAACAGTTTTATAATCATCATCATCAGCCTATTACTAACCTTAATTACAACCTACCACTACAGGGAGGATGTATAGGCGTTAGTCCGCCACGCGTGTCCAATGTGAATCAGGACAGTTTTATAATAGTGTTGAAAATTATTGCAGACCACAGCGCGCCTCGATCCACTTTTGCCGATAGCAACTTTTCCACCACAAATAATACAAACGAAGCGAAAAAGCAAGCCCTTATTAAAGAAGAAAAGAAAACAAAAGCAGAAGTCGAGAAGCAAGCAGTACAGGCTAAGGCAAAGGCCGAAGAGTTGGCTGAGGCAGCCAGACAGGAGATGGCTGCCCGAGAAGAAGTCAAGCGACAAGAGTTACTTGTAAAGATGGAAGAAGAACAACTTAAACTTAAGAAATCAGTGGATCGTGCTGTCGAGAAGATTAAGAAAGCTGAACTTGGTTTGGACAAGGTGAGACTTTCACAGGGTCCAACTTATGTATAATGGGGATGATGTCTGATCCTGGAAATCCATATATTTTGACGAATTACAGAAATAGCTCACGCTACTGTCCCATGGGGCCCCCATGGGACAGTAGCGTGAGCCTACCCCCATGATGGGGGTAGGCAGAGACCACGGACCGCCAAACGCTACGACTTTAACATACCTCACACATCATTATTCACATTTCATGCTCGTCCGTCGATTGAAGGTGCTTCGCACTTGTACGTTAGTAATATGCTGACAGTTTTTAAGAGAATGATCAGAACATCAAAGTAAAAAACGTTCTCTATGGGACGTAGTATGGGAACAATATCGAGATCGCGAAAAAAATCTGTTTTCCCATACATTGGGGTCGCGTAGGATTGCGGTTTTGTATGGAACAATGTTGATTGTTTTTTCCGATTTCGATTCTATTATAGTTTTTTATTTGGCTCTATAATGAAATTTGTTTAGTTCTATGATATAAACCATCCATTAAATATTTCTATAGGCTATCATATCACCCTTCTTAGATCTACTTATCATAATTGTTGAATAATCCTGTATATCATATTATATTGTTTCTAATTTCAGGTGTCCATCGCTGATAATACTAAAGTACAAAACAACATCTTAGATGATAAACAAGCCGATGCGCTTCGGGAGAAGTTAGAGCGGAAACTTGCTTCTGCCAGTGCTGCCGCCGCTGGCTTAGTGGATAGCTATAGTAAGTTAATTTATAACTTTACCATCATAATCTATACCACACTCCATACACTTCCTACGAGTGACCGAGACAGAGAGGTCTGCACCACTGCTTACCTGTCGTCGTGTGCCACACGGAGTTGTACCACAGTATTACTATTGGCTATGTGCGAAGTGGGTGTTGGGAACTGTCAAGTCGATCGCAGCGCCCGGGGTGGCAGAAATTTGTACTTTTGCCGGCCAAGCTATGAAAATATGCTTGAATCTATGCAAATCCGCACACTAAGTTAACACGAAATCTCCAAAACTGTCAAGACTACTAACTTAAAATTTGGCATGGAAGTTTCTATTGGCATCTATAGATGCTCACTTAAAAAAGGCTTTTCGCATTTTAAACCCCCAGAGGTGTTAAACCTGAGGTAAAAGTTTGTATGGGAATTCCCATACAAATTAGATTTTGTCCGTGGCTTCGTCCGCATCCGCTCCCGTCATCGTACCAGAATAAAATATAAGCTAGCTTTTAAGAATAAAAAGTTTTATCAAAATCGGTCCAGTAGTTTTGGCAGAATCCTCGAACAAACACAGACTTTTACAGTACTATAATAGTGTAAATAATTCACGGCTGTCCGAAAAAGTTCTGTCAGTACGCCGCGCTAGTGTGGCGCTAGTGTCGTGCACATAGCCAATAAGCCTCACAATATTGCAACGATCTTGATGCGCCGCCCCCCGCCCCCCGGCGCCGCGCCCCTGTACTCACGCTGTCACGCGCTGATATGCAACCCAATACCGACACCTTCATAACAGATCTCATGATGCGAGCCCCGCCGCCCGCTTCCCCACAAGGCCCCCGCCGTTGCTCTGCGCATCTACACCCGTTGCCGTACTGAAAGGACTATACAGGGTGTTACAAAAATACAAATAAATATTTAAGGGGGTGGTTAAGACCATTAAACTGAACAACTTTCACTATGGGACCAATATCGAAAACGCGAAAAAAATGCATCATCATCATCATCATACCAGCCGATAGACGTCCACTGCTGGACATTGGCCTCCCCCAAAATGAGGAGATTTGCCATAATCGCCATGATACGATGCGTTTACGATGTTCCATACTAAACTACAGATCTACTCGAGCTAAATGTATGGGACAAAAGTTGTTTTTTCACGATTTCGATGTTTTTCCCTAGTGAAAGTTGTTCAGTTTGATTGATTGATGGTCTAAACCACCCCTTAAAAGTTTTAAATCTTTATTTTTACTTCTGTAACATCCTGTATAGTTATGCTGTGGTTCTAGTCAACATTGGTGGCGGCAGGGAGTGCTGCGATCGACTTGATAGTTCCCAATCCCCACTTCGCAGATAGCCAATACTCTAGTAAATTTTATTTACAAAACTGTCTTTATTTTATGTTATTGTTGATATTGTTGTATAAATTGCATCTTGCATGCCTACAATTTGCAATGCCCTATTCTACAGGGTTCATGTACTCATACCTAATCACATTATAAGACCTTTAATACTGTACATGAAAGCAATAAATGAAAGAATTGAATTGAATTTAAGCTTGTGACTAAATTATGAAACTGAACAACTTCCAGAGTTCAAAATAAATTGTAACTTTCCCAAAGGAAGAGTGTGCCCTCTAATAGCAAATCGATTAGCTGGTCTGTGGGGATAGCAAGGGATAGGAAGCGATACATAGCATATCTCTCGCACGTAATAGAACGAGAGAAACAGCTTAGGATTATGTTGTCGTGCATAATGTTAGGCCCTCTGCACTTTTGTACGTAAGTTGTTGAATGAATTAATGAACTTTGTATTATTTTTTGTTTTCAGACTCGAATGCCGTTGATTGTTCAACTACTTGTCAACACACCAAAGTATTATCCGAGTTGATGCCTCATATAGTTGCTGGTAATCAAAATGCCTTTAGACCCATAGCACAGTATAAGAAAGAGTATCTATTACTAGATACAGTACGGACACTCCCTTCCTCCCACAAACTTTTTACTTCCCCCACTCTATCGCCCTCTGGTTACCTCGCACTGGTTACTTGTTACCTACGAAGAAGACTTAAGGTTCAATTTCTTTGGTTCCGCATGTTCTGTCGTCATCTTGTCAATTTCAAATTTTTGTATGCAGTGTCCGGGCTATGCCCATATCATACAAGCTAGTTTTGAGCGTAGGCGATTTTGAATAATATTAAAAAAAAGCTTGTGTTATCACTTTAGTCCGAATGCGCCTCCTGAAACCTTACCATTGCGGATTGGGGACACCGGGCAGAGAGTAATCTTCAGGCGTAAGGCATCCCCCTTGTGTCGGGTCTCTACCCCCCATAGTTGGTCAAATAGGGTTCGATTGAGGACTCGGAAAACACCACACGCAAAATAGGCGCCTGAGTCGTCGAGATGCAGAAAATGAGCCCACTCAACCAATACCAATACCAGGGCCTCAATTGCGCTATTTTATACGGTTTTACCGTTCTGACGGAACGTTTTTGGTTTTGGTTTAGATTTGGTTTAGCTGAAGTAAAAATGCTATCGCGATATTTTTTTCTGAACGGTTAAATCGCACAATACAGAAAATTCGATCAAACGGACATCAAACCTTACGCCAACGTATCTTCCGAAATAAAGCTAAATCGTTACCGTTAATATAATTTGCGCGATACGAATTGTGCATAACGTAACGTTTTTGGTTGTGGTTTTGTTTTGGTAGTATCGTTCAAACTTAGGGCGATTGAGGCCCTGTACTCAGAAATAGAAAAAGGAAGAGTAAATAAAGTAGATTTAAATGTTTGTGAATATGTTCCTGTTCTGTACTGAAATATTTTAATGTGATTACAGATGTGACCACCCTCTCGTCTGGTTGCGACGAGCAGGCACAGAGAGCACTTCTAGATGAAACGCGCGCTCTCTGCGAGGCGGCTAGAAGCTTGTGTGCTTCTGCGAGTGACGACGAGTTGGTACGTATTGCCACTGATTACTAGTTAACATGCATCACTTCCTTCCTACTGCCAGATAGGATGTGCAAAAATGTAGGTCACAGTGGTAAATGTAGTTAGTGAATATTCGTATATCGCTCGACATAATAATGTTACTAGGGATTTAATGATATTAGGGATTGGAGTGAAACGCTAAGTCCAATTTTACTAGAACCTACCCTTATTACAAAGTTAAGTACACACGGCGACAGGTCAGGTTACCCTGTTTGGACTTTGAACTATTAGAAGTTGAACGCTGCGAATCGTGCGAGAGGGTGCGGTATGTTGTTGTTGTTTCGTCTCACAGCACGCTGCGCCCGCGCCGGCAGCCGCGTCTATGCAGGCTCTCTACCGCACTATTTTGTGTTTTGTACGTAGTGTAGTTATGGGTATATAGGGTGCGTAACCTGATGTGTCGCCGTGTGTACAAGAGCGGAGCATTCAGGCGTCCTCGCTGAAAGGGTGCTCCGTTACAATTATAAAGAAACCATTTTTGAAATTTTATCCTTTAGTCGTTTAAGATGTTTTTATATGTAGATACGTTGTCTGCGCTCCAGAATGGCAACAAAAAAGTAGGGTAATTGCCCGGCTTTCACATAGTACCGCGCCGTCTAGTGTACGAGCTACACGTCACTAAATCGCGCCATTTTAAAGTGCAGTGATGTTAGCGTATGACGCGTCTATTTGTAAAACGTCATTGTTATTCGCACAGAACTTAGCGCCATATCGATCCCCTTGAAAACCAAAAGAAAAACGCTCATTCTGTTTAATGTTTATAGACGCAGAACCAGATGGCTTTAGTGTTCGGTAACAAGTCTGCGCGTCTGATGTACCTCGTCAGCGACGTGGATCCGGCGCAGGAGAAGGAGGTAAGGTTTTCAGGCTATCATTATTGGCTATGTGCGAAGTGGGTGTTGGGAACAGAACAGTCGGGAGTCGATTGCAGCGCACACTGTGGTAGAAATTTGAACTATTTTGGGCGAAGATGTGTCAGATTTGTTTGAATCTATGCAAATCAGCACACTCACTCAACACTCAAATATCCAAAACTATAAAGATTACTAACTTTAAATTTGGCAGGGATGTTTTTTGCCATTTAGGTGTTCACAAAAAAATAATTTTCGTGACGTCACGCTATATAACAAAAGAGCGATGATAGCCCATACGGGAGAGAGCTAGCGTCTCAATCCTGAGGCTGCGGTTCGATTCCTGGCTTGTACCACTAAGTTCTTCGGAATTTATGTACGGTTGTGTTTATCATTTACTAGCTCGGCGATGAAGGAAAACATCGCGAGGAAACCTGCATTCCCGAGAATGAAAAGAAAATACCATAATTTCGGAGGTATGCTTAAATATGGGTGAGCTTGGGTCGAACACAAAGGACCAGTGCTGGTCTCTGTGTTACAACGACCCTTGCTTGCAATAGCCCAACCACAAATAATCAATATATAACAAAACACCTTAGTTATTCGGTACGTTTCGGAATGTTTCGGTACCATCTAAGAGACAGTCTTTCGGTGAAACGGTGAACTTGAACTTCGGAATAGCAAAAAAAAAAAAACTGTTTCCTAAAAAACTGTAGTACTTCTTCTTCTTATCGTGTGGGTAGAGCAAAGTACTGAATTAACTCAAATGTATGGGACAGCAGATTTTTTTTCGCTATTTCCAAGTTGGCTCCATAGTAAAAGTTGTTCAGTTTGATAGATAGATAACTCATTTATTTCATCAGAAAAATACAGGATACCTAAACAGTGATACACAAAGGTAGTAGGTAACATTATGGAGTCCGCGTAAGGAGGTCCGTTAAGCCGCAACAGCAACAGGGAACTCCCATGACAGACCAGTCAATAACAAATACGATATTGTAGGTGTAGGTGTTGGAATATGACACCGTGCGACCTGTATTGCGCCGATGAAAAAGGTTCTGACTTAGCATTTATGCTGAAGCAAAAACTGCAGCGCTGTTAACGGCCTGAAAGTATTACTAGGGTGTTTTGTAACTATACACAGATACGAGTACATATGTGATAGAATGAAGTCGTTCCCGCAGGTGATAACCCGTGCGCGCGCTATAGGAGACAGTGCGTCTTGTATGGCGCTGCGGGGCGCGCGCGCCGCCGAGTGCGCGGGCGCGGGCGCGGGCGTGGACGCGCCCGTGCGCGGCGCGGCGCACGCGTGCGCGGCCCGCGCCGGCACGCTGCTGTACACCGCTAAGGTAAGCCACTGTTACTGTCGCCTCACCAGGACCCTCTCGCGTCTTAAAAGAGCTCTACTACGCCTAGTTACTGGAGCCCTGACTGGCATGCGCGTGCAGTGTATATAGGCAATTAAGCAGTGCCTACTTGTCTCCTCATTAATTATTAATCAACTAACAATTTACAGTCATACTCTATAAACACAAACAAAGAAAGCATCCAAAAGATTAATTCCACATTCAAATATGGCGCGCAAGAACTGCCCGAAGTTCGGGCGGGCCCCGAACGCACGCACGCAGCGCGCAATAGGCAGTTTTCAAACGGCACAAGCTCACGCAATACAAACGATCTATGGCTACCTATGCATTTACACTTGTTAAAAACTATACGACAAAAATGCAAAGTACTCATTAACCACGCGATAATACGTGACGTGTGACCTTCGCTATTTATTGTCACAAAATAAGCATGCGTAATGTATTAACCAACCTCGCGTAAAAACAACGAAGCGCTTGGCATCTCATTGATAAATTGCATCTTCGCTATTTGGTTGCATGCGCGCTCTTGACGTTGTTCACTTGGCTGCGTTCACGACCTTTGGGTGCGGTTGTTTTCTCAACTCGCTCTATGGTAAGACCGTTTTCACCGAGGACTTTAAAAAATCGCACTCCAGAGAGTGCGATTTTTTAAAGTCACACATCCTAATTCGTATACGAAAGTGATGCCAAACTCTATGGAATTTATGCATTATTCGTACACGAATTAAGATGTGTGAATTTCAAAAATATCACTCTTGAACGGCGTTTAGTGTGAAAAGTTGCACTCGGGGTGCACCTGGGGCGAAGGTTCGGAACGCAGCCCTTTGTTGGCCGATTTTGTTTTTTTTGACTTTGACAGTTTGTTGAATTCCGAGCGTGTTCAAATGTTTTCAGTTGTTTTTTATGTGTTTGGGTAGAAATTAGCTGAATATTTTGTTTCTAGCTGTGTATTTTGTTAATATTTACAAATTATAAATAAAGTAAGGTTTCAAATTAAAGATTGAAAAATTCAGTCTCGGGCGGGACTTGATTTGATTCGAAATAGCACAACATGGCTGTAACATGTTCAAAATCAATAATATTTGAAAGTAAGGTTTGTAGTGAAAGATCAAATGTGTTTCGATAAATTACGTGCAGTTCAAATCTTTTCGCGAAGTTTTCATTTGACTTGTCGTCGTTAATAATATTCATCAACTAGCGAAGATTGATCGTCAATAAAGAGAGCAGTGTTATGAAGAAATAGGTAAGAAATTAAACGTGAAACAGTATACAAACCAGTGGCAAGTTGGTGACCAACAGGCTCACTATCTACCTACTTGCCACTCTGGTGCTGGTGCTGGACAGAATTCAGGCACTCTCAGCGAAAAGTGGATTGTTAATATGGTAGGTATAGTATTAAAAATATGTTTGATAGCAGTCGGGGTATAGTCGTGGGCACAATTATGCTGAAAACACCGTATAGGCTCTTTTTCAGCTCTGATTGCCTACTTGTGCCTGGTGGTAATGCACGCCTGTGCTGACTGGTCACGGCCCTTTTAGGGTTGAAGCTCATCTGGCAGCACCGCATCGCCCTTTTCCGTCGCTCCATCCTTTTCTGTCACTCAGGAACGTCATTTGCTAGAGCAAATAAGATAGACAGAACGTGACAGCACGCCGCAGCACTGCCGCACGTGATCTTATTTGCTCTAACAAATTACGTTCCTGAGTGACAGAAAGGGATGGAGCGACAGAAAAAGGCCATGCGGTGCTGCCAGATGAGGTTCAACCCTTAACAAACATCTATTCAATATTGGTGTCACTAACAGTCCTCTATGCTCAGATCAAAGTAAAATGAATGTATAGGCCCAAAGCGCTTTAAGTTAAAGCACGCAAAACTAGGGCACTTCAATACAAACTAGGGTACTTGGTCTGTCATCTCGGTACATATTCCAAGTAAAACTGTCAATTGTTTTGCCTCATTTTTCTGGTTTGAAATGCGCGTAAGGCCTATCCATCCATTTTACTTTGATCTAAACCTCTATGCAGGGATTAAAGAAACGGCTACGCATGTGCTATTGAAATGCAGCGGGCTGCCATACTATCGGACACAATACCTCGAATCACCGGGGTCCCTTCCAGAGATCTTTTGCAACGTTAACAAGCTGGTGGGCTTCCTGGAGGAGTTGGGATGGCAGGAGTAGTCATTCTCACCTAACGCAACATAGGCGCCTAAGTCGTCGAGTTGCGGAAAATGAGCCCGCTCAACCAATACCCAATACCAAAAACCCACTGTTAAACGCTTTGATATAAGTACACGCCCTTTGCTATTAAAGTTCAGCACCTGGGGAAGAGTCCTCAACTCTTCTACATATGTGTAGCAGAAAAGCAAAAGCAGCTATATTTCCAGACACAATGGATTTTTGCTTTTACACCCGTCATATTATACTTGGAATTTGTTAGGAATGAAATTCTGATATTTGTTTTTCCATTAAATTCTTTGCGAGTCCCAAGACAGTTTGTTTAGTCTTGCCGCACACCGGACACTCGGGATAGCCACAAAACGAGCTTCAGACTGCATTTTTTTCATACATTTTCTAAATCCTCGCCACACTCATGTCTGTGTGGCCGGTTGCCACTTGCCACAGCTACAAAATGTATAAAAAACGTCGCATGGTTGTGGCGAGAAGCTCGTGCGCGGCCAGGCTTATAGTCATTACTCATGCGCTTTGTTAGTAAAATGAAAATTGGAATACAAGTTTTTTTTCTAATTAAAATACATTTTTTCTTAAGATAAATTAAGAGAAGATATACTTTATGAATTCAAATCTTCCTTCCTTTCCTAAATACGAAAAAAAAATTTGTTGTAGCAAAGTTTATTGACAAATAATTCCTTCAACAGTTGGTAGCACCATCGATCCAGCATCAAGAGTGTCAGCAAGCGCTCTCATCTGCCTGCGTGGACCTGTCCTCCGACCTCCAAACCTTCAGAAACACTTGGACCGCTTTGGACCCACAGTCTTCCATGTTCAAAGAATTAACAGCAGAAACGTACAGCTTGGAAAAGCTTCTAGAAGAATTCAAGAAAGACTTAGCAGGAGGGAGACTGATTAAGAGAAAAGAGAAGATAGTGGTAGAAGATACTCCACTGAGGCAAATGGCTTGCACTATTCTGAAAGATGCTAAGGTACGTTCATAAAGAGAGTTACAGAAAAGTGGTAATTCATTTAAATCGCTAATAAGACCTCTGCTGTTCCATACAAAACAGTGAACAAACTCTATCCAGAGTGAGAGGGAGTGAGGTAATTTTTAAGCGACAACGGACAAAACAAACACCTACAAGTCTATCTATCTAGCTATACTTATAAAACAGTTCCGTAATTGACTGACTGACTGAGTGACAGACAACACATAGCTTAAACCACTGAAGATAGAAACATGAAATATGGAACGTATTCACATAAATATAGGTATTTTATTGAAGTAAAAGAATGAAAAAGTAAAAACAACAACCATACTAAACAATGGAACGTATTTATTCTACAAAATGTTTAAAAAAAATTGCGAAAAAAAACCTGTCCCAATACATTTCAGTCGAGTTATGTTTGCAGTTTTGTATGGGACAGCTGATTTCTTTTTTCGCAATTTCAGTGTTGGTCCCATAGTAAAAGTTGTTCAGTCTGATGGTCTGAAGCATGCGCGTGCAGTGTATATAGGCAATTAAGCAGTGCCTACTTGTCTCCTCATTAATTATTAATCAACTAACAATTTACAGTCATACTCTATAAACACAAACAAAGAAAGCATCCAAAAGATTAATTCCACATTCAAATATGGCGCGCAAGAACTGCCCGAAGTTCGGGCGGGCCCCGAACGCACGCACGCAGCGCGCAATAGGCAGTTTTCAAACGGCACAAGCTCACGCAATACAAACGATCTATGGCTACCTATGCATTTACACTTGTTAAAAACTATACGACAAAAATGCAAAGTACTCATTAACCACGCGATAATACGTGACGTGTGACCTTCGCTATTTATTGTCACAAAATAAGCATGCGTAATGTATTAACCAACCTCGCGTAAAAACAACGAAGCGCTTGGCATCTCATTGATAAATTGCATCTTCGCTATTTGGTTGCATGCGCGCTCTTGACGTTGTTCACTTGGCTGCGTTCACGACCTTTGGGTGCGGTTGTTTTCTCAACTCGCTCTATGGTAAGACCGTTTTCACCGAGGACTTTAAAAAATCGCACTCCAGAGAGTGCGATTTTTTAAAGTCACACATCCTAATTCGTATACGAAAGTGATGCCAAACTCTATGGAATTTATGCATTATTCGTACACGAATTAAGATGTGTGAATTTCAAAAATATCACTCTTGAACGGCGTTTAGTGTGAAAAGTTGCACTCGGGGTGCACCTGGGGCGAAGGTTCGGAACGCAGCCCTTTGTTGGCCGATTTTGTTTTTTTTGACTTTGACAGTTTGTTGAATTCCGAGCGTGTTCAAATGTTTTCAGTTGTTTTTTATGTGTTTGGGTAGAAATTAGCTGAATATTTTGTTTCTAGCTGTGTATTTTGTTAATATTTACAAATTATAAATAAAGTAAGGTTTGTAGTGAAAGATCAAATGTGTTTCGATAAATTACGTGCAGTTCAAATCTTTTCGCGAAGTTTTCATTTGACTTGTCGTCGTTAATAATATTCATCAACTAGCGAAGATTGATCGTCAATAAAGAGAGCAGTGTTATGAAGAAATAGGTAAGAAATTAAACGTGAAACAGTATACAAACCAGTGGCAAGTTGGTGACCAACAGGCTCACTATCTACCTACTTGCCACTCTGGTGCTGGTGCTGGACAGAATTCAGGCACTCTCAGCGAAAAGTGGATTGTTAATATGGTAGGTATAGTATTAAAAATATGTTTGATAGCAGTCGGGGTATAGTCGTGGGCACAATTATGCTGAAAACACCGTATAGGCTCTTTTTCAGCTCTGATTGCCTACTTGTGCCTGGTGGTAATGCACGCCTGTGGTCTGAAGCACCCCTTTAAGTAACTGTCCCATTTAATTTTACATTCTGTATACAGGTTGTAACAAAACACCCTAGTAATACTTAAGGGGGTGGTTAAGACCATCAAACTGAACAACTTTCACTATGGAGCCAACATCGAGAAAAAATAAAAAAAATCTGATGTCCCATACATTTTAGTCGAGTCGTACTGCAGTTTTGTATGGGACAGCAAATTTTTTTTATTTTTTCTCGATGTTGGCTCTATAGTGAAAGTTCTTCAGTTTAATGGTCTGAAGCACCCCCTTAAGTATTACTAGGGTGTTTTGTTACACCCTGTAGTGTAGAGGATGTAGGGGTGCACCAAGAAAGTTATTTCGGGTTTTCCAAACTTCACGCGAACGAAGTCGCGAGCAAAAGTTAGTTGAAGCATTTACATTCGATGTTTTCCTTCACTACGCCTCTGTGTCTAATCGTAAAATATCCAAGCGGGAATCAAACCATTTCTTCCTGCACAAAAAGCAAGGCTACTCGCCACTAGGTCACCACGAGTTTTCGAGTTGACAGAATAAAAGGGAGGCCTATACCACAGTATAAGAAAGAGTATCTATTACTAGATACAGTACGGACACTCCCTTCCTCCCACCAACTTTTTACCTCACCCCCTCTATCGCCCTCTGGTTACCTCGCACTGGTTCCTCGTTACCTACGAAGAAGACTTTGTTTTCGCATGTTCTGACGTCATCTTGTCAATTTAAAATTTTTGTATGCAGTGTCCTAGCTGTGCCTATAACTAGCAGTGATATAGGTTGATTTGATTAATTGAATGATTGAATTATACAGAAAAGGTCCGAGCTGGCGCCTCTCCCTAATGACAAGAGCAGTTTCGACGAATACGTCAGAAAATTGGCAGCTGCCATCAAGGACCTCGACGTTGCTAACAGCAGAGTTAAGCAGTCACCCCGAGTAAGTTATTTATACCTTCACAGGTTGTATTCAGTCTTTACTTGCCGAGGAGACTGATCAAAAGTACTGGAAAAACTAGGGTTGCCACCTCTCAATCTGCCGCAACTATTGGGTTGCAAGCTTCAAAGAAGTCATTTTTTAACCTGGCAACCCTATAGTTGCGGCAAACTGAGAGGTGGAAACCCTAGTTTTTCCAGTACTTTAGATCAGTCTCCTTCCGATGGCACCTCATTTACTTCCGTAATAGACAGGTGGAAAAAGTTATGCCAAAAATCATAATGGAAAAAGTATTTGCGGCAGCATTTTTCTAGGCAACTTGGCGGCGTTGAATTAACCCCTGTGTAAATATACACTAGAATCACATTTCGTTCGCCTATGAAATAGGTCCATAATTTTACGGTCGGATCTTGGACTAGTATAAGTTGTTCAGTTTGATGGTCTAATCTAAAGTCTAAACTAAAGGGACCCCTTTGATATGTAATGCATTTAAATTTGTAACCTGTATTGTTTCTTATTACAATAATAATGATTATAAAAATAATTATGTCCATGTTTTCGTAGTAATTCTTATGAGAGATGTTATAAGATATAATATAATATTTACCTACCGTCTGGTGTATCGGCAGGACCCGAAGAAACTCGAAGAGTTGGAGAATGCTGTTCAAAAGCTGCAGTACATCGCGCTGCAGTCCAGACCAGCTCTCGGGAACAAGCCGGAGAGCAATATCATCGATTTGACAGTAAGTTCTAACAAGAAACCTTGCTACTTTGACCGCGTTTAGACCTCGTTCAGGCGCATAATATACAATTCTCAAAATATCCGCTGGACGAAAAACTTCCAGTTCTGAAAATGTCACAATGTTCTCAAAATGTCAACAGGATGCAAAATTTGGAATTCATCATCATCAGCCTATCATCGTCCACTGCTGAACATAGGCCTCTCCCAAGGCGCGTCACAAAACTCTGTCCTCGGCCTTCCTCATCCAGTCGCTCCCCGCTACCTTATTTCAAAATACAAAATACAAAATATTTATTGAACCAACGTGTGATACAGG
This sequence comes from Agonopterix subpropinquella, assembly GCA_922987775.1. Lineage (NCBI taxonomy): Eukaryota > Metazoa > Arthropoda > Insecta > Lepidoptera > Depressariidae > Agonopterix > Agonopterix subpropinquella. The sequence continues at coordinate 14,177,799 of OV277716.1, forward strand.
TGTTTAGGACACTTTATGATTAACAAACTTAGATTACCTATACATAGCACATTGGATAGATATAAAACATTTAAAGTTTTAAGGTGTGATCCCACACTAGACACAGGGCCTGGTTGGTGAGGATCAACATTAGTATTAACATTTAGATACAAAATGAGCGGCAGTTATTTATAATATAGTCATGTCTTCACATCTAAGTAGTTTACATGGTTTGGGTAAAATAATAATGGTATACATATAGATCGTCTCTCCAGCGGGCAGCAGGGCGTCCCACACTACGCCTACCAGTTCGCGGTCTCCACTCTAGAACTCTGACACCCCACCGGTTGTCAGTTCTTCGGCAGATATGACCAGCCCATTGCCACTTCAGCTTGCTCATTTTCTGAGCTATGTCAACCACTTTAGTTCTCTGACGTATAACTTCATTTCTAATGCTCCATAGCTCGCTCGAATTTTCTAATTCGCTAGATGTCAATTTCTCATAATTGCGCTTTCTCAAAATGATAAATTCTCAAATATAGTACAGTAAAACGTATTTTTATTCCAGGATTTCGTGAGAGACGTGTCGACCGAGGCCGATAAGTTCATAGGCGTCGTGAATAAGACGAAAGTTGCTAACGGTAGCGACGCACTATCGGTGAGTTTAGTTTCTACTGCATTTTATTTATTTCTACAGGCCAAACCCAATATGAGAATATGGATGGTTTAAGAGCCGGCCTACACATGTAGTATAAGAGATAAGTGTACTTTTTGCAACCATCAGCAGCAAGGCTGATTCAGTGTTTATGGGGTGTAGAGTTTCTCTGTGATGATAATGGACCAGGTCTGCCTGCATAACTCCAGTCGGTTTAGGAGTTACTGATGATTAAAGGTCTGTAAAAAATTAACGATCAGCTGCAAGGCTGATCGTATGTCATTGTTGTAGTATGGACTGTAGCTATGTGAACAGTACAAAAACTGTCAAGTTCTGTCAGTCGGTTCAGGAGATACAGCCAGTCAAAGTTCCCACCTTTGAACGGCTGTATCTCCTAAACCAACTGATGAACCATGTCAGTTTTTGTACTGTTCACATAGCTACAGTGCATACTACAACAATAATATACGACCAGCCTTGCAGCTGATCGTTAATTTTTTACAGACCTTTAATCATCAGTAACTCCTAAACCGACTGGAGTTATGCAGGCAGACCTGTTCCATTACCATCACAGAGATGCTCTAGACCCCATAAACACTGAATCAGCCTTGCTGCTGATGGTTGCAAAAAGTACACTTATCTCTCGGAATAATGGCGAAGCGTAAGAAAGCTATAGTTGTCTTGATTTCTGCCATGAATTCAAGGAGACTGTAGAAATGAGTCACATTACTTTTTACTTAAACAAATCCGACCGACCTACATGTTGACGATTTTTTTTACCTGGGACAGAGTATTCAGTTAGGTAGGTCCAACTTCGAGAAAGAGATCAACCGTCGAATCCAACTCGGCTGGGCAGCGTTCGGGAAGCTACGTAGTATCTTCACGTCCCAAATACCGCAGTATCTTAAAACGAAAGTCTTCGATCAGTGTGTGTTGCCAGTGATGACATATGGAACAGAGACGTGGTCGTTCACTCAAGGCCTCATAAAAAGGCTGAAAGTCACCCAGACGGCAATGGAGAGGCTAGTTTCCGTGCGAGTTCGAATTGGAAATGAAGAGATCCGCAGAAGAACCAGAGTAACTGACATAGCCCAAAGAATTGCTAAACTTAAGTGGCAGTGGGGGAGGCACATTGCTCGCAGAACCGATGGCCGATGGGGCCAAAAAGTTCACTTCAGCAAAATGCGTCGTCGACCATCTTAATAAAACCAAATAAACGCAAAAAAACATTCTCATCATTAAGTATTTGTTTATCATCAATACTGCCTCCGTGGTCTAATGGTTAAGGGCTTTGGCTCTCGACACGGAGGTCGTGGGTTCGATTCCCACGGGGGACACCTAGTGATATGTCACTTTGTGCGTTTTTCCCCAGTTGGTTAGGACATTGCAGGCTGAATCACCTGATTGTCTGAAAAGAAAAATGATTCCGTGCTTCGGATGGCACGTTAAGCCGTTGGTCTCGGCTACTATCTCTAGTGGTAGTAGTCGTTACATAAAAACCACGTCAGAGGCCGTAAGGCGGTCTGAAAAAACTCTGACACCAGGGCTCTGCCCACACGATAAGAAGAAGAAAATTATTTGTAAAACAAATTAACTGTCCTTTAACAACATGACGACGTATTTTATACCTAAATGTGGTTTATCTTGAGGTTTTATCAATAGAGAAATTTGCAGGGAATAAAAACGGAGTGCCACAACATAAACCTGCATGCGTTCAAGATGCTGAATCCGTCCAATCAGCAGAATAGAGATGATTCCGCCTTGGACGGTATACTGGAGGTCGATCATTTCGGACAGGTAAGTACAAGGGAAGATCTTACACGGTCTTGTCGGAATGGCTGTACTATGCAACGAAAAGGAGGTTGGAAAAAATTTGTTTCTTCTTAAGAGGGCTATCGCAGTCCAGTGGCGCCCTCATCACATTAAAAATGATTTCTCAATAAAGAAAGCCTAAATTAAAAAAGTGCTCAACACGAACACTACAAAAGCCTTCAAGCTATTTTCATAGAATACTTTTATAGGTTTTTTAAAGATCTAAACATACAAATTTTGAAGAAAAAAAAAACGGCCGCTTTTGTTTTTATTCGAAAATGTCTAAAAGTGGAATGTTTAGAACCTATAAAAGTATTGTATAACAATGGCTTGAAGGCTTTTGTAGTGTTCGTGTTGAGCACTTTTTTAATTTAAGCTTTCTTTATTGAGAAATCTTTTTTAATGTGATGAGGGCGCCACTGGACTGCGATAGCCCTCTTAATCAAGTGGGGTGTCACTGGATAGCTCTTGTAAAATTGAACAAAACACCCATACAAACTAACTCGTCATAACGCTTGTATTTCGAGTTATGCATGGTCCTTCTTAATATACAGGGTGTAACAAAACACCCTAGTAATACTTAAGGGGGTGCTTCTGACCTTTAAACTGAACAACTTTCACTATGGAGCCAACTTCGAAATCGCGATATTAAAATCAGCTGCTTCATACAAAACTAGTACCGGCTCGACTCAAATGTATGGGTCAAATTATTATTTTAATTTTTTCTCGATGTTGGCTCCATAGTGAAAGTTGTTCAGTTTGATGGTCTGAAGCACCCCCGTAAGTATTACTAGGGTGTTTTGTTACACCCTGTATACTTTTTTAAAGGGATGATCAGACTGTAAAACTGAACATCCTTCTACAACGTGTTAATGAATTAACGCAAAACCTCATACACCCCAACTGATTTATAACAAAAGAATTAGATTGAAACAAATCAAATTAAAGATTGAAAAATTCAGTCTCGGGCGGGACTTGAACCCGCACCCGCGATTAGATTGAAACAATAATTTCATTATTTTGATAGTTAAAATTTAAAGTTATTCGCATTTTAAGATCAGAGGCAAAAATGATTTGTTATCATTTCAGCAATGAATGAAAGCGCTAACGTACTTATGGATACATTTTAATAATCTTGTTTTGGTAGTAAGTAGGGTGAGTGTGCCCATGGGGAGGGTTGACATCGGGTTTAGTAAATTTAAAATTTTACGAAAAAATTATTAAAAATTTTGAAAAAAATTACCTATTTTGAAACCATGATAATTCGATTCTGCTATTGATTCTAAACAAATTACTTTCTAGTTTTGCGTTAATTCATTAACACGTTGTATATGGCACGGACATCGAAATAGCGACGATAAAAACTGCTGTTCCATACAAAACTACAAACCTACTTGAGTCAAATGTATGGGACAGCTGATTTTTTTTTCGCGATTTCGTTGTTGGTCCCATAGAGAAAGTTGTTCAGTTTGATGGTCTGATCATCCCTGTAAAAAAAATATCAGCATACTAAGAAGGACCCTTTAGGCGCAAAAAATTTTGGTGTTTTTGTGAGTGATAATAGTATATCTTTTCAGGATTGCGACAAACGTATCCGCGACATAGATGCGATGTTAAACAGTTTGGAGGAGAAGCATGCCAAGGAATCGCTGCAAGAGAAAATGATGCCCTTAGCCGAGAGTAATAATTTATTGAGGTAAATATTTAATTATTATTCAATATTCATCATTATATCAGCCGATGGACGTCCACTGCTGGACATAGGCCTCCCCCGCAGATGGCCACAACTCGTGGTCCTGCGCTGTCCTCATCCAACGGGTTCCCGCCGCCTTCACCAGGTCGTCGGTCCCAAGTAGCGCTCTTTCATATTCTAAAACTGTCATCATCACATTCAGTCTTTAATATTATAAAATAAGTACATTGTAGCCTATTTATCTACAAAAAAAGTTACGATATTATGGTTTTTAGGAGCCACCGACTCCAAATCAAAATTTTTTATTTCCTGGCTGTCTGTTTGTTCGCGCATCACGCGAAAACTACTGCACTGAAATGAAACTTTTGGTTTCTGAAATCTTATGTTTAGACTTAGAATCTGGTATATCATTTATCTCGCTACGACCGCGGGAACCCATGTGGATGAAGTCGCGGGTGTCGTGGGTAAAGGCTCGTATTTTATCAAATAGATTTATTTCAAGATTTATTATGGTAGAAATCTACTAAATCTTAAAATAAAACAGGTTTCAAATGCCCTTTCGTTTAGAACCTGTAGCCCAGTAACAATAATTATGTGTAACTTGTTTAACTGTAGATTTGCAACGAAAAGCGCTCTATCGACCATAAAGAGCGTCGGGTTGGAAGAAACGCTGAAAGACCTGAATGACTTCGAGACCATGATGGATCAGATGCTGGTGCCTGCCGAGGCGAGCTTCGTTCATAAGGTAATATAGTCGTTAATGAAGATAGTTATAGAAACGTCAGTAAAACACTTGACATTGGCCTCGATTCGGAGTGTACCACGACTAAACTAAACTAAATGTATTCCTGTCACTTTCTAAAATAAGATTAAGAAAAGAGACAGAAAACCAACAGCTGACTTTAGTGCTGTCAAAGTGACGTTAAACGCCCAAAAACGCTTTAAATAAGATGGCGTACATTATGATGGCATCTTATTTTGCGCATTTAACGTCACTTTGACAGCACTAAAGTCAGCTGTAGGTTTTCTGTCTCTTTTCTTAATCTTATTTTAGAAAGTGACAGGAATACATTTAGTTTAGTTTAGTCGTGGTACACTCCGAATCGAGGCCATTGTTTTTTTAATGAATGAATTTTGGAGGAGGCCTATGTCCAGCAGTGGACGTCTATCGGCTGATATGATGATGATGGAACATAATTTTTTTTTTTCCCGATTTCGATATTGGTTCCATAGTGAAAGTGGTTCAGTTTGATGGTCTTAATCACCCCCTTAATTGTTTATTTGTATTTTGGTAACGCCGTGTATATATAACTTGCGAACGGTCTCCTTGCCCTCAGCAAGGACCAAATTTGTACAATAGCAAGGTCACTCACAGGCCACTGCAAATTAAATAAGCACATGCACACACTGAATTTAAGTGACACGACCGGCTGCAGATTTTGCAAGGAGGAGATGGAAACTCCTCTGCACCTCCTATGTGATTGTGGTCCCCTGATGTACAAACGCAGCACTCATCTGGGTAGGCAGGTGCTGACACCAGATGAGATACAAACTATCCCGATCAAGAATCTACTGCGATTTCTGGCCGCAGTGGGGATTGGTAAGGAACTATAAAAAGGGCGATCACAAAGGACCAGCGATGGTCTACGTGGCACAGGCTTAGCAAGCCTGTCAAGGCCCAAAACCACAAATAATAATAAATAATAATAACGCCGTGTATTGTGCTTTGTATTTTTGTTGTCTTACAAAATAAGTAAATATAAAAAACGAGCATTTACCCGCGGCTTCGTCCGCATAAATTATATACCCGATTTTAAGTCAGATCATAAGCTATCAAACAAAAAAAATTTCATCAAAATCGGTTCAGTAGTTTTTGCGTGATGCTCGAACAAACAAAGACACAAACAAATAAACAAACAGATAAAAAAATCCAAAATCCAATCCAATCCATTTGTGATTTGTATTTAGGGACATCTAAAAACCATATCGTAATCTTTTTTTTGTATATATCTTCAATGTACAGACACACTTTCTGTTACAGTTATAAAATAGTTTAGACGCTTAGTTTAGATGATGTGTTGAGATGTTGATATTGTGAGGTGCAGAGGGCGCCGGCGTCGCTGACGTCATCGCGTGTGTGCGTGGCGGCGGCGGCGTCGCGCGGCGCCGGCGGGGCCCTCGCGCCCGCGCTCGCCGCCTACCTCACCGAGCTGCGCGCCTGCACCGACCTCAACGACCACACCCAGCGACACAAGTTAGTGCCTGACATAACCTGCCGACCTTCGAGCTAAGAGCTAAAAGCCCGGCCACATCACAGCGGCGCGGCAACCCCCTAAATGAACACCGCGCCCCTCACCCCTCAGTGAAAGGACGAAATTAGTCCAAAAATCACGATCGCGCCATAAGTTTTCACTACATGCCGTGAATTTCCACGGTACCGGGACTATGGCACAGAATAGGTAATAGTATATAGTTCTACATACAGAACGGCCACTCCCCGCCCCCCTCTGACTTCAGTTACCTCACCTCCCCTCACACTCTCTGTGGTAATTTGAGGGAAGCCGAGCAAGGGAATGCAGTCAGGCGCGCGCACCCGTTGGATTTGACTACATAAAATATATTTAATTTTTCTCCACACAGTAAAAATAAACGTTGGAAAATAACGCTAAATTCACATTTTCTGTGATTCTTTAGCTTAAAAACTATTTTTAATAATAGAATGAACTATAAAAAGTAACGAAATGTATAATGTAGTTCATACAATGCGTGTTAAGTCAACCCTACACATATGTCATGCACAATTTTTGCAAAGTGCGCATGTGCAAACGTCATCATGTCAAATCTAAAACTTTGTTTGAAGTGCCGGACCTGTGACTATGGTGTGGTGATGTAACCAGACTCTATGGCCTGTATTAATAAACCAAACTTCATTCGTTGCCAGGCTATGCGTGATTTTGACGTAGATGCAGCGCCGTCTTCTTTATCAAGACACTCGCCAGAGATATGGTGCAGAATCCACCTGCAATGCATTTCTGTTTTATTTTAGAAGCTCTTCACTATCAAAGTTCCCCGCCGCGATTTCAGTCTTTTTATCTCTATAGGTGAATCTCAAAAACTACTTTAGGGATTTTGATATGGTTTCCAAATACAAATCATTTATTGCAACCATGAGTTTAAAAGATGTTTTCACTAATAAAATATACTGATTCACGTCTTTGATATTTGTGGTACCCGCGCGAAGCCGAAATGAGTCGCTAGGTTAACGATAACCCCTATAACTGTACAACATTATAAAAACATGTCCAGCAGTGGACGTCCATCGGCTGAGATGATGATGATGATTATAAAAACAGATTGTCGGAGCATATGAAAAAGCTAGTGGAACTCCTCAAGCAGCTGACTGCTAGAACAAGCGCAAGAGCGGCCACCTGGCAGCCCACACACGGTCCCGAAGTGAACGAGATCATGCGACAGATCCTCCAGGTCAGTGACTATGAGTTTTTAGAAATGTAATTAAAATTGTTATTATTGTTATTTGGTTGCTAGGGCTTGGTAACTGACCAATAGCACCTGGATAGTTCTATTGTAGCTGTCACCCTTGACCGAAAGGTTATTTCCCAGGCCCAAGGATTTCATGAATCGTGTTATGCTTTTCGAAGGGAGATCCCTAATGTCAGAAGGTACGACTACCTAGATGACGACTCCTGCTGTGAATGAACACTTCGCACTCACAGAGGAGAATCTGCAAGTGGGTGAATCTACAAGCCCTATTCTGTGTAGATGCTTGTTTAGGTTGCAGTGACCTGCTATAGCTCGTACCAAGAGCCGATGTAGTTTAAATTGATGGCATCAAACGTATATTGTTTAACTTGTCTTGTTTTGCCCCACTAGAGGGCACATCTAACTGACTGCCAAATTAGGTCAGCTTGACAGCAACTAGTCCCTTGAGGCAACTGACTCCCATATGTCTTCTTGAAAAGCCGGTTCTTTCGCATGCTTCAGTCCCGGTGTATCCGACCGGAGGTTACGGTTTTGGTTCCCGGCCCATTCCTTTAGCGCACATCTAGAGGTGCTGCGAGAGATGCCGCATTAAGGCTCGGGGCCATTACTCGGGGTTTATCGCGAATACGATTTTGAACAGCACCACCAAACATTTCTGAGACGAAAAACATGACATGCTTGAATTTTTAGGCGTGAAATATGTACGCTGTCCATGAAAGTGGCTGCTAAGTGGCCTCTTCATGAAATATAGATATTCAGATTCTGAGTGTATGTAGAATATCTGACAAAATCCTTGGGGAATCAAATTAAAGATTGAAAAATTAAGTCTCTGGCGGGACTTGAACCCGCATTCTTCCAAATCGGGGAATTGCGTTATCTAATTTCGCCACCGACCCACTAGGCCAGAGAACGAAATTTTCAATCTGTTGCGTCTTGAGGGGACGTCGTTTGCATAATATCATTTCAACCCGTCTTCTCACAATGTTTTTAACTATGCTATTTATCTTTTTAGGAATTGGGTAACACTGAAGTCGGATGCGGGTCGGACAAGCCTAAAAGTAAAATAATAGACCATAGCGATATGAATAGGCTTCTAATGCCTACGGATGACATGAAAATAGTGGGGACAAAAAAGTAAGTATATACTGCATTAAAATTTGATTATGGAATTTAGGAGTTACTGATTTACTTTGTGACTTATGATTATACTATGAATTCAAAAGGACAGGATATTGTAGTCACAGAGTACTATAATTACTACTTGTAGGGTTTGAAAATCCAGATAATTTTTCTTTTAGCTTTTGACGTTTTATTTGGACAAACAATATTTTTTTCGTGATTTCGATGCTGGCTCCATAGTAAAATTTGTTCAGTTTGATTGTTTACACTTTGACTTGTGACTTTGTAACGCGTAAAATTCAACTTCCTGTATTTTTTAACTCGTTGTAACCTTATGGCACTGACGTATGGAACAGAGACGTGGTCGTTCACTCAAGGCCTCATAAAAAGGCTGAAAGTCACCCAAAGGGCAATGGAGAGGGCTATGCTCGGAGTTTCCCTGCGAGATCGAATCAGAAATGAAGAGATCCGCAGAAGAACCAGAGTAACTGACATAGCCCAAAGAATTGCTAAACTTAAGTGGCAGTGGGCGGGGCACATTGCTCGCAGAACCGATGGCCGGTGGGGCCGAAAAGTTCTCGAGTGGCGACCGCGTACCGGAAAGCGCAGCGTGGGTAGGCAGTGAGCCCTCACACGGTGGACCGACGACCTGGTGAAGGCGGCGGGAAAACGTTGGATGAGGGCAGCGCGGGACCGGTCGTTGTGGCGATCCTTGGGGGAGGCCTATGTCCAGCAGTGGACGTCCGTCGGCTGAGATGATGATGATGATGAACCTTATAACAGGGAGCTGGTGCACAAGCTGCAGCAGTGCGGCACTAAACTGAGCTCTATGTCGGGGCTGGTAGCGCAGAGTGTGGCGCGGCCGGACTCGCTGCGGCGCAGCGCGCACGCGGCCGGCGACGAGGCGGCGCGTCTAGCGGCCACCGCGCAAGCGCTCGCTATAGCGGCGGGTGTGAGTGATACACTTTATAGCTCCCTTTAGACACCGAGAAGATATCCTACACAGAAACAGCTTTAGAGCCGGTGCTCATCTAAAGAATCGCAGCGCAGAACATTGTTCACTGCCAAACCATTATCGACTTTGTTTGCGTTGAAACAACATTGAAAATCAATTAACACAACTATTCCCAGAGAGCATCGAAACGACTTGAGTTTCGATTTCACCTCACAGAAAATTTGAAGTTCAAGTTTCAATTCCATATTTCTTAAAAAGAAAGGAGGTCTGCGAGAAATTTAAAGAATAGCTTTTTAACAGATCTATTGCTGTCACGCTATTGCCGAGCAACATGCATTTTTTTTTAAATAAGGGTGGAGGAAAACCAGTGCGAAAGTGACAACTACAGCTCAAATTGATTTTACCCAGATAAAATTAACAAAATCACGATTTGGTATTCCCCTGTTTCTCCCTTCAAAACTAAACCGATTTTAATAATTATTTTATGAAAAAAACTTTGGCTATATCTGTATGTTTTTCTTTTATTGTTTTTATTCGCCATTGCTTGCTAGATGTCTGAACACAACGGTAAAATGAAGCAATTTTTCGTCATTTTCATAGACTCCTAGTTCTAATAGTAATTAATTTAAGGGAAAAACAAAACATAGGGACATAGCAGAAGTAACTCAGATTGTATGGTAAAAATATATTTGCTCTAATGTAATTATTTAGGGAGGAAACAGGGGAATACGTGTATATGAACCTTAGACTAATTATATCCGGACCGGCCTTGCGGTAGCATTTCCCCTCTGCCACGGTATTAGATCAATTAATCTTGCGCATTTACACCCAATTTTATACCTTATCACTAAAAGAGACAGCCTATAATAGCGAAACAATAATTTTGAACTTAGAACGTTTGGGGTTTACACGAGACTACTTTTCATGATTTTGAACATTCAAAATTAGAATCTAAAGTCATAGGGAATAAAATCCAAAGTTGCGGATAACATGTTACCTCGCCCCCCGCAAAAAGTGGCAGAAAGTTTGTTAGTAGAATGACACGTGGTTACGCGTCCCGATATAATTAGTCTAAGATATGAACTAATCGTAACCCACCTTTCCTTTTACAGACCAGCCTCTAATGTTTCACCTCTCATCAAATCAACTTTCTAATAGTTTTATTCGTCCAGGATCCGGTCCAAAAAAACCGGGTAGAGGAAGCTTGCCAGGAGATGTGCTTCGCGACCTACAATCTTCTGAAGACCGCTGAGCTGGTCTGCCAAGAGAACAGCCCTGGAGGGAAGAGAAGACTTCTCGACGCCTGCAGAGCTCTCAACGACTCCATCAATAGACTGGTAAGTTTGCCAGCAGATATACGATGTGCTTCGCGATCTACAACCTGCTGAAGACCTCGGAGCTGGTCTGCAGGAGAACAGCCCTGGAGGGAAGAGACGACTCCTCGACGCCTGCAGGGCTCTCAACGAGTCCATCAATAGACTGCTAAGTTTGACAGCAGATATACCATGTGCTTCGCGACCCACTACCTGCTGAAGACCTCGGAGCTGGTCTGCAGGAGACATAACTTTTTAAGGTTGTGAGTTTTGGCTACTTTTTTAAATGATTTTTTTTTATGAGAATAGTATCAGGCAAATTTTAAATACAATTTTACTTCTCCAGGTCCGCACATCATTGCCAGAAAAGAATCTGGAGTCAGAGTGCGAAGAACTGACGCGGTCGCTGCAACTACAAACTTTATCACAAAGTGCTCAGCCTTCCAACTCGCTGTCCTACTCGGACAGTGTCGAGGTGCTGCAGAGCCAGTTGGAGGTCATGAGTGAGTAACGTTCTGCGTCGACGGCGCTTGGTGGGGTGACCGCTCCGGGTTGAAGCGGTTCAGAGAATCTGGGTCTAGAAATCTGATGTTCCATACTAAACTACAAAATCTACCCGAGCTAAATGTATGCGACAGCTGATTTTTTTTTTCGCGATTTCGATATTGGTCCCATAATGAAAGTTGTTCAGTTTGATGGTTTAAACAACTCCCTTAAAAGATTTACATTTTTATTTTTACTTCTCTAACATTATTAACAGTGTATTAATATAAGGGCGGCGGGAACCCGTTGGATGGGGTCAGCAGGATCGGTCGTTGTGGCGATCCTAGGGAGGCTTATGTCCAGCAGTGGACGTCTATCGGCTGAGAATAAGAATAATGATTGCAGATAAACTGGAGAGCGACGCGCCTATGTCCCGCGAAAAGTTCAGCCGCTGCCTGAGCTACGTGACGTCAGCAGTATGCAACAGCACCGAGTATGCGACACAGTGCGCTTATCTGGTAACGACACTACTGTCTATACTATACTATATGTGAGTTCAGCCGCTGCCTGAGCTACGTGACGTCAGCAGTATGCAACAGCACCGAGTATGCGACACAGTGCGCTTATCTGGTAACGACACTACTGTCTATACTATACTATATGTGAGTTCAGCCGCTGCCTGAGCTAGGTGACGTCAGCAGTATGCAACAGCACCGAGTATGCGGCACAGTGCGCTTATCTGGTAACAACACTACTGTCTATACTATACTATATGTGAGTTCAGCCGCTGCCTGAGCTAGGTGACGTCAGCAGTATGCAACAGCACCGAGTATGCGACACAGTGCGCTTATCTGGTAACAACACTACTGTCTATACTATACTATATGTGAGTTCAGCCGCTGCCTGAGCTACGTGACGTCAGCAGTATGCAACAGCACCGAGTATGCGGCACAGTGCGCTTATCTGGTAACAACACTACTGTCTATACTATACTATATGTGAGTTCAGCCGCTGCCTGAGCTAGGTGACGTCAGCAGTATGCAACAGCACCGAGTATGCGGCACAGTGCGCTTATCTGGTAACAACACTACTGTCTATACTATACTATATGTGAGTTCAGCCGCTGCCTGAGCTAGGTGACGTCAGCAGTATGCAACAGCACCGAGTATGCGACACAGTGCGCTTATCTGGTAACAACACTACTGTCTATACTATACTATATGTGAGTTCAGCCGCTGCCTGAGCTACGTGACGTCAGCAGTATGCAACAGCACCGAGTATGCGGCACAGTGCGCTTATCTGGTAACAACACTACTGTCTATACTATACTATATGTGAGTTCAGCCGCTGCCTGAGCTACGTGACGTCAGCAGTATGCAACAGCACCGAGTATGCGGCACAGTGCGCTTATCTGGTAACAACACTACTGTCTATACTATACTATATGTGAGTTCAGCCGCTGCCTGAGCTAGGTGACGTCAGCAGTATGCAACAGCACCGAGTATGCGACACAGTGCGCTTATCTGGTAACGACACTACTGTCTATTTGGTATTAAACTGGAGAGCAAAGAGTCGTATGTCCCGCGCTTCGAATAGAGACCAGGCCTGGAGATATATGTGTTGGCTAGACAACTATATACCTACACACCTATACATACGCGTCTATTCGACAGGATTACCCTACTCATGGTACAATAATATAGCGCCTGGTATTCTCTTCCGACCACGTGACTGACCTCGTGACTGACACAAGCCTACGTCATCATACCCTTTTACCATGTTTAGCGGCCAATTTTTTGTGACGTAGGCTTGTGAATAGAAGACCTTGTTTTTTTAGACCATGACCCTACTACTCGAGCCGATGTCCTTCGCATCACGTCACGTAATGAAGAACCAATCGCGATGGTTTATCACGTGATCATCGGCCAATGGGCGACGGTTTAGAGAGCTGGAGGAGGCAGCCAACGCGTCCTTCACTTGTCCGTCAATCTCGAACACGCACACCACGTTTTTAGCAATTAGAAAGGTTCTAAAGTTAAGAACTTTTTGTACTTTTGAGTATATTATTATACGCTTTACCAGTCAAAAGCAGCTGCTTTATTTCTCTGCCTGCAATCCTCATCCAACACTTCAAAGCTGTGTCTACGCATAAACAATATGACGAACTTTATTGTGTACCGCGTACTGTGTTAGAACTACCCGAAAATATAGGAGAACCGCCCTTTCTGACTTAAAAATTACCTATGTTTATTGGCTTGGCAGTGACTATTATTATTATTATTTGGTTGTAAGGGCTTGGTCAGTGACCAATAGCTACTGCGACCTGGATAGATCTATTGTAACTGTCACCCTAGACCTAAAGGTCATTTCCTAGGCCCACGGACTTCATGAACCGTGTTATGCTTTTGGAGGGGAGGTCTCTAATGTCAGTAGGTGTTATTACGTATCCACCTAGACGGCGACTCCTGCTGTGAATGAACACTTCGAATTTGCAGAGGAGGTGTATGGGCGTTTCCTCTGCTTCTCAGCAGAATCTGCAGGTGGGTGAATCTACAAGCCCCATTCTGTGTAGATGCTTGTTTAACTTGCAGTGTCCTGTTAAGACTCGTACTAAGAGCCTTAAGTCGTTTCGGTTTGAATTGATGGCATCCGAGGTATGTCTGTTTGAGAAGCCGGTCGCAAGTTCTTTTGCATGCCTCAGTCCTGGTGTATCCGACCAGAACCAAATGGCCGTAAACCAAAGCAATAAGTACTTTGGTTCACGGTCGGTTCATGGCAGTGACTATAGCATATTCTAGTTACGATGAAAAAAGGAAATGGGAGAAATAATTCGGTAAACTACACCTTTTTCGCGCTCTGATTGGTTTATCCAGGGAAATGTCCTTTTCCCTGGATAAACCAGGATGGCTTTTCAATTTTATTTGTTTAATTGGCGACTTGGTTTTCGTGCAGAAGTGCCATTTTTGAATCGAACACTTTCAAAATAATAATAGAATGTTGCATTAATCTCTACAGACATTTTTACAATTCTACTGCTGATTTGAACGTGTGAATTTCAAAATTACCACTCACGATTATAAAGATCTTGAAGGCAACTTTTTGTGACTATAGTTCTATATTTACAGATATCAATATCAGAACAGAACAGGGAAGAGGCAAGACAAGGCCTAGTCGATGTGCGGCGCCTTCAGAAGTTGGCGTCATTTGCGCACGATGTTAGCTACAGGATATTACGGACCGGAGATATTGAACAGGTCTGTCGTTTATCTAAACCTTTTATTTATTTATTGAGAGAATCAACATCATCATCGGAACCTTTGGGTATGCTGACGACAGCACTGTTTCTGACAGATATCTGTCCGGTGCAGGGGTCAAATTGGATGTTACCCAGTCTTGTCGAGAGGCCATGGTGCAGCGATTAAACTTGGCCCTTGAATTTGTGTCCGACTGGGGTGACGCTAATCGGGTCAGTTTCAACGCAAACAAAACACAGGCGTGCCTTTTCTCCACAAAACGGAGTCCCTTCGCTTTGACTCCGACTTTCCGAAATGTGTCCATACCGATAGCTGATCGCCTGGAGCTCCTGGGCATTAACATATCGTCCGATTTGAATTTCGGGCGGTATATTGATTCCATGGCGAAAACCGCAGCGAAAAAACTGGGCGTCCTTTCGAAGGTCAGACGGTACTTTACTCCGGGACAGCTTCTACAACTTTATCAAGCACAAGTCCGATCGTGTATGGAGTACTGCTGCCATCTTTGGGACGGGTCTGCCCAATACCAGCTGGCCGCGTTGGACTCAATCGACAGGCGTGCTAGGAAGCTCATAGGTGATCCAACCTCTGTGGCGAAGCTACAAAGTCTTGAGCATCGTCGCAAGGTAGCCTGTCTATCTGTTTTTTATAGGATACATTTCGGAGAGTGTGCGACGGAATTACACGATTTAATACCTCCGTCTCCCTTTCATCTGCGGGGGACGAGACGCAGGCTGGGTTTCCACCCTTATGTCGTTGACCTACCAGCAATTCGCACGAAGAAGTTTGCTTCTTCTTTCATAGTGCGCACGGCTAAGGAGTGGAACGCACTGCCTGCGGACCTGTTCCCTGAGCAATACAACCTGGGCCTCTTCAAGGCAAGAGTGAATAGGCATCTTTCTAGGTAAGCATGCTACATATTCGGCCTCATCATCACTCAACATCAGGTGAGATTGGGGTCAAATGTTTACCTATCGAACATAAAAAAAAAAAAAAAATCAGCTCGGTAATCCCCAATGCTGGGTATAGGCCTTTTTATTTTCTAGTCATACATCCATATACAGGGTGTAACAAAACACCCTAGTAATACTTAAGAGGGTGCTTCAGACCATCAAACTGAACAACTTTCACTATGGAGCCAACTTCGAAATCGCGAAAAAAAATTCCGCTCTTTCATACAAAACTGCACTTTTTTTTTTCTCGATGTTGGCTTCATAGTGGAAGTTGTTCAGTTTTTTCAAACTTCTTAGCTACAAGCCAGTAACTATTTGATGCGTATGCAAATAAAAAACGTTACCAAGTTTCAGCGTCTTATAGGCGTAACAAACCTTAGAGAATTCAGAAATACAAACGCATGTGACAGACTTAGGTACGGATACTGTGGTGTTTTGTCGATATATGCTACGGTTCGCATTATGCCAATAGTGCAAACGCTATGCACACGCTTTACCGGTCGGTCCAAATTAGTAAGTACGAATACACTGCTAAACAACTTGTACAATTTGAACCAGCTGTCAATTTGACATGCATATGCTGCACTACCTATTTTTCGTGTGCGGCGTAAGCGCAAGTTAATGACGTCACTGATGAGGTCAGACGGCAAACGTATCCGCACATTCGCGCATTATGAACCGATTGTGTGCATGCTATCTCTACCGATAGCGCATATTTGCGCATTTTGGACCGTATCAATAGAAACGGAACATTTTAAATATTTCATTCTGTATCGCAGGCTAAGGAAGATGAGACTGAACTAGCTGCCAAAATGAAAGAGTTGCAGCATGCGTTGAAGGAGTCCATCCCGAGGGTCAGAGACGAGGAGAGCAGGCGCGAGCTGAACGAGTGCGCGACTAGCATGCAGGTCGCTGCTGACGCGCTTCATGTGGCGCGCGACCACCACGCTACCATGGTACGCATTTTAGCATAGAATAGATTTAAGTGTCATCATCATATCAGCCGATAGACGTCCACTGCTGGACATAGGCCTCAACCAAAATGGGGGGATTTGCCATAATCGCCACGCTTGGCAGGCGGGTTGGCGATCGCAGTTGGATTGAATGTGTGCACTCAGAGGATGCTGCTGCCCATCCGGTAGATCCCTTAGTCGCCTTTTACGACACCCACGGAAGGAAATGAGGTGGTGCTATTCTAAGCCGACACCACACGGAGATTGTAGTGTACAGAGTAAAAGTAAAGAACTGCAACAAGCGTTGGGAGAGTCATTCCCTTAATTACATAGATCTAGGATTTTTGCTTACGGCAGTGGATCTAACAGCGTAATCACGTTTAAGATAGTCCATTATTTTATGTATCCTTTTTAACTAGAGTAAAGGAAAACGCCCAATCCCGTTTCGCCTCAAAACTGGTAAATTTTAATTTTATAAGAAACGAGCATTTACCCGCGACTTCGTCCGCATAAATTATATACCAGATTTTAAGTCAGATCATAAGCTATCAAACAAAAAAAGTTTCATCAAAATCGGTTCAGTAGTTTTTGCGTGATACTCGAACAAACAAACACCCAAACAAACAAACAAACAAATATACAGACAGACAAAAAATCCAAAAAATTGTGATTTGGAATCAGGGACATCTGAAAACAAAATCGTAATCTTTTTTTTGTAAATATCTTCAATGTATAGACACACTTCTGTTACAGTTTTATAATAGTTTAGATTAGATGCTACAACAGAAAAGGATAATTTCCATTTCCTTGGGAAGTAGGATATTCCTCCTATTTTGTGTATAATTTCAGCTATCATACTATTTGTATGTGTTTTTTGATCACACTCATTCGTTAGTTGTAAAACGATTTGAAACGAATACATTTCGCCACGTGGGCAATGTTTTTTTTTTGCTATGTGCATATCTATTTGAATTTATAGGACAAATTCTCTATCTACCTTTAATTGTGATTTCCAGTTTAGATGAAAGTAATTTTGTATTGTGTTTCAGGACAAGATAAACAAAGCCACGGTGGGCTTACTGGACTCTATAGGAGTTCTCAACTCGGTCCTGGAGCGACCTGGGCTTGTCCCAGCAGTGGGCGAAGTGTCATCCGAAATTAAAACCATGGGAGACGAAATCGTGATGCATTCCAAGTTAGTATTAATATCATGGGTACAATCACCCCTTAAAGTAATGCAACTGTTTACCCTAACACCCTGTAGATATAGACAATTCAAACTACTAAAACTTTTCAGGAAACTGTTGAGCGAGACTCAAGCCCTTATAAAACAGGTGAAGACATCAGACGAGGACCAGGATCCCATGACCTGGGTGACCTTCAATTCGCACAGGAGCGGTGTGCTGAAAGCGTTCGACAATTTACTCGTCAGTTTGAAGTAAGTGTTGTCACAAACTCAAGCCCTAATAAAACAGGTGAAGACATCGGACAACGACCAGGATCCCATGACATGGGTGACCTTCAACCTGAAAGCGTTCGACAATTTACTCGTCTGTTTGAGGTAAGTGACATTCAAGGCCTGGGGGCTTGAGTTTGTGACAACAGTTGTCACAAACTCAAGCCCTAATAAAACAGGTCAAGACATCAGACGGGGACCAGGATCTCATGACCTGGGTGACCTTCAACTCGCACAGGACCGGCGTGCTAAAAGCGCTCGACAATTTACTCGTCAGTTTGAAAGTAATTGACATTACATGGCCTGGGGGTCGATGGGCTGCATATCTGTGCCCAAGTAGTGGGGATGATAAGAGGCTGACTGGTGATGACGGTGATTCTGATGGTGATATATTTTCCTTTGCAGAACAAATGGGCGACGCGCTGGGTTAGTGGAGACGGCGACTGAAGTTGAAGAGGTAAACCTAAACATACATTATTTCATAATCAAGCCACTGCTCTCAAACTATGAAGGAAAAATTCACCACGTCAGAGGCCGAAAGGCGGTCTGAAAAAACTCTGACACCAGGGCTCTGCCCACACGATAAGAAGAAGAAGGAAAAATTGTTGAGGAAACCAACCAAACCATCAAACGAACGTCAATGTTTCGGAACGGTATAAATGTCAAATGAAAATGATCTTATCGGTTCTATTCGTTTAAGAAAATATCCGTGTTCGTTGCTTTGCTAATTTCTTATAGAATGCTGATAATTATAATCATAGACAGGTTCGCAGTAAAGCATAGCCCTGAACGCCCCTTCCCCAGATAAACCCATACAGGTTTTCGTTGGACGGGTTTTTGTCCTTGTTGTGTTATGTAAATTTCTTTATTCAATAAAATAAAATAAAAAAAATAAAAATTTTTACTTAATTATGACAAGGTTTTAAGGTTGCCTACATAATTATGTTGACTATAACTTTTCACGGTGTTTGTCTTCTCATCATCAATCATCATTTTGATAATGATTTTTTTTGACAATGTGCATACTTTCTTTGACGCATGCTGCTCGTACAATATTTAAAAACGTGGCATATTTGTGTACAAAATTTCTTGTTTCAGGAACCGGAAGTGCTAGAGAAAAGCTACGTTCAAATCCAGTAAGTATATTCAAGTCTTGAGTTAACAAAAAGGAATCTTCCATTGTGATAAATTGTTTCCACCCTAATTGAAAGGAAATATATGTTTTCCTTTACCGAAAAGTCGTATTATTCATGAGAAGGGACCAACCTCGCGATAGCATTCACCTCTGCCAAGTTACATAAATTGATCATGTGCATTTACATACAACTTTATACATACATACATACATACATATTCTCACGCCTGTCTCCCACTGGGGTAGGCAGAGACAACGGAACGCCACCTGCTACGATCCTGACATACCTCTCTAGCTTCCTCCACATTCATAAGACCTTTATTTACAACTTTATACCTTATCACTAAACGAGAAAGTCTATAATTGCGTAACAATAACTTTAAAATAGTCTCGTTTGGGGTTCGCACGAGACTATTTTTAACAATTAAAATTAGAATCTAAAGTAATGGAATAAAAACTAAAGTTCATGTTACCTCGTCCCCCGCAAAAATTGGCTAAAAAGTTTGTTAGTAAAATTACACGTGTTACACGCTTA
Organism: Agonopterix subpropinquella; assembly: GCA_922987775.1. NCBI lineage: Eukaryota > Metazoa > Arthropoda > Insecta > Lepidoptera > Depressariidae > Agonopterix > Agonopterix subpropinquella. Next base: position 14,197,595 of record OV277716.1, read on the forward strand.
GATCACAGTAAAATTAATGGATAGGCCCAAAGCGCGTTAAGCTGAAGCACACAACTAGCACACTTGGTACATACAAACTAGCACACTTTGTCTGTCATCTCCGTACAAAGAAGTATACTCGTATCTGTCATTTGTTTTGCCTCATTTTACTGGTTTGAAATTTTCGCGTTCGGCCCATCCTTTAATTTTACTTTGATCTAAGGTTACACGTCCATAGTTATATGGTCTAAGGTCTTTGCCCGGCAGTGGGATGTATAAAGCATGGATTTATGTGGATGGCTGATGATGATGATTTTCGTGCTCTTCCAGGGTGGATGTGGCCAAGAAGTGGTTGCAGAAGAGACCGCTGAAGACTGAGGTGCAGACAGCTGGTATTGAGGCGGCCAGGAATGTCGTAGACCTCGCTCAGCAGGTAATTTTTACAAACAATACACAGTGTACCTAATATTTAGCCTTAAAAACGGATAGAGTTCTTTTATCGCATTTTTCAATACAGATAATGCTTACAAATGCATGAGTAAAACCCTCGTGTGCCAGTTTAGCCTAGATACTTTGAAAACAAAATCAAAGTTTACGTTTTTTGTTGGGGTAAAAATGTTTAAAGAATTCCTGTAATTCAGTTAATTTATTAAAAAGGCAATCAGATAGTGCTACAAAAGGATCATACTATGAACTATTATCGAACACAAACATGCTAGGTTGAAGAGAAATTAAAATTTTCTACTTTTTGGTTTTTTTTTGCCGCTTACCACTCCTGCGGGTCTTCGGAGAAAAACGCTAAGGTAAATTAGGGTCACTGAAAATTACGCAAAGGTCAAAACGAGGGGTAAAAAAGAATAGGCTAGGAGTTTCAATCTGGAGTGCGATTTTTGAATCTCATTCGCTGAGTTCAGAAGTTGAAAATTTCAAAATTACTGTGGAGAAACGCATCTTTCTACTGCTGATTTGACTTTCAATAATTGCTCTCCTGAAGTATGATTTTTGAAAGTCAAATCGGCACTAGAATGATGCATATCTCCGTAGTAATATTGACATTTACAACTGCTGAGTTCAACAAATGAGTTTCAAAAATCGCACTCCTGGAGTTTAACGTAAACCTGACCAGGGTGAACCCCTTCGCACACCATCTAGCTTTTCATCGAAAATATATTGTATGTATTTATTTATGAATGGATGATGTGTAATGTTATAAACGGTTATGTTAAAGCGCAATCAGATAATTTAACAAAGATAGACTCTTAAGCCCACACTTCACTCTCGCCGAGAGTTCTCGGCGAGAACCCTCGGCGAGACCTTTCAAGGAAAATTACCATGGCTTACGACGCCACGAGAACAATGAAGGGCATCCACACTCTCGTTCTCGGCCTGTCTCGCCCGTTTTCGGCGAGAATGAAGAGCCGGTGGTGTTATGGTGGCTGACAATACAATCAGACTGCGGCAACCAAGCAAGCGCGCGATGTATCAAGGTCGCGTGACGTATCAAACATATGGCGCCAACTCGCGCCCGTTTTTAAAAATGAGCACTAAAATAGTTGTAACTTCGTCATTTGTTATCCGATTTCGATACTTTTTTCACAAAATATATTGTGTTTGATGTTTCTATAAAACTGCAGTTTTATTGTTTTCCTTGGTTCAAAACGTAAATGATCCTCATTATCTTGCGCATGCCAAAATGAATGCAAATGACGGATTTGTCGCTTTAAATTGTATGAATTCCTCGCAGATGGCTGAAGATATGAAGGGACAGGAGAAAGAAGAGATGCGGCTTCTAATCTCGGAGACGGAGGACCTGTTGAAGTATTGTTCCAACACTTACGACTGTGACAAAGCCAGGTTCGTTGTTGTAGAAGTCTCTTGCACTTGATAGCGTTCGAAACTATCACCGAAGTTAAATAATGTCTTACGATGTACAGTCAAGAGCACATCAAGCTTTACACTCGCAGTTCGATTGTAACGCTTATGGCGCTCTAAATAAGAACGGTACAAAGTCCAGTGTCAAGCTTGACGTGCTCTTGACTGTACAGCAGTAGATGGGTGACCGTTTTAGTAGTATTTTTGTGAGAGAACTGACTCCAAATCATACATTTTTAGATTATAAGCATATGCTCACGATTATATTCCCCGAAGGGGTAGTCAGAGATATTCTGAAACTTCAGAACATCCACGTTTCACTAGATACTACTACTAGACTATTTTTGGATATTTTGACTCCAAATCATACATTTTTAATCATATCATACATTTTTAATCATAATATACCTAGCTAATAAGATTGTTGTACACCTGTATAGGTAGGCTATACGGGACAATAATTTTAATATCAACAACTTGTAAACTACCTATAGTTATGCAATAAAGTACTTTGACTTTGACTTTGACTTTTAGATATTTTGACTCCAAATCATAGATTTTTAGATATTTTGACTCCAAATCATAGATTTTTAGATATTTTGTTCGACTGTTTGTTTGTTAGAGCATCACGCAAAAACTACGGAACCGATTTTAATGATTTTTTTTTATTCGAAAGGTTATGATTTGATTTATAAACTGATGGTACCTATATAATTTGTGCGGACGAAGTCGAGGGTCGCACCATTCGCACGGAGAGAAGCTCGTACCATTATTAAACTGCAAAATAAAATGTTTGTTTTTTTGTCATCTCGCAAAATTGACTGGAGTGGTATTTATGAAAGTCATACGTTGAAATCAACAGTAAAAAACGTCAAAATTACCATAGAGATTGTGCTTCATACGATCATGATTTTGAATCTCACTATTCAAAAATAGCACTCCTGGGGGTTTTTTTTAAATTAATTTAAAGTTTATTCTTACAAATGCTATAAATAAAATACAAATGCGCCAAATTGCAGAACAGTGAACACACAGCACAGCAGCAGTGCACATTTACTCATGTATAATATTCAAATTGTTGATATTATTAGAAAAATATACTTAACTAGCGACCCGCCCCGGCTTCGCACGGGTGCAATGCTGGTATAAATCTTCCTCTTGAATCACTCTATCTATTAAAAAACACGCATCAAAATCTGTTGCGTAGTTTTAAAGATCTAAGCATACATAGGGACAGACAGACAGCGGGAAGCGACTTGTTTTATACTATGTAGTGATGAATTGGTCCACTGGGAAACCGTTGGGTGAGGGCAGCGCAGACCGTCTAGCATGATTTCTCTACTTGCGCGCGACTCTGCTTTTTTCCATAATACAACTCGCGGCTTGCGCTCTCCGAAATGCGCGGGAACAGGTTAATTTGTACGCAGCGAAGGCGCGTCGCGCACGTGTAGAGAAATCATACTAGACGTACAGCCTGCGTAACATGACAGAGGTGAGAGCGAAACAGGTCACTTCTAAACGTCAAATTGGCGGTTATCTCCATAGTATCTCACTCAAATTTGACGTTTAGAAGTGACCTGTGTCGCTCTCACCTCTGGACTGGTTGTTACGGCGATCCTTGGTGTAGGTCTATGTCCAGCAGTGGACGTCCATCGGCTGGGATGATGATGACGATAATTAATTAATGAATAACTATTTGTAGCGGTCTCTTGGAGCACCTGATAGAGCTTCGTAAGACGATAGATCGCGGCGTGGTGACCCGCCTCGTAGAGGACTTTCTAGAGGCCGAGGCACCTCTGGAAGACCTCGACATACTGGCGGATGCCGAGAGAGGTAACCACTAACATTATATGCGAGTGCTAACACTTGTAGTAGACTAAAGGAGCTTTGTCAGACGATAGAGCGCGGCGTGGTGAGCCGACTCGTAGAGGACTTTATAGAGGCCGAGGAACCTCTGGAAGACCTCGAAATACTGGCGGACGCCGAGAGAGGTAACCTGCTGCGATCCTTAAAAACTTCTCTAGCTTCCTCCAAATTCATTAGTCCTTTCATGCATGCTCGCCGGATTCGGATAGATCTGATCTGGCCATTTATAGCACGTTGCCAAGATGCAAAATTTTTACACAATATTTATTTTGAATGAAAGAAGAATGGTAGATTTGGACCCAGCCATTTTTTACGAAAACTTAAAGCCATTCAGGACGGCGGTAATAATTATTATAAACAGAATAATTAAGGCATTTTTTAAAAAAATCTTCCGTATCTCTAGAAGTCCGGATGCAAAAGTAGAAATTACTAGTAAAATAGACAAGAAGCAGTAGCAAAACGCAACCACGACAGCTATTTTCATCGAATATTATCACTGATGTATTTTTTGGTCGATACGGAACGTATTTGGCTTGGTTGAACTGAAGTGCGATTTTTGAAAATCATACGAGCGACTTGGCAGTAGAAAGATGCATAATCTCCATAGTAATTTTGACATTTTCTACTGCCAAGTCGCTCGTATGATTTTCAAAAATCGCACTTCTGATAGTGTGTGTGATTTCGTTTTCTTCCATTATCATAATATTGTACGGTTATCGTGAATTTTCAATAAAATAAACACAATGAATGTGTACTATCGAATAAGAAAGATTATTAGTTTCACACACTTGATACAAAAGGTATCTTATGGAGAAATACCTTTCCCCCAACTTCTACAGGTTACAACCAATTTACTTTTTTGTTAGTTTTGTTTCACTCTACACGTATTACTAAGTTTCATTCATGTTTGAGGTCTCTAAGTCTCTCTGGGTCTCAAATGACATGGCCGTCCGCCTAACTTCTTTTATCATACAGGACTAAGTAAATAAATAATTGTCAGATGAATCGAAGCGCAAGTTCCTGCTGGAGAAGAAGATAGCGGAACTGTTGACGCAGCTCGGGCGCGTGCGCAGCACCGCGCGCTACGTCGCGGACTGCGGCGCGCGCGGCGCGGCGGCCGAGCTGACCCGCTGCTGCGACCAGGTGCGTACCCATACCACTGAATAAGAAAGAGTATCTATTACTAGATACAGTACGGACACTCCCTGCCTCCCACCAACTTTTTACCTCACCCCCTCTATCGCCCTCTGGTTACCTCGCACTGGTTACTCGTTACCTACGAAGAAGACTTAAGGTTCAATTTCTTTGGTTTCACATGGCCTCGACATGAGCAGGAGTGGTAGAGGAGAAGGAGTAAAACTTTCCTTCGACTATTAAATCTTGTTTAATTAAATAATTAATAAATAAGAGAAAAATACAGCCGAGGCCACTGACATTGCTGATCCGACAGAGCCAGAGACAAAACATAGAAAAACCATAAATAAGATTGTGTTGGGATGCCAACAGACGTCATCTTGTCAATTTCAAATTTTGTATGCAGTGTCCGAGCTGTGCCTATACCACAGAATAGGTACCTAATAGTATAATATATAGTTCTTCATACAGAACGGCTACTCCCCGCCCCTCTCTGACTTCAGATACTCACCTCACCTCACACTCTCTGGGGAAATTTTAGAGCAAGGGGATGCAGTCAGGCGCGCGCACCCGTTGGATTTGACTACATACAATTATATCTTTTCAGTGCATAAAAGACGTTGAAAATAACGCTACATTCACATTTTCAGTAATTCTTTAGCTCAAATACTGTTTTTAAACAATAAAATGTACCGAAATGTAGATGACGATGAGATTTCTTTCTTCTAAGCTACACCGCCTACCTATTTTCGTTTCTTGATTCCTCTACCCTAAGGTTGTCTGGAAGAAATAGCTTTTTAGCGATAAGACCGCCTTATTTGTTCCTACTTGTAATTCTTTGTCTTTATTCAAATGTATGTTTTGTTTTGGTGTGCAATAAAGTATAATTGAATTGAATTGATGAGTTAAAGATTTAATAGACAGATGATGATGATGATAAATGATTTCAGACGGAGCTCCTAGCGCCGATGCTAGTGAAGGCTGCGCAGGAGAGGGTCCGCTCTCCAGACGACCCAGTTGTAGTAGAGAACTACAAACGGGTGCTGGGCCAGTACACCGAGTCGCTGAACAAGGTCCGGGACCTTTGCGACCAGGCCGTCGACCCCATGGAGTTCGTGCAGACTGCAGGTGAGTTCTGTCTAGTCTATGGCATGTCTATGGATCATCCGAACGAGCCAGTCGACCTTGGAAACTCGCGGATTGGTGTAGGTCTGGTTATTGGATTAATGTCGGTATGTGATTGCAGGTGAGACGATGCAGCGCATGCGCGAGGAGTCCGCGCGACTCAACGAGCCCCAGCACTGCGCGCGCACCTCCGCCGCCATCACAAGGTGCGTACATACTGCATAATACCTACTGCTTACTGTATACTACACTAGATGACCGCGGCGAACTTCGTACCGCCTTTGAATCTTCCCGACACACACTTGGCCGTTTTTTTAGGCTATGTTCATCACGGATAATGTAGCATTCTAATGTTGAAAGAATTATTCAGATCGGACCAGTAGTTTCGGAGCCTATTCATTACATACAAACTAATCAAACAAACAAAAAATCAAATCTTTCCTCTTTATAATATTAGTATAGATATAGATAGGGCAGATGAGGGCAGCGCGGGACCGGTCGTTATGGTGATCCTTGGGAGAGGCCTATGTCCAGCAGTGGACGTCCATCGGCTGAGATGATGATGATGATGATGAGATATAGATAATGCATGTTACATATTGTATATTTCGTACTCTCACTCTTATCGTGTGGGCAGAGCCCTGGTGTCAGAGTTTTTTCAGACCGCCTTACGGCCTCTGACGTGGTACTTCGTACTGCATACTACATACATTACTGTAGTAAGTATTCAGTATGTAATATGTAGTATTCCGTATGTAGCATGCTGAATACTACATACTGCATGGTACTACATACTGCGTACACATACGTATTACCAAAATCACTGTCGGGGTGGTCAAAGTATCACTATACAGGGTGAAATTGATATCATTAGCATCCTATTAAACTAAGACTCTACCCATCAAACTGAACAACTTTTAATATGGGAGCAAAGATATCGAAGCAAAAAAAATATCTGCTGTTGCATACCATTTGTGTCGAGTAGGCATTGCAGTTTGGTATGGGACAGCTGAGTTTTTATTATGCTCTGATCGGTTTTCCCCCATAGGAAAAGTTGGTTAGTTTGAAGGGTAGACTCTGAGTTTAGAAGGATGCTAATGATATCAATTTCACCCTGTATAACGTCCAACTCTCTTTTGGTCACTTTTAGCACTTTGATAGATGGTAAATGATGATATTACCGATATGATGATATTGACAATTCTTCTCTAACTAACTTTTCGATTGCTACTGTTACCGGATTTATCAAAATGTTAAGCTCACGATATTTGATCAGCTTATCAACTGCCCCAGAGTCCCCCTAGGAGAAAATCAACAGATCGCTCAGTCTAATATGTTTTTAAGTCGAAAGTTAAGTCGCATTTCCTTGATCACTGACCCTCTCCGATTTTTTCTCCGAATGTAAGTAGGTACTTAAATCTTTTCCTATGTCTATGGTTCATGTTTTCCTATCGTGTTTAGTTGAGTAGTACGCGTATTTATATATGATGTGTGTATGTATATATCGAGTATTATCGAGGTATGTGTATTATCGAGGTTAACAATAATAAGAATTAAAATAATATCGTTGAACCGGTCCCCTAGATCCAAGCTTGCTTCGTCTGGGGACCACAGGAAATCGTATAAATGTTTGTTTTTTTAACCTCATAGCAATGTACCTACACTAATTGTATACTCTTAAATATATGTAAAGTGTAAATCAAAAACTATTGTATGTATATTGTTATAATAAATTTATTTTTCACTATTCACTTTATATATATGTATATATTATAGGAATATATATTATATATACTTGTCTATGTATTGCATTTAGATGTATTTATAATAGGTTTATTCTTGTTTTTTATTTACTGATATTTCTGGCCATTTATCTGGAAACACCGCCTACCTTTCATCGTTCACAGTTTCCTCTACCCTAAGGTTGTCTGGAAGAAATCGCTTCTTAGCGATAAAACCGCCTTATTTTGTGCCTCTTGTATTTTTTTCTCTGTATTTTACTGTTTATGTTTTGGTGTAAAATAAAGTATATTTGATTGATTGATTGAATATGTTATTTAATATGTTTCGCGCCCGTAGACTGGCTCGTAGAGTGATAACAGTGAGCATGACGTCGCCAAATGCGCGCGGAGACGCTTCGGTGCTGGCCGCGCTGCGAGACGCTCAGCAGAGGCTCCGCGCCGCCGACACCAGCGGCATGCGGACCAGCAGACTGCCGGACTGGCGCCACACCACCGCTGAGGTAACATTGTTATCGGCTATGTGCAAAGTCGCTGATGGAATCGATCGCAGCGCCCGGAGTGGCCGACATTTTTAACCGACTTCAAAAAAGGAGGAGGTTTCTCAATTCGACCGTATATATTTTTTTTTTTATGTGTGTTCGCGGATAACTTCGTCGTTTATGAACCGATTTCGATGATTCTTTTTTTGTTGGAAAGGAGATATCCCAAGTGAGGTCCCATGATAAGGAAACCAGGATCTGATGATGGATCCCAGAGATATCGAGGGGAACCTTCGAAAATCGTAGTGCCGACTAGTGCGTTTGTTTATTTAAAGCACTAATATTAAATCGAACTAATGAATTTACCACTGAAAATAATGAAATAAACAAAATTTTAACAAAAAAAATAAAACCGCCTTCAAAAAACTAAAAAGTTAAAAAATAATATTGCAGCCGATGACTTTTTCGTTCGCATCATAAGAACATTAATTTGTTTTATAGAAGTCGGTGTCAAGCCAAGCCAAAAAATGCAAGCCCTGTCGCGAATAGTACCTGCTTGACAGCGACTTCAATAAAACAAATTAATGTTCTTATGATGCGAACGAAAAAGTCATCGGCTGCAATATTATTTTTTAACTTTTTAGTTTTTTGAAGGCGGTTTTAATTTTTTTGTTATTACAATAGGAGATCGGACAATCCGGGACAATTAGTCAAATTAGCAACTTTTAATCGAACGTCAAAACGCGCGCGATGTATAAAAAATTGTACTAAATACCCACAAGTGACGTCATCAACATTTCATTACTTTTTATAGTTCATCATGTTATTAAAAATAGTATTTTAGCTTAAAAAAAAAACTTAAAATGTGAGTATTGTAGTGTACAGCAATAAAGAGTAGTTAATGCGGAAAGCGCCGGTAGCGCCATCTATCGGCTGGTGCGGTCTGTGGTCAATATCTATCGTTCATTCGCTCGGTATTCGTGCACCGACTGCCGTGCTGTGCGGACGTGCGCTAGTCACATTACTAGTGAAGACTATATCTGTGTTTCATTATATACATCAACCTCAACCAACCCTTAGTAGAAATGTGTATTCTACATTGGCGACGACGGGATTCGAAATTCACGTGAGTAAAGTGTTTATCAGATTGTTGAGGGTTGAAAATTAAAAAATACAAACGGTGCCAACGAAATAAAATCCAACAGTTAAGGACACCCAGTTAAGGAAGCTAAGCGAGTTATTTAAACACAATCGAAGACGGTTTCTACTGGCGTTGCTTTATTTGTTGCCTAAAAAGTTACACAGTGTTAAAATGTATTTCAAAAGAAAAGAAAAAATAGTTTTTTGTCCCGATTTTAAATCGTTTATTTGGAATTATCTACATACTGTATTTCTTTTCCCACATGTCGACCATCGAATGCTGGAGGAAAGAGGAGAGACCAGACAGGAGGAAGGTGTGGGACAACACGGGACGGCGCGGCGCCTAGGATGAACAAATGTACGCCAGCGCCAGCTGTGGACATCAATCTTTAAGGTCACGTAATCATTCCTTATTACTTTAAACGATTGAAAGAATTTATTCAAGTCCGTAGCTCCAGGCTCACTGCCCGTCACACGTGACTGGACACAAGGGTGTTCTGGGGTTTCTGAGTCTCTGACTGCTCCTCGGGGAGTGTACTCGTGAGTCGTGAGCATATACTAATGCATGCTTGTAGTCCGTCATTATGCCCTAATGGGTATCCAAAATAAGCGCATTAACCTCTCGTATGCCGGAAAAGCCAGACACAATAGAAATAAATGGTTTTCATCATGCTGATGCGCGTTCCTGCATACCAAAGGTTAAGAATAGTGTCTTGATTCGAGACAAACAGGATTAGGTAACCAAGATATGCCAAGTGAGTTTATTCCAATAGTTTTTATACTTATATTGACACATTGTCATTTTTAAGTAATTGTCTTACTTCGTAGTTGTGATGGTCTCTAATAAAAGTTACTTATTACCATTATGCGTACCGAACATTCTACGTATAGAACATTCGGCGTAACCGATGTTCGGCGTAACGAACATTCGACGCCACGAACATTCGGCAAACGAACTTTCGGCGTAACGAACATTCGGTGTAACGAACATTCGGCGTAACGAACATTCGGCGTCACGAACATTTGACGTAACGAACGTTCTGAGTAACGTACATTCGACTTAACGAACATTCGGCGTAACGAACATTTGGCGTAACGAACATTCTGATGTCACAAAAATTTAAGTTGTAATCCAAAGTTTTACGTTTTGAACGTTTTACTTATTGGACATTCTCAGTGTAGGTATGCGAGAACAATAATAATATACAACACTTTCGGAGCTTATTTGGTGGTACTAGTTCATGAAAATATTTCAATTCAAACATCAATAGTACCAACATAATTTCCGATCATCATCATCATCCGATTTGTTACCGGAACTTGTTTGACGTATTCTATACTTTATAGAACTTCAATTCAGTAACCTTACGTTGATCTTATCTTTGCAACATTGTTGTTAATGTCATAATTATGGATATAATTACTCCAGGTGAAACTAATTAGTTTCTTTGGCTATTTGAGCAAGGAATTTTATATTTTAAGGATCAATGTAAATTCAGACAATTATTTACAAAAAGTATTAGAAAATGATTAGGTGATTTCTTATTAAATTTAGTATTTCTGGAAATACCTACTCACATTTTAACAAGAAACACTTCATCTCAGTTGAGAGAAGATTAATAACTATATCATATTCAAGCATCATAACATTCATGACCAAACCGATAATACTGGTTAACAATTTTGTTCGCAGATTGTATGTTCCTAGATGTCACAGAAAAACCAGCCTTCAACAGGACGACTGCTAAGGCGCCGATTGAACCATACCTCCTTGCTTTAGTGCTTAATAAAGAGAAAATGTCTCCAATTAATAGCTAAGAGGTTTGAAATGGTCAGGGTGATTACTTTCATATTGTCAGCTTGTAGCTGGTTAATGGTTAGTGCTTTGCCATGTACAACAAACAGTTACAAACAGTACAGTTGGTCATTCAATTGACATTGGCAGCTTTTAGCTGGTCATTCAATTGACATTAGCATCTTTCAGCTGGTCATTCAATTGGCATAGGCAGCTTTTAGCTGATCATTCAATTGACATTAGAAACTTTTAGCTGGTAATTCAATTGACATTAGCATCTTTCAGCTGGTCATTTAATTGACATTAGCAACTTGTAGCTGGTTATTCAGTCATTCAATTGACATAGGCCGCTTTTAGCTGGTTATTCAATTGACATTAGAAACTTGTAGCTGGTCATTCAATTGACATTAGCATCTTTCAGCTGGTCATTTAATTGAAATTAGCATCTTTCAGCTGGTCATTTAATTGACATTAGCAACTTGTAGCTGGTCATTCAATTGACATTAGCAACCTTCAGCTGTTCATTTAATTGACATTAGCAACTTGTAGCTGGTCATTCAATTGACATTTGCAACTTTTAGCTGGGCATCAAATGCTATCAAATTTACTATCAGCAGCTTGTAGTTGGTCATTCAGATGACAAGTCAAATAAATAAAATAATTATTAGCAACTTTCAGCTGGTCATTCAATTGAAAAAAAAACTGTTATTTCATTATCAGCACCTTGTAGTTGGTCATTCAAATGACAAGTCAAATAAATTATTATAAGCAGCTCGTAGTTGGTCATTCAGATAACAAGTCAAATAAGTAATTATTAGCAGCTTGTAGTTGGTCATTCCATTGACATTAATATAAGGAATTAATGACTTACTGCTCTTTCTTCTTTGCATAGATAAAATCTGTATCTTACCTAATCACTGCAGGCACTGCACTGTTAATTTATTCATTTGTATGTGTTAAAGTATACTACACTGTACTTGAACCAAATCGGTTAGTTATAAATTCATAATATTTTAAATAAAGAATATAATTTCAGTGCAAGCAAGTCAAAAAACAAAATGATTTGCAGTTCTGTAATAATATTACGCCACGTAATTAAGTTGAAACAACAGTTGCACTAACATTGTAATTAAAAATAGCATTATTTTTTTTAAAGCCTACCAAATGATATAACTGTATGTTTCGTAAAAGGAAAACATTATTAGTGTTTAAATAATAAGTAAGTAACTAATGTTTCAGATACATACCTAAGTATACCTTACATTAGACAATATTTTCATGAGTTTCATGACGTTACATGTAACTAACAACTAATTGCTAAATTGGTTATAGTTTATTTTATTTTTATTGTTATAGAAATGTATGTATGTATAAGGGAAATTAATTATAATAACTTATTCACGGTTGAACGGCAGGAAATATTATGCCAATTTATAAAATTTATTTGGAATACTGCTTTAGTGACTGAATACTTATGTATAGCAGACAAAATAACTCATAGGGTAGACCACCATCAGACCCTTTGCTAAAACAATATTCGTGAGTACCAAGATAGCGGAATCAAATCTCAAGTTTCTAGTCTAGCATACTGTTGTAGTAGACTAGACTTTTTTTTATTTTTGGTTTTGGACGGAATGACTTACCAAATGGTGAGAGAATGACAAGCTTTTCAACCACAAAAATTTATTCCAATATTAGGAACAATCGAAGCATAGCATACCTAATGGGGTAGAACTTTTTACAGACCAAAGAGGAAATAGATGAATAAGACAGGGCGTTGGCTGAAATTGTGCTCGTGGCATAGAGCCCTAAATGAGAGCGACAGTAATGTGTGGACTCTGATTTTTTACTTGCCCGTAACATTAAATTGTGACTGCGTATTAAATTGCGAATCTTTTGAGTAATTGCAACACCGTCAAAGATCAGCATTAAAGTGGGTCAAAGAACATTTAATTAAATTATTACGATTATTATTTTATTTAGGTATCAGCATTTTATCTGTATAGGTTGAGTAAAATAGTATCTATTTAATAAACGGGTCCATTAAATTGAAACTGCTGATTTCTCAAAACTAGTCTAGTCGACTAACTAAAGGTAACTACTGTACATAGCTGGTAACGAAAGCGACCTAGTGTACCTTACTTAATATTGTTGTCAGTCAGCGTTATATCAGCATTCATGAAACTGTAAAATTATATGGGTTATAAGACCATGCAACTATGAAGTTGTTAGCGAAAGCTAAAATATCATGCAACAATAAAATGATATGGGTTACAGAGCCATGCAACTATCAACTTGTTAGCAAAAGCTAAAGGGTCATGCAAATAAAATAGCTGTGAGCGCTTAATTGCAATGGCTGGCACCCGCCAGAATATTTTGAGTGCATAAGTGTATGTGCTTATCACAGATTCACTCTTTTGTCCTTACCTCCTTAATTTGATAAAACGGAAATGGATACGATCTTGAAGCAGTGACTTTGACTAGTAGTTAGCCAAAATAAATAAATAAGAGATAATAAAGATCTATGGAACGTTATTTTTGTAGGTTTACTTACACCTATCAATAGAAAATTATTTTTACAGGGAAGGGATAGTATAGAACAGAAGTAACAATAACTGAAATGTGTTAATATAATGAGATTGTAATTTCCATAAACATTGTTTATCGTTGAATTTGGTGTTTGACAATTTCAGATCAATATTTGATAAATATCTATTTTCTGTAAACAAATTAGTCTCAATAACTTATTCGTAATTTGTTTAATGTAATAGCATTGATAACAGTCAACACTGTATTGTAAATAAGATTTAAGAGATTAGCTAAACTGTGGAGTTTCTTGCGCCGCTTCTTCTCCACGGGCTATACCTTCCGAAGCGGTGGTAGATTCGAGTAAACGTAAAAAATAAATTAAAACAAGAAAGGGATGTAGTGTACAGCAATAAAGAGTAGTTAATGCGGAAAGCGCCGGTAGCGCCATCTATCGGCTGGTGCGGTCTGTGGTCAATATCTATCGTTCATTCGCTCGGTATTCGTGCACCGACCGCCGTGCTGTGCGGACGTGCGCTAGTCACATTACTAGTGAAGACTATATCTGTGTTTCATTATATACATCAACCTCAACCAACCCTTAGTAGAAATGTGTATTCTACAAGTATAGTGTTATTTTCAATAGTTTTTTAAACTAAGAAGATAAAACTAAAATATATTTTGTGCAGTCCGCTCCCCTATTGCCGGACAAGTTATGAAAATATGCTTGAATCTATATAAATGCACGCGCTATCTCAACACGAAATATCGAAAACTTAAAATTTTGACTACAAACTCACAAGTCCCACAGGCAGACATTGGCCCTTTTGCCACGGCACAAGAGACCATAAAATTGAACATTTATTTATTTATACAATAAAAATACAAGACACAATACAGGTTTCAACTTAATATGCCGACACTTTTTTAGAAGGATGATCAGACCATCAAACTTAAACTTTCTCCGTGGGACCAACATCGAAATCGCGAAAAGGGAATCAGCTGTCCCATACATTTGGCTAGAATAGGTTTGCAACTGTTTTGTAGGAACGAGTAGATTTTTTTCTCGATTTCGATATCGGTGCCATAGACAAAGTTATTCAGTTTGACGGTCTGATCATCCCCTTAAAAAAGTGTCAGCATATTAAGAAGGATCCTATTATGCATCTTAAAATAGATTCAAATAAATAAGCGTCTCCAATATTGTACATGTGCTACCAGTAATAACCCCAAAAAATATCGAGGGCTATCTACAGTTTAGCTTAGTTTACGAAGGTTAGCTACAGTCATAGAGTAAATAAATTATACACAACAGAGGGTCAATGCCCATACTAAGAAAGTTGCCACCTACTTATATGAAAACTCGCGCAAGTACAGCGCCGGTGGTGAGTAGCCAGTACTACCGCAATGTTTAATTACGTTAAAATAAGTGTTAAACACATTTGTTATTAAAAATTTTTAGAAAATTAATTTATATAATTTATTTCCGTGGAACAAAACTCAAATAATAGTGATCTAATAACGTTTAATTAAGATTTACCTCTCGTTCAGGCCAGTAGCGACATCTGTTTGCGCCAAGACTATACTAAATCTAAAATGTATGGAACTGTCCAGACATGCTACAGTTGATATTGGTGAAAAATTCCAATATCGACCAGTACATTTTTCACAAAGGAGCCAACGTGAACAAAAACAAATGCTTACCCATCTTGCTATGTCCTAGATACTGCGAACAACCGGCGAAGTGGAATCAGTATTGGGAGGGGAGAACATATTCAACCAGCAACCAGAACCGGACAAGCCTATCTACGTAAGTCACGAATTAAATATACCGGTTCATTTAGTTTATTCGACTTGTAAATCATATCGACCATTATAACACATTTTTGGTGTAGGAATTTATACATCCTACCTTAGTCACAGGTCCGGCACTTCAAACAACGTTTTAGATTTGACATGATGACGTTCGCACATGCGCACTTTGCGAAAATTGTGCATGACATATGTGTAGGGTTGACTTAACACGCATCGTATGAACTACATTATACATTTCGTTACTTTTTATAGTTCATTCTGTAATTAAAATAGTTTTTAAGCTAAAGAATCGCAGAAAATGTGAATTTAGCGTTATTTTCCAACGTTTATTTTTACTGTGAGGAGAAAAATAAAATATATTTGATGTAGTCAAATCCAACGGGTGCGCGCGCCTGACTGCCTTCCCTTGCTCGGCTTCCCTCAAGTTACCCCAGATAGTGTGAGGGGAGGTGGGGTATCTGAAGTCAGAGGGGGGCGAGGAGTGGCCGTTCTGTATGTAGAACTATATACTATTACCTATTCTGTGCCTTAGTGCCAGACTAAGAGCAAGGATCTCCTTTATTCTAAAGCATAGAGAGACCGCATCAATTTATGATTGTAGTTAAGTCTCTTGTTTTATGACGCACCTTAAATAGCAGAAGGAGACGGAACTATAGATCTTTGTTTATGCGGCTGTCCACTGAAAAGTGTCACTTTTGTACTATATTGGTCTAATTGGTGCCTTTTGTCCATATTACTAGACACCACACACTTTAAACACAAACGTCGAAAAAAGTGGGCATTCTTACAATGCCATGGCTTCCTCTATGCCTTTAGAATAAAGGAGATCCTTGCTCTATGTCTGGTCAAGTCTGGGTCAGAACCATAGATAAATTACGATGGTCAGAACCAAGACTTGACTAGACATTAATTTCAATGAAATTTAAACTATTATAAAACTGTAACAGAAGTGTGTCTGTACATTGAAGATATTTACAAAAAAAGATTACGGTATGGTTTTTAGGTGTCCCTGATTCCAAATCACCAATTTTTGGATTTTGTGTCTGTCTGTTTGTTTCTGTGTTTGTTTGTTTGTTCGAGCATCACGCGAAAACTACTGAACCGATTCTGATGAAACTTTTTTTGATTGATAGTTTATCATCTGACTTAAAATCTGGTAGGTATATAATTTATGCGGACGAAGTCGCGGGTAAAAGCTCGTTTTTTTATCTAATTGTTTTTGCGCGTTGGATGACGTACAAACAGAGTAGGTATCTGCGTACACCTACGTACGTCCTCTAATGTAGGTAAGTGCAGCATAGCGACCGCTTGTATGAAGCTTTTGGTCTTTAGGGATATTTGTTCCTGTGGGTCAGGTATCTAGGTAGTAGTATGAGTTTTTGGCGGGCATTCGATAGCTACGTTTGGAGTTCACATATTTTATCGAATTTTTATTGTTTATAGTGAGTTTTGGTTCGTAATAATGGTGTTGTTTTGCGTATCAAAGTGTCGTGCAAGTGAACAGTATACAGTTCAGTGAAATATGATGGTGTACGTCGTAAACAGGAAAGTGTTCCTAATTTGTAGCGCGGCAAAGCGGTCGGTTCACCTCTTTCCTGTGGAATTCTGCGTTTCCTGCTACCTTCGATTGTCTCCAAAAACTTCAAAGAAGCGTCAAAACGTCGAACACCAACGTTTCGAGGCTTAAAATTTATCTTCATCTATCATCCATTCATCCACCATCAAAATTAAGAATATGAAGAAGAAAAAGAAAAAGATATGGCTTTAAAGGACATAGAATCCAGAGCCATAAAACATATTATAAAAAAATGTATAGGAAGTGGGTACATTCAAGAGCATATCAAGCTTTACACTTGCAGTTCGATTGTAACGCGTGTGGCGCACTAAATAAGAACGGTACAAAGTGTCAAGCTTGACGTGCTCTTGACTGTACAGTATGCGTGTGATTTGATTGTTGTGATTGCGATGGTGACAGAACGCGGCGCGGTCGCTGCACGCGGCGGCGCGCGAGTGGTCGGCGCGCGACAACGAGATCGTGGCCGTGGCCAAGCGCATGGCCGTGCTGATGGCCAGGCTCTCCGACTACATGCTCACTGGTACAGTCTACATTACATACATACATACCACACCATCGCCCACCATACACCACACCACACCATTGTCCCATGGGGGTAGACACAGACCACGGACACGCTACGACTCCGACGCACCTCTTAAGGTGGTTGCAGAGGGGTCAATTTTATACAAAACTTTGAAGCACTATACGCGTAGACGGCATTAATATTAAGTAACTTTGTGTATAATGGAAAAATAGTTTAGAAAATCTAGATTTCGCGTCACAAATAACATTTGCAAAGATATAAAGCTTTGAAATTTTTCATACAAAATGTTAAAAGCTTTATATCTTCGTAATTATATTATAAATTACAAATGTTATTTGTGATACGACATCTAGATTTTCTAAACTATTTTTCCATATATACAAAGCTACTTATATCAATACCGTCTACGCGTATTGTGCGTCAAACTTTTGTATGGACTGAAACCACCTTAAGCCTCCTCAATCGACGGAAGTTTACATTAAACTACTAAACACACATTTCGATTCTGTCTTTTATCGATAGGGTTGCCATAATACGTCCCGTGTATAGTGTATACGAGACTTAAAGCCCGTGTTTTTCAATCGAACGTTGATCCGCCGAATAGAAAACGGTTCCGTTTTTAATGCGGCGAATTCAACAATTTGGTTGCGACATCGCTACAGACGCTCATGCCCTGTTCACACGAGGGGAGGACAGTGAGGACAGGACAGACCTGCAGGCAAAGACATATATATTACTAGCGTAAGGACATGGCCTATGAGCTTGACTATTGTCCCCAGTTCGTTGGCTCTAAAATGCAAGGAAAAATGTCAGTTTAGAGCACTAGAATGATCAAAGAAAATATATGACACGATATAGTTCGTATACGAGTTATGACAGATGGCGCAAATTTTTGTTTCTATGAAAAAGGTTTTTGTAAAATATTCTGACGGGCCTATCCTTACGCTAGTAATATATAAATCTATGCCTGCAGGGCAGTTGGGACTTAAAAGAATTTCGAAATAAAATGTAATAGTTACAGTTTTTTACCTACAGAAACCAATAAAATAAATATCTTGGACACTGGCACATAAATTGTCTTGTCTCATTTAGAACCACTTCTGGACAAGCTTTTAATAGCTTGTCTGATAGATCGTTTGACATATTTCGTATAAAAGATATGTTAAACGAGCTGTCAGATAAAGTATGAAGAACTTATCCTGAAGTGGTGAAAAAGGCCCTTAAAGTACAAGAATCTAGCCTGGACTTGTATTATGATGACTAGACAACGATATAGAATACAAAGTAAAAGTATAAAAGTGTTGTATAATAAAAATAGCTTTAAAGCTTTTGTAGTACCTATATTGGACTAATACTTTTGTAATGTTGATTTCCTCAATATACAACGTGTTAACGAATTAGCGCAAAACCTCATACACCCCAACTGATTTATAACAAAATAATTAGATTGAAACAATAATTTCATTTTTTTATAGTTAAAATTTAAAGTTATTCGCATTTTTAGTTTTGAGGTAAAAATGATTTGTTATCATTTCAGCACTGAAAAAAAGCGCTAACGTACTCATGGATACATTTTTATAATCTTGTTTTGGTATTAAGTAGGGTGAGTGTGCCCGTGCGGTGGGTTGACATCGGGTTCAGAAATTTTTAAATTTTGCAAACAAATTATTTAATATTTTGAAAAAAATTACCTATGTTGAAACCATGGTAATTCGATTCTGCTCTCAATTACGAACTACTTTCTAGTTTTGCGTTAATTCATTAACACGTTGTATTGTGAGGGGGGCACCACTAAACGGTCGTCATTGCAGATGATTTAAGCAGTATTTTTGGAGAAACATTTTTCTCGTGGCTATACAGTCCTATAATACAAGATACCGCATACACGTCCACAGCATCTACAACAGAACTGTACGCCGGTGGATGACGACGGAATTGTGACAGCATTACGCCTTTTATCACGTTTCTCTGCCAGGTGTGCGAACCACGCTTCGTCATGAGTAGTCCGACCATCTCTTGTTTTCTTTCTCCATCCTTCTCTATTTTCTGCGACGGACTCTGAAAGAGGTCATGTCCCTCTTGACGCAATCCTTAAATCGCAAAAGGACCCTTAAACCTAAACAAGCTCTTTTGCAGACAAGAAGCGTGACCTGATCGTGACTTCGAAGTCAATAGTGACGGAGTCCCACGAAGTGTCGCGCTTCGCCAAGAAGCTGGCCCACGAGTGCACTGACATCAGGATTAGAACGGTAAGTTTTATCTTTCATCATCATAAGCCTACACAAGGTTTTACGAAAATACCACCAGTCAGCCCGCACGCTCTTCGTTCGTTTCTTTCGTCCGTCGACTCTAAGTCTAGATTAATATATATGTATATTGGTTACAGGTAAGTAAGTCGCCTTGAATTGTAGGATAACCTACTCGTAGCTCAACAACAAATTCTGTATCCGCCACTGGCCTTAACGAATTATAACGAATTATTGAATTATATTTATGTGTAGGACTCAAGAACGACCTTAAGAAAGTCCGTCTGATTTACAATTTAAATTCTTAACGTGTTGCAATACGGTTTAATTTGACAGAACCTGCTGCAGGTGTGCGAGAGGATCCCCACTATCAGCGGTCAACTAAAGATGTTGACCACCGTCAAAGGATCGTCGCTTGGTCAACAAAGTAAGTCTAACCCGGGAAGCTGGAAATAGGTATTGTCTGTACCTGGAGTACAGACTGCCTTACAAGCGGTGAAACATGAAAACACTCCTTGGCGGGCGGTAATGTTCAACCTTCTTTCGTACGTTTTCATCGTCTTTGGTTTGTCTCTTTCTAATCCGACGACAAAACTAAACTAAAAACGTAAACTGCCTCCGCGGTCTAATGGTTAAGAAACTGCCTCCGTGGTCTAATGGTTAAGAGCTTTAGCTCTCAACACGGAGGTCGTGGGTTCGATTCCCACGGGGGACACCTAGTGATATGTCACTTTGTGCGTTTTTCCCCAGTTGGTTAGGACATTGCAGGCTGAATCACCTGATTGTCTGTAAAGAAAAATGATTCCGTGCTTCGGATGGCACGTTAAGCCGTTGGTCCCGGCTACTATCTCTGGTGGTATTAGTCGTTACATAAAAACCACGTCAGAAGCCGTAGGCGGTCTGAAAAAACTCTGACACTAGGGCTCTGCCCACACGATAAGAAGAAGATTTTGTTGTGACAGAAAGGGGCACACCTATAATTTGAAATATCGACGTACGAAAGAAGGTTGAACATTACCGACCGCCATGGCCAATTTTCGTGTTTCCATGCTTGTAAGGAGGATTGGTATCCTTAACATTCTAAGGCGTATAGCATACAGAAGGAGTCGAAGCCATTTAATCAATAGATATAATGGCTTCTCCTTTGCTATCCAAACACGCAAAATGCCACAAAACAGCACATAAAGTTATTATACCTGTCGGAATAGAGGAACTGACATGAGTTCTTTTATAATGCGCACAGCCAAGGAGTGGAATGCCTTACCTGCGTCAGTATTTCCGAGTACTTACAACCCGGATTCCTTTAAAGTACGAGTGAATAGGCATCTTCTGGGTAAGCTCGCTACATCTACGACCCCATCTTCGTCCTGAGGACTGGATTGAGGTCAAGAGCAAACCCATAGTTAATAAAAAAAAAAAAAAAGAGTTGTCCAATGAAACCGTTTTTTGTGAATTTGTCGGCACTTATCAGCACGCTAAAATGTCGAGTTCTGTGTATAATTGTGAATCTAACGTGAAATTGTAGATAATTTAATGAAATAGTGTTAGTATATTTTACAAAATGATCTACGATTTTACTTTAGATTCACAAATTATTCACACGGCTCGAATATTTACCCTGTCGATTGTGCCGATAAGTTCCCAAAAACTGTTCTATTGCCTCGCGTTACGTATCTCTTTCTATTATACAGTGCTGCCGCTAGGTACATCTCACTCTCTCAACTGTCAGTTCCTCTATTCAGTAAGGTATATTAACTTTATGGTACAACATCTGTCATTTTGCGTATATGACGTTATTTGTGCAAATCTCTGGTAAATGCAACGTTTTTGAAATTATTTCCAGATTCCCAGGAAGATAAAGAAGCCATGGATACTCTGGTCGGAAATGCTCAGAATTTAATGTCTAGCGTAAGTTTATGTTTATCTTAATTTCTAAATTAAATACATCAATTAGGTGCCTTTAGCGCTCTTAAGAGGGCTATCGGAGTCCAGTGGCGCCCTCATCACATTAATAAAGATTTCTCAATAAAGAAAGTCTAAATTAAAAAAGTGCTCAATTGACAAACTACAAAAGCCTTCAAGCCATTGTTATACAATACTTTTATAGGTTCTAATCATTCCACTTTTAGATAATTTCGAATAAAAACAAAAGCGGTTTTTTTTTTTTTTTTTTTAAATGTGTATGTTTCGACCTTTAAAAAACCTATAAAAGTATTCTATGAAAATAGCTTGAAGGCTTTTGTAGTTTTTCAATAGAGCACTTTTTAAATTTAGGCTTTCTTTATTGAGAAATCTTTATCAATGTGATGAGGGCGCCACTGGACTCCGATAGCCCTCTTACAGACGAGCGACACTTTGCGGTCGCCGTGTGTCGGGGAGGGTCGCGCGACCGTAAAGTGTATGAGCGCGACGCTCTGCGACCCACGGCGACAGCAAAGTGTTGCTCGTATGTAAGAAAGAGCCCTTAGGCATCGTCCTAATAGAACGCGAATGCGCGATCATCGCGCGATTAAGCAATGCGACCATTGCGTGTTCGCGTACAAACATTTGAATCGCGCGATCGAATAACATTCTGTGAAAATTTCAATTATACAACGTGTTAATAAATTAGCGCAAAACCTCATACACCCCAACTGATTTATCAAAAAATAATTAGATTCCAATAATAATTTCATTATTTTGATAGTTAAAATTTAAAGTTATTCGCATTTTAAGTTTTGAGGCAAAAATGATTTGTTATCATTTCAGCACTAAAAGAAAGCGCTAACGTACCCATGGATACATTTTTATAATCTTGTTTTGGTAGTAACTAGGGTGAGTGTGCCCGTGAGGTGGGTTGACATCGGGTTCAGAAAATTTTAAATTTTGCAAAAAAATTATTTAATATTTTGAAAAAATTACCTATGTTGAAACCATGATAATTCGATTCTGCTCTCGATTCTAAACAAACTACTTTCTAGTTTTGCGTTAATTCATTAACACGTTGTACAAGGTGTAACAAAACACCCTAGTAATACTTAAGGGGGTACTTCAGACCATCAATCTGAACAACTTTCAATATGTAGCCAACATCGAGAAAAAATAAAAAAAATCAGCCGTCCCATACATTTGAGTCGAGACGGTACTGCAGTTTTGTATGAAAGAGCGGATTTTTTTTTCTCGATTTCGATGTTGGCTCCATAGTGAAAGTTGTTCAGTTTGATGGTCTGCAGCACCACCTTAAGTATTACTAGGGTGTTTTGTTACACCCTGTATAGCGGTTCTAAAAATACAGCCCTAAATAAGTAGGACAGACGGACGGACGGACAACGTAGGCTTAGTAATGGGGTCCCGTTTTCATCCTTTGGGTACGGAACCCTAAAAAGTGTTTTCTCCACTTTTCTCTTAATTTTAATTTATTTCACTGGTTGTCATTGAAATCTGCAAGTAGAATAATAATTTCTTTCTTTTGACAGGTCCAAGAGGTGTTGAAGGCTGCGGCCAGCGCCTCGGTGAAGATAGCGTCGCAGCGAAGCGGTCCCAAAATGCGCTGGGTGCGCAGAAACTACTACTAAATTCAGAATCTGCCATATACGTAAGAGGAGGGATCTCTTTATTCTTAAGTATAGAGGGAGCCACACTATTGCAGCCGGAGCTACACTATTGTAATAATACAGGAAAAATAGATTTTTCTCAAACATGCTTGGAAATGTGAGCATTATTTTGACAACCTTCTTCGAGATAAATCGAAATTGCTGTACTGGCCAAATACATGCGCGCAGCGGCCGGCAATGTTGTATGAAAATCCATATCTGTCGTGTTTAGCGACCAAATAAATTACATAGTAAACTCATATCTGTCGTGTAATTTAAAAATGGAACGATCTTTTACTCCGAAACATGGCGACCAAGGAGGTAACTCATTAATGAAACTTTGTTTTTTAACTTTGTCTTGGCACTAGAAATGAGGATCTGCCGAGTCCATCCAAGATTTAGGGGTCCTACCCCCTTCCAGGGGGTAGGGTAAGGGGGACAGTACCTTTTCTCGGAGATATTCGGCGTTTTTTTGAACGCTCATAACTTCGGTCTGGATAGTACCTGAGAGCACAAATTTTGAGGACAGCATGTGGTCATTACTTTTATATAGCGTACCCAATTTCAGCTTTCTAGGACTTCGGGAAGTACCTGTTAGGTTTTGATGAACAACAGTGAGTTTGTGAGTAAACGACGAAATCAACGAAGTTTGCGTATTAATAAAATCTAAAGTAAAATCTACACTAATATTATAAAGAGGAAAGATTTGTACCTATTTTTGTATGTTTGTAATGAATAGGCTCAAAAAGTACTGGGCCGATTTAAAAAATTCTTTCACCATTAGAAAGCTGCATTCACCCTGAGTAACATAGGCTATATTTATTGCTAGAAAAGATTAGACGTCCACCCGTGCGAAGCCGGGACGGGCCGCTAGTATAATATATAATAAGCATAAATATGAAATTGGGTACATTTTATAAGAGTGATGAATGAGCACATGCTGTCCTGAAAACTTGAGCTCACAGGTGAGGTATCCTGACCGAAGTTATGAGCGCTCAAAAATACGCAGAATCTCTTCTATAAAAGGTACGGTAGTGCACCGGAACAAGGTCCTACAAGCATGGGGATGGTCTCATTAGATTTAGCGCGTAAAATTACATAGAAAATGATACGTCACTCGCCCAGGTTGTTAAATGTGCATTTGCCAACATTTTCCCCATACCCATACCCCCTGGAAGGGGGTAGGACCCCTAAATTTTGGGTGGACTCTGCAGATCCTCATTTCTAGTGCCAAGATAAAGTTATAAAACAAAGTTTCATTGATGCACATATTTTGTCTCCAAACATACATTAATTAGGTTACTTTACCTGTATTATAATAAGCCAATAAGGTTTCCAATTATTCAGTACCAAAGTTTTGTGAATGATTTACATTTATATTTATTTAAGAGGGCTATCGCAGTCCAGTGGCGCCCTCGTCACATTAAAAAAGATTTCTCAATAAAGAAAGCCTAAATTAAAAAAGTAATTAACACGAACACTACAAAAGTCTTCAAGCTATTTTCATAGAATAAGAAAGTTGAGCAGGACCTTAATAGACGTTACATCAATTTATTCAAAAAAGCATTAAGATAAATCACAAAAATAAAGCAGTCAGCACAAGCGTCGTCAAATACAAAGATATAAAAACAGTCAAAAATCAGCAACAAGCTTCGTCAGAACAATGAAATACGTGCTCAGTCAAATAACCCGCCCCTTGTCGATCCTGGCGCAAAAGAGCCCACGTTGAATAGCTAAGGCTAGCCTTTGCACCAGAAACGACCCGGAACGGGGTTCATAGAATACTTTTATAGGTTTTTTAAAGGTCTAAACATACAAATTGGGAAAAAAGAAAAAAAACGGCCGCTTTTGTTTTTATTTGCAATTGTCTAAAAGTGGAATGTTTAGAACCTATAAAAGTCTTGTGTAACAATGGCTTGAAGGCTTTAGTAGTGTTTGTGTTATTTACTTTTTTAATTTAAAATTTAATTTAGGCTTTCTTTATTGAGAAATCTTTTTTAATGTGATGAGGGCGCCACTGGACTGCGATAGCCCTCTTAAGGCTGCACCGAGCCTATTGTGCTGCCCCCAATCGTATTTTTTATTATATTAACCTTTTGAACGCTACGTCACTTTCAAGTTACTGAGCTTTGTACGCCACGGAACAAAATATTTAGTAGATAAATAGATCATAATCATAATCATAATCATATAAGCTTTATTGCATCCTTGAGGTTTTACAGATCTTATAAATAGGTTATAGGTACATCTCAGGGACCCTGTTAGGGCACAGCAATTTTGCAACAGTGTCTATTGTAATAGTTAAGTAACTTAAAATAAATGTAATTGAATTTAATTAAATTGATATTGAAATAGAATAAAATAAAGGCGATAATAATAATAAATTAACGATCTATGATAAATTGCAATATTATAATACAAAACAATAATAAAAAATGTCAGATAATGGAACGAATTAAATCATAGTAATAGGTAATAGCATAATGTCAACATAAAGTAGGTACAATAAAACACATGTCATAGTCAAAAATTACACATAGTAATAATTTAATTAGGTTTTATGAGTAGACCGAGATATTTTCATGTACGTTTTGTAATGTTATAAATAGAAATTAAATTAAACAAAATTAAATTAAAAATGTATTTATTACACAAAAAGTTGGGATTTTACAGTTTGTCGTCCAGCTATTCCTGTATTTTGTAGTACGATTTTTGGTATAGTATGTCCTTTAGGTGTTTTTCGTAAGAGGTGTCTTTATTATCGTTTTTTATATTAGATGACTCTGGCGTGTCAGGCATTTTATTGGTTGTCACGACTGGATGACTCTGGCGTTCAAAAGGTTAATAATTAAACAAAATACAGGTAAATACAGGTTAATATTTAAAAAAACAATAATTTCACATTGTAGTAACTGCTGATTTTCAATTTATCGGGTCACTGCGGATTTGTTTTTATAATACGATAATAGCTACAAGCATAAAACATAATAATCCGTAATGTTTCGATTAATTGAAAGCCAATCAGGACTACAATTTGACATTCTTGTTTTATGGAAATGTTGTATAATTGTTTAGAAATTAGCATACGCTCACGACTATATTACCCGAGGGGGTAGTCAGAGATATTCTGAAACCTCAGAACATCCACGTTTCACTAGTAGTACCAAAACTCTGACAAGTGTGACGGGGAGTGAGCTCGTCGCCACTTCTAATGAACAGAAGGTACGATACATGCCTCAAAGTTGAAGCATGCAGGTTTCCTTCACCAAAAAGCCAGTGGTGTTACAAATCGTACATAAATTTCGAAAAACTCATTGGTACGAGTCGGCCTGGACGGGGATCGAACCATCGCCTCCTGCACGGCAGGCAAGGTTACTCGCCACCGGACCACCATGGCTTTTTAAGAAATAAAAAAAAAACTATTTTAGAAATTGTTTATTAGGGGCAGCACAATAGGCTCGATGCATTTTATGTGATGCACTTTCAGTTTAAAATAACAATGTGCATGACCTCGCTCGAAAATGTAACGTCACTCAATCACACGAACTTCACTCGAGTCATTCAAATGATTGTTTCCTTAACTTAGAGTCTACATTCCTTTCAAAACTGATAAGAATAGATGTAATAATACCATATTAATATGAATAAAAACGTTTATTTTCGGAAAATATGAATTTTTCTTTTATAAAAGCTGCAAATGCAAAAATGTGTTATATTATTTAAATACGGTTTCAAACCTAGCTGCGTTCTTCTGTATTACAGGCAACTATATTTTATTTCCAGTATTTTCAAGTGAATTGGAATTTAGTTTTTCTTTGTATTTAAATGAAATAATACTACTCTGGCCCTGCTTCCTTGATGGATCAACACTTATTGACCAAAACCCATTTTTTAATACAGCTTTAACATTTTCATCGATAGTAGCTATTTCATAGTTTTTATCTGTTGTTTCAATAATATATGGAGTTTTTTGATCCCCGGTAGGATCCGCTATAGCAATGTTGACATTATTTTTGAAATCTTGTCGTATTAAAACCATTGGTTGAGTGATTAGCATGTCTCCTATGGCATAGTTTCCTTTTTTAAATATAGTTACTCCTAAATTCCCCTCACTATCTGCTACCGCATGAATATATTTCGTATTTTTCAAAATAATTACTTGTTTAACTTGGTTGAATTCTTCCCGCGAAATGGATGGATATATTACATAATTATATTCATTAATTTCTTTACTATGCGTTTTCCAAATAGTTAAATACTTTCTGGTTATCAAAGATATGTCTCTTCTATAATCATCTCTTATCTCGACTTGTCTTTTTTCTACTTTAATAGTCAGCTTTTGCGGTGTCAGTAACTTGTAACCGATGGACAGATTTTTATCTCTCGACTCTAAATAAACTGAATTAACTTCTTCCATTCGATTCTCGAATGGCGCTGATATATCTACTTCATAATCATTAATGTACAGCTTGTATTGAATAGCTTCGTTTAGTTTACGATTTTCAAAAATTGTTTCTACACCATTTGTGCCGGTAGTTTTTATTCCTGACCCTAAAGCAATTATTTTATTATAAAAAACAGTCCAAGATTTACGTGCAGAAACAGAAGAATCATGATTAACAAAGTCCATTGCAACCATTCCCGTCTGATCATCTAAAATTGATCCACCAACAAAATCTGCCGTGGAAAACTCTTCCTTTTGACGTGTATTACGATATGGCGACCACGTTCGATGTTCAACTTGTCTTCCCTTGTGAATGCTCTCTCTCTCTACCGTAATTCCTGGTAAGCGATAAGGATCAACAGTTTTCCAAAATTTATCTCCAAATTGCCACAAGTCACCATTGTATAGATATACCATACCATCTCCCATAAATTTGTTAGGTCTGTATCGGATGTACTGATGTCGCCGAGAAGACATGCTGATTCCTAGCGCAAAACCTTCCTCCGCATTTCTATAAACTACTCGATTCATCATTGCATAATTTTTGAACATCGTGCCTATACCATCTGTTCCAATGCTAGGATCATTTACTATTTTTTTAGCCAACGATATATCTCGATAGTTTGTTAAACGGCTAATGAA
This sequence comes from Agonopterix subpropinquella, assembly GCA_922987775.1. Taxonomy (NCBI): domain Eukaryota; kingdom Metazoa; phylum Arthropoda; class Insecta; order Lepidoptera; family Depressariidae; genus Agonopterix; species Agonopterix subpropinquella. The sequence continues at coordinate 14,226,074 of OV277716.1, forward strand.
ATCATTCGAAATCCATTGTTTAACCATTTTCTTGTAAAATGCAATTTGAATTTCAGTTGATAATTCTGCAATATTCATAATAGAATTAAATATTTTGGCAGTTTCTATCGAATCGTCAAACTCTCTAGAAATAGTTTGTTCTCTAACCATGTCCATGAACACACCATTATAAATTAACGGCGCAAATACTTTATTGATCCAAGAAAATACTTTATCAATTTTCTCTTCAAATATCGCATATTTCGTCGACTGAATTAGTGACATTATTTCGGATACACTGCTTAGTATAGAGAAGCCATTTATTCCAGTGCCAGGAATACCGTCCTTCAGGAACGAACCGTCTTCATAAAAACCGTCATATTTTGTAAGAAACTGATAAATATTCTTCAGAGTTTCCTCAACACCTTTTTCGTTTTTTCTAAGGGTATTCTTTAAAATCTTTATTTTACTTACGATCACATTTTGATCTATGGCTTTGTTCTTTCTGCCATTACGTTTACTTCCATCATAATAATGATAATCTGAATCCAGGTCATATCTGTCGATTACAGTGAGAAATGATGAAATTTCCTCATCAGATAATATTGGATAGAGCGTTATTAAAATATTTAGAATATGTGATTGTGATTTGACTTGCCAATCCCACGAATTACGATAGGTTCTTTCTGTTGAATTGTATTGCCGTCTCATCCACTCCAACTCTGATATCGTGTCAATTAGAAGATTTCTTTTTAAATAGTGAGACGAATGTTTATTAATTACAGCTGTTGCAATTTTTTTTAATTTATATAGTCTCTCTAATTCTGCAGTCATATGATAAGGTGTTCTATAGTGTCTAGCCCTAGTACCATTTCTTCGGTGTCCGTCTACCCGTCTGTGAGGTGCTTTTTTATTCAAACTATTCCACAAAGCAAATACTTCAGTATCCGTCTTATTTTGGATACTGGACATCAATGAGTCAGTTGGGTCGTAGAAACGGTCTCCCAGTAAAATATCCATCCAACTCTGTCTCATTTGGTCAAAAGTGTCGGATGATTTTGGTAAAATGTTAATAATTAAAGTTCTGTTTTTGTTGTGATGATCGTCGTAAAAATTTATTTTACTTAAACCTTCTTCCTTGGGTAGTAAGATACCATTCTTTATTTCTGCAATATTTGGATTTGAAATAACGTAGGTGTAATTTGCTTCTTTGTTTCTTGATAATAAGTGGAAACGATCCAATCGAAGAGTCAGCAAGGAGGAATTTTCATCGGGGTCCTCCTCTTTTATATAAGCATGTGTTCCACCATCCAATATTTTAATAACCAACATCACTAACACAATTAATCGCATTTTTGTTGCTATTGTACTGATTATAGTTATCAAGTAGGTATCTGGTTAAAAAGTTTGTAATATAAAATAAGTTGATATGATAATATAAAGACGCGCGCACGCACTTATCTATCAAACTGGACTGTGATTTATACCGAATTATACTAAAGTATTTATATCAAATTCGATAGGTGCCTATTTGAGATAATAAATAAGTAAGTAGTTTGTTGTACTTAGTTTCTGGCTGCACCTTCTCTATATTCACAACAAGTTTACGACAAGCTCCGCCGAGGATCATGTTCATCTGACGGTACCTTAAATAAAAAAATACGTGACATTTAAGTGGGCTTTACGCAAAGCTTTACGCCACAAAGTTTTTCTGTTGATACACACGGCGACACATCAATGCAAAACCAATATCAATATACAGGGTGAACTTGATATCATTAGCATCCTTTTAAACTAAGAGTCTACCCATCAAACTGAACAACTTTTACTATGAGAGCAAACCGATCGGAGCAAATAAAAAATCTGCTGTTCCATACTAAACTGCAATGTTGACGCGCGAGTTCGCGACTCAAATGTATGCATGCAACAGCTGATTTTTTTGTTGCTCCGATCGGTTTGCACCCATAGTAAAAGTTATTCAGTTCGATGGGTAGACTCTTAGTTTAAAAGGATGCTAATGATATCAATTTCACCCTGTATAAGCTGGTCGCGTGACGATATACATTACTCGTCTTGCGCGCGGCCAGCTTATTTTGGTTTTGTATAGCTTGATGTGTCGCCGTGTGTACATTGAAGATTTAACTAACCATCCCACCATAAGTGTGGAAACCATCATTTAGAGAACCATGAGGTGCGGACCACATGAGGGGCGGACGGCGGAGTAGGTACTCGAAGCTGACGGGCATGTATGAGATGATGAAGTATGGATGTGAATGAGGCAAAAGAGGTCATCATCATCATCTCGACGTCCACTGCTGGACATAGGCCTCCCGTAAGGATCGCCATAACGACCGGTCCTGCGCTGCCCTCATCCAACGGGTTCCCGCCGCCTTCACCAGGTCGTCAGGTGGCAGTGGGCGGGGCACATTGCTCGCAGAACCGATGGCCGATGGGGCCGAAAAGTTCTCGAGTGGTGACCGCGTACCAGAAAGCGCTGCGTGGGTATGCTCCCCACACGGTGGAAAGAAGAATGTAAGGATATTAGTATCAGCCTTGCCGCTGATCGTTAATTTTTTACTGACCTTTAAACATCAGTAACTCCTAAACCGACTGGAGTTATGCAGGCAGACCTGGTCCATCACCATCACAGAGATGCTCTACACCCCATAAACACTGAATCAGCCTTGCTGCTGATGGTTGCAAAAAGTACACTTATCTCTTATACTACAGGGTGTAACAAAACACCCTTATACTTAAGGGGGTGCTTCAGGCCATCAAACTGAATAACTTTGACTATGGAGCCAACTTCGAAATCGCCAAATAAAAATTATTTGTTGTATACAAAACTGCCATAGGTACCGGCTCGACTCAAATGTATGGGACAGCAGATTTTTTTTATTTTTTCTCGGATGTTGGCTCCATAGTGAAAGTTGTTCAGTTTGATGGTCTAAGGCCTCGTTCAAGGAGACGCGGCGCGGCACGCGGCGCGGGCTGCCGGGAAAACAAACATATGAAGATGTATGAGAGCGTTCACGGAGAAGCGTTTTTGCATGCTTTTGTTTGATTTGAGGCGTCGCATGTGGCGGGCGAGGTGACGCGGCGGGTGCAGCGGCGGGCAACACGGCTATAGTTGTAAACGGGCTGTTTTAAACCGGTTTAAAACGAAACGGGCGGTTTAAAACGAATTTCTACGGATAAGACCAAGTAGCTTATATAAAGACTGACAGGATGCAAAAAAAAGCTGCGGTAGCCGCGGCGGGCGACGCGGCGGGTGTAGCGGCGGCTGCCGCGGCGCGTGCCGCTGCGGGCGCCGCGGACGGAACCATGAACGGCGTGCCGCGCCGCGTGAAGCGCCTCGTCTCCTTGAACGAGGCCTAAAGCACCTCCTAAGATATTAATAGGGTGTTTTGTTACACCCTATATAAAGGGCCCTAATCTAATTAAGAAATTGCTTACTCTAAAAGTTTATTTCCCTATTTCCTATTTGTCATCAGATTCTGGTCCACCTATACCAAACCTACTCGGTATGTATAAAATTTCGTAATCAAGGTTTAAAATACCCAATTAAAATAAAGATAAATATTTAACTACTACGCAGAAATAAGTTAGTAATATTACTTTTTGTTATGATTATAAAAGTATCGTACCTACCTAGATAATTTGCATCATCGCTCGAGTAAAATTCCAAAAACAACCAAAGGGGATTTTACATTAGTCTAGGAAAAATACGGTTTGAGATTGCATTTAATAAATACACTTTAGTAAATTGTGTTTGAACTAATATTACTGTTTGTTTATAACACTTTTGTCGAGATTTGTTGGTTATACAGGCTCGCCAACCCGCCTGCCAAGCGTGGCGATTATGGCAAAACCTCCCTTTTGAGGAAGGTCTATATCCAGCAGTGGATGTATAAAAAAGGCTGAAATGATGATGTTGATAGCACCTTGAGAAATACCTTAAAATCGATATAATAATAAGTTCAGAACCAGGTTCCATATTACATTTAAATTTTTTACACCTTTACATTCCAAATTTTAATTTAACATTTAACATTTTTACAATTTTTTTATAAATTTTATATTTTATTTTTATAAATGTATAAACGGCAAGCTTATTCCTAAAGATATTTCTTCCAGCGTACCGTAGCAAAAGAGACAGTTAATTATCAAAAGGCAAATGTATTGTGTACTAACAAACAGTAAATAATTTAGTTTTGATGTTAAGAATAATTTTTAATTAGGTACTTACAAAATATTAAATATTTACTCAAAATGATATTAACCGGGAATTATTATTGATATAAGTAAAACGTCCGTCCTGTTCAAAATCCCCAGTTTTCCATTTTTTGTTCATACCTAAATTTAATGTCTTAATTATTCCATAATAGATAATAAAAAATCGGGGATTATTGAGAATTTGTTTTTTCAGGTATGTATCTACTAATATCTCACACTAAGTATCACCTAAAGTGCAGTTAATGCAACCTACTCCGTATAAACATCCGTAGATTTCCCCGACTACATGGATTTTACACAACAATGACGTAAAGTCATTTTATCATTTTAACTGCCTCCGTGGTCTAATGGTTAAGAGCTTTGGCTCTCGACACGGAGGTCGTGGGTTCGATTCCCACGGGGGACACCTAGTGATATGTCACTTTGTGCGTTTTTCCCCAGTTGGTTAGGACATTTCAGGCTGAATCACCTGATTGTCTGAAAATCGATTACTTCATAAAAGAAAAATGATTCCGTGCTTCGGATGGCACGTTAAGCCGTTGGTCCCGGCTACTATCTCTGGTGGTAGTAGTCGTTACATAAAAACCACGTCAGAGGCCGTAAGGCGGTCTGGAAAAACTCTGACACCAGGGCTCTGCCCACACGATAAGAAAGAAAGGAAGAAAGATCATTTTTAACCGACTTCAAAAAAAGGAGTAGGTTCTCAGTTCGACCGTATATTTTTTTTTTTTTTTGAATGTGTGTTCGCGGATAACTTCTTCGTTTATGAACCGATTGTAATGATTCTTTTTTTGTTGGAAAGAAGATATCCCAAGGGTGGTCCCATGATAAGGAAACCAGGATCTGATGATGGCATCCCAGAGAAATCGAGGGGAACCTTCGAAAATCGTACTGCCGACTAGTGCGTTTCTTAATTTAAAACACTCCTATTAAATCGAACTAATGAATTCACCACTGAAAATTGTGAAATAAACAAAATTTTAACAAAAAATTAAAACCGCCTTCAAAAAAACTAAAAAGTTAAAAAATAATATTGCAGCCTAGTTATGACTTTTTCGTTCGCATCATAAGAACATTAATTTGTTTTATAGAAGTCGGTGTCAAGCCAAGCCAAAAAATGCAAGCCATGTCGCGAATCGTACCGGCTTGACAGCGACTTCAATAAAACAAATTAATGTTCTTATGATGCGAACGAAAAAGTCATAGGCTGCAATATTATTTTTTAACTTTTTAGTTTTTTTGAAGGCGGTTTTAATTTTTTGTTAATATAAATACAATATTTGTGATTAATTGGGTGCCTACCAGCTAGCTGTTGCCCGCGACTTCGTCTGTGTGTCTGTGTACAAGTGATTGTTTGTCGTATCTTATCTAAAGGCCATGAACTTTCATAGAGAGAAGTAGGTAGGTAAAATCAACATCAGTAAGTTACCTACCTAAGTAAGTAGGTACCAGAAAAATATATTTTACTGATCACTTAAACTTCTCTAATATTTATCGGTAATTCGTTTGGGGTTCCGTACCCAAAGGGAGAAAGCGGGACCTGATTAGGTACTAAGCCTACGTTGTCCCAGGCACGTATCCAACCCAGATAGCAATTTAAACTTGCTTCAAACTTGCAAGCAAGTTATAAATATCAAATGTGAAAACTTGCCACAGGTTTGACATGGCAAGTGAATAAACTTGCTCGACAAACTTGCATATTGTTTGCAGTGTAAACTTGCGTCATCTTTGTTATGAAGGCTTACCACCAGACTTTTGTTTCGGGGGGGACGACGACATTTAATTTTTGGGGGACTATCATAGAAAAACGATGAAACAGTAAGTGTTTTCATCACATTTTCATACAAATATTCGGTTTTGGGGTCACGTAAACGTAAACAGGCCTACCTCCTGTATACATTTTGCGAAAGCAAGGGGGGAAGGGATAGGAGGGGTTTATCAGCCCCCCCTCCCGAAATCCGATTTGTATAGAAAAAAAAGTGATTACAGCGCGGCACGTTTGCGTATAATCTACATTATATACCAGTGGCAATATACCTTGTCTTCTCTTTTTCGCGTACAGGTTTGACCTTGTTTGCACTTGCTTTAATACTTAATTATAATTCATCTTGCTTACCTATGAAAAGTTATTCCTTTACATTTGCCTACCTACATATATTATTGCATTGTTTGTGCAGTATCTCAGTACACATCACGGCATTTTTTACGCAGATTACATTTTTTTCAATCAAACTGCTACACGTGACCGCAATGAAAGAGTGACTAAATGCCAGAGAACATTATAAAATATAAAATTCCATAAGCAACTTACAAAAAGAAGTGAAATACCACCAAAAACATTTTCAAGAAAAGTGTTGCCAAGACGAGGCCATACTTGGGGCCATACGCACTGTCATAAAGTTATCAGATCAGATCTCATGAAGACTCTACACGCCCTAGCTCTACAATCACTATAGGCCATCAAGTTCGCGCGTAGCACGCCCTAGGGGTACAGACGCAAGCGGGGGCGAGGTAGCACGCGACGCGCGTAAGTAATTCCGCCGCCGAGCCAACTCTTTTGCTCGTTTCCCGTAGATGGGACGGCACCAGAGTTTCCACACAGGTGGCATCCCACACCAGCACCCGACCCATCTTCCAGGGGATGGGACACATCTACTATAATTGTGAATTAATCTTCTATGGTTTAGATTTTAGATTTAAACCATCAAATAGCAAATGTCAATTCACACGTACCACAACCACACCACAGCCACAACCACACCACAACGACGCCATGTGGTCGGACGTATATTTTGTATTGAAAATGAATATTACAATTTACACGTGCCACATTTTGCCGTTGTTATCGACCACCTGTGTAATACGACCACATCGCAACCACATCGCGACGGCAACGCCACCACCGACGGCGGCACCGCGGCCACATCGCCACGAGACATGCCGTCAAGCCGTGTTTCCTCTACGAAAGCCGGAGTATAACTGCACATGACCACGTGGTTACCACACCGCAACGACAGCGACAACGCAACCACATCGACATTTTGTCGGTACCACAACGCAACTGCAAAAAGCCGCTGTGACACTATTCACACGTAACCACAGCTTGACCACATTTTGTCGCTGCGACGTGGTGTGGTTGTGGTACGTGTGAATTGACCCTAAACCTCAACTTTAAATATTAGTAAGGCGTTTCCATACATGTATGAACCATAATAAGTGTCATGCTCATGTTATTTACAGATCTCAGCGCCGAAAACGCCAGGTTGGGTGTCGAATTCAGCAGGCGATTAAAGAGTCACGTAGAGTCCTAACGATTGACGCAAAATGTATGGAACGGGAAGCCAAGGGGGTACCCGTATTAAAATATTTGGATTTTAGAGTAGATTTTGTTTATTGTCGTTTAAAAAGTTTACAGAATCAAAGAGCATCTTATTTAATAAATTACTCAGAAATATAACAGTATTATCCGATAGGTAATAAAAAAGGAAACTATAACTAGGTAAGTATGTAACTTACATTTAAGAAACATTAAAAAATAAGAGAAACAATTTATTTCAAAATATAATAAGTAAAGTTGTATTCAGAGATAAATTAATAACAATAAAATATAACTAACTGAAATTGAACTTATTTAAAAATGAAAATAAATACATCAAGCACATCTCCGCTCGGCTCATAGGTACCACGAGGCTGCCATCTTGTGGAAGATTGTAAGTAAACTTAAAGCACTGAGCAAGTAATCACTATGTACTTAAAGTAGGGCGTCGAGGTTTGGCATAAGCAAATAGCTAAACGCAAGAAGATTGTAGGGAAAATTTCAAGCTTCTTGGCTAAACGGTTGATAATGTTTTGTCGTATTATTCGTTACAACTTATCCAGCCTGCGTAACATGGCAGAGGTGAAAGCGACACAGGTCACTTCTTTTGGGTGAGATACTATGGAGATAACCGCCAATTTTACGTTTAGAAGTGACCTGTGTCGCTCTCACCTCTGTCATGCTACGCAGGAAGTGGTGAAACAGACCAGTGAACGCAAATACAGACATGGAAGGATAATTCAGAACAAAATCTCCTTATTTTTTGGCACCATCGAACAAAATTTTCGATTTATGAGTTTTGGCGGCAAACGCCGTGATTGGAGTCTCCGTATTGACAAGGGGCGGGGATTGAGTCATTATGCCAACTTCCAGGGCCTCAATTGCGCTATTTTATACGGTTTTACCGTTCGGACGGAACGTCTTTGGTTTTGGTTTAGCTGAAGTAAAAATGCTATCGCGAAATTTTTTTCTGAACGGTTAAATCGCACAATACAGAAAGTTCGATCGAACGGACATCAAACGTTTCGCCAACGTATCTTCCGAAATAAAGCTAAATCGTTACCGTTAATATAATTTGCGCGATACGAATTGTGCATAACGTAACGTTTTTGGTTGTCGTTTTGTTTTGGTAGTATCGTTCAAACTTAGGGCGATTGAGGCCCTGGTCATGTTGCTATGGTAACCATGTCAACGGCGCATATCGATGCGCTAGTATACAATTTGGCATTAAATAAAAACAATGCTATGCAATACGGAGACAGTAAAGAAATTAAAGGGAAACAAACTAATATTAGATTTTTTTAATAATTTCATTTTGTTCCTAATTAAGTACTTTTTATTAAATTAACTATGAATTAAACCTCAAATATACAGGGTGTAACAAAACACCCTAGTAATACTTAAGGGGGTGCTTCAGACCATCAAACTGAACAACTTTCACTATGGAGCCAACATCGAGAAATAATAAAAAAAATCTGCTGTCCCATTCAAAACTTCGCACCTACTCTACTAAAATGTATGGGATAGCAGATTTTTTTAATTTTTTCTCGATGTTGGCTCCATAGTGAAAGTTGTTCAGTTTGATGTTCTGAACCACCCCTTTAAGTATTACTAGGGTTTTTTGTTACGCGGAGTTACGCCTTGTATACCAATGAGTGATTAACAGCCAATTAAAAAACTAAAATAATGGAATAAAGTTTTGAGGTGACTATGCAGGCAAACCTGTTTGAAATTTGATAAAGTACAAATAATATACAAAATAGTAAACAAAACAATGTTTGTGTAACTAAGCAACAAGAATTAAAAAGATCCTTCATCAACAGATATTTATATTATATTACATTTAATATTTTTACACATGCGTCAGATAGATAGATAAATGCATTTCTCTTTCACTTTTTTTAGACTATTATAGTTCGTTCAAGATATCATGGTGATTTTGACAGCCGGATTTCGACATTTCGTTTCACTTTTTAAAGCTGTTTGAGCCGTCAAAGCACAAAACACTAAAAATAGTATATAAGATTAATTAACATTTAACATAAAATTTAAGGGTTTACAGAAACATTTAAATTAAACATTTTCAGAAAGTAAAATAATCGCTTTAAAACGATCTGTCAAAATCACCATCCTATGTTGGACAGACTATAATCACCATCCATGCCCGCCTCAATTACTCCCAAATTTTTAAAAACAAAGATTGAAGAAATAATAGGTAACCAAAAAAAAACTGCAATTTGATCAATGATCATAATGAAAATAATATTTTTTCAAAACTATGTATACCTACGGATGTGTCATGCTACATGCTTTTGGCCGGTTTTTTTTATTGCAAGCTTTTTTTAATTTGCTTGTTAGAAAGTATGTAACTATGTGTGAATGTAACTAAGATGTTCGTTTCAAAATTTACAAAGCATTTTTCAACCACTATCAGTTATCCGATTAAGCTGAAATTTGGTTTAATGGAGAATCTTCACAAATTTAATTTTCAGCTTACCGTATTTCTTATTAAAAATAAAAAATATCTGTGAACAAATTATTTAGGTACTTCAAGTAGTTTCCGAGATATTGAACATAGAAAAATTTATTTACGATGCGAGATTGAGCTGCCTGGGAAGTTTGGAACGTGACGTCACACGCCGTTATTTTGTTTGGACGCACCGACAAAGTGGTTATACATGTTTTGTACAGCACATGATTTTCCGATATTTATGTAAGTACGACATTTCAAAAAAACTTGCGTAATCTTCGATTGACCCATTAGGGAAGCGCGCGAGCTAGTATGCTATGCTAACCCTAGCATATTTTCTTTGCCCTAGCTACAATATCTTTTTCATACTTGTCTGATAGGTCTGATAGCACTACTCTTAGAGAATGTTATTAAAATCAGACAAAAATCTCTTCTTTTGCGGCCATGACGGTCAAAAGAGTGACAAAGGTCCCGAATTCCAGAAAAAAATTAAAAGTCCAAATATCTTGAAAACCGTGGCACTTTTACTGGACATGAAAGTTCATTTTCTGAACGGGTTCGAGGTGTTCTATCAGCAGGTACAGGGTTATCTATTACTTACCGGACACCCCGTATATTTAGTCCTATAATAAATAGGTAGTAAAATTTACTACTTACTACATTATGCATAATGACACATGTACTAAAAAGTGATTTTTTTGTATTTTCAATCAATCGGTGTATTTTTGTTAATGAGCGTGAAAAGTGATTGCACTTCCCTTGGGCTGATGATCCGTATGGTTTCTGCACCACTTAACAACACAAGAAGGCATTTTTAATTTAAAAACCTTGTTTTAGCTGTTTAAAAAAAACGTCATCGCGAGTGCTCGCGCGTAAACGAACTGATCCGCGCGCCTGTAGACTTTATAAGCCCGCCCGCCACGGTGTACTTTTCGTTGCGCTATTTTGAAGCGTAAGAGATGCTTCCATGTCTGTATTTGCGTTCACTGAAACAGACCCTAAATGTAGGTATAAATCTTGTAAAAATTATGAAGATGAGCAACAGAATATTAACACACGTACACATTATTATAAGTAGTCCACAGATTCGTCATCATTAACAATATTTTGTTTTAAGGCAAATGAAATAGTACTACTCTGGCCTAGCTTACCTGATGGATCAACACTTATTAACCAAACCCCGTATTTTAAAACAGCTTTGACATTTTCATCGATGGCAACTATTTCATAGTTTTTATCTGTAAGTTTGATAATATATTTTGTAACTTGATGCCCGGTAGGATCCGCAATAGCTATTTTAACATTATTATTGAAATCTTGTTTTATTAAAACCATTGGCTGTGTGATAATCATGTTTCCTATAGAGTAGTTTCCTTCTTTAAATATAGTTACTCCTAAATTCCCCTCACTATCTGCTACCGCATGAATATATTTCGTATTTTTCAAAATAATTACTGGTTTAACTTGCTTGAATTCTTCCCGCGAAATGGATGGATATATTACATAATTATATTCATTAATTTCTTTACTATGCGTTTTCCAAATAGTTAAATACTTTCTGGTTATCAAAGATATGTCTCTTCTATAATCATCTCTTATCTCGACTTGTCTTTTTTCTACTTTAATAGTCAGCTTTTGCGGTGTCAGTAACTTGTAACCGATGGACAGATTTTTATCTCTCGACTCTAAATAAACTGAATTAACTTCTTCCATTCGATTCTCGAATGGCGCTGATATATCTACTTCATAATCATTAATGTACAGCTTGTATTGAATAGCTTCGTTTAGTTTACGATTTTCAAAAATTGTTTCTACATCATTTGTGCCGGTAGTTTTTATTCCTGACCCTAAAGCTATTATTTTATTATAAAAAACTGTCCAAGATTTACGTGCAGAAACAGAAGAATCATGATTAACAAAGTCCATCGCAACCATTCCGGTCTGATCATCTAAAATTGATCCACCAACAAAATCCGCCGTGGAAAACTCTTCCTTTTGACGTGTATTACGATATGGCGACCACGTTCGACGTTCGACTTGTCTTCCCTTGTGAATGCTCTCTCTCTCTACCGTAATTCCTGGTAAGCGATAAGGATCAACAGTTTTCCAAAATTTATCTCCAAATTGCCACAAGTCACCATTGTATAGATATACCATACCATCTCCCATAAATCTGTATCGGATGTACTGGCGTTGTCGCCGAGAAGACATGCTGATTCCTAGCGCAAAACCTTCCTCCGCATTTCTATAAACTACTCGATTCATCATTGCATAATTTTTGAACATCGTGCCTATACCATCCGTTCCAATGCTAGGATCATTTACTATTTTTTTAGCCAACGATATATCTCGATAGTTTGTTAAACGGTTAATGAAATCATTCGAAATCCATTGTTTAACCATTTTCTTGTAAAATGCAATTTGAATTTCAGTTGATAATTCTGCAATATTCATAATAGAATTAAATATTTTGGCAGTTTCTATCGAATCGTCAAACTCTCTAGAAATAGTTTGTTCTCTAACCATGTCCATGAACACACCATTATAAATTAACGGCGCAAATACTTTATTGATCCAAGAAAATACTTTATCAATTTTCTCTTCAAATATCGCATATTTCGTCGACTGAATTAGTGACATTATTTCGGATACACTGCTTAGTATAGAGAAGCCATTTATTCCAGTGCCAGGAATACCGTCCTTCAGGAACGAACCGTCTTCATAAAAACCGTCATATTTTGTAAGAAACTGATAAATATTCTTCAGAGTTTCCTCAACACCTTTTTCGTTTTTTCTAAGGGTATTCTTTAAAATCTTTATTTTACTTACGATCACATTTTGATCTATGGCTTTGTTCTTTCTGCCATTACGTTTACTTCCATCATAATGATAATCTGAATCCAGGTCATATCTGTCGATTACAGTGAGAAATGATGAAATTTTCTCATCAGATAATATTGGATAGAGCGTTATTAAAATATTTAGAATATGTGATTGTGATTTGACTTGCCAATCCCACGAATTACGATAGGTTCTTTCTGTTGAATTGTATTGCCGTCTCATCCACTCCAACTCTGATATCGTGTCAATTAGAAGATTTCTTTTTAAATAGTGAGACGAATGTTTATTCATTACGGCTGTTGCAATTTTTTTTAATTTATATAGTCTCTCTAATTCTGCAGTCATGTGATAAGGTGTTGTATAGTGTCTAGCCCTTCTATCCAAACCATTTCCTCGGTATCCATTTACCCGTCTGTGAGGTGCTTTTTTATTCAAACTATTCCACAAAGCCAATACTTCAGTATCCGTCTTATTTTGGATACTGGACATCAATGAGTCAGTTGGGTCGTAGAAACGGTCTCCCAGTAAAATATCCATCCAACTCTGTCTCATTTGGTCAAAAGTGTCGGATGATTTTGGTAAAATGTTAATAATTAAAGTTCTGTTTTTGTTGTGATGATCGTCGTAAAAATTTATTTTACTTAAACCTTCTTCCTTGGGTAGTAAGATACCATTCTTTATTTCTGCAATATTTGGATTTGAAATAACGTAGGTGTAATTTGCTTCTTTGTTTCTTGATAATAAGTGGCAACGATCCAATCGAAGAGTCAGCAAGGAGGAATTTTCATCGGGGTCCTCCTCTTTTATATAAGCATGTGTTCCACCATCCAATATTTTAATAACCAACATCACTAACACAATTAATCGCATTTTTGTTGCTATTGTACTGATTATAGTTATCAAGTATCTGGTTAAAAGCTTAGTAATAGGTAAAATAAGTTGATATGATAATATAAAGACGCGCGCACGCACTTATCTACCAAATTGGACTGTGATTTATTGCGAATTATACTAAAGTATTTATATCAAATTCGATAGGTGCCTATTTGATAATAATAAGTAGGTAGTTTGTTGTACTTAGTTTCTGGCTGCATCTTCTCTATATTTACAACAAGTATACCTTGAAAATACGTGACATTTTAATAGTGGGCTTCAGGGTGCCTGTCCATTGACGCGAAGCCGAAGATAGGCGGCGGAGCGGAGAAACGAGGAAATATGAACCAATCTTCTTCTTCTTGGTCGTAACCTCATGGCTGAGGGACGTGACCATCGTGGGTCGCTTGTGCCACCACAGCTCTCCAGGCCGCTCGATCTTGAACCCGGTGTATGCTGGCCTGTAGTGTTGTCTCGGTCATTTCTTTTACCACATCGGTCCATCTCGTAGGCATGCGTCCTCTACCTCTCTTTCCCTCCATACGGCCGGTGATCATGAGTTTTTCCAAACTATCAGATCTCCAGCCCGTATGCCCAAAGAATTTAAGGACTCGTTGCATACAGATGGTGGAGAGTCTCGTCTTGATGTTCATGGACCAACCAGGATTGCATAAAATATTTGGATGGTTAATTTTGCCTCGTTTCTCCGCTCCGCTGCCTATCTCCGCTTCAATGGACAAGCAGCCTTAAGCGCCTTAAGCTAAGCGCCTTATTCACGGTCCAGCCCCACTGCACGTCCTGCCAAAGTCATGCACGATGCAAAATCGCTTTATTCACGGTCCATCCCCGCTGTACCTACGTCAGCTCAATCGACGTACGTCAAGCCTACTCACGGTGCTTTTGCATCGTGCATCGTGCATGACCTTGGCGGGACGTACAGCGGGGCTGGACCGTGAATAAGGCGCTAAGTATACCACGCTATACGCAACAAAGTTTTTCCGTTGGTACATTGAAGACCCCACCATAAGTGTGGAAACCATCAAAAATTTTAACTAAAGGTTGTTGTTATCCTGAATAAAACGAATAAATAAGGAAAAAACCTATAATTTTATTGGTGTTCAGTCACTGTATAAAAAAGAGTACTACATACAGTACCTACGTCCGTATAAGATGAGGTGCGGACTGCGGAGTATGTACTCGAAGCCGATGGGCATGTATGAGATGATGAAGTATGGTTGTGAATGAGGCGAAAAAGGTCATCATCATCATCATCATCTAAGCCGATGGAAGTCCACTGCTGGACATAGGCCTCCCCCACGGATCGCCATAACGACCGGTCCTGCGCTGCCCCTATCCAACGGGTTCCCGCCGCCTTCACCAGGTCGTCGGGCAGGTCGTCAGGAAGTGGGAGGGGAACATTGCTCGCAGAACCGATGGCCGATGGGGCCGAAAAGTTCTCGAGTGGTGACCGCGTACCAGAAAGCGCTGCGTGGGTAGGCTTCCCACACGATGGAAAGAAGTATATAAGGATATAAGTAAATTTTTTACTGACCTTTAAACATCAGTCACTCCTAAACCTACTGGAGTTATGCAGGCAGACCTGGTCCATCCCTATCACAGAGATACCCAGCCTTGCTGCTGATGGTTGCAAAAAGTACACTTATCTCTTATACTACAGGGTGTAACAAAACACCCTAATACTTAAGGGGGTGCTTCAGGCCATCAAACTGAATAACTTTGACTATGGAGCCAACTTCGAAATCGCGAAATAAAAATCATTTGTTGCATACAAAACTGCAATAGGTACCGGCTCGACTCAAATGTATGGGACAGTAGATTTTTTAATTTTTTCTCGATGTTGGCTCCATAGTGAAAGTTGTTCAGTTTGATGGTCTAAAGCACCTCCTAAAGTATTAATTGGGTGTTTTGTTACACCCTATACAACGTGTTAATGAATTAACGCAAAACCTCATACACCCCAACTGATTTATAACAAAATAATGAGAATGCAACAATAATTTCATTATTTTTATAGTTAAAATTTAAAGTTATTCACATTTTAAGTTTTGAAGCAAAAACGATTTGTTGTCATTTCAGCACTGAAAGAAAGCGCTAACGTACTCATGGATACATTTTAATAATCTTTTTTTGGTAGTAAGTAGGGTGAGTGTGTCTGTGCGGATGGTTGTCATCAGGTTCAGTAAATTTTAAATTATGCAAAAAAAAATTTAATATTTTGAAAAAAAATTACCTATATTGAAACCATGATAATTCGATTCTGCTCTCGATTCTAAACAAACTGCTTTCTAGTTTTGCGTTAATTCATTAACACGTTGTATAAAGGGCCCTAATCTAATTAAGAAATTGCGTACTCTAAAATTTTATTTCCCTATTTGTCATCAGATTCTGGTCCACCTATACAAAACCTACTCGGTATGTATAAAATTCTTAATCAAGGTTTAAAATACCCAATTAAAATAAAGATGAATATTTAACTACTACGCAGAAATAAGTTATTAATATTACTTTTTGTTATGATTATAAAAGTATCGTACCTACCTAGATAATTTGCATCATCGCTCGAGTAAAATTCCAAAAACAACCAAAGGGGATTTTACATTAGTCTAGGAAAAATACGGTTTGAGATTGCATTAATAAATACACTTTAGTAAATTGTGTTTGAACTAATATTACTGTTAGTTTATAACACTTCTGTCGAGATTTGTTGGTTATATAGGCTTTCCAACCGGCCTGCCAAGCGTGGCGATTATGGCGAAACCTCCCTTTTGAGGAAGGCCAGCAGTGGATGTATAAAAAGGGCTGAAATGATGATGATGATAGGACCTTGAGAAATACCTTAAAATCGATATAATAATAAGTTCAGAACCAGGTTCCATATTACATTTAAATTTTTTACACCTTTACATTCCAAATTTTAATTTAACATTTAACATTTTTACAATTTTTTTATAAATTTTATATTTTATTTTATTTTTATAAATGTATAAACGGCAAGCTTATTCCTAAAGATATTTCTTCCAGCGTACCGTAGCAAAAGAGACAGTTAATTATCAAAAGGCAAATGTATTGTAATAATAATAATAAATAAATTTTTATTTATTCTTCTTCCACACAAGAAAACAATTTTGTAGGTACTTAAACTAAACAAGTTATAACAAGGAATTGCTAAGGCATACGGTACAAAATTACATTTTAGTGTTCCACTAGCTGATGTTTGAAAGACTGGTGCCTATGGCTGGTTTGTTAAAACCTGTGGTACCGGGTCACCAGGCTCTCACCCCTCGGAGCTCGACTTGGAGCCATCCAATTTAAATGTTGATGTAAAATATAATGCAATCATTACAGAATACCTAAAGAATAATATTATTAATAAGTTACATTATAAGGGAGTGTTAGTTTTTAGTCTCTGGTTTAGTTTTATTGTGCACCTATGTGTTAGAATAAGATAGTGTTATGTGTGTAGTGGTGTGTGTGTGGTGTGTGTGTGTGTGTGGTGTGTGTGGTGTAGATTGTGTACAAACAAACAGTAAATAATTTAGTTTTGATGTTAAGAATAATTTTTAATACTTAGGTACTTACAAAATATTAAATATTTACTCAAAATTATATTAACCGGGAATTATTATTGATATAAGTAAAACGTCCATCCTGTTCAAAATCCCCAGTTTTCCATTTTTTGTTCATACCTAAATTTAATGTCTTAATTATTCCATAATAGATAATAAAAAATCGGGGATTATTGAGAATTTATGTTTTTTCAGGTATGTATCTACTAATATCTCACACTAAGTATCACCTAAAGTGCAGTTAATGCAACCTACTCCGTACAAAAATCCGTAGATTTCCCCGACTACATGGATTTTACACAACAATGACGTAAAGTCATTTTATCGTTTTATAAATACAATATTTGTGATTAATTGGGTGCCTACCAGCTAGCTGTTGCCCGCGACTTCGTCTGTGTGTCTGTGTACAAGTGATTGTTTGTCGTATCTTATCTAAAGGCCATGAACTTTCATAGAGAGAAGTAGGTAGGTAAAATCAACATCAGTAAGTTACCTACCTAAGTAAGTAGGTACCAGAAAAATATATTTTACTGATCACTTAAACTTCTCTAATATTTATCGGTAATTCATTTGGGGTTCCGTACCCAAAGGGAGAAAGCGGGACCTGAATAGGTACTAAGCCTACGTTGTCCCAGGCACGTATCCAACCCAGATAGCAATTTAAACTTGCTTCAAACTTGCAGCAAGTTATAAATATCAAATGTGAAAACTTGCCACAGGTTTGACATGGCAAGTGAATAAACTTGCTCGACAAACTTGCATATTGTTTGCAGTGCAAACTTGCGTCATCTTTGTTATGAAGGCTTACCACCAGACTTTTGTTTCGGGGGGGACGACGACATTTAATTTTTGGGGGGCTATCATAGAAAAACGATGAAACAGTAAGTGTTTTCATCACATTTTCATACAAATATTCGGATTTGGGGTCACGTAAACGTAAACAGGCCTACCTCCTGCATACATTTTGCGAAAGCAAACGATAGCGCGATTTAATATATATATATTTTTTTCATTTATTTTAAATTTTCAGAGTTACAAACGTTACAAATTACATTACATTTCGCCAAACTGCAGAACAGTTTGTTGGCGAAAGACATTACACTCAATTTTAAAAAAATGAGTCCTTAATCTTACCCATACAATATGGTTAATATATCAATTTCAAATATTATTGATTTTGAACATGTTACAGCCATGTTGTGCTATTTCGAATCAAATTAAAGATTGAAAAATTCAGTCTCGGGCGGGACTTGAACCCGCACCCTTCCAAACCGGGGAAGTGCGTTATCCAATTTCGCTACCGAGCCCACTAGCCAGAGAACGAATTTTTCAATCTGTTGCGTCTTGAGGGGACGTGAGCGACATCTACTGGCAGCTATTACAAACTAGCCAACCCGCAAGTTCAGAATTACAACTGAAATTCATACGGTATAGATGACACACCCTGTTCCAATTTCAAATATTATTGATTTTGAACATGTTACAGCCATGTTGTGCTATTTCGAATCAAATTAAAGAAATAGCACAGCTTCGAAATAGCACAACATGGCTGTAACATGTTCAAAATCAATAATATTTGAAATTGGAACAGGGTGTGTCATCTATACCGTATGAATTTCAGTTGTAATTCTGAACTTGCGGGTTGGCTAGTTTGTAATAGCTGCCAGTAGATGTCGCTCACGTCCCCTCAAGACGCAACAGATTGAAAAATTCGTTCTCTGGCTAGTGGGCGTCCTGTAGAATACGCTTCCCGGACACTCACTGACACTCAGGTCCGATATGCTCAAATTGAAAAAGAGATGCTGGCCATTGTCTTCGCATGTGAGAAATTCCATCAATATATTTATGGCAAGGCAGGCGTGGTCATTGAATCAGATCATAAACCCCTTGAAAGCATTTTTAAAAAACCGATGGAATCAATTCCAGTGCGTTTACAGCGTATGCTATTACGATTGCAAGGCTATGATTTAATAGTAAGTTATAAACTAGGAAAATTTATGTATATTCCAGATACACTATCACGTGCACCTCTGCCAGAATTATATGATGATAGCATTAGTAAGCATGTAATGTATCAGGTAAATATGCTAACAAGTAATATACCGATGTCACAAAAGAAATTGGACTGGGTTAAACAGGAAACAAGGAAGGATAAAACCTTAATTCAGCTCATGGCATATATACAAAATAAGTGGCCAGACCATAAATGTAATATACCAATCGAATTAAGGTACTATTGGTCTATTAAAGAAGAACTTTTTGTAGTAGATGATGTAATTTACAAACAGAAACAAATTCTGGTGCCAGAATCATTAAGGAGTGAAATGATACAAATAATACATGACGGTCATTTAGGGATAGATCGGTGTAAGAGGCGTGCACGTGAGGTTTTATTCTGGCCTGGAATATCTGGAGATATCGAGCTGTATGTCAAAAGATGTAAAGTGTGCCAGGAGTTTTCAAACGCGCCCAGCAGGGAACCCATGATCCCGGTAGACATACCTATCTTGCCGTGGAACAAGGTGGGTACAGATTTATTTGAATTAAATAATAAAAGCTTTTTAATTCTTGTGGACTATTATTCAGGGTTCATAGAAGTAACTTCATTATCTAGTACTTGCTCGAAGGTCATTATAAATTCGATAAAAGAACATTTTTCAAGGTATGGCATACCGGACACAGTTATTAGTGATAATGGACCGCAATATACTAGTCGCGAGTTTAAACAATTTGTGAATGATTGGGGATTTGAACATATAACATCATCACCAAATTATGCCCAATCTAACGGAAAGAGTGAAAGAGCAGTACAAACAGTAAAGAAAATTTTAAAGAAATCTATAAAGAGCGGTACAGATTTTTATTTGAATCTTTTAAGTTATAGAAATACACCACGGGACAATTTGAACTCTCCTGCGCAGCTATTGATGGGCCGTAGATTAAAATGTAGATTGCCGGCTCATCCAGATTTGTTAATGCCTAATAATGAAACCAACAGGCAACATGATATGTTGACAAGCAAGCAAAATAAGTATAAGTACTATTATGATAGAAATTGTAAAACATCACCACAACTAGATGTGGGGGATCATGTGGTAATGCTAGAAAAAAACAATAGTAGAATGCGAGGCACGGTGGTATCTAAATCATCTACTCCGCGTTCTTATATTGTAAAAAATAGTAGAGGAATTAGATATCGCCGTAACCGACGTCATTTGATTAGATGTGAACCTGTAAAAGAGGATGTTACTCGCAACATCAGGGAAAATAAAAATGGGGATGAGGAGGAATATTTCTCCGATGAGTATGAGGAAAATACCTCAAACAGTCAGGATGAGTGCTATGAACAGTGTGAGACTGATGGAGACTATAGCAAGAATAAAGATAGGCTTGTGTACTCTCCACCAGTCACGCGTAGTAAAGCTGCAAAACAAAAATAATTGATATTATTAAGCAGTTATTAAATATGTTTAAGTTGTTAGTATGTGTGTGTTGGATGTTTTGGTTTGGTACCAAGTGTTTATGTAATTTACTTTTTGGGGAAGATGTCGTGGGTAGTTCGCTAATTGTTATTATGTAACCACCCTTGTTTGGAATAAAGCAGTTGTCGTTCGGTACTCGTGGTTTCATTGTCATTACAATCTTAATAATTGATATTAATATCACAATTACTCTCATTTTTGATAATGCTTAACAAGTACCTCGTTAAAAACTTTTTATAATAAAAACGTTCGCACGCACTTATTTACCGATATGGACTGCGATATATTCCGATTTATAGTAAGTATTTATATTAAATTCGATAGGCACCTAGTTGGATTATATTTATGGACGAATGGGCTGATAACAAGAACAATAACATTCAACACTAATTAAATAGGTGGTAAATTCGGGAACGCCTATATTTGTTTAAGATTCTTTATCAAGGTGCATATGAAATACCCAAGTATAAGACACCGAAGTATGTTATTGTTATGATATACGATATACCTAGTAGCGATTCCATTCTCTTTGCCTAATTTAGTGAAAATTCTTTAATTTTAACCATTTTTAAGCTGTTAGTAGTAGTTTCAGTTTTTATCAAATATTTTTATTAAATAGACATAGTTAGATGTTTTACATTTAAAAAAAAACGATTTTTTTTAAATACAATTTATCCTTTCGGAAATGCAATGGGAACTAGCCCTTACAGCATGGTCATAAGTAACATTTTTCTTTGTACTTATAACTAACATAACCTAACTTAACCTACTCTTGAAATGCGTCGATGGTACACCCATTCCAATATTCAAGAGAGTTCTACGCGAAGATCAATCCGAATCAAACGGGAGCGCCTTATTGTTCTTCATTACGGCACATTATTAAACTAATTCCACCACACTAACACAATAATGACCACCGAAATGTATGGGACAGCAGATTTTTTTATTTTTTCTCGACGTTTGCTCCATAATGAAAGTTGTTCAGTTTGATGGTCTGAAGCACCCACTTAAGTATTACTAGGGTATTTTGTTACACCCTGTATATTTTAAGACTGGCAGCAGAATGCATTACTTTAAACAGTACGTATTGTGTTCCTTTTGAACATTACATAGATCGCTTTTTGAGTCAACCACCGCGTTAAAAGGTCTTACTTTTGGGTGGGACTCAACCATACCCCTATAGTAGTGATGTGACCATCATAAGGTACCTGTACAAAGTACAATTACAAAATACAAAACACAAATCGTACACAAATACATAATTTTACAACAAACCCACAAACATGGGGACTTCGGGAAGGCAGATTAGTATTAGTATGTCTGACGAATTTGATTAAGTTCTTTCGTAACGTGGCCGTCTCAAGCGCTTTGGCAGGGAGTTCGTCTGAAACAAATAGCATTTATTTAAGTAGTAGGTACATAAAATATACTTAGGTACTATGTGCACTAGGGCACTAGGGCACTAGGGCACTAGGCCCCTAATTTTTTAGTGCAATGTTTGTTACTTAATAATAAAGAAAAAAAATAAAAAAAGAATAAACAATAACAAATAACGATCAGTATCGTTTAATAACAAATTTTATTGTTGTTTATTCTTTAAATTTTTGCTGTAATGTTAATAAAGGTTAGTAAAAAATGAAATGGCATGCAATGGACATCAATTTTTTTTTTTCTTTACACTTTATTTGGTAGATGCCCTAATAGTATAAGAGATAAGCGTACTTTTGAAAACCATCGCTAGCAAGGCTGTTTCAGTATTCATAAGGTGTAGTGTAGAGTAGAGCATCTCTGTTAATTCTTTGATGTAATTGAAGCCCGCATAACGTCAGTTGGCTTAGTAGATACAGCTGCCGTTCATATCATAGGATATTGTAACATACTGAATGGTGTAGCTAGGTGAACAGTTCAATAACATGATTTCTCCAGTCGGTTTAGTAGGTACCTTCAGCACTATAAGCAAGCGCGATTGACACGCACACATTAACTCTCTGTGCGTGAATGCGCAAGGGATGTCAGTAGTCGTTCCGATTCCGAACGAACAAATGTAGAGCTCGAACGAGAAAGAAATCGTGGTAGCTATGACCGAACGATAATTGTTTTGGAAACTTTATATACCACACTCTAAATCAATGCAAAATTTATTTCATATACAGGGTGAAATTGAAATCAATCGACAAAATTTAAGAGAGTGTTATACTCGAGATATGGCTGGTTTTAAAAATAGATTTAGACCAAATTAAATAACGTCCGAGATTTTAAAATATCGTAATTATTAATTGTGGCTGATTTAATTTGTGACTGACTGTACAGATGCGCGGCCGATACGCGGCGAGCGAGAGTGAGCGGTACGAAACAATAGCGCCATCTGTTGAGTTTTGGCGAATTTAAGCATTTTAAGCACGATATTTTTATGGTATAAGAATCAATGGTAGGTATACCATTGTCCGTTAAGTACTAAAAGGAAATGTCCTTACCTTATTTTAACAGATGTTCAAAGTGACCACCTCCATTTCGTATGCACAAATTGAGCCCGACACGGCGGCGCTGGTTGTGATTTACAGCTCAAATGCACTGACATTTTTTTCTCTCAGTTCACTCACTGTGGTCGATTCAGTTTCATACACACATCTTTTAATTTCCCCCCACAAATAAGGGAAGTAATACTTGAGAAGCAGGGTGCATCTTGCGATAGCGTCTTTGCGTTTCACGAAGCCTCCGTGTTTCTCACTAATAAATTATCACCATATCCAAAAAACTGCAGATTTGTGTACGACTTTTTTTTACAAATTCAGGTTGAACCTAATACGACACTACACTGAAATCCAAGTTCCGATACGTAAGCGGGCACTGATTGATTACAGAGCGCGGTAACCTCTTAATCAGATCGCGACCAAACGGAAACTGTTTTTGTTTTGTTTGCCTGAGGCGCGTGCGACCTTGCCGAGCGGTGGGGATGCGCTCGCTAGAGTTGTGGTATGAACCCCTTCTGAATGTTTTGGCATGCTTAGAATGTCTTTTATTTTCATAATTTAGATTTCAAGAAAACCCTGCAATATAAGATCTAAATCAGGAGTATAACTCGCCACCAAAATTTGTCGAATGTCTTCGATTTCACCCTGTATTGTTGTTTCAATAACTAAAAAACAATCTTTCTTTTTTGAATAATTCTGCAAGAATATAGATTATAGTGGGCCTAAGATGGCCTGTCTTTAGGTCAAGAATTACAGCTACAATAGATATGGGCTATTAGCGGTAGCTATTGGTCACTGACTAAGCCCTTACAACCAAATAATAATAATACGATTACTTATACTGAATTATTCTGTTTCTGTTGTGTTTTATATTTTGTCTTCTGTTATGTGACTACGGTGTGGTCCTTTATTTCGTTAACCTATGTTATGTGTAAAAGCACAATAAAATAATATAAACTCATAATAATAATAATAATATAAAGTGGTGATTATTTGACTAGGACCCCTTAAAACCGGTTAATAATAATAATAATATACAATAATAAAAGGAAAGATTTTTTTCTAAAGTTGAGACTGATTTTGTACTCCAAAACCACTAGTTTGAGATTTTATAGAAATCTTTGAGGCATTTCTGACTCTGAGAATGCCATGGCTTACATACATACATTAATACTTACCTAGAATCGCTTGTTTAGTAGCATAGAATATATTTTTTTTCTGAAAAAAAAAAAAAATCTTTTCTTCTACTGCCTTCTCTTTCTAAGATTTCACATAGGTCCTAGTCTGTCGCCGGCTCTCTTTTCTTTCTATAGCTCATTGTTTACGGTAATGCCATCTAGCTTTCGAATCGAGTACTTCTAGGGCAGGAAAGAAGGAGTTCTGCATGGTTGTGTTTTCATTAAATCGTATCTCAATAACCCAATAGAGGGTGTTTTAATTAAAATGATAAAACTCAAATATTAAATGAAAATGAAATTGTAAATAATTGTACCTACTTGTTTATCAATTTAATTAATTATTTTAATATCAATTAAATAATAAACAAACAAACAAATAATACACATTACACACACACACATTGTTTACAAATAAATAATTTAAACAAAAATCCACTGCTGGACATATGCCTCCACGTCCACTGCTGGACATAGGCCTCCCCAAGGACTGTCCTAAAGGACAGTAGTAGTAGGTAGGTAGGTAGACAGTAATGGTAGTAGGTAAACCTACCTCAAAATATTTGTTGATCCCGGTTTAGGAAAACGATGGAATTTCACTGAACCATCTTGAGCAGCCTTAGCTCCACATTTAGCACACTTCTTGTTTGCATTTAGTATCTTCTTCTTCGCGTATGTAAACATCTCACAATGAATAATTTGTCTCAAGTTCAACTAGTTTAATGTTTAAAAATCACAACAAGAAATTGTGCGATTACTGTGTAGGCGTATGTAGACATCTCAAAATGAATTTGTCTCAAGTTCAAGTAGTAAACTGTATAGTATAATAATTTACGCAACAAATCACAATAAGAAATTTAGCGTTTACGAAATATTAATAACAAAAAACATAAATTATATCAAAATTAAATAATTTTCAAAATATCAAAATGACGGGTTAGATAGTGTTACCAAATCAAAATTACACAATACTGCTATAAATATCTTTTTCTCAAATTATCAAATAACATGATTCGTTTCGACCACGTTTACGATTATGTTTAATTAATAATACGTGCAATTTTAACCGTATAATTAGTATCTTAATTATTTTGAGCATCATTTTATTATCTTGACTCTTCTAAACTGGTAAATTTGGTAGGTTATTAAAGTTGAAATACGCACTCATAGACATTTTGTAAGGAGACTACAGACCTTAGCAAAGATAACAGACCTTGGTCTTTGGTCAATGCTGGGTCAATGACAAAGATACCCTGATAATTTCGCGTCAATGATTTTATTATAGGCAAAGACTACAGTTTAAATTATAGGTTAAATTTCTTTGGATTTTATACCTCCCGCCTAGGGAGTAGGATATTCCTTGTTTTATACCTTTATGGGATTTTATAATAATCATAGTCTAAGATTTTATATTTATAAATCATAGGATCTATGTGCTACCATTAAATCAAACATCTATTAATTCAGTCTTATCGTGTGGGCTCTGCCCACCCGAAGAAGAAGAAGATTCAGTTCATAAAATTATAATTATAATGCCATTTAAGTGTTTGCCGTATGTAGACTCGTGCTGTCTTTGTATTCACAATTTGAGACTTGCTTCTTTTTATATAGGTCTTTATTACTTAGTAAGTACCTCTTGCTGTATTCATTTCATTTCATTTACTCATATAGATAACAATACATCATACATTTCACACCTTAGCGCTCTAACAGACGAGCGACACTTTGCGGTCGCCGGATCGTAAAATGTATGAGCACGACGCTCTGCGACCCAACGCGACAGCAAAGTGTCGCTCGTCTGTAATGCCAGTGAGGGCAGGGCAGTGCGGCGTTCACACGAGGGCAGCTAGACAGGGCAGCACAGTCCACGAGCTAATAATATAATAATATAATTTGAGTTCCGTTTTGATAACTTTCGCAGTAATATTCGGTATTCCTATTTAGTTTTCCTTTAAATCTGAGAGTCCTACAAGAGTTTATTTTTATATTCAACAATTTCATTTTTTATAAAATATAATTTTCCTTTTAAACCTTTATCAGTTTTATGTATCAATTCGAAGGGATGCATTTGTAATTAAAAAAGCTAAGCAGAATGACCAAAAATTTTAAAATATCATGTTGCACTGCCCTGCCCTCGCGTTCACACGGGAGCAGCTACGAGGCAGTCGAGCGAAATAGGTGGAGGGGGAAGCGAACTGCCCTCAAAAAATAGACCGGCCGTCTATTCACTGCCCTGCGCTGTTTACTGCCATGGCAGTACTGCCCTGCCTCGGCGCGGCTGTTCACACGAGGGCAGGGCAGTACTGCCCTCACTGCCCTGCCCTCGTGTGAACACGGCATAAGAGCCCTTAAGCAGACACTTAACTCTCGCGAGAACTTCTCGGCGAGAACTTTTAAGGAAAATTACTACCTCAATTCAATTACGTTCTTCGTACTTACGTTCTCGGCTGTTCTCGGCGAGAATGTAGTGCCCGCATTCGACAATAGTGATATTGGAGAATAATTCGATGAACTTTTTTTTTTATATTATTATCTAGGCCTAAGAGTCGAACCACACTCCTTTCGTTGCTGCTGCGGTGCCGCGACGCGCGCGCCGCGCCGGTGTGAACGACTCTGCGGCGAAATCTTTGCGGTTGCGCCGTGTGGTTCGGCTCTTAGGGCTCTAGACATCCGAACTGCACCCGCACGCTCCGCCCTCTCGCGCATGGTGCAGTTCGGTAGCAGTTTGAATGCAGTCGGTGTGCAGTGCACACGACTGCACGCCGACTGCAATTAAACTGCAATCGGACTGCGCGTTTGGTTTGCAGTTCTATTGCAGTCGTGTCAACTGAATTGAAATTGCACTTGAACTGCAATTTGCGGTTGGATTGCAGTTGAAATGCGGTCCGTCTGTCTTAGAGCCTTAGATCTAGGCGTTTCAATAGCAATCCAGAACGACCAAAGTGGTCTGTGCCAGGATTAACTATTCTTCCACGATTAAGGTCCGTCACACACGTACGGAATTGCAATCCGGAATTCCGAATCAGGATTACGATTTTGTATAGATTTTCCCCCTTCACAATTCCGTTCGGAATTGCGGAACTGTCAAATCCTATACAAAATCACAATCCTGATTCGGAATTCCGGTTTGCAATTCCAGATGTGTGTGACAGACCTAAAAGGACATGCAGAGTTAATACAGAGTAATTATTAATGACCATGCTAATAATATACAGGGTGTAAGTGACAGCCTAGCAAATACTGATTTGGTGAACTCAGACCATCAAACTGAACAACTTTCACTATGGAGCCTACCCCAGGAAACGCGAAAAAAAAATGTTCATCCATACGAAACTGCTGTATACCCGACTAAAATGTATAGGACAGCAGATTTTTTCTCGCGTTTCCTGAGGTAGGCTCCAAGTGAAAGTTGTTCAGTTTGATGGTCTGAGTTCACCGTTTCAGTATTTGCTAGGCTGTTACTTACACCCTGTATACTTTTTAACAATATTTTTTAAATAAAATTAGCGACATTCAGTACAGTCAGCAAGAAGTTATACAGGGTGTTAGGTTAAACAGTTGCATTACTTTAAGGGTATATTTTCGTTTGTGACGTCATCACTTGCTGTCAATTTGCCATAAAAAATGTGGATAATGTGTTGTAAGTTTTCCGCGACCTTTTGTTTGAGCTCCACCATCGATAAGAAAAGTGTTAAGTATGTTTGATATTTTGTTGAATGAAGAATACTAGAACGATTTAAGAATAGTACCTAATAATTTTTTTTACACAATCTGTAATTCATTACATAAATAAAAACATTTTAAAGTAGGAAATTTCGGTAAATTTATAGTGTAACCTACATGCATACCACTTTTTCAAATTAAATACGATCATCACAGTGGGCAAAGAAAATTACCAAAGAGATAATTATCCAAAAAATATGCCTGCACATGTAGAGTAACGTAATATGACTACATAACTAATTCAATTTATTTCATACCGTTTTTTTTTTCAACACTTTCATAGTTTCGAAATTCTGCGTGTTATTTTTTACTAACCGACTTCAAAAAAGGAGGCGATTCTATGGTCAGAGCGATAGCCCATTCGGAAGAGAACTATTCCTCAATCAAGGGGCCGCGGTTCGATTCCTGGCCTGTACCACTAAGTTCTTTGGAATTTATGTACAGTTGTATTTATCATTTACTAGCTCGCCGGTGGTGAAGGAAAACATCGTGCGGAAACCTGCATTCCCGAGAATGAAAAGAAAATACCATAAGTTTGGAGGTATGCGTAAAATATGGGTGAGCTTGGGGCGAACACAAAGGACCAGCGCTGGTCTCAGTGTTACAACGACCCTTGCTAGCAATAGCCCAACCACAAATCATCAATCAATAATGGTCGGCAGTGTTCAAATTTTGTTTTCAGTTTTTCGATATTTTCCTCAATTCGTCAAGTCAAGTGTCAAGTTTTTTGGAGGGCTGAATCGAAAACCATTTCGAAATACCTAACTAATTAATTGTCTGAATAACAATATTTTCTCAAACATGCTTGGAAATGTGAGCATTATTTTGACAACCTTCTTCGAGATAAATCGAAATTGCTGTACTGGCCAAATACATGCGCGCAGCGGCCGGCAATGTTGTATGAAAATCCATATCTGTCGTGTTTAGCGGCCAAATAAATTACATAGTAAACTCATATCTGTCGTGTAATTTAAAAATGGAACGATCTTTTATTCCGAAACATGGCGACCAAGGAGGTAACTCATCAAAGGTTTTATTTAAATTTCGAACTGGATTGCAAAATTTTGAATATTTTTTTTTAAAGCTGTTTATTGAAAAAAAAAAAACAAATTGTTGTTCGTTGTTCGTCATTGATTTTGAAAAGAGTTTTAATTTCCGCGAATTATTTGAGAAAATTTACTGTTTTAATTTCCGCGCATTGTTTGAGAAAAGTACTATACAAGCCTTGGCCACAACTAGGCATTGATGGACTTACGTATGTGTGCCTCGGCTTCGCCTCGGCTTCGCCTCGGCCCACATTTACACGTTCGTCCATCAATGCCTCTGTTGCTGGCCTCTGCAGTAATGTACTATTTCTATGTTAGAGAGTTTAAAATGAAAGGATTACGGATATTTTTTTAATAAAGTAAGGTCGTTTTTCGTTCAAGCGAGAAGTCAAGGGACGTCACACCACAACCAGGAGTGCGATTTTTGAACATCACACATTCAAACGAGTAGTAGAAAGATGCATAATCTCCATAGTAATTTTGACATTTTCTACTGGTCGTTTAAACGTGTGCATATGCATACATGCATATGCTCACGACTATATTCCCCGAGGGGGTAGTCAGAGATATTCTGAAACTTCAGAACATCCACGTTTCACTAGTAGTACCGAAACTCTGTCCAGTGTGACGGGGAGTGAGCCCGTCGCCACTTGTAATGGACAGTAGGTACGATACATGCCTCGAAATTGAAGCATGCAGGTTTCCTCACGATGTTTTCCTTCACCGAAAAGCCAGTGGTGTTACAAATCGTACATAAATTCCGAAAAACTCATTGGTACGAGTCGGCCTGGACGGGGATCGAACCATCGCCTCCTGCACGGCAGGCAAGGTTACTCGCCACTGGACCACCACGGCTTTATCTAGATGTATTTAAGTCTAAAGACAGCTAATTAGTGGAAAGATCGTTTTTTATATTGCTTACTGCGCTACTTGTAATTACTTCGAGTACTTATATTACTTTGAATATTTTGTAACTCAATACTACTTTATTTATGGCAATTTTTGCAATTCGGTATGTAAAGTTTTTTTATGGTATTTTTTTACAGTTAAGTCTCGTAGATTCGGCTATTTTGAACAACCAATTTCATTATTTTCGATATCCAATCTATAGTTAATTTTCTATAATTTATGCAAATTTTTTCTAGTGATGACGTCATATCAGAGGCTGAATAGTTTTGAAACTCTGTGTTTTACCTAAAATAATAAAAAAAAAAGTTACTCCAT
This sequence comes from Agonopterix subpropinquella, assembly GCA_922987775.1. NCBI lineage: Eukaryota > Metazoa > Arthropoda > Insecta > Lepidoptera > Depressariidae > Agonopterix > Agonopterix subpropinquella. Next base: position 14,256,497 of record OV277716.1, read on the forward strand.
TGACATAGACATTTGAAACCAGGGACTCAATTGCGCTATTTTATACGGTTTTAACGTTCGGACGGAACGTTTTTGGTTTTGGTTTAGATTTGGTTTAGCTGATGTAATAATGCTATCGCGCTATTTTTTTGTTGAACGGTTTAATCATTGACGTTACCAAAGCAAAACCAAACTCGAAACGTTTAAGCCGTAAACGTTTCAAGTTTGGTTACCCACCATACACCTACCATACACCTACCATGCACCTACTACGCCAGGAAATTCGATCGAACGGACATCGAACGTTACGCCAACGTATCTTCCGAAAAAAGCTAAATCGTTACCGTTAATATAATTAGCGCGATACGAATTGTGCATAACGTCATGTTTTTGGTTGTGGTTTTGTTTTGGTAGCAGGTATCGTTCAAAATTAGTGCGATTGATTTTTTTCTCCACGATTTCATTTCCCCAGAGACCAAATTTTTCCCCATAATCGCGGAAAAATTTCAAATCTGTCAACCCTTTCGTTGACATTGACGTTTATATTTCGTTTGTCTTTTTTACCAAAGGCCGCTGCCTTTGACGTCATATCAGAGGCTGAACGGGCTTTAATCCGCTGATTAAAGCCCGTTCAGCCTCTGATATGACGTCATTTAGAGGTCGAATGAATGTCGAGTATTTTTTGGATTTTTTTTTTAATATCCGCCATTTTAATGAGAAAATAAGGTTTCTAAATATAAAATCTCGAAATGTTTTTGGAATCAGCATAGCTTAAGTTTAATTTACATACCGAATTGGATTGTATTTCTATCACATTCATCTATTATATTATAATGCGTATATATTGTAAATTTTCCATCATGACAATTTTGTTAATGAAAATTTTTATTAAACAGAAAATTGACGGATTTTCACCTGTAATTGACACGTTTATTAAACAGGGCCCTGTAAACTCCTCCTCGATAAACTTGAAATCGACTTAAAATTACTGGCCATTAAAAAAATATATATATTTACAATGTCAGAATTTGACACTTGACGTCGCCGTTTCTGTTTCCAGCATAGTGTTAGAAAAAAAAGAAAACAGTTTTTTTTTAAATAAGGTTTTTCTACATGGAGTTCAAATGATTTTTTTGTGACCACTTTTGCATTTAGAGATTACAGATCAAATTCATTTAAAAATTTAATTTGCGTTGATAAACTAGCTAACTTTAACGGTTCAAAAGATACAGCTTTCATTGCAACAAATTATCTTACATACAAGATGTTTATAACTATCTCCCATTATATGTACCTATCGATATTCTTCTGTCTAGCCTAGCCTACCACGGAATGAGGATTGGGAAAAAAAACGCTTTTTTTTAACCAAACCCAATCGTGTGAGGTGTCATTGGGTTGGATACTGGATGGATAGCTCTTGTAACGGGGAGTGGAACACAACACTCATTACAAACTAAATCGTTACAATGCTTGTGTCTCAATCGTGCATCGTGTCGATGTATAACATAATCTATAATAATAACCCTCCTCCTGGCGCAGTCGGGTAAAAACCGAATGTACGACTTTGCGGGCGCCGCTAGTATGTAATAAAATCTTTTCTATTCAATTATTCATTGAAATTGGTAGGAAGTAAATTTTTTGTTGTTTTGATATTATTTGCCGCGATTTAATTTCAGAAGTAAATAAAAACTATGATTTTCTTATCAAGAATTTTATACTATCTACGAGCTTTTACCCGCGACTTCGTCCGCATAAATTATATACCAGATTTTAAGTCAGATGATAAGCTATCAAACAAAAAATGTTTCATCAAAATCAGTTCAGTAGTTTTTGCGTGATACTCGAACAAACAAACACCCAAACAAACAAACGAACAAACAAACAAACAAACAGACAGACAGACAAAAAATCCAAAAATTTGTGATTTGGAATCAGGGACATCTAAAAACCATATCGTAATCTTTTTTTTGTAAATATCTTCAATGTACAGACACACTTCTGTTACAGTTTTAAAATAGTTTAGATGTAGCCCGATTCACACCTTTTTTTAATTAATTAATCTACCTAAACTTCCTCCACTTTGAGGAGGGCCGTGCATTATTTTGACTCGTGAGTCTGAGTGATCGTGGATCTAAAATTTTTACACTCCATCCTCAATGGTGGATTGGATTGCCCGGAACTTTTGGCTATTTGAAAAATACTGAAAAATTTAATAGAGGTTGAATGATATTTTATTCCTTTGCCTGCTTGGCTTTTCTATTGTATTTGACAATTTTTATTTTTAATTTTATTGCAGCCAAGGTACCAATTATAACCATAAATCCTACGTTTTGCAGAAAATTCTAAAGTAAATTAAAAACAGAAATATCGGTCAAAAATTTAATCGGAAAAATACGTAGGTAGGTATCTCTTATATATTTTTTTAAAAAGATGAAAAGTTGTCAATTGGAAAAAATTTGAACATCTACCGTGATAATGGTATGGGAGAAACTTTAATGCATGGGAGAAATTTTGTCTTTCCTAATTAAGTTTATACGGAACCCTGAGGGATGAGTCCGAGTCGCACAACATAAAAAAGATTGATACAAAATGGCACAGCTTAGTGGCGCCATCCAGATGACGCTATGGATCCCCGGAAAATTGCTGGAAAAACGCTCATTATGAATGCAAGGCAATCGAGGATAAAAATTTAAAAATAAGTAAATCATTTTTTTCTATACAAATATTCTGTAATATGAAATTTGGTTGTAAATTTTTGGTTGCATTGATCTGCCGTTATTTAATTTCAGAAGTAAATAAAAGCTATGATTTACTTATTTTATTACCAATGATATTGTAAGCTCACTGCTTATTAGTATCCAAAATTTCTGCAAAATTTTATATTATGTAGGTAGGTATTTAATCTTCTTACTTCGATTTTATTTGAATCTGTGCGCGACTGTATTGGTAACTGTATATTGAAAAGCCAACCAAAGAGAATGGTAATAGATTTCTATATGCTACTGACATAATCGAAGACATTTCAATTTGATTGAACAATATGTCGAAAATTATCCAAAATCACGTATAAAAATTTGAAATAAAACATCATTTTAGCTTTAGGAAAACACAAATAATGAATTATTCCGTTAAATTTCCTTTGTGTTTTAGTCATCAACAGATAGATCGAGGATAAAATTGTCGCAAATAATTTTCAAAAAATGTAACGCGGACGTGCGCCGATTACGGCAGTTCGCCGTACAATGGAAAAAATCAGAAACAAGGTTAGTTATGCAGTTGTCAGAGGATGTCAAGAGATTGCATTTGTTCGCCATTTTGTATGGTAAACAGATTTTTTGATTTTTACAATTTTATTTTAAGAAAACTGTACGATTCCGACTCATATTTCAAAAAATCGATTCATTGTTTTTTTAACATTTATATAAACTATATTTCTACGTAAGCTGTATTTTCAACCGTGTAACGTAACCCTTCTAAAAATGTTCCTAAAGTAACCCCATTTTTAGCTATATTTCGACAAACAGTGTCCAAATTTTACGCGATTACTAAAATAAATTATATGAAACGTACTAAAAACCGATTCATTACATTTTTAAGTAAAGGCAGGACTTTCATATTAAATATAATACACTGGATATGCAATAGGATATCACTGAAAACAATGTTCCTAAAGTAAGGCGTTTTAGAGAATATACCCTTAAGGGATAGTAATGCAACACTAACCTCATTATCGATTAGATATATAGGGTCCTTCTTAATATGCTGACACTTTTTTAAGGGGATGATCAGACCATCAAACTGAACAACTTTCTCTATGGCACGAACATTGAAACCGCGAAAAAAAATCAGCTCGTTCATACAAAACTGCACACCTACTCGAGCCAAATGTATGGAAAAGCTGTTTTTTTTTTCGGTATTTCGATGTTGGTCCCGTAGAGAAAGTTGTTCAGTTTGACGGTCTGATCATCCTCTTAAAAAAGTGTCAGCATATTAATTAGGACCCTGTATGTTATATAGGGTGTAACAAAACACCCTAGTAATACTTAAGGGGGTGCTTCAGACCATCAATCTGAACAACTTTCACTATGGAGCCAAAGTCGAGAAAAAATAAAAAATAAATCTGCCATCCCATACATTTGAGTCGAGTCGGTACTGCAGTTTTGTATGAAAGAGATGGTTTTTTTCGCGATTTCGATGTTGGCTCCATAGTGAAAGTTGTTCAGTTTTACACCCTGTATACAAGGTCCAAATAAGAACTGTTGGACCACGGCCGGTTCCCAGGCTTCACACATAGCTTGGTGGAAGATCTTCCCTTTTTAATGGAGGAACATTCCCAAGTAGCACCTCCAAACTCTGCATGTCCTTGGGATCATCCCCTTTAAAAGCGTCAGCATATTAAGAAAGACCCTGTAGGTATATTCTTTAAATTTCAACCATTTGTCTAATTATTTTAAGGCCGCTGTACACATTGGGCCAAGGTAGTGGGCCAACATGTTGGGCCAGTAATTAATTCCGAAACGTCGCTATTCACATAATGGTGTGCTGATCATTCTGCATTGGCTCTCTAACTTTGACTACTTATACAACGTGTTCATAAATTAGCGCAAAACTTCATACACCCCAACTGATTTATAACAAAATAATTAGATTGAAACAATAATTTCATTATTTTGATACTTAAAATTTAATGTTATTCGCATTTTAAGTTCTGAGGCAAAAATGATTTGTTATCATTTCAGCAATGAATGAAAGCACTAACATACTCATGGATACATTGTAATAATCTTGTTTTGGTAGTAAGTAGGGTGAGTGTGCCCGTGGGGTGGATTGACATTGGGTTCAGCAAATATAAAAATTTACGAAAAAATCATTTAAAATTTTGAAAAAAATTACGTATGTTGAAACCATGGTAATTCTATTCTGCTCTCAATTCTAAACAAACTACTTTCTAGTTTTGCGTCAATTCATTAGCACGTTGTATAGGGAGGGACTGGTGACGCGTGTCCGAGAACATTGTACATAGTATTATATACAAATTACAATGTTATAATGTATATAAGTGGACCAAACTCTCAACTTTCGTGGAGAATGGAAAATAAACTCTAATGTTACGTAAAAAGTATTAATTTCCTTCAATGTTGTTGTAAGCTGACAACCAAGCAAATTTATCGCCTCGGAATACCAGTGTGTCTCTTTCTAACATGTTGCCAACACCCTAGTAGCTACCCTTTCTACACACAGGGGTTCTGGGAATATTACTGGTCTTGTTGACAGCACTTCTTCTTCTTATCATGTGGGCAGAGCCCTGGTGTCAGAGTTTTTTTGGACCGCCTTATGGTCTCTGACGTGGTTTTTATGTAACGACTACTAACACCAGAGATAGTAGCCGACACCAACGGCTTAACGTCCCATCCGAAGCACGGAATCATTTTTCTTTTCGGACAATCAGGTGAATCAGCCTGCAATGTCCTAACCAACTGGGGAAAAACGCACAATGTGACATATCACTAGGTGTCTGCCGTGGGAATCGAACCCACGACCTCCGTGTCGAGAGCCAATGCTCTAAACCATTAGACCATGGAGGCAGTTGACAGCACTGTAGTGTACAATCTAGTTACTACACAACATTTTTGCGCGTGTCATTCTAGTAACAAACATTTCTGCTACTTTTGTTTTTGTGTTCCGTAGTCAAACATGTCTGATTTGAGCCAATAAGAGAAGAACCACAGCCGTCCAAAATGTAGGTTGTTCATTATTGCCAACCCGACCCTCTTCTTCTTATCGTGTGGGCAGCGCCCTGGTGTCGAGAGTTTTTTCAGACCGCCTTACGTCCTCTGACGTGGTACCCGACCCTAAATATGTTTTTTCTAGCTTAGTAGGTAACTTACTTTGTTTTTGTTTCTATGTTGTATATGCTTTGGATTCCATGTTATTTGCCAACGTGTGAACCATAAAGATAGAGAAGTACACAGGTACAGGCACAGGTCATAGGTAGGTTACAGTAGTAGAGGAACTGATACGAGTTGTCAAATGAAACAGTTTTGGACGTTTTCAGGAGATTATCGGCAGGGTAAAAATTCGATTTCTGTGTATAATTCTCAATCTAACGAGCAATCGTGGATAATTTAATGAAATAGTGTTAGTATTATTTCACAAAATTATCGACGATTTCAGTTTACCGTCAACATTCGGATGGCCAGCCAATGTTGGCGCCAACTACCAACATACCGCCAAGTAGTGACACACGTTGGCCCAGTATGCTGGCCCACTACCTTGGCCCAATGTGTACAGCGGCCTTTAGTCGTTATAGTTATGCTCTAGGATGGGATCCCAGAGCCAATAATTTTTTTTTACAGTCTGGTATGGGTTCCATCTTTTTATTACATATACTGAATCCAGGATGTGAAGATATACACAAGGGGGACCATGCCTCCATAAAACGTTTAGCTCTTTGGTTCAAAGTAACAGTCATTATTCACGGAGTGTTTCTTCTCGTCGCAGTTATTTTAATAATGGGCCTTTTAACGGTTAGATTTAATTTTATTTATCAGTAGATTTTTTGAAGTGAAAACTTCTTTAGCGGCGTTGTTCTCTTTTTGGGATGGGTAAAAAAAATGTTAAACTCGCGTCAGGACCATGACGTCACCCTGATCGAAAATTCGTAAGACGATGACGTTAGATTTTAAACTCGCGTCAGCACTGCTAGCATGCTACCCACGACAAAGCGTTTAAACGAGTAAAACGTCATGCGCGCTCTTTCTGGCCTACGTAAAATAATAAAGATGGAGGCACGTCTAGATTTTTCTCATTTTCTCGGGGGTGGCATGCGAGGCCTACAGGACCGTGACGTCACGTGACATTCGTAAGACGTAAGATCATTTTTCACTTCTGCCGGCACTCCCGGAGTACAACCCGTTTTTTTTAATTGCCGCATATACTTAGGAACTTTCCATGAATTAATGAAACAAAACAAAGTAATACCACTTTTGAAAAGGCAATTAGCAAAAATAATTTGAATTTTTCATAACGTCTATGCATTTTTTTTATTTGTTTGACCGAAGCCCTTAGTCAAAATTATATTTTCAAGTGGACTAGGTAAACAGTAGCAATTCGATACTGTGGTTGCAAGAAACCTAACATGCTCGCCGATTTGCTCCTCGCTAACCTAACCGACTGAGTTAGATCTAGGGTCTAAAAACTCATAACCGGTCAAAACCACTTTTGCCTGATTTTTGTAGTCAAAAGTGGTTTTGACCGGTTATGAGTTTCGACTGTAACATATACTAAACCACAGTATAAGAAAGAGAATCTATTACAAGATACAGTACGGAAACTCCCTTCCTTCCACCAACTTTTTACCTCACACACTCTATCGCCCCCTGGTTACCGCGCAATGGTTACTCGTTACGTACGAAGAAGACTTAAGGTTCAATATCTTTGGTTTCGCATGTGCTGACGTCATCTTGTCAATTTCAAATTTTTGTATGCAGTGTCTGGGCTGTGACTAAACTGGGGCCCTAGACAAGTTGACATTCTCTGAGCGTCGACGCTAATAGAAACGGGAAAAATGTATGGATTTGACGTATGGTGGAGAAAGCTAACGTCAAAATGTTTCGATCGCCAATGTCAAATCCATACATTCTGCCATTTCTACTAGCGTCTACGCCAATAGAAATGTTACTTTGTCTATAGGCCCTGTAACCTAAGAGCAAGGATCTCCTTTATTCTTTTAGAATATAGGAGATGCTTGCTCTTAAACTGTAACATACAGGGTGTAAAAAAACACCCTAGTAATACTTAAGGGGGTGCTTCAGACCATCTAACTGAACAACTTTCACTATGGAGCCAACAAAGAAATCGCGAAAAAAAAATCCGCTCTTTCATACAAAACTGCAGTAAAGTCTCGACCATAAAGATATTATACCTTACGGAATAGAGTAAGTGACATGAGTTGTCAAATGTAACCGTTTTTGGCCATTTTTTGGAGTCCTCGGCAGGGTAAAAATTCGATTTCTGTGTATAATTCTCAATCTAACGTGAAATCGTGAATAATTTAATGAAACAGTGTTAGTATATTTCACAAAATTATCTACGATTTCACTTTAGGTTCACGATTATTCACAGAAACCGAATTTTTACCAGGACTCCAAATCCCCAAAAACGGTTCTATTGCCTCGCGTCACGTATCTCTTTCTATTATACAGTGATGCCGCTATGTACATCTCGCTCTCTCAGCTGTCACTGTCTCTCTTACGTAGTATAATACCTTTATGGTCTCGACTCAAATGTCGCGACAGCAGATTTTTTATTTTGTCTCGATTTTTTCTCCATAGTGAAAGTTGTTTAGATAGATGGTCTGAAGCACCCCCTTAAGTATTACTAGGGCGTTTTGTTACACCCTGTATAAGGTACTGTGTAAAGAGGAAGGGGTTGGAATTGATTAGTGGAGGAAAACATTGTAAGGAACCCTTGTAGTTTTCTCTGTTTTTTATTTACTGTTTGTTTTAATATTCCGTTTATATAATTCTGGTTACTTTTTCAGAGAAAAACCCTCCTGGTCGACTTCTTTGTAATATTTATTTTTTTCAACGCCTTCGCACAACTATTATACTACATCTTTGGTGTGATTAGAGTTCATAAGGGAACACTTATCTGCCAAACATTTTATCGCTCAGAATTTCAAGAATATGGGATAAGTTTCACCAAGTTAGAATACTACTCTGGCCTTATTACGAGCATATTAGGTGTTTTAGGTAAGTACCTATTCATTCTTAGGGTTCCGTACCCAAAGGATAAAAACGGGACCCTATTACCATAGAGTAAATAAATTATACACAACACACTTGCTTACAATAATAAATTTCGTTACAGTTTCAACACATTACGCAATTGTCGTCAACACGCATAATGTAGAACTCTACCAAGAAATGCTCAAAGACAAAGAGAAAGAGAAGGAAGAAGAAGAAGAAGAGGACAAGGATTAGAATCTTAAAAATTATAAGAAAACATATAATAAAAAATCGATAAACCAGTTTACCTCAAGAAAGAAGAGCAATTTTTTTTTGTAGTAGTAATATTCCGAAAGATAAGTGTACTTTTTGCAACCATCAGCAGCAAGGCTGATTCAGTGTTTATGGGATGTAGAGCTTCTCTGTGATGGGGATGGACCAGGTCTGCCTGCATAACTCCAGTCGGTTTAGGAGTTACTGATGATTAAAGGTCTGTAAAAAATTCACGATCAGCTGCACGGCTGATCGTATGTTATTGTTGTAGTATGCACTGTAGTTATGTGAACAGTACAAAAACTGACATGGTTAATCAGTCGGTTCAGGAGATACAGCCGTTCAAAGGTCGGAACTTTGACTGGCTGTATCTCCTAAACCGACTGACAGAACTTGACAGTTTTTGTACTGTTCACATAGCTACAGTGCATACTACAATTAAATACGATCAGCTGCAAGGCTTAATTTTTTACAGACCTTTAATCATCAGTAACTCCTAAACCGACTGGAGTTATGCAGGCAGACCTGGTCCATCCCCATCACAGAGATGCTCTAGATGCTCTACACCCCATAAACACTGAATCAGCCTTGCTGCTGATGGTTGCAAAAAGTACACTTATCTTTTATACTATCCGTGTTTAGATGATTGTATTCGTTTTGTTATTTACTTACCTATTGACTAAAAAGAAAATATTTTTAATTATACTTTTGCGTTTCTGTTATTTTGTGTATGCACAATGATATTATGCAACGTGTTAATGAATAAGCGCAAAAGCTCATACACCCCAACTGATTTAAAACAAAATAATTAGATTGACAAAAAATCCAAAAATTGGTGATTTGGAATCAGGGACAGGTAAAAACCATGTCCAATTTTTTTTTGTAAATATCTTCAATGTACAGACGCACTTCTGTTACAGTTTTATAATAGTTTAGATATAATATAATGGATCTATGTGCTATCATAAAATCAAACACCTATTAAATCAGTTGACAGAATTATAATATTATAATGCCATATAAGTTTTTGCCATCTACACAAACGTGCTGTTTTTACATAACAGATTTCAGAATTGCATCTTTTTTGATAGTAGATCGGGGGCCGGTGAGGATTTCGTATACCAATCGAGCTCATCCATAATTCAGTTTTCATGCAATAGTTTACTATTAGAAGATGCGAAAAAACTTGGTCGGCCGACCCCTATTCTGGTGGGTTTTGTGTAGGAGGGTGACTAGTAACCTCTCTGAGACGAGACTAATTACCCATCGAGCTCATGAACCAAATTATGCTTATCCGATTGGTCTTAATTAGTGTTACGAAGTACACTCGGTCGTCCGCCGGATATCCTGGCAGGTAGTGCTGGCCAACCAAAAATGGTGGTCAAATTTTGGAGTACTTCTCACCCATCGAGCTCATGGATGAAATGTATGCCAAATCAAAGGTTAGACCTTTACCTTCAATATTTCATCGGTCGTCCTGGCCGAAACCTGGTGGGTTCTGGTGGCCAACCAGATTTATCTGTCAAAGTAAGATCATGCGTTTTCACGTTTATATGAATAAATACTTTATTTACCTGATACATGTAGTTCTTTTAGCATGAACGTGAACAGTTGTATGGTTTAAAAGTATTTTTTTTTTAAATCTTGAGAAAAAAAAATAACTGTGTCGATAAATGAGACATCAAATAAAAATTATTTTTTTCGATATAACTTCGTCATTTCTAAACTGATTTGGTTGATTGTTTTATTTTACAAAAATATATATTCAAGAGTTCATGCCACTAAAATTTGGTGAAGATCTGATGAAGCGTTTCGAAGATGTTCAATGTTTTAAGTGGGTCAGATTTTACTACAAAAAATATCCAACCAAATTTATTCTTTAACGAGAATAGTAATTGAGTTCTATTAATGATTCTTTCTAAAATGAAATTTGCTCTCTTAAGAGATGTCTATATAATAAAATAAACTAGTAATGACAGCGGCGTTGCTTTCAAAAATGAAGTTGAAAAAAAATGTTTCGTCAAGTAAAAGCTACCTATGTTTATGTGGATGATCTAATTTAGTACGTACCTATATTAGTTCTAAAATAATTAGCTGAAACTGTTTAAAGGGATAATTGGATCATCAAACTGAACAACTTTCGTTATGGGACTAACATCGAAAACGCGAAAAAAAACTGCTGTCCCATATAAAACTGCAAACTTACTCGACTGGAATCGGAATGTATGAGACAGCAGTTTTTTTTAGCGATTTCGATTTTGAACCCATAATAAAAGTTGTTCAGTTTGATGATCCAATCATCCCTTTATAACAGTTTCATCTAATTATTTTAGAACGAATATAGGTAGGTACTAAATTAGATCATCCACATAAACATAGGTAGCTTTTACTTGACGAAACATTTTTTATCAACTTCATTTTTGAAAGCAACGCCGCGGTCATTACTAGTTTATTTTATTATATAGACATCTCTTAAGAGAGCAAATTTCATTTTAGAAAGAATCATTAATAGAACTCAATTACTATTCTCGTTAAAGAATAAATTTGGTTGGATATTTTTTGTAGTAAAATCTGACCCACTTAAAACATTGAACATCTTCGAAACGCTTCATCAGATCTTCACCAAATTTTAGTGGCATGAACTCTTGAATATATATTTTTGTAAAATAAAACAATCAACCAAATCAGTTTAGAAATGACGAAGTTATATCGAAAAAAATAATTTTTATTTGATGTCTCATTTATCGACACAGTTATTTTTTTTTTCAATTTTTTTTTAAAAATACTTTTAAACCATACAACCATTCACGTTTATGCTAAAAGAACTGCATATATCAGGTAAATAACCAGCCAACCACCAGGTTTCGGCCAGGACGACCGATGAAATATTGAAGGTAAAGGTCTAACCTTTGATTTGGCATACATTTCATCCATGAGCTCGATGGGTGAGAAGTACTCCAAAATTTCACCACCATTTTTGGTTGGCCAGCACTACCTGCCAGGATATCCGGCAGACGACCGAGTGTACTTCGTAACACTAATTAAGACCAATCGGATAAGCATAATTTGGTTCATGAGCTCGATGGGTAATTAGTCTCGTCTCAGAGAGGTTACTAGTCACCCTCCTACACAAAACCCACCAGGATAGGGGTCGGCCGACCAAGTTTTTTCGCATCTTCTAATAGTAAACTATTGCATGAAAACTGAATTATGGATGAGCTCGATTGGTATACGAAATCCTTACCGGCCCCCGATCTATAGGTCTTCATTACTTTGTAAGTACCTCTTGCTGCATTCAGTAAAACGCTAATCTAGAACGATTTAACTTCACCAGTAATATTGACAGCTCTCGCCTGTACCAAAGAAAATATAGGTACCTACACTACGCGAACTTGTACGTAAAGTTAAAAAGGTCTCAGACCTCATGTATCTAATTATGAACAAACATGCGATCTAAGGCTTTCTTATTTACTGGCCGAGGTTAGTATACCATTTTTGTCCTCGACGGAAGCGGAAAGCGGCAACTTCGTTCTGCACAGCGAGCGGGACGAAAGTTGACGCTTTCCAGAAATGGTGAAAAGTATTTTTAAAAAATCTACGTCTAAACTGATACTGAGCAAAGGTACCCGTAATTTAATGTATTTTTCGTACCTACCTAAGAAAAATGATTCCGTGCTTCGGATGGCACGCTAAGCCGTTGGTCCCGGTTACTATCCCTGGTGGTAGTAGTCGTTACATAAAAACCACGTCAGAGGCCGTAAGGCGGTCTGAAAAAACTCTGACACCAGGGCTCTGCCCACTCGATAAGAAGAATGTATTTTTTAATTTCAACTATTTATTGTCTAATTATTTTAGTCGACTAGTTAGTTGGCTCTTGGATCCAGTCTAGAGCGTATCTAGGATGGGAAGCCCAAGGCCATTAAAATAATTTTACAGATTAATACTATTGCGGTTGTGCCACAAATAACAGCGCCAATATGGTTTATTCGACAGTCACCATTTCACCATCAAACTTTTGCTTGTTTGGGCATGCATTACAGTTATTATAAGCTCTTTGTTTTTTATCTTCATCATTATATTTGCACTGGGCCTTTTACTGGTTAGATTTATTTTATTTATTATAGACGGAGATCCGACCGTAAAATTATGCACCTATTCCTTAGGCGAACGAAATGTAATTCTAGTGTATGTTTATACAGGGGTTAATTCAACGCCGCCAAGTTGCCTAAAAAAATCTTGCCGCAAGTGCTTTTTCCATTATAATTTTTGGTATAACTTTTTCCACGTGTTTGTTAGGGAAATGAATGAGGTGCCATCGGAAGGAGACTGGTCTAAAGTACTTTAAAAACTAGGGTTGCCACCTCTCAATCTGCCGCAAGACTAGGGTTGCCAGATTAAAAAATGACACATTTGGACAAGATTTTTCTAGGCAACTTGGCGGCGTTGAATTAACCCTTGTATAAATATACACTAGAATTACATTTCGTTCGCCTAAGGAATAGGTGCATAATTTTACGGTCGGATCTCGGACTATTAGTAGATTTTTTTTAAATGGTTGCATGGACTCAGGAACTTTCGATGAATTAATGAAACACAGCAAAGTAATACCACTTATGGTAGGTTTAGACGATGACAATTTCGCGGCGCCAATTCTGCGGCGCCTCAAAAAAAGCACCGTATATCTAAACACTTTTCGCACGACCATTTTACGGTATGCGAACTTAGCAAGGAAGAAAGCACGCGTCGCTAGTGACCTCCGCCCGCGTCACTCGCATCCCCTTTGCTAATTTTTCGACTCGTGTAAACGCGTCGTGCTAATTCGTTAGCACGGTTTTCTCTAGCAAATCCATTTGCATGCGAACAAATTGGCGCTGGAAATTAGCAGCGTGTACCTAAATGAAAGCGTATTGTGTTTTTTTCGTGCTAAAAAATAGGCGCCGCGAAATTATCATCGTCTATACCTACCATTATGAAATGGCAAGTCGCGAAAATAATTTGGATTTGTCATAACGTCTATGCATTTTTTTTATTTTTGTTCGAACATCATGCAAAAACTACTGGACTAGCCCGCTTTTTATGAATTGCGTTTAAAAGCGTATGAATGGACTAAATTGAAATTTCGTACCTATGTATGTGTGTATGTATTTTAAGTATGTCATTATTTTATAGTGTTAAAAGCTACTGATACTGTTTGTAGTTTTTGATAGGTATACGAAATAGCATAGGCTACTTTTTACTAAACATTTTAAGAGGGATATCGGAGTCCAGTGGCGCCCTCATCACATTAATAAAGATTTCTCAATAAATAAAGCCTAAATTAAAAAAGTGCTCTATTGACAAACTACAAAAGCCTTCAAGCTATTTTCATAGAATACTTTTATAATAAACCTTAAAAGCTTTTGTAGTTTGTCAATTGAGCACTTTTTTAATTTAGGCTTTCTTTATTGAGAAATCTTTATTAATGTGATGAGGGCGCTACTGGACTCCGATAGCCCTCTTAATATTGCGTTTGTTTTTTTTTTTTTTTTTTTTTAAACATCTTGGACAAATGTCACACAAATTATCTAGTCACATTTAAAGTACCAGAATCTAGCCTGGACTTGTATTATGATGACTAGACAACGATATAGAATACATAAATAGATACAAACATCCATGACTCGGGTACAAATATTCATATTCATCATACAAATATTTGCCCCTTACGGGATTCGAACCCGCGACCCTCGGCACGGCAGGCAGATTCACTACCGACTGTGCTACCGGGCCGTCAAGTGTCAACTGTTCAATTCTCTGGTTACTTTTACAGAGAAAAACCATCATGATTGACATATTTTTAGTAACTATTTTTGTCAACTCCACTGTACAAATAATAGACTACATCTTCGGAGTAGTTAGAGTTCATAGCGGAAAACTTTTCTGTTATAAATTTTATAGCACACAAAGTCAAGCTAAATTCTTTACAATGTTCGAATACTACGCCAGCTTTATTATGAGCATATTTATGTTTTTACGTAAGTAACTACATAAGTATTATTTTTTTTTATCGACGTCATACATTTCACAACCAGAGAAATTATTAAGAGGGCTATCGCAGTCCAGTGGCGCCCTCATCACATTAAAAAAGATTTCTCAATAAAGAAAGCCTAAATTAAAAAAGTGCTCAACCGATAAACTACAAAAGCTTTCAAGCCATTGTTATACTATCAGTTTAAAATAACAATGTGCATGACCTCGCTCGCAAATGTGACGTCACTCAATCACACGAACTTCACTCGAGTCATTCAAATTATTGTTTCCTTTGCATAGAGTCTACATTTCTTTGTCAACCGAGTGAAGTTATCCAACGGCCCTTCAAGGTCATGCACATTGTTATTTTAAACTGATAGTACAATACTTTTATAGGTTCTAAACATTCCACTGTTAGACAATTTCGAATAAAAACAAAAGCGGCCGTTTTTTTTTCATCAAAATTTGTACGTTTAAAAACCTATAAAAAACCTTTAAAAGTATTCTATGAAAATAGCTTGAAGGCTTTTGTAGTTTATCTGTTGAGCACTTTTTTAATTAGGTAAGGCTTTCTTTATTGAGAAATCTTTTTTAATGTGATGAGGGCGCCACTGGACTGCGATAGCCCTCTTAACAAAGCTTCACAGTAGGGGGAGTTGGGGCAGATAGATACGATTTTCTTTTTAAGCGAAAAAACAGTGTCATACCAAACGGTAATTAAAAATATAACGATTTGAATGTGTTCAATGTTTATCTAAGTTACACTTTTAGAAATGAATTCATCTTAATAATGTAAGGAAAAAAAGTTATAGCCTTATTTAACAAAACCAGAATTCGTATCAAACTGCCCCATACGCGGGGTACATTGATACACGGTTATAATTATGTAAAATACCATAAATTATGATGTAAAACAAATAATTTTTATATTTTTATACAATTTATTCATAATTGGCACAGAAAAATAAAGAAACAATTCTTATAACGAAAGACATTTAACTCTCCAACAATAAACTATAAATAATTTTTAAGAAAAAGTCTAATAGCAATCAGTCTTCATAAATGTTTATATTTTATTTAACCTAGGAGTTAAAAAGATGTAGTATAGGTACTCAGTCAGGCTATCAGTGTTAAATTTCAGATTTTTTAAGTGAAATGTTGCGTATCAATGTGCCCCATAAGTCGTTGTATAAATGTGCCCCATCACGTAATTTTAAGAAGAAAAAATACCCCCAAAGAAAATTTCCAAGATATACTGAAATTCCACTCTGTTCCAAATTTTTATAAATATTAACATGCCATTTAACGTAAAATGTAGCTAATTACACGAAATCCCATAGGTTAAATCACATTCGAAAGGTGAGGAAAAATTTTACTTCCGATTCTATGAAACGTGTTTTGACTTGTCAAACGCGAACGGCTGACTGAAAGCTGCTACAATTCTGCCGTGTGGTTGGTTGCACTGATACCCTACGTATGTGTGTATCGACGAGCTTCGGCTACGTTCAGTTCAAATTTTATAACCACTGTATCTATGTGCCCCGTGCATCAATGTCCCCCTATTCCCCCTAATAGTAGAAATCTATTACGATACCATGACCCACGTCTCCAAAGTGTTTAGGTAGGTACGTAAGTGTTTCCAAAATGTTTACAAACACTTTGTACCTAAAAACAACCAACGTATGGGTCGTATGCTAAGACGGTCGTTTTATAAAAACGCGTGTCGATGTGTCTTGCGGGGAAGCAGGCGGCAGGGGTCTTCCGGGGAAGTAGGCGGGGGTCGCATTACCAGATCTGAAGTGCGATTTTTGAAAATCATACGAGCGACTTGGCAGTAGAAAATGTCAAAATTACTATGGAGATTATGCATATTTCTACTGCCAAGTCGCTCGTATGATTGTCAAAAATCGCACTTCTGTATGAAGGTATTGGGATTGCCTTGCATTCTTTCTTATACTGTGCTATGGGTCAGTTAAACACAAAGGGCATATAACGCCGTTTTTGTTGCGCGTCTGCTATAGGTATTCGCCGAGGCTCGAACTGATGACTTTTACTTTTATGCTATCAAAACGACAAGTTATTTTTTTAAGCCGCTGTGAACAGCTCTGTGCGTTGGCACAGTAGAAAGAGTATCTATTACTAGATACAGTATGGACACTCCCTTCCTCCCACCTACTTTTTACCTCACCCCAGCCTCACCCCCTCTATCGCCCTCGGCAGTTACCTGTAGCCTAGATTGTCACCATCTAGAATTTATGTTTTCGAAACAAAGAGCATAGGTATAGGTGAAGGATAAAAACTCTTTTTTGAATAGACGGGTGTCAATGCGTTTTATTTACGAAAAAAGAAATAAATGAAAAAAAAATTACTGTCTGGGCTCTAGGCAAACCATAGATATATTATACCTACAGAACAAGATACACAATCAGCGGTTCAAAAATGGCAGACCCAAATGAGGTACTTTACGAATAAAAGTACCTCCTCTTGCCTCAGTACCATAGATAAGCTACTATTTTACCTCAGTACCGCGCTGCCTCTCTGACTGTAAACATACATAATACGACTAAGTTTAATAGTTAAATATCACGTACTAGTATCAACCTACAGCACTCATACTTATTTTGTGTGGCATATCATTTATCTCTGTTCCGGGGTGCGATTTTTGATAGTCTGACGTTCAAATCAGCATTCGAAAAAAAGATGATCGAAAGATCTCCATAGTAATTTTGTCATTTTCTACTGCTTATTTGGACGTGTGACTTTCAAAAATACCACTCCTGTCATCGTCTGATAGATGACATCTTGTTCCTTTTTCATAATGCTGTTTTAAAAATACATATTTTTTTAAAGACATGCAAGAAGTATTTACAACTTTATACCTGGAAAATAAGGTATATGTTCCATTGATACATAGACGAAGAATTTTGAAGTCTAGTGATTTCAATCTCTTTGCAAAAGTTTAAAAAGTATGTGTCAATTCATGGTCAATTCGGACAAAAATTTGCTATGATTTTATATGAGATTGTGCATCTTGTTCTTTTATAATATATCTATGAGGCAAACAAACGGCAGAGATTTTAAAACGCTAACGCTTATTGTCTTAGTTTTGCTCCCCGGCCTATTTTCATTTTGCAAGACACTTCAGGAGTGCGATTTTTGAATCTCATTCGCTGAGTTCAGCAGTTGAAAATGTCAAAATTACTACGAAGATATGCATCTTTCTACTGCTGATTTGTCTTTCAAAAATCATACTTGAGGAGTGCGATTTTTGAAAGTCAAATCAGCTGTAGAAAGATGCGTATCTCCATAGTAATTTTGACATTTACAACTGCTGAACTCAGCCATACTCAGCGAATGAGATTCAAAAATAGCACTCCAGGTGCAAGATGGGCATACATTGTGCGATATACGGCTGTCCAAGCCATTATAAAGATAATTATAGAAGATTCTTCAGATTTCCAAAGGAAGAATCAAGGTTAGTGGTTTTTTTACTTTATGTTTATGTTTATGGTCTTTATTTTACGGTACCAATCTCTTTGATTTTTCCCACTCGTTCATCGACTATGTCACGCGCGCCATCTGCCCGTCACAAGTTGTACCGCACGCAACTTAAGTTGTGGCAGCCCTAAACCCGTTTCGCATGTGCTGACGTCATCTTATCAATTTCATTTTTTTGTATACAGTGTCCGGGCTGTGCCGTTGGCGTAGCAGTATCGCCCCGCTAACGCAACGCCAAAAATAACGCCCGTGCGAATGAGGCCTAAAAATGCTCTCAGTCCATAGAGAAATTACACCCATGATTTTATTCTTGCACACATGTTTCAGTCAATGACAAAGATAATTTTGCGTCAATAGTTTGTTTATATTCTTACCTACTGATCTGTGTTGTTTATAATACAATGATAATACATCTATAGGATTTATGTGCATAAAATCAAACATCTATTAAATCAGTTGATAGAATTTTAATATTATAATGCCATTTAAGTGTTTGCCATCTACAGACAAGTGCTGCTTTTACTTAAAGAATTTGAGACTTGCTTCTCTGTTGATAGGTCTTCATTACTTTGTAAGTACCTCTTGCTGCATTCAGTACAACGCCAATCGTGAGATCCACTGAGTTTCATCTAGAATATGGCATTTTAAGAAATGGACGCCAAACGCCTGAACGTAACAATATACTATATCTGCTCCTCCGAGAAAGCGTCAACTTTCGACCCACTGCGCTATAGGAAGTTGCCGCTTTTCGCCTGCGTCGAGGAGAAAAATAGTGTACTAACCTCGGGCAGTAAATAAATAAGCCTTATATCACATGTCATTGTTGGCCGAGGTGAAGACGACGTCCATACGTAACATTAGCTGTTCCATACTAAACTACAGATACCTATCTACTCGACCCATTACCTACGTATGAAGCAGCTGATTTATTTTTTGCGCTGACAGTTTTGCTCCCATAGTAAAAGTTGTTCAGTTTGATGGGTAGAGTATGTGGTTTAAACTACGAATAAGAATGTATAGAAATGTTAATCAAGTTTAAAAAAATGGCACCAAAAAAGTACACAGTGTTCTAGTTCTTTAAAAACTCTACCTTGCCGCCAAAACTCATACAACTTGTAATTTTTCGAGAGGTGCCAAAAATTATGTTTATTTTGTTTAGAGTTATTCTTCTATAGTTATTCTTATTCGTAGGGTTTAAAGGTTAATGATACTTTTCCTTACACCTTGCATATACAGGGTGTAAGTTACAGCCTAGCAAATACTGAAACGGTGAACTCAGACCATCAAACTGAACAACTTTCACTATGGAGCCTAGCTCAGGAAACGCGAATAAAAATCAGAATTCCCATACATTTTAGTCAGGTAGGTACAGCAGTTTTGTATGGGACAGCTGTTTTTTTTCGGGTTTCCATAGTGAAAGTTGTTCAGTTTGATGGTCTCAGTTCACCGTATTGCTAGGCTGTCACTTACGTATTTTTTTAATTTCAACCATTTATCTAATTATTTTAGTCGGCTAGTTAGTTGGCTCTGGGATCCCATTCTAGAGCGTATCTAGGATGGGATCCCAGAGTCAATAAAATAATTTTACAGATGAATACTTCTTTGACTATACCGCAAATAGTAATACCAAGATGTGAGAATATTCACGAGGGTGACCATATCTCCGTCAAAATTTTGGTTGTTTGGGCATATATTACAGTTATTACAAGCGTATTGTTTTTTTTCGTCACCATTATATTTCTAATGGGCATATTACTGGTTAGATTTATTTTATTTATCAGTTCTTTTTTAAAGTGTAATCTTCTTTAGCGGCATTGTGCGCTTTTTGGGATGGTCAACGTAGAGGTGAACAATAATTTTGATATTGAATTTTTTGTCAGAAATTACAATAGTCAAAGAAAATTACCAACAATAAATACCTAAAAAATATTATGGATTATTAAACATGTTACAGACATTATTGTGCTATTTCAAATCAAATTAAAAGAAAAAATGAATGAATAGGTATCTAACTAGGTAATTGATTTGTGGAGGAAAACATTATAAAACACAAACAAACAAACATTAAACATTATGAGGAAGCCTTGTAGGATTCTCTGTGTTTTATTTACAGTTTGATTTAATATTCTGTGTTTTATTTATCGTCAGTTTTAATATTCCGGTTGTTAAATTATCTGGTTACTTTTACAGAGAAAACCCCTCCTGATTGACATCTTTGTAGTATTTATTTTTATCCACACCGCTGTAGAAACATTATACTACATCTTGGGTGTGATTAGAGTTCATACCGGATGTCTTGTCTGTAAAAAATATTATCGCACAGAAGATCAAGCTAAACGCTATACAATTTTAGAATACTACACTGGCTTTATTTGGAGCGTTTTGTGGCTTTTACGTAAGTACATTTAAGTATTCTTTTTTTTATAGACCATACATTTCACAAATAAAGAAATTACTTATAAAACTTTACAATACAGTAGAAACTAGAAACAAGAACGTGTTAAGTAAGTCTGAAATCAGATTTTTCCTTAGACTACTTATATAAGTGCCGGCCTTGCGGTAGCATTTCCCCTCTGCCACGGTATTAGATCAATTAATCTTCCGCATTTACATTCAATTTTATAACTTATCACTAAACTAGACAGCCTATTATTGCGAAACAATAATTTCGAACTTAGAACGTTTGGGGTTTACACGAGACTACTTTTCATGATTTTGAACATCAAAAATTAGAATCTAAAGTCATAGGGAATAAAATCCAAAGTTGCGGATAACATGTTACCTCGCTCCCCGCAAAAGTGGCAGAAAGTTTGTTAGTAGAATGACACGTGGTTACGCGTCCCTATATAAGTAGTCTAAGGCGGTGTCCTATTGCCATCGCACGCGCGATGGTGCGATGCGATGTGATCGTACTGACGGGTAATTCTCCGAAATTTTACAAATCATTGAAATTTTTCCATAGAAAAATTAGAAAATTTGAAAAATTTCGGAGAATTACCCATCAGTACGATCACATCGCATCGCACCATCGTGCGTGCGATGGCAATAGGACACCGCCTAAGGATTTTTCAGATAACGCCTTTAAAAGCGCTATCAATCGTAGGTATGCCTTGTTTTTTTCTTATACAAATCAGGTTCACAATTCAAGAAATATCTCGCTATAGTAGCATGTAGAGCGTGATGTGGCGATTTTTTGTACATCAGCGCTATTTATTTCATAATGATGTTTTGAGCAGATAACACGTTCTTGTCGCAAGAGAGCGAAATCTACTACGATACCATGACTACATCCAAAGTGCTTGCAAATGTTTCCAAAATGTTTTTAAACACTTTGTACCTAATCACATCCAACGTATGCGTCTAAGCTGAGGAGGTCGTTATACAAAAACAAACCTATAAAATAATAAACCCAGGCCTATGTATAAATGCATTGACTTACCAACTAATTGTGTGTGATTAACAATTCCACACCCATCATTCGAAAAAGTGTAAGCCTTGCTAAACTGCACACTTAAAAAGATAGGTAAACTTACCTATCGATAGGTAAGTGTGCAGGTATAGCAAGGCTCACTTTTTTACTATGAAATTATGTGTGTGGATTAAATTAGTTGGTACAAGTCACTAGCTGCCTACAATAATCAATTTCGTTACAGTTTCAACGCACTTCGTGGTTGTCGTCAACAGCTATGCTAGAAAAATAAAAAATCCTCTGCCGCCCTCTACTGAGACACCCCCTTCTGTGGCGCCCCCTGCTGTGACGCCCCCTGCTGTGACACCCTCTACTGTGACGCCCTCTACTGTGACACCCTCTACTAACGTAAAGGGTGTGGTTGACCCATCCAGGGGCAAGTATCGAGGGAGATAAATGATACAGCAGGTTCGGATTTACACATTAGCCGTACACGCACGTTCGCTCCGCTCAGCTCCCAGCTGTCAAGTTGTCAACTGTCTGCGCGCCCACAACTGTCTATTTATTATCAATACGTCACAAATCCCTAAAGGAGTGCGCAAACCTGGCGACTGCGACGCGGGACGCGGGACGCAAAGCGGGAGCGTTTACGACGTGAAATTCAACCTCCAAACCGGCGCGACTGCGACGCGGGACGTTTGTGGATGAATAGTCATTGAAGCAACACTTCTTTAACTATTGTTATGGTTATGCCATTTTCGTCTAACTAAATTGAACATCTAGAGTACTTTGGTACTTTTTGGTAGTTTTTATTACTTTTTGGAAGTTTCTTGTTCTTTTGTTTTTGTTAGTTTTTAGTTTTTGATAGTTTTAAGTTTTTGTTGTTTTTGCTACCAAAATCTACCAGAAATTACCAAAAACCACCAAAACAATAACAATTTTCCAAAATCTACTAAAAAGAACCGAAAACAACCAAAATCTAGAAAAAACTACCAAAAACGATCCAAATCTATCAAAAAGAACCAAAAACTACCAACAAGAACCAAAATGTACTGAAATTTAAAATTTGTATTTTATTTTGTTACGAGAGCGTAACATTATACACGTCTGACCACTAGACGCGCGCGTCCCGCTCCGCTGACGCCGGCCGCCGTCCCACGCCGGTTTGAGTGACTTGGCGGGACGCCATAAGATCACATGGGCAGCGACTGCCCAGCGCTAGACGCTCCCGCTTCGCAGTCGCTCTACCTAGCTAGTACGCCAACCCGCGATAGCCGTGATATAGCCATATCACGTCTTTTATCTCGTTTGTTCGCGCGTAAACGAGCGAGATAAAAGACGTGATATAGCCGTATCACGGCTATCGCGGGTTGGCGTACAAGCTAGGCTGGTCGTGCGGGTTTGAGCGCTCTTTTAATCATTTTTCCTCGAGAAAGAAGAGTTTTATTTTTATTTTTATTAGTAATTTTTTAGATGATTGTATTTGTTTATGATTTGTTTTGTTATTCACTTATCTATTGACTAAAAAAGAAAATATTTTTAATAATACTTTTGCGTTTCTGTTATTTTAATAGTAAATTAGATAATTATGGTTCCTATGAGAAAAACCCTTTGACTACTTATATCCGGACTGGCCTTGCGGTAGCATTTCCCCTCTGCCACGGTATAAGACAAATTGATCATGTGCATACACCCAATTTTATACCTTATCTTATCACTAAACGAGACAGCCTATAATTGCGGAACAATAATTTTGAACTTAGAACGTTTGGGTTTCACACGAGACTACTTTTCATGATTTTTAACATTCAAAATTAGAATCTAAAGTTATGGGGAATAAAATCTAAAGTTGCGGATTTCATGTTACCTCGCCCCCCGCAAAAAGTGGCAGAAATGTTTGTTAGTAGAATGACACTCGTAAGGGTTGAACCTCATCTGGCAGCACCGCATCGCCTTTTTCTGTCGCTCCATCCTTTTCTGACACTCATGAGACGTTCCTGAGTGACAGAAAAGGATGGAGCGACAGAAAAAGGCGATGCGGTGCTGTCAGATGAGGTTCAACCCTCAAGGGATAGGGACTAGTAAGCTAGTCCCTATACAGGGTGTAACAAAACACCCTAGTAATACTTAAGGTGGTCGGAGAGCTGCGACCGTGGCGCCATCAGTTTTAAATTAATTGTGCCTGAAATACAAACATTTTCATGAATATTTTACGTTCCGCGACAATCGCAACTAAGGGTCCATTTTATAATCCATTATATAATAATTCACACTAAGCATAAAAGCTATGTATTGCAAATGTGCTAAAAGTGGCCACATTGGAGAACATTTAGCACATTTGCAATACATAGCTTTTAGGCTTAGTGTGAATTATTATATTATACAGGGTGGCCGGGGCATTGACGTTCAAACGTAAAATTTAGGTCCGGTATGTCGTGGGTCATCCGAATCACCCCCATGTATGTTCCGCGATTTTTTATAGTTATGATGATTTTTCCGATTTTTTGAGGAAACTCGACATGACCGGCTTAAACAACTTCTAAAAAAAAAAGTGTAAGACTTTTTAGAGATTCTTTTTTTGCAACTTAATCTTCATGAATTGTGCCTTTATTCATAACATCATCAGCATCGTAACTTTGATAAAAGTTATGAAAATATTGGTCTAAAGTTAAAAATTTGCGATCCGTGAATTATGACTTAATTTTCAACTTCAAATTAAAAATCTAAACAGGTGACCTTATGATTTTTTAGCCAATTCCAAAAATGCGCCCAACTCTCAGCTTTCATAATCATAGGGTTCATGTGCGCCCTATTTTTATGTGTCCACCTTATGTAACCACATGAAGCAATAAACTATTATGACTATGACTATGACTATAAATAAAAAGTAGTACCTACTTAATAATTTGGCTAGAATTGATCTTCAAAGACAACAAGGCGGAAAATTCTTAAAATTAAAAATATTTTTTTTTGCCATAATTACCACACCTAAGGCTAAATAATGATTAAAGAATGCTGGAAACCTATCGTGTTGGTGAAATAAGGAAAGTTTTAAGTAAGAAGTAAATAACGAGGGCGCATTTTTGGGATTGGCTAAAAAATCATAAAGTCACCTGTTTAGAGTTTTAATTTAAAGTTGAAAATTGAAGGTCGTAACAGACGGACGCTATAATATACAGCGCAGTATAGCGCTATACTGCGCTCTAGAGTACGTTATAGCGCAGTATAGCGCTATACTGCGCTATAGAGCGCAGTATAGCGCGATACCGCCGAGGTTGAACTCTTCTAACACACGAAACATTACATGAGCACGTCTCGTTCTTGTGTGAGTGAGAGGAGGCTATTTCCATCTGAAAGATACCGGGCAGTATAGCGCAGTATAGCGCTATACTGCACTATACTGCTTGTTATATTACGTTGCATAGATACAGGATGTTCTACAACCGTCCTGATTTATTTAATTAATCAACTTATTTATTGAATAGGCGGACTTATATTACTTACCAGTTTTTATTATAATTTTAAACAACAAAGGTTTATATGACTTAATAGTGTCTCACCAACCAAATGAAACAAAAAAAATCGGCTGTCTCATACATTTGAGTCTAGGAGGCTTTGCAGTTTAGTATGGAACAGCCGATTTTTTCTTTGCGATTGCAGGTTTGATCCCAAAATAAAAGTTGTTCAGTTTGATGGTCTGAACCACCCCTTAAAGTTTCGGAACGGTAAAAAAAAATCATCCGGTAATTTTTTTAATTCTTGTCTTTATTGGGAAATCAAATCAAACAACTAAGTAGGAGGGTCTACTTTTTCATTGTATTTTTTTAAGATAGGTAGACCTTTCACTCGAACCAGTTTTGTCGCGGGTACCTTCGCGTTCATTGGCGGCATACGATTAGATAAAAGGAATCAAACCTCCTGGTTTGATTTTCATCCCACCCCATGAACCCATATTTTAACGCATTTAAGTGAACAGCCTGTATAAATTTGTATTCCTATACGCGCAAGCTAGCTACCGCACTCACGCACACAGACACAAACGGCAAAATTATCGATCTTGATACTTATAATTTTTTTTGTAAGTATTTTGTTTTGCAAAGTAAATTGTTTATTATTTGCTACCTTTGTATTGGTACACTGTACACGTTATACAATTAACCAATGTTCACTATGGAACCAAAATAGTGAAAGTTGTTCAGTTTGATGGTCTGAAGTACTCTGTTTGACAACTGTAAATCATTAAAATTTACACCCTACATAATATTGGTCCAGTTCTTTTCGCGTGACGCTCGAGCACAAACAACAGACTTAAATAAAATCATTGATTTACGAATTAAAATAAGATCAATTATGTTTTAAATGTTTATTTAAGTTAAATTTTAATACCTATCTAAAATGATAAATAAACTACGTTGCTAAACAAAGCACTTGCTTTTGCTCTGGATTTTTTTTTTTAAAGTATCAAGAAGTGGTCTTCCATATGTGGAGTTGACTCTACGGTGGCGTGTGTGCGTGCGGCGTGGCCGAGCCGCTTGTGCTTGCCGCCTGGCTCGCCGACATTATAGTACTAGTGATGTGCCGAGACGACTATTTTTGTAATCGGATATTAATATTAATTTATTCGATAAAAATTTTCTTATTTCTTTGGTAGGTACTCATTGAAAGAAGTATCATATTGGTACCTAGTACTCGAGTCACGAACTCGAATTGATTTGGTACCTACTCGTATTCGAGTCCATTCTGAGCAACCATCAAATTGAGCAACTTTCTCTATGGAGCCAACAAAGAAATCGCGAAAAACAGCAAATGTCATAGAAAATGCCAATAGCTACTCGAACAAAATGTAGGATTATTTTTTTCGCGATTTCAAAGTTAGTACCGTAGTAAAAGTTGTACAGTTTTATGGTCTGAAGCACCCCATAAATGATGTAGGTAACCCATTTAACCATACAGCCACTCTTACTTAATATAGTCGTTTTTCGACAAGAGATGAGAAATTAAAGAGGTATTTTATGTAGGTAAATGCTAACTGTAAGCACTCGAATCAGAGTATTGTAAATCCGAATACTAAATTTCGCATTTTCGAGTGAGTGAGTACTTAGGTATGGTATAAGGTATTCGAATCCGCACTCGAGTCCAACCTGTATCGGCACATCACTAGGGCGTAGTAGGCTAGTCAGTTCATTGAATAGATTGTGAGCATCAAGACGGCGGGATAGTCTTCGATTCAAAATGTATTTCTTTTATCAGTAACATAGTATGTTAGGTAGTTCAGGTACCAGTGTTGGGCAAAATATAATTAACTAATAATTAATTTATTAGAATTTTTTTTCTAATTTACCTTTCTTAAGATGATGACTTATTAGCTTTTATTTTTCTTAATTGAAGTTTATTAAGTTTATTAGAATTAATAAACTTCAATTAACTTTCGGTATGTCAATTTGGTCTTTATTTTATATATCTGACATAGAAAATATTGTTATTAATTAAATTTAATTTAATTAAACAGTATTTATTTGTCTCTTATCAATTATTGAGACAATTATCTCGACATGGTTTTCGATTTAGCCCTCCAAAAAAACATGACACACCGAATTGTTGAAAAGTAATTATATTAATAACTACAATTGTAATTTTTGTTAATTGCAATTACTCAATAACTTTTTTTGGTTATGATTATAATGTATAATAATATAATTAATTATGTTGAAAGTGAAGAATGATTGCGTTAGCCATTTGATGTTTGGTGGTGGATGTTGGGTTGTACGTGGAGTATATTTGTCAATGTGGTGAGTGTAGGGTGGATGTTTGGTACCTAATGGATTTTGGTAACAATCTGTCCAAAAACTGTAAAGTTCAAAATGGCGGCTGGTTTTCTCAAATCTGACATCGGATTCAATCCACGCGGATCTACAGACGGTGGACACTTGGACACCTACCCCACTCCAGGTTTCCGCGTCAGTATGTATTATCTGTGACCCTTGTAAAAGTAATTGTGTGTAATGTAATTGAATTAACAATTAATTGAGTAATTCCAATTACGTAATTTAATTGAATTACGCCCAACACTAGCAGACGGATTTTTAGGCGTTGATTGGACCATTGAACTGGCAAACTTTAAACGAGACCAAAATCGAAATTACAAAAATAAACTGTTGTTCCATACAAAACTGCTGTTCTACCTACTCGACCTAAATGTATGAGACAGGTGCCCACCGTGATACCAAATTTTCAATCGATGATTTTGATCCTGCCATCTTGATGCACACGCGTTATAGCGCTATACTGCGCTCTATAGCGCAGT
The DNA here is from genome assembly GCA_922987775.1 of Agonopterix subpropinquella. Classification (NCBI taxonomy): domain Eukaryota; kingdom Metazoa; phylum Arthropoda; class Insecta; order Lepidoptera; family Depressariidae; genus Agonopterix; species Agonopterix subpropinquella. The sequence continues at coordinate 14,284,698 of OV277716.1, forward strand.
ACTGCGCTTTACCGCGCTATACCGTACTCTATAGCGCAGTATAGCGCTATACTGCGCTGTACTGCGCTGTATATTATAGCGTCCGTCTGTTACGACCTTCAGTCATAATTCAAGGATCGCAAATTTTTAACTTTAGACCATGGGTGGCCAACCTTTTCGGCAGCTGGGCCAAAATTCAGAAATAGAATTTCACACCGGGCCGCACTACTTTTAGTGTCAAATCAGCAGTAGAAAGATGCACGTCTCCATAGTAATATTGAGATTTTCAACTGCTGAGTTCAAAGAATGAGCTTCAAAAATCGCACTCCAGAATCAAAATGTTTTAAAGATAAAAAAATTCATCACAATACTTATATTTATAAAAAAAAAAAAACATTTTTTTTTCAAAAGAATTCAGATAACAAAAACCTTTATTTTTCTAATAAGAAATCTTTTTATTTTCAACAATTTCTTCGAAAATGAAAAAAAAAATCTTTTGTGCTTTGGTTAGCTACATAAAATTTGGTAGTGCGGCCCGGTGTGAAATTCTATTTCTGAATTTTGGCCCAGCTGCCGAAAAGGTTGGCCACCCTTGGTCTAAAGTTAAAAATTTGCGATCCTTGAATTATGACTTAATTTTCAACTTTAAATTAAAACTCTTTACAGGTGACTATTAGTGACGGGTTAAAAATCATAAAGTCACCTGTTTAGATTTTTAATTTGAAGTTGAAAATTAAGTCATAATTCACGGATCGCAAATTTTTAACTTTAGACCAATATTTTCATAGCTTTTATCAAAGTTACGATGCTGATGATGTTATGAATAAAGGCACAATTCATGAAGATTAAGTTGCAAGAAAAGAATCTCTAAAAAGTCTAGCACTTTTTTTTAGAAGTTTAAGCCGGTCATGTCGAGTTTCCTCAAAAAATCTGAAAAATCATCATAACTCGAAAACTATAAAAAATCTTGGAACATACATGGGGGTGATACGGATACCCCACGATATACCGGACCTAAATTTTACGTTTGAACGTCAACTCCTCGGCCACCCTGTAGAAATAAAGTTGTTCAGATTTGCCTTGTTTAGTTAGTCCAATTCGTTCAAGTTGCGAACAATGTAAATTGATCCTTAACTTCTTAAATATAAAGCTTTCTTTCAACCTACTAATTTTCCCTTCAATTTATACAAAAATACATCTCCTAATATGGTGATCTTGTGTTCCCTCACTACCCTTCCAAATGAAAAAGCTATTTTCTCTATTCCCGACATAAACCTCTATTTACTTTTCATTAAAGATGGATTTTGTTTGTACTACTATCCATAATTTTAGTTTCTTAATTAAATAGGCTAACAGCCTGATGCGCAGACTACCTATAGTACAAACTTAGTCAATTAAGCTTTCTTCCCCTGACATAAGATTCATTTTTTGCTAGTGAAATCCTCCTCGCGCCAATTTTCACTCCTTGAATTTTTAAACTTTTCCGCGCAGCGTCCCCAATCTATCTTGCCAACCAATGAGGTCCGCTCTCATTAGAACCTACTATCAACTACGCATGCGTCAGATGTATCAGCTGTTTTCTGCTCGTATTTCCGCCATTTTTTTGCCCTTTTTATGATGCTTGATTTGTATTACCATTTTTAAATAATGAAAGTAATTTTCTAATGAAATATTAGTTAATTATGTCTTAAATATCGAATTCTTCCTCTGTTTTTATAATAATTCGAATTAAATGAATTCCCATCTCTCAAAAAGCTAATTAACATTATTATTTGAGTTTTAAATAAATCTTCTTACTTCCAGTTTTGCTGAATTTTAACAGTAATTATTTTATAATTATGGTTCTTTTGTTTGAAGCAATATATTAAGTTGTGTCTGATGACTAGAGAGTAGCATATTCTTTACTGGTGAAAAAACCAGTACAGTGAGCAAAGACATATATATCTATGACAGTGAGACTTGTTAAGGGGCGTCCGCCCGGTTTTGAGTAACTTTGTAACCATTTTATACATTAACTATGGCACTTTTTAAGCAGAAAACTAAACTGAACAATCTACAGGATATGAGAAGTGATGTGGTTTTTCTCGAAATCTATTTTAATTAATAAAACTGAAGAAAAACGACTCCAAAGTCACCTCTTTTTTTCCAGTTGTAACCGTTTTACTCTTACATTGTTGATCAGAAGAATATGAAAATTTACAATATTCTTCACAATACAATATAAAATGATGTGGTTTTCTTATTTTTTGAAAATTCATATAAAATCATACAGGTTTTCAAAGAAAACGGAAAATTCTGACCGGAGCCGCGCAATTGAAGCGGGACGGCTAATTGCAAAAGTTTGCTTGTAAGAAAGAGAGTCTTGCAGATGGGAGGAGCAGCCTTAACTCCTTGGAGGAGCAGCATAGATATATTATATAAAGATTATATAATATACGAGCTTTTACCCGCGACTTTGTCCGCATAAATTATATGTACCAGATTTTAAGTCAGATGATAAGCTATCAAACAAAAAAAGTTTCATCAAAATCGGTTCAGTAGTTTTTGCGTGATACTCGAACAAACAAACACCCAAACAAACAAACAAACAAACGAACAAACAAACAAACAAACAAACAAACAGACAGACAAAAAATCCAAAAATTGGTGATTTGGAATCAGTGACAGGTAAAAACCATGTCGTAATTTTTTTTTGTAAATATCTTCAATGTACAGACAAAAGACATTGCCCAATCCCGTTTCCCATACAAAACTGGTAAATTTGAATTAGAATTTTATAAGAAATCCCACTGCAGAAAAGGATAGTTTCCATTTCATTGGGAAGCACGGTATTCCTCCTATCCTGTGTATAATTTCAGCTATCATACGATTTGTATTTGTTCTTTAATCATACACACTCGCCAGATGCGAAACGACCCGAAACGAATACACTATCTCACGTGGGCATTGTCTTTTCTGTTACAGTTTTATAATAGTTTAGATCTATGAGGAGCAGGCCATGTTATCATCTGGTAAATATTTACATAGAAATTGTAAAGTATATAAAAAACATTTATTTTCAACCTACATGGCGCTGATTGTTTTTAAAACGCGCTTACGTTGTACTCACGCTATATCCTCTAGTAAAACAAACTACCATTCTAATGTTATGATCTGAAATGGAATGATCTGATCGTAAAATGAAATGGGGAACACAAAAGGGTCAAAATATTACTAAAAAATACACTTAAAATCTTAGCGTAAATCATGTACATTACATTAGTTTTTATTTCACTTCAATACATGCAGTATTTCCGAAGTTATGACGACGAATTTCCGAGTTTACGCGCGCTCACGCTTTGACGTCACACCCCCGCTCAGCCCGCGACCGCGACACAGCGCGGCGCTCGGTCCGGTGCATTTTGTTTCGTTTGTTCGTCAAAAATTCGTTTAATTTCGTTTATACCTAATAGTCTGTTTGTATTTCAAGGAAATAATACTTTTACATTAATTTTATAACCGATTACACTAAAGTAAACCGTGTGGTGTGTAGAATGGATGAAGGTTTTCAAAAAGGTCAGTCGGTCGGACAATCTGCCAAGTGTGGATAGTTTGATGGTGGCACAATATTTTATGAAGTATAAGGATTTTACGGCTGCCGAAATAATAATAATTAATAATAATTTCTTGGACAATGTCACACAAATTATCTAGTCACATTTAAAGTACCAGAATCTAGCCTGGACTTGTATTATGATGACTGGACAACGATATAGAATACGTCATATATACAGGGTGAAATTGATATCATTGGCATCCTTTTAAACTAAGAGTCTACCCATCAAACTGAACAACTTTCACTATGGGAGCAAACCAATCGGAGCAACTAAAAAATCTGCTGTCCCATACTAAACTGCAATGCCTACTCGACTCAAATGTATGCAACAGCTGATTTTTTTTTTGCTTTGATCGGTTTGCTCCCATAGTAAAAGTTGTTCAGTTTGATGGGTAGACTCATAGTTTAAAAGGATGCCAATGATATCAATTTCACCCTGTAGATACAAACATCCATGACTCGGGTACAAATATTCATATTCATCATACAAATATTTGTCCCTTACGGGATTCGAACCCGCGACCCTCGGCACAGCAGGCAGGTTCACTACCGACTGTGCTACCGGGCTGTCAAATTCGCGGAATAAAGATGAAAAGGTGTGTATGTTTTATGTAAGCATTACCTACTGTCGGGTAGGTATTTGATCAAGCTTAAACCTTCCTTAAAGTGTCTGTGTGTGTTTTATTTAGGACCTACATTATGGACAACTATTTAAAAAATCTAGGTAGGTACTCGCAATCGCAATCCACATCTTGCTCGTACGAGGTTGTTTTTGTTGATGATTATTTGTGTTTTATTAGTTTAAAAACATCGAAATGGTCTTCACAGCAGTGCGCTTTAGTTTTAGGCCCTATTGCATCTACTCTTTTTATGGCCGTCATCCACTTCTTTCTCATTTTTGGGTCCTCGGGCACATAAAAAAAGAGTTTATCGGGTGTTTTCACAGTTGAATTGAAACACTGAGGCACAATACAATACTTTTTTCCATTTTCACTGAAGAGAACTCGATGTTTACTGCACAGCAGCGAGCGTACGAGAGCGCGACTGGCGAATGACCGGGGGTGTGACGTCATCGGCTAGTGGGCGCCCGCCCGCGTTTTAAAAAACCTTCGTCCGGAAATACGCAATTTGATCGTTAATATCTCAGCCATTTTTGAAGATATAAAAAAAGTAAAAACACAGTTTTTTTCAGGTTTTTTTCGTAATTTTTTGAAGATTTATTTGACATGTAAAGTGAAAAACGTTTGTCAGACCCATTGGCATGAATAGGGATCCGCTAATTTTTAAAAGTATCGATACTTACTCGATACCAAGTATCGAATCAAAAGTATCGATACCGATAAAAGTATCGACTCAAAAGTATCGATACTACTTGGTATCGAAAAATATTTTTAAAATATTAGAAATTGTGAACATCAAGATAGCGGGATCAAATCTCCGATTCAAAATTTAGCATATGGGGAATTTTGTACTCTATTTGTACTAAATGTACCCTGAGTTTGAACATTTGTACCTTTACCGCCAAGAAAGTACAATCAAAACTATCTGATCCCGCCACCTTGACGTCAAAGTGGCGGGACCATTGGGAAGCATTGCCCACACGTGGACGACAATAACATGGGTAATTAGTACTACATTTGTACTAAAATATACTCGATTTTCAGCCCAGTACAAATTACCGTTTCAAAGATATATAACATAATAACTGGTCCGCCATTCTGACGAATCGTCGAATTGCTTTTTTTATACGAAAATCGTAGTTTATAGAAAATATTATAATGTGGAGAATTAGTACCAGGCAGGTACAAAAACATATATTAATCTCAGCCTTCTATCTCATTTACGTAAATAGTTATAGGAAGATACATTTTCCAATCGAAAAATACAGGGTGTAAGAGACAGGCGGCCAAATACAGAAATTGCGTATAACAGACCATCAAACTGACCAACTATCTCGATGGAACCAACGAAACGTCGAAATCGCAAAGAATTTTCTGTTACAAAGATACATTTATCAAATAAAAATACAGGGTGTAAGGGACAGGCGGCCAAATACTGAAAATCAATCTGACCAACTGTTACTTATATCTTAATGGAACCAACGCAACGTCGGAATCGCAAAAAATCTGCTGTTACCACAGAACATTATAAGAGGGGTTAGAAATGCAAAGTAGCGCTTTTGCTTCAGAGACGGCTGTCGCCACTTGTCTTTCCACTCACGCTGCTACAATTATTGCTCTTGCCCTCTCGCTCGCACCACGCCGCGCGTCTTATGGTGTTATGCAAATCATTGCATAACCTGTGGCGATACGTTACACGCCTACTTTGCACTTCTAACCCCTCTTATAATGTTCTGTGGCTATTTAATTTTCAGTATTTAGCCGCTTGTCTCTTACACGCTGTATTTTTATTTGATAAATGTATCTTTGTAACAGAAGATTCTTTGCAATTTCGACGTTTCGTTGGTTCCATCGAGATAGTTGGTCAGTTTGATAGTCTGTTATACGCAATTTCTGTATTTGGCCGCCTGTCTCTTACACCCTGTATTTTTCGATTGGAAAATGTATCTTCCTATAACTATTTACGTAAATGAGATAGAAGGCTGAGATTAATATATGTTTTTGTACCTGCCTGGTACTAATTCTCCACATTATAATATTTTCTATAAACTACGATTTTCGTATAAAAAAAGCAATTCGACGATTCGTCAGAATGGCGGACCAGTTATTATATTATATATCTTTGAAACGGTAATTTGTACTGGGCTGAAAATCGAGTATATTTTAGTACAAATGTAGTACTAAAAAATTAACAATTCATTTTATAATTCTATAAAATTCTTAAAAATTCATTCATTTTATAATTCTTAAAAAAATCATTTTATATTATCAAAATTAAATGACTAAATATAGGAACTAACAACTAATTACTGAACCCCTAATCTTATAATCATTCATCAAACTTACGAGATTCCTAAAACTTCATAATTGCTAGTATTGCTACTAAATGTATTTATATCTGACGTTATTATTATTATACCTGTCGGAATAGAGTAACTGACATGAGTTGTCAAATGAAACCGTTTTTTGTGCATTTGTCGGCACTTATCGGCACCCTAAAACTTCGAGTTCTGTGTATAATTGTGAATCTAACGTGAAATCGTAGGTAATTTAATGAAATAGTGTTATTATATTTCACAAAATAATCTACGACTTCACTTTAGATTCACTAATTATTCACAGAGCACGAATATTTATTTACCCAGTCGATTGTGCCGACAGGTTCCCAAAAACGGTTCTATTGCCTCGCGTCACGTATCTCTTTCTATTATACAGTGGCGCCGCTAGGTACATCTCGCTCTCTCAGCTGTCAGTTCCTCTATATGATACCTTTATGATCTAGTCACACATGCATTGTTCATTCATCGAGAGGGACGACGCGATACATCGGAGAAGGAAGTACTATCTGCTGACGTTTATCTAACAGTTTAGTGAGGAGACAAAAGTATCGAGTAACTAAGAAAGTATCGATAATTACTAAAATACTCTAATAAAAGTATCGAAGTACAAAAATACTAGGTATCGAACCAAAAGTATCGATACTACTCAAGTAATACCTTTTGCGGATCCCTAGGAATGAAATTATAAATTTTTGGAATCCTATAATCCTTGAGGTTATAGGATGTGCACTCCAGCTACTGTTTTATAATATAACAGACAAAAACACGACACGATACAAATGGGCGTGGCCACACACAACTACACATGCGAACAAATTGGCGCTGGAAATTACTGTGCAAACGAAGAAAGCGTGCCGTGCTTTTTTTTAACCGACTTCAAAAAAGGAGGAGGTTTCTCTGTTCGACCGTATTTATATATATATATATATATATATATTTTTTTTTTTTATGTGTGTTCGCGGATAACTTCGTCGTTTATGAACCGATTTTGATGATTCTTTTTTTGTTGGAAAGAAGATGTCCCGAGGGTGGTACCATGATAAGGAAACCAGGATCTGATGATGGCATCCCAGAGAAATCGAGGGGAACCTTCGAAAATCGTAGTGCCGACTAGTGCGTTTGTAAATTTGAAGCACTCCTATTAAATCGAACTAATGAATTCACCACTGAAAATTGTGAAATAAACAAAATTTTAACATAAAATTAAAACCGCCTTCAAAAAAACTAAAAAGTTAAAAAATAATATTGCAGCCTATGAATTTTTCGTTCGCATCATAAGAACATTAATTTGTTTTATAGAAGTCGGTGTCAAGCCAAGCCAAAAAATGCAAGCCCTGTCGCGAATCGTACCGGCTTGACAGCGACTTCAATAAAACAAATTAATTTTCTTATGATGCGAACGAAAAAGTCATAGGCTGCAATATTATTTTTTAACTTTTTAGTTTTTTTGAAGGCGGTTTTAATTTTTTGTTATCGTGCTAAAAATTAGGCACCGCGAAATTGTCATCGTCTAAACCTACCAATATAAATACAAAAAGTATTGTATTGAGTAAATAAAGTGCACTTCTAAACTATTATAAAACTGTAACAGAAATGTGTCTGTAAATTGAAGATATTTACAAAAAAAATTACGACATGGTTTTTACCTGTCCCTGATTCCAAATCACCAATTTTTGGATTTTTTGTCTGTCGTTTGTTTGTTTATTTGTTTGTTTGTTTGTTTGGGTGTTTGTTTGTTCGAGTATCACGCAAAAACTACTGAACCGATTTTGTTGAAACTTTTTTGTTTGATAGCTTATCATCTGACTTAAAATCTGGTATATAATTTATGCGGACGAAGTCGCGGGTAAAACCTCGTATTTAATGTATTTGTTTTTAACTCGTCTAGACCAAAAAAAATCTTTGACCACAGTATAAGAAAGAGTATCTATTACTAAGTGCAGTACGGACACTCCCTGCCTCCCACCAACTTTTTACCTCACCCCCTCTATTTCCCTCTGATTACATCGGCAGTTAGAATTTATGTTTTCGAAGCAAAAAGAATAATTATAATATATTATACAGGGTGTATTTATGAGATAAGGCAGTAAGAGCAGATACCTTAACCGTTGTAGCTACAGCGAAACGTTAAAAATGAAAAATGAAAATGAAAATCTTTATTGTCACATTTCAAAGCAGTTTCAAAGTTCTTAGGAGACTATCCTTAACTTTTTGAAAAATTTCGTACAGCATTCACCGATTTAAAAAAAAAAATGTACCTTATGAAAAATGTACCTTATTTTCATGTCCGTCTGTCCTACCTATTTAGGGCTGTAACTTTTGAACCGTAATAGCTAGATAGTTGAAATTTTCTCAGATTATGCATTATTACGGATTTGTTAAAAATGTCAAAATGTTAATAATTAAGGGGGGTTCTCAACAAGAAACTAATTTTTATTAACGTTTTTCATCACGCTCTATCGTAAAAACGGTAACACATACAAGCATCAAACTTAGTGTGATTATAGAACATACTCTATTGTACTGTTGTAAATATTCTAACTTATAAAATAAATAATTCCTCTACAGAATAACAACAAATACTAAAAACCGGCCAAGTGTGAGTCGGTGTCGCGCTAAAGGTTCTGGCAAATTTTTTTTTTTCTAAATTAATGATGTTGTGTTCTGTAGTGGTGTGGTACGGAACCCTCGGTGCGCGAGTAGCCCGACTCGCACTTGACCGTTTTTATTTTGTTCTGACAGGTTAGCACCCATAGTAAAAGATGTTCAGTTTGATAGGTAGAGTATGAGGTTTAATGATACTTTTCCTTACATCCTGTATAAAGCAAATACTTTCTGAAACTTCTATGTGTATTTAAAGTTATGAAAAATCTTTTAAAGGTAACTAAGAACTTGTATTATGATAGGTTTAGACGAGGACAATTTCGCGGCGCCTATTTTTTATCACGAAAAAAAGCACGGCACGCTTTCGTTTACATGCTGCTAATTTCCAGCGCCAATTTGTTCGCATGCGAATGGATTTGCTAGAGAAAACCGTGCTAACGATTAGCACGACCCATTTACACGAGTCTAAAAATTAGCAAGGGGGATGCGAGGGACGCGGGCGGAGGTCACTAGCGACGCGTGCTTTTTTCCGTGCCGTAAAATAGTCGTGCGAAAAGTGTTTATACGGTGCTTTTTTTGAGGCGCTGCAGAATTGGCGCCGCGAAATTGTCATCGTCTAAACCTACCATTATCTCAAAACATCAGCGCGATTTAGTTTTATGCACTCTATCTTCTGTCTTTCTTGCACAATTTGTTATTCGTATGTTTAGGAGTTCCGTCCCGCACTTGAGCGTTTGTGGTTGTATGTTGCGTCTCTTTCACGCCAGTAGCAAGGCCCACAACCCTATTCTGCTGTTGAAATGTATTTCCGGTACATCAGACCTTCACTACAAAATTGTATATTCGCTTCATAGCAGATTATTATTGTCAGGATTTTTTTGAATTCGGGTTGAGTAAATCGCTAGAATGCGAATTGGCGATCATTGCGAAGTACGTTGCAGCTGTAACGAAATTAAACTCTAATTTACATCAATGTAAGTCGAAGCACATAAAAAAGGTCCGCACGTTTTATACAGAAGAGACGTGTGACAATGGTGTCGATTCGAACTGTGCCACGACTTACTTAACTTAACTAAATTTATTCCTGTCACTTTCTAAAATAAGATTAAGAAAAGAGACAGAAAACCAAAAACTGACTTAAGTGCTGTCAAAGTGACATTACAAGCCCAAAATATGATGCCATCATAATGTACTAACCCAGTAAATTAAGCTGAAATATACCAATCAGGAGAAGTAATTTCCGGAGTTCTAAAACTTTTTTTAAACGCTCCTTTGGTACGTAATATTCAAGAAAAAAAAAAGTCCTGGTGAGGGGGGGGTGAGCTCGAGGAAGGGGGGGCTCTAAAGGTGACTTTTTTCAGTTTTTTGCTTATTTCTCGAAATCTGCAAGTCGTATCGAAATGTTTTGTATTGAAAAATTAAACCTGACAAAATTTCCTACAAAACAAGTAGTATGCATTTTTGCCACAGGACTTACCCTTTGATGGCTACGGGGCCGAGAAAGTAACAGCATTACAAATATTATGAAATTTGTATGGCGACCCTCATGAAAGTTGATGATAACAACAAAATGATTTCATATTCTTAATCAGCAGCCCGGAAAACCCCCAGATACAAATTTTCAGTCTGTTCGGGGAACCCTTAAGAGCTGCATTGGCTTTTGAAATTTCCATGGCAGCCATCTTGGATATCGCAATTTTGGATTTTTTTCACCGCCAACCAAATCTGACCAAGGTCCTCTATGACAATTGTTCAAGGTCCATAACCCTATCTGTCATAGTTTCCGCGGGCCGTTGACCTCATCCGTCAGGAGTCGACCTTCTGAGGAAGTCGAAATATTATTTTTATCGCCAGGGCATCCTTATGATGATCCCTAAAATTATTTTACTATACGTTGAATGGGAGAAACCCGGTAAACAATTATACGGGTATTTATCTAATATCTATGTGGGGGGTGGGGGGAGGGGGGGTCAACCAGATACCTCCAATTGATCTCTGGGTTCCCCTTACGGTACAAGGATGACATTTGGGGATCATCATATGGATGCCTTGGTGATACAGGGAAAACTTTGACTTCCTCGGAAGGTCGACTCCTGATGGATGAGGTCAACGGCCCGCGGAAACTATGACAGATAGGGTTATGGACCTCGAACAAATGTCATAGAGGACCCTGGTCAGATTTGGTTGGCGGTGAAAAAAATCTAAAATTGCGATATACAAGATGGCTACCATGGAAATTTCAAACGCCAATGCAGCTTTTAAGGGTTCCCCGAACCGACTAAAAATTTGTATCTGGGGGTTTTCGGGGCTGCTGATTAAGAATATGAAATCATTTTGTTTTTATCTTCAACTTTCATGAGGGTCGCCATACAAATTTCATAATTTTTGAAATGCCGTTACTTTCTCGGCCCCGTAGCCCTCAAAGGATAAGTCCTATGACAAAAATGCATACTACTTGTTTTGTAGGAAATTTTGTTAGGTTTAATTTGTCCATACAAAGTATTTCGATACGACTTTTAGATTCCAAGAAATAAGCGAAAAACTGAAAAAAGTCACCTTTAGAGCCCCCCCCCCCCTTCCTCGAGCTCACCCCCCCCCTCACCAGGACTTTTTTTTTTCTTCAATATTACGTACCAAAGGAACGTTTAAAAAAAGTTCCAAAACTCCGGAAATTATTTCTTCTGATTTATCTAATTTTACTGGGTTATACGCCATCTTATTTAAGGCGTTTTTGGGCGTGTACGCACGGCGACAGATCAACCTACCCATAGTTCGACCTTATGTCCATGAACATAGAGTTCAACTATGGGTAGGTTGATCTGTCGCCGTGTGTACACTTTGACAGCACTAAAGTCAGTTGGTTTTCTGTCTCTTTTCTTAATCTTATTTTAGAGAGTGACAGGAATAAATTTAGTTAAATTTAGTTTAAGATAAAAAAAGAATTTGTGTGGGATCGGAAAGTTCGTGTTGAAAATGGGCTTGAAATAGAAAAAACAAAAAATTATAACATATTTTTTTATTTTTCTAAGGTATTCTAATACAATGTTGAGTTTTACTTCTTCATAATACCTCTCGAATGAAATTGGAATTTTTGGTTTTTTAAATAATCTTGTTTTTTAACAGTATTTCTTAGTATCTAACTATTAATATTGCATTGATTTTTACAAGCGAGATGCATTATACAATTATACAGAATAAATAGTAGGAAAAAATTAGTTGTTTTTCATGTTTTTACTTCAATTGATGTTGAAAACGATTGACCTTTTCTTTTATAAATGAAATCTCTCGTGAACCTTGCTACAACTACACATAAAAAGGCAGTTTTAGCAATGTTTCTAGCAAACTCAGAAAACGATATCCTAAGTTATTTTATTTATTTATTTATTTAATAGGTACCTACACTAACAGCTTAAAGTATTTCGTAGTAAGTTGTTTGAAAAGCATGATCAGAAAAATAAAAAACAGCTTAGAGGCGGCACTACTATCAATAAATTTTTTCTACAAGACTCATCCGATACTTTTCATTTTTCTGATCCAATCAGATCAATCGAAAGATTTTCGCTTCAATTTGCTTGGTAAAGTGATTTATATGCATCTCGCGAATGTGAGAGTATTGCTTATTTTATTGTAAAAACTAAGAGTATTTGGTAATGGCACGAAGATCACAGATACCAAGTCAGGCTTCAGCGTTTTGTTTACTTTCGTCTGCGAGCCTGTGGACAAACAAAAAGCAATTTAATCAATATTTTTTAAAGATGAAATGTGCTGTTTATATAGAAGAGACGTGTGGCGGTGATGGATAGTCAAAGTAACACCAATATAAACCTTATGGTAGGGTTAGACGATGACAATTTCGCGGCGCCAATTCTGCGGCGCCTCAAAAAAAGTACCGTATAAACACTTTTCGCACGACTATTTTACGGCACGGAAAAAAGCACGCGTCGCTAGTGACCTCCGCCCGCGTCCCTCGCATCCCCCTTGCTAAATTTTAGACTCGTGTAAACGCATCATGCTAATCGTTAGCACGGTTTACTCTAGCAAATCCATTCGCATGCGAACAAATTGGCGCTGGAAATTAGCAGCGTGTAAACGAAAGCGTGCCGTGCTTTTTTTTCGTGCTAAAAAATAGGCGCCGCGAAATTGTCATCATCTAAACCTACCATTATAGTACGTAGCCACCAGGCGACGTTCGCCTGGAGGCGCGGACGTAATTCTCCAAACGACGCTATGCTACGTACTATAAGGTTCATATTGGTGTTACTTTGACTATCTGGCACCGCCACACGTCTCTTCTGTATAAACCGTGCTTTAGGTGTATGTGTAGTTTGTTTTATTACTTTAAAGGGTGATTGTACTCTTTATACTAAACGACTTTCCCAAAAACTGAAAAACCGACGAATTTCCCCGAGGTTCCTCCCAAGGAACAAAAAAAATTTCGCAAAGTGCACTCGCATCGATCATCAAAAACTTGAAGCATTTATATTATATCCTCGGCTTCATCTACACTTTCCATCAGGTGAGCTGAAGCCAAGCGCAAACCCATTATGAATAAAAAAAAGTTATGTTAACATTTTTTAAATTATCTTTTCCCACTTTTTTTTAAGGAACATTATTTTGAAAGTTTGATATAGCTTAGAGTAGGTAACTAATAAGTATACTACATACGGTATAGATTGGCACAGCTATGTGGTTCCAATACTGTTGTAGTTTTATCTCTTTGATAAAATGCACTGTCAATATTTAAAAATTATTTTCTTTTGTACAAAGAACGTTTTCCCTTGTCACGTCACTTCTAATAAAAATTCTCACAACAGAAACATTAAACTTGTTATTTAATAGATTTCTCAACACGTTATCAGCACGAAGCTCTTTTAAAAGTGAATAATAAGTTGTGTATTTATATACTGTTATTGTGAGTGAAGTCTAAAATTAATTTCACCATTTAAAAGTGAAAATTTTCTGAAAACTTCGAGATGTCAGATAAAGGATCGAAATCAAATCTTCGTTCCCTTGCTGGAATACTTTTAAAAGGTAGGCAAGACTATCCGATATGGAAGTTTAAGATGAAGATGTACCTAGTACATGAAGGTCTGTGGAATAGCGTCAGTGGCTACCCAGAAAATGACTCGACTCCCGTTGAAGATAAGAAAAGGGATGACGAGATTACTTTAGCAAAGATTTGCTTAACCTTGGACGGACCAGCAATATACACGTAAGAAACAGTACGTCGGCAAAAGAGGCGTGGGACACATTAGCGGCGGCTTACGCAGAAAAGTCGATGGGTCGTCGTTTAGCCCTTGAACGCAAGCTCTACATGTACACTCTGGTTGATTTTGAAAATATAGAGATGTACATAAATGCCGTGATGTCCACTGTCCAAGACTTGGCTGATATAGGCAAGGTTATAGAAGATGCCTCTGTCGCAGCCATTCTTTTAGGCGGTTTGACGCCGCGCTTCGATCCTCTGATAATGGCATTAGAGAACTCTACGAGTGCCATCACAAGTGAGCTCGTAAAAACGAAACTTTTAACGGAGTTATCGAGATCAACTGTAAACGATGAAGGTTCCAATTCAGACACGGCTTTGCGCGTGCAGATTAAGAAAAATAGCAAAAAACGAGGAGTGGTTTGCTATAATTGCAAGAAGCCTGGACACGTCAAACCGGACTGTCCACTCAACAGAAAGTCCAAAGACGATGGCTCTAGCAAGGACATAAATAAACTCGAGAGTTTATTTGGCGCATTGAACGCAGCTTCTGAAGAAATCTCATCTGACAAATGGTACGTAGACTCTGGAGCCAGTGCCCATATGTCTGGAAGATCAGATTGGTTAGTGAATTATAAAGAATTTACAACTGGTCAGATAAAGATCGCAAATGGAGACATATTGTCAAGTGCAGGTATAGGTAATGTTCCTATTTCTAATAACTTTAAAACGGAAAGTGACTGTAATGTTACGAAGATTTCAAATGTAGTGTTTGTTCCTAATTTAAATACTAATCTGATTTCTGTTAAGAAAGCTACTGAAAATGGATTTAGTGTTGTTTTTGATACGAAAGGTTGTACATTTTATAATTCTGCAAATTTTACTTGTACAGGTGATGCAGTTTTACATGGATCCTGTTATGGTGGATTGTATTCGCTGGATTGTACAGTGAGTCCCCCAAAACCCTTATCAGCGTTCGAAGTACAAAGTGATGTAACAAGTTTTCGTTTATGGCATAAACGACTTGGTCACTTATGCCGTATAGGATTAGACAAACTTAAAAAGGATAATCTAGGCGTAGTGTACACTGAAGTTGATAAAGATCCTTGCGTCGCGTGCATAGAAGGTAAGCAGGCTAAAAAGCCTTTCAAACCTGTATCGCACAAAAAGGCAACATCTAAATTGGAGCTTATACATTCTGATCTATGTGGTCCGATGTCTGAAAATTCTTTTCAAGGAAATAAATACGCTTTGACTTTTATAGACGATTTTAGTCGCATGATTTTTATATACTTTATATCATCTAAGGATGAGGTTTTTAGTAGGTTTTGCATGTTTAAGTCGATGGTCGAGAGACAAACGGGCTTGAAGGTTAAAACTTTGCGATCCGATAATGGAACTGAGTATGTAAATAGAGAGTTTTCTGAATACTTAGGCAAAGAAGGTATCAAGCACCAAACCACAGTGCCCTATAATGCACAACAGAATGGTGTTTCTGAGAGAACGTTTCGATCCATAGTCGAAAAGGGTCGTTGTATGCTGTCAGACAGTTCTCTTTCAAAAGGTTATTGGCAAGATGCTGTTGAAACGGCCGTGTTCTTAAAAAACAGATGTCCGCACCGAGCTCTCGACGGGAAGACGCCGTATGAATTATGGCATGATAAAAAACCAAACCTGACTCATTTAAAAGTCTTTGGCTGTCGCGCGATGGTGAAGATTCCTGATCCACTGAGAAAGAAGTTGGATCCAAAAGCCGCGCAGTATATTTTTGTCGGATATTCAGACGATCGACAAAGTTATTTGTTTCGCGAACCAAGTAATCCAAGGAGGTTAGTAAAAGGTCGAGATGTGGTGTTCTTTGAAGACCATTTCACTGATTTAAAGGAAAAAACCACACATCAACCAGTTACTTTGACCGACAACAATGAATCTATTTTTGAATTGGTTCATAGAAATGAGGAAAAACCGATACCGTCAATTGCTTCGTCTTCAAAAGAGGAGGCGAATGACTTGGAGGCAGTTGTAGATCAAGTTCACAATACTTCAGAATTCATTAGCGCTGATGACGCTTCTGATGAGGAAGTTGTAACCGAACAGATTGTGGTAGAGCCTGAAGAACGGTATCCACTTCGAAATAGGCTAAATAAGACTAATCAAAATACGTTTGACTGCAATGCTGCTATGAGTAGTGAACCTGATGAGCCCCAAAGCTATGCTGAAGCTATCAAAGCAGAAGATAGTACAAGCTGGCAGTCTGCTATGCAAGATGAGTTCAACTCATTGAATAAAAACAAGACATGGGTGTTAGTTGAAAGACCAAACAAGAAGGTTGTACCATGTAAATGGGTCTATAAAATTAAAAAGGATGCCGAAGGTAGAGTGGTGAAGTACAAGGCAAGGCTTGTTGCCAAAGGATTTAGTCAAGTTTCAGGAGTTGATTACTATGAAACGTTTTCACCAGTTGTTCGAAATTCATCTCTGCGTACACTTATTGCTTTAGCGGCAGAAATGGATTTGAAAATGCGACACTTGGACGTCGATACAGCGTTCCTGAATGGTGACCTAGAAGAAGAAGTCTACATGCAGCAACCTCAAGGTTTTATAAAACAAGGCGAAGAACATAAAGTTTGCTTATTGAAAAAATCGCTCTATGGTTTAAAGCAAGCAGCTCGAGCTTGGAATATTAAATTAAACCAAACCTTGTCTTCTATAGGTTTTAAACGAACTTCTTCGGAGTCATGCGTTTATTTAAAAAAGTTTGGTGACGAAACCGTCATCCTGGCAGTTTATGTCGATGACATTTGTATCTTTTATAAAAAAGAGACGTCTTTTGACACTGTCAAGACAGAATTGCAAAAGCATTTCTCATTGAAAGATTTGGGAAAATTAGATTATTTTCTAGGTTTGAATGTGAAAAGAACGGACGACAAAATATGCGTCAGCCAAAAGACGTACATACAAACAGTTCTAACACGTTTCAATATGCAAGACTGTAAGCATATGTCCACTCCACTGGAAAATAATAAATATGAAAAGGGTAAAGAATCAGATGAATCCTATCCTTACCAAAGCCTAATAGGTTCCCTAATGTTCCTTGCGGTAAATACTAGACCGGATATAGCTTATGCTACGAGCTATTTAAGCCAATTTAATAATTGTTTCGAAAGGAAACATTGGTTGGCTGCTAAAAGGATTTTACAGTATCTTAAAGGTACAATAGATTACTGTATTTCTTACAGGAAGACAGGTGCCTACTTGTGTGGATACACAGATGCAGATTGGGCGAATTGCACATTTGACAGGCGATCGTATACTGGATATTACTTTACGCTCGCAGGTGGACCCGTTAGTTGGGAATGTAAGAAGCAACCCACGGTAGCATTATCTTCGACTGAAGCCGAATATATGGCATTAGCTAGCGCTGCTAAAGAAGCTATATTTCTTAGAAGGTTAGTGTTTGAAGTTAGTGGTAACGCTGATAAGGTTGTACTTTTTAATGATAGCCAGAGTGCGCAGAAAATAGCGCTCAATCCAATCCACCATAATAGGACAAAACACATTGACACCAAATTTCATTTTATACGTGAAAAAATTAACGTTGGTGTTATCAATGTTAAGTATCAACAGTCAGATCAGATGGCAGCTGATGTGTTAACTAAGCCCCTAAGGCGTACAGCTCACCTAAGATGTATTATAGGTATGGGCTTAACTAATACTTGATTTTTATTACGCTGTTTTGTTTATTGTTCTTTGTTGTGCTTTTTATTGTTCTTTGTAAGTTTTGGTGTATGTTCCGTTCATTTATGTTTATTTCCATTGAGGGGAGGGTGTTGTAGTTTTATCTCTTTGATAAAATGCACTGTCAATATTTAAAAATTATTTTCTTTTGTACAAAGAACGTTTTCCCTTGTCACGTCACTTCTAATAAAAATTCTCACAACAGAAACATTAAACTTGTTATTTAATAGATTTCTCAACAAATACTACGTACGATATAGATTGGCCCGATTCAGTGGCGCCATCGAGCGATCC
This sequence comes from Agonopterix subpropinquella, assembly GCA_922987775.1. Classification (NCBI taxonomy): domain Eukaryota; kingdom Metazoa; phylum Arthropoda; class Insecta; order Lepidoptera; family Depressariidae; genus Agonopterix; species Agonopterix subpropinquella. Next base: position 14,303,073 of record OV277716.1, read on the forward strand.
CCAGGTAAATTATTAAAATAACGCTCATTTGATCGATTATGTACGTGCCTAAAGGACACAGAAACGGCAGAACAGAGGCACTAGCTGCTTTATAATTTATCGTATTGTGACCTGGAGTGAAATTTTTGAAAGTCACCGGTTGAGTAAAACAGCGGATATTCACCGATTTCCCAAAGTTCGCATTTCTGAATCTCACCTGTGACTAAAATTTCTAACCCATGAGTTCAATACGAGTGCCCCTTCCCATTCGTAGAACTCACGGGTATGAGAAGGTTTTGTATGAGATTCAAAAACCGTTCAAGCTCACCGGTGACATTAAAAAATCGTAATAACACCCCGGTTTTTGCGTCGGCGGGTTAAAAAGAACTGCATCCAGACGGGCATCTGGCGAGGCGACTTCAAACATAGTCACTATCTCCAATGGCCATGTGCCTACACCGTATAGAGTGAGTCACTACATTCGATCCTGCCTTTGATCTTAGCGGTTTCCCGTTCCATCAGATTAACTGCTTTATCGTGTGGGCAGCAAGCCCTGGTGTTAGAGTTTTTCAGACCGCCTTACGGCTTCTGACGTGGTTTTTATATAAATAGATATTGAATCTGAACTCACCACTTCTTTCCTTTGCTCGTTGAAACAGATCGAGCGAACCCTGAATGGATCGACGTATGCGCACGTACAGCTCTGCACTATCGTTTCTCCTAACAGCTTGTTGGTGATGGCCACGGTCGAGGTCTGGAGGAACTGCTTCCTCTGACCAGGGTTCAGGGCGAAGAAGTTGTTGGCTGAGAGGACGAGGCCGTCGGTCTGGAAGTAAAAGTGGATTTTTAATGTTATTGCTTTGGTAGTTGAGTTGGGATTTGTTTGACGGATTTTTGGTCTTTCCGAGTTTGTTGTACGATGCACGTACATCACGTATTATCTGGGTCAATCGCTAGATCGGTAATTCGGCAACATAGCAACGATTTAAGACATTGGACGCTGACACTACGCGGCCCCAATAAAAGTGCATCGTACATAGAGCGCTCAACATTACCTTATATGTAACCAATTAAGATCAGTGTTCGAATATACGTGGATACAACAGCAACTCTCAGCCGTTTCATTTCCTTCGGCCGTATCCGACTTCGTCACTCAAGCATATAGCAAATCATAAAGATATCATTATCCACAGCATTACCTTTAGCATATCATTGTGAGGACAAAGCTTGTGATTTTCCAGACTCTGTATTAAACTTTGCATTATAGTTAATGGTTTGAAATAGTCAAATGGATGTTTAATTGTATAGCAATGCGTAGTTTTTCTTCGTAACGCAATCACAAGGATGACAAAATGGAATTTGATGATCCTCAGAAATGTTTCGAAGAAGTTTCTGATTGTTCTTATCATGACACACTGTATCAATAGAAAGCAGAGCAGAGATCACTGCTACAAATTCTACAATAATAAACCCTACGACGGTCTAGGCACCTCTCCGTAATTATCAGAAAAACTACTTACAGATTCAACAAAGTCGATGCAGGAGTCGTGTTCTTCGACTTCAAGAGTTGACCTCAGAGCTTGCGCGTCCTTGCCTTGCTTCTTGTCTCCCAGCATGAGGACTGAGTCTTGCGTGTAACCTGCAGAAAATAAATAATTAATCAGACAACTTCGTTATGCCGAAGCTGTTATAACCCTTTGTCTAGGAATGGGATTGTGTACGCTTTTTGTAGCGGACAAGGTCCACCACCAATTCTCACTGCAACTCTCATAAACTAGGGTCAAAAGCTGCGACCAGTCGCAACACTAGACAATGAACTCCAGTTAGTCCGGGGGATGACTCTGATCAGACTTGGGCCATAGGTGATATGGATTTTTGTTAACGAATTTCTCTTGACCACCCTCCTAGGAGAGAGACCCAAGGAGAAAGACCCAACAGGCAGTAATTTATTCACGGAGTGTCTTGAAAAAAATTATTGGCGCACAGAGACTTGCTCACTGGACTTCACTGCTTAGTTTTACAAATGATCTTCGCTGTTTCTTTCTTTCTTATCGTGTGGGCAGCAAGCCCTGGTGTCAGAGATTTTTTCAGACCGCCTTTCGGCCTCTGACGTGGTTTTTATGTAACGACTACTACCACCAGAGATAGTAGCCGGGACCAACGGCTTAACGTGCCATCCGGATTCAATGATTCAACCTGCAATGTCCTAACCAACTGGGGAAAACGCACAAAGTAACATATAACTAAGTGTCCCTCGTGGGAATCGAACCCATGACCTCCGCGTCGAGAGCCAAGCTCTTAACCATTAGACCACGGAGGCAGTCGCTGTTGATCCTGGTTGATAAAAGAGTTACAGCGGTGGAAATGGGTATTTGACTACATTCAATATATTTTATTTTTATCTACTGAATAAAAAAAGGGTTAGAAAATAACGCTAAAGTCCAATTTTCATTGAGTTTTTAGCTTGAATACATTTTTAATAACAAGATAAACTATAAAAAGTAATGAAAATGTTGATAACGTCACAACTCAATATTTAGTACAAATTTTCATACAAAGCTCATGTTTTGACGTCCGATAAAGAGTAGCTGATTTGACTAGTTGTCAAGTAGCCAATTATTCAAGATATTTTGTTTTGAAGTGTACTCACCAACAATTTGACTGGGATTCTTGCCGGATCCGACCTTAAGTTCAGGAGTGACGGTGATGAGAGTGTGAGAGTATGCCATCTGTTCGAACCAGGTGTTGTAGGCCAAGGAGCGGAGGACTTCCAACTGCAAAATAGAAGAGGGAATCAGACTTTGTCATAGAACGTAGAATTTGTCACAATTTGTCATAATTTTTCGTGTAGCTGTCACTGCAGCTACACGAAAAATTATGACCAATAAAATAGCTACGATCGTGATTTTATCTGAATTCTCGACATTACTTTTTGGAGCAATGAAACCAACCGGTTAAACATTTTAGGGTTGAACCTCATCTGGCAGCACCGCATCGCCTTTTTCTGTCGCTCCATCCTTTTCTGTCACTTAGGAACGTCATTTGCTAGAGCAAATAAGGTAGATGGAACGTGATCGCGCGCGGCGTGCTGCGGCGTGCGGTCGCGTTCCGTTCACCTTATTTGCTCTAGCAAACAAATGACGTTCCTAAGTGACAGAAAAGGATGGAGTGACAGAAAAAAGAGGAAAAAGGCGATGCAGTGCTGTCAGGTGAGGTTCAACCCTTATACTATAATATACAGGGTGTTAGGGTAAACAGTTGCATTACTTTAAGGGGCGATTGTACCCATGATACTGAACAACTTTCCCAAAGAAACCTATAGGAAATTAGAAAAAAAAATTTGACTTCCCATTCCCATACTAAATGCAATCAGCTGATTGAAGTTTTGTATGAATAGTCGTTTTTTTTTTGCAAATTTCCTAAATAGGTTTCTTCAGGAAAATTGTTCAGCATCATGGGTACAATTAGCACAACTGTTTACCCTAACACCCTGTAGTCCATTAGAGTATGTGTTTGTTTTGGTATTGACTTCTTAGTGGTTGCTTTCGTCTCCATAAAAAGAAAAGACAATTCATCTGAATGAATCTGCATCAGGATTAATGGATGTCATTCATAATAGACATGTTTAAACCTTGAACTCCCGCGGACGCCATATCGACTGTCGCCCATTGTTTATCAATTGTTATTTTAAAGCTAGGATGCGAGTGGTTAAAATATACCAACCAGAAGGAACTGTCCATGGCAACGAGAGCCTACGACGTTGATTGTGTGCTTAACTGCACCAGGGCGAAGAGGCAGGTCCATGAGGGACTGGTATCCAGCAACGACGTTGGTAAGACCTGCACAGAGAAGAAACGGATTTCAATACGAGGTGGATAAAGCTTGGTTCATTATTTTGTGGCATCTATTAAACTATCCAACCTATCCAACTAAAATGTAATTCTTTCTTAGAAATATAATTATATTATCTGGTGGCCATAATATTTTTGTATTAATTTCTGCCAATAATACGTCGTAGTCCATATTTCCCTGTCATTCATGTTCCTTTGTATACAAAAGGGTGACGATCACTCAATATGTTTTTTAAACCATATTGTTTTTAAAACTGATTATCGCATTCAGAGCTGTTCATTAACTTACCAAGACCGTTTCTGATGGAGTCGACAATGTCGGCTAAGATTTTCTGGGTGTTGTCGATTTGAGGGAAGGTGGTCTTGATGGTTGGCGTGTGCTGGTAGCGGCTTTCGTCCACAAACTGTACCTTGGGGCTCCTCAGTTTCACTGTAATAGAAAAGTTTTATTTATCTAATATTTTTACTAAGGAAGATGTTTCCAAAATTCGTGGCATAGCAGTTCAATAAACTCCAAGATATGTTTATGACTCTGGATATTCACAAAAAATCTCGTAAGCTTTCGAAGTAGAATCATACGATAATGCGCCGCCAATTTAGTAGCTTCATATTTGGAAACATTAAAAATCCAGAAAATCTTTATTCTTGTCACCAAGAGCAACTTTTTCTTCACAATTCTTTAGAACATGTTTAAATGAATATTACAAACTTACAGTCAGTATCATAAACGATGGGGTAAGGCATCTTAGATGTGATGCCCACCAGGTAGACCTTGATGTCGTTGATGTGCTTGCTCTTTAGGGTGTCCACTAGTTGAGATAGCAGGGGCACGGCCAGGTCCTTGTAATTATTGCTGTTGTCCTGTGGAAACAGTAAAAGCATAAGCATATTATGCTCACGACAGAGTCAGAGATATTCGGAAACCTCAAAACATCCATGTTTCTGTGGAAACTAAAAGCCTATGCCTAAAAATGGCACCTTTTTTCTTTTTATAGTGCGGCCATCAATCAAACTTGAATATTATAGTTCAGAATAAAGTTAAAAACAAGACTTGTTATTACAAATATCTCGAAACTCAGTCCGGACTGAGATATAAAGGCTTGTAGTGCTCGTAATGGTAATATTTTCAACTTCAAGCCTTTATAATTATCTCCGTCCGGACTAAGTTTAGGGATATACATGTTAAAAGCCGTGGTGGTCCAGTGGCGAGTAACCTTGCCTGCCGTGCAGGAGGCGATGGTTCGATCCCCGTCCAGGCCGACTCGTACCAATGAGTTTTTCGGAATTTATGTACGATTTGTAACACCACTGGCTTTTCGGTGAAGGAAAACATCGTGAGGAAACCTGCATGCTTCAATTTCAAGGCATGTATCGTACCTACTGTCCATTACAAGTGGCGACGGGCTCACTCCCCGTCACACTGGACAGAGTTTCGGTACTAGTGAAACGTGGATGCTCTGAAGTTTCAGAATATCTCTGACTACCCCCTCGGGGAATAAAGTCGTGAGCATATGCTATGCTATGCTATGCTATGCTATGCTATGCTATGCTATGCTATGGTATGTTAATTAGTTTTGTTCGTTACTTTATTCTGAAATAAAATATTCATGTTTGGTTGCTGGCCGCGCCAAACGGCGAACAACGGCGCCAACGGCGAAAAAATAGGGCGCCAACCTTACATACGAAATCCGCATTGTCTTTTCTTATAATGCACATTGAGACTTGCACTTTAGTTTGAGATGCTAATTGACGATTTGGGATTACAAAGATCTTTAGGTATTGCATTACTTGAGATGAAATTACTAATACTAAATTAAACTGACCTTGGTAGTCTCAACAGCAACAACGATGTCAGCTTGTTTGTTCGGCAACTTCAGCTCGTAAGTGTCTCCGACGTTCTTAGGCTTGTCGGTGTCAGTACACTGGACGCACTCCTCGGGAAGGATCGCTGGTAGAAGACCAGTGACAGCGAGAGCAGCGTAACCTCGTCCAAGGTCGCAGGCTTGATGGAGAGCGTCAGCTGCGTCACCAGAGCAGGCGTGGATGCAGGCTTGTCTGTAAGTTCATTTACTTTTTAATATTGGAGATCAGTTGAAAAGAAAATATAGAATTTATGATATTGCTCTCACCACTATTTTATGGGAGGAGGTACAGATTACAGCAACATTAAAATTCTGACTATACTATCTCCTTATTCAAGTTTTTTTACTTCTAAAGGTTGAGTAATTTGTCTTGCATGTCCTTAATCAACGGTTAAGGATGATACGAACTTATACTTTTCTTAATTTATCATTGTGGAGTCAGGTGCCTCAAGGTAGATCAGTTGCTGTCAAGCTGGCCTAATTTGATAGTCAGTCGGATGTACCCTCTCGAGGGGGGAAAAACAAGCAGGTAATATACAAATTATACTCACGCCACTATCCCACAGGGGTAGGCAGAGTCTAGCTGACTAGGGCTTGCGACACACCACGATTCAGACATAGGTACTTCTTTCGTAATTAATTGAATCAGGCATTTCTTTGTGTCTCATCAACTTTCATACTTCTTCTCCATGTACCTCCATCGGTTGAGCTAAAAGTGTTTTCCCATCTTACCTGAACGGAGTAACATCCAACATAAGAGCCAGAGGCCTCAGAGGTGAGGAACTGCCGAAGACCGTCTCGCATGCTGGAGGCAGCGCCATGTGCATCTGGTGGTGGTTGTGCTCGGGAGTCTTGACCTGCGCGCAGCTACTGGCGAGACGGTATGAGTTGCCGAATTCGCTCTCAGAGTTGGTGATCTGTTGGAGATACAGAAGGATTCGTGACTGGCGTTCTATTTAATTACGATCTCATGTAGTGAGATGGGGTTATGTACTCATTGTGTTGCTTATCTTGGTTTTTACCGAGGTAACAGAATATGCTTAATGAATCACTGTATTTACCTTTCCATTGGGCATTCTGAAGTCATCGTAGGGTTCGTTGTTGCCATCTCCTAGAAGACCACGCAACTTGCCGAGGTAGAAGCCATTCGCTTCGATGTAGCACACCTGTTGAACAATTTATAGGTTAATATCCAAATGCATTTAGCAGGCATCAACAATATCAGCTTCTTCAATTAACAATCATTGAAAAATTTGAGTAACGGCGTATTGAAAGAAGAAAGAAGTTAGTGCTGAGAAATTTTTGGCAGTGTAGGAATTTCTTGAGTAGAACAATAAAATTCTACCCAGTGATGAAGGATAGAAAAGAGTTGCAGGACCAAGGCTAACAATATAACCCTCACCAGTAAAGGAGAGTTACAAAATGAAGAGCAGAAAGTAAAACTGTTTAACAATGTCAGTGTGTCGATAAAACATAACTTTGAAACTTAGACGATGTTTTGGTGGATGCTTACCTCAAGTTTCGAAGTACAGAAGACCATGAGACCGTATTTGGAGCCAACTCCGATACGTCCATTAGTTTCCCTGAATGCGAAGACGTCTTTCTCAATGACTGGGTAGCCATGGACAGCGCCGTTGAGGGCAACCTGATGGAAACAGTTAGAGAAAATTAGAGATTATTAACGAGTTTTATGGTAGTCGATGAGTGCGAGTGTGGAAGGTTTTGTTGCAAAAAATGTGTATTACAAGAGAATCCACTCTATAATGACAATAGAAGTAATGACACAAAATATCAACTGACCGATCTAGTATAAACGGTTACGAATATTACCTGTCCATTCTCCTTAAGTTCAATAGTGGTTCCGCACTGGTCTTCCAAGATGAGGGCCTTAGGAGCGCCATTCTGGAGCTGCAAGATCAGGGTGAAGTTCCTGTCGACATAATCATGGGCCAAGACGTAGCGGCAGGTTCCTGGGAAGGTCAGGTGGCGGCCATCGAAAGTGAAGATGTGCTGACCGTTGATGACTACAGCGCGGACTGTGGGCAGAAGATATCTTTGGTTAGAGAGTTTGTAAAGGCACAATCTCTTCCTATCGACCACAAAATCAAGATTCAAATCTTCCTCATAAAGACATAGGCCTCATAAAGAGGGGATTTTCTATAATGGCCACTTAGCAGACAGATTAGCGATTTCAATTAGGTTATTGAAGGTACCTACTACACCAGCTAGTAACCCAACCGTTGAACTACAATGTAAGAATTTTTGTAAGTTTTAACCGTTTTAATGCATTTTTAGCTTCTGACTACCCTACCTGTAAGAAAATACCCTCGTGAGTTTCATGTAGTATGTATGGATTGGACCTGATCGATTTCGGCCACGGCGGCTACTTCAACTCCGTTGTTGGTGTTGATAGGCCCTCATCACCTCATGTGGCTAACATAGCCAATCTTCATGGAGAAGATCCTCGTACACAGTGTGCGGATGATGTATCTTCGCTGACTACAAAAGCTGATAAAGAATTACTTACGTTTAGATGGTATTTCGTTTAGTGGGTTCAAGTCTCTAGGTCTGTAAGCCCTGATGAGTTGAAGAGGATCAGGGAAGTCTCCCTTCAGGAGTTGGTTCAATAGACTGAGCGATGGAATTCCACCGAAGGACGGCATGGAAGCTTGTCCTGGACCGGAGAGCAGGGGCAGCTGGAGGAGTGAGTGCACAACATTTATTTTCAGGTACACGGTTTCATGATACAATAAGGCAACGATGAAGATTGTGGCTCGTCGGAAAATCTAACGACGTTAAGAATCTGGGAGTAAAGGCCATCAAGCTAAACCTTATCCATGTCCGAACCGGGATTCGAACCCAGGACCCTGGTTTGGCAGTCCGGCGTGGTAACCATTACACCAACCGGGTCGTCAACTTCGTCGTCAAGCTCAATCTTTAATATCGTATGACACATTCAAATCGAGTGCCTTTTAAAAGGTTGTCTACTGCATGAAATTGAATTTCATCTCGGGCAGGTATCACAATCGAGCTGAAGACCTTTAAAAAAGCATCTGGGCGTTACGAGGCTATAAGATTCAGACAGATTCTCAAGATATATCAGACAGATTCTTAAGATATGAGAAGTCAAATAAAAGAAACATATCATTCAAGAATCAAATTCTCAATCTTCACTACGAGAAAGTATCCTTTGAAAATATTTGTGTAGTTTTTATTAAGAGGGCTATCACAGTCCAGTGGCGCCCTCATCACATTAAAAAAGATTTCTCAATAAAGAAAGCCTTAATTAAAAATGTGCTCAACACGAACACTACTAAAGCCTTCAAGCTATTGTTATACAATACTTTTATAGGTTCTAAACATTCCACTTTTAGAAAAACAAAAGCGGCCGTTTTTTTCTTTTTTCAAAATTTGTATGTTTAGACCTTTAAAAAAACCTATAAAAGTATTCTATGAAAATAGCTTGAAGGCCTTTGTAGTGTTCGTGTTGAGCACTTTTTTAATTTAAGCTTTCTTTATTGAGAAATCTTTTTTAATGTGATGAGGGCGCCACTGGACTGTGATAGCCCTCTTAAGAAGATGATGACCAATAAACTTAGTAAGCAGCCCAAAATTACTTACAGCGTTGATGTTGACCAGGCTGGGTACGCCATACTGGTTGAGCTGCGTACGTACGAATTGCACCAATGAGGTGAGGGCCAAAGTGAACTTCTCGTAGACTACTCTGAGTTCAGCTGTGTCATCGCACTTCTCTTGACGGAGTTTCTGCAATAAAATGATGTGATTAAAACAGACCTAAAATTCGTGCCGTGTTGTTTCCAACTTAGAAGACTAAGCGATAACGTTTCTTTTGCTTTGGGCACTCTTTGAGTACCTAGCACACTCGATACGTGATTCCTTAAGCCCTTAATTACATACATGATTAAACTTTGCTCCAACAGCACTATTAAAAGTTGATGATTCTGATCGGCCTGGATACGATCGTAAGTTTATGTAAGTGACTTTATATATATAAAAAAGTTTAAGTTACCTTCTGAACGTATTTATTAAGTGCATCAGCAAAGGCCTTAGTCTCTTCAGTAGGAAGCAGACTCTTGATTGTGTTGTGGAACTCATTAAGGATTCGGACCACGTTGTCAGGAACAGACAGAGAATTCCATTGCTCTTCGATCATTCCAAAGAGGGGCAGCTCCTTGATTTGTTGGCAGACATCAGAGAAGATCTGAGCTGCTTTGCCGCGGAATTCCTTGAGGTGAGCTACGAGGAGGCGGGTCAGGTCTGTTGAGACAAATGGTTTATTAATTTAGAGAAAGGGATATTGAATGTACTTTGTTATTTCAATCATGACGTCAACTAACTTCTTTATAAGGAAACTTAACAGAAGCAGGTACTATGACATTAAGTACATACCCTTAAAGATTTCAGCAATGGTGTTGGAAAGCTCTTGGAGTTCAGGCTTGTGCTTCTCGAAGAAATCGGTAGCGAGGGCGGCGAAGTGAGCGACCAGGTCCAGAAGGCCGTCGAAGTACTCCTTGATGACTGTTGCCAAGTTCGCGTATATCTGCTTGACTTGAGGCTCGAGCTGGAAAAATTGTTTCATGATTTGGCTGTTTCCGAAATCGAGTTGAGACTGGTCTAGCAGGAATAATAATAATGATAACAATGCCAAAGATTATAGAGATACGAACATTTCATTTGTGTACACATGCAGGTGAAAGCAACTATTAGCGAGAAGGAAATATTTATGAAAGCCTGAATGCGCTATTCGCTGATGATATCCGTTTTACTGGACAACTGTTTTATTCTTTATGATTTCGGTTACCTGTTTCTCGTACAGTTCCAAAGCCTTCTTGCTAACTTCGGAAACGGTCTTGGCGATGTTTTCAGCAAACGGTTGGGCCACTTGGACGACATCATCGATCATTTTAGCCAGGATCTGGATCAGGCCCTCGCTGGAAAAATAAAAGTGGTTATAGGATGACTTCTGAACTACCTTTACTCCTCCTCTTTTTAACTCTTTTGAACTTCTATTTATCAAGGTACTGTACTGATAGCAAAATTATTTTAGCGCATTTTGTAATTTTTAGAGCAGATAATACCTACTTTGAAGAAAGGTATTCAAAACTAGTAAATTTACTTACAGCTCCCTTAAGATCTCTTGTAATGCTTTGTCATTAACGAGTTCGTGGTAGAGTTTCTCGACGTCTTCTTTGTAGGCCTGTTGTAGTTTCTTCATCTGAGGTTCAACGCGCTGCATGGTACTCTTAAACTCGTTGCTGGCTTTCTCACCGAGCTGTTTGATGCGCTGTTCCAAGTTTTGAACGCCCTTTTGGTGGGCAGTCTGAAAAATCAATACAGATTTTAAAATTGTGTAAGTTTTTGTGAATAACATTTAATTTATGGGAACGACCAAAAAGTCCTTGTCCGTGTGGTGTCAGCTAAGAATAGCACCATCCTATTTCCTCCCGTGGGTGTCGTAAAAGGCGACTAAGGGATCTAGTGGAGGATGGGCAGCAGCATCCTCTGAGTACGCACATTCAATCCAACTGCGATCGCCAACCCGCCTGCCAAGCGTGGCGATTATGGCAAATCCCCCTATTTTGGGGGAAGCCTATGTCCAGCTGAGCAGTGGACGTCTTTCGGCTAATATGATAATGATGATGATGATGGATGACCAAAAAGCAGCTGTTCTCTCATATCTTTAAAATTAATAGAAATCTCATATTTTAATATAAGTAATGGTTTGATTGAACCGATTTGCTATTTCAGTAGTTTACTTTACTTACCAAGAAATAGTTGAAGTTATCCTTGGATATACCATAGTCGCTTTTAACAGCGTTGTCCTTAAGGTACAAAGCTCCGTGGAGGATGTTCTTCTTCTCCTTGTCCAGTAAGATATCAGCGCTTATGTCAATTCTCTTCTCTGGTTCAATGTGGCCGATGATTGAAAGTTTCCTTTCTGGTTCATCTGGAAGATATGTGTCTTTAAATATAATATTCAAGGAATGTTAAAAAATCACGATATGACAATTTTCTGGCTAGGTAGGTACTAGTACCTAAATTAATTTTTCAGAGATTACTGAATCTAGTGATGTTCACTAATTTAGTAAAATAATTTAGGTATATAAATTTGTTGTTATGATTGTACTAAGAACATCCTCATCCATGTTTCAAGTCAAGATAGTTTCTTGAAAATATACAGGGTCCTTCTTAATATGCTGACACTTTTTTAAGGAGATGATCAGACCGTCAAACTGAACAACTTTCTCTATGACACCAACAATCGCGAAAAAAAAAATCACCTGTCCCATTCATTTCGCTCAAGTAGGTTTGCAGTTTAGTATGAAACTTCTGATTTTTATTTCGCGATTTCGGTGTTGGTGCCATAGAGAAAGTTGTTCAGTTTGACGGTCTGATCATCCCCTTAAAAAAGTGATAGCATATTAAGAAGGACTCTATAGTCCTAAAATGTTTATCTTAAAGATGACATCAACATACCAGTATAGCCAACAGAATATTCATAGTACTGGTAGTCCTTAACGAGGGCACGGACTTGAACTGGTTTGCCTTGAAGAAGACTAAACTTGAGATCTCCTTGTTGAAGGTTGTCCTTCAGGGTGGCAGAGGCTTCAATGTCGATGACCTTAGAGATTGGAGTGTCAACCTGCAAACACATTTTACGTTAGATTTTTGAAAACTTTAGTAGAGATGCCAAATTTTCAAAAAGGGAAAGGCTGTAGAAAAGATTGTTAGGGATTATTATTATTTGGGGGGTTTTGGGTCTTGACAGTCTTGCTAAGCCTGTGCCACGTAGACCGTCGCTGGTACTTTGTGAACGCCGTTTTTAATTAGTGATACAAAAATACTAAGCAATATTAGAACCGGCGCGGTAGAATACAATTAATTAAATGTGTGTGATTGTAGGCCACCGATGAGTTGGTCAGATTGCGGGGCGGACATGGATCAGATTAGCACAGGACCGTGAGCAGTGGCGCAATAAAAGGGAGGCCTATGCCCAGCAGTGGGTTGATGTGGGCTGATTTGAATTATTGTAGGCTGAGCCATGTTAGTGAGGCCGTGTTTTGGATATTACATCAAGATTGCCAAATTATAATTAATCAACCAGAACCCTGCAAGATAATTATATTAAAACTTTTCCGACAATTTTATATTCTTTACTAGCTTTTTTTTTGAGAAATGGCCACATCTTTTCTTTCAACATCTTTACTGAAATTGGTACCTGAGAGGAGATCTTTGAAAATATGAAAAGTGTACGCTGAAAAAGCGTAGCGCGTGTTTTCAAAAAAATGAAATGTTTAAACACAAACTTACCAAGAACTTGAAAAGAACCGGACTGACTTCCAGGTACAACTTGCTTTCACGATCCTGAAAGAATTCACCATATTAGTAAAAAGTTTTACACATACAATACAAAACAATACAATACAATAAAATAAAATACAATACAATACAATGCTCTTTATTTGCTCAAAGCTCACAAACTTGTATGAATACTTACGGTGCATGAAGCAGAGGCTGCAGTTTCAATTTTGATGCTGTTGGGGTTTGGTCGCTGAAGTTTTCCACGGAATTTGACCAAGGCCTCCTACGGATTGAAAATATAAGAATTCAGTATAGTGTAACATTTTATATTTTAATTTGATACGCATTGTCAGTGTTTTGTGGGAAAAAGGCTAGCCACTCTAAAAGCCTAGTGGAAGTGTCGCAAATCTGACTTTGTGGCATTGCCAATGAGTTGTGACGATGTGTAGACACATTTTAATGTTTTCAATAAGTTTGCCACTATGCACTACTCGTCATTCCATCTTTAAACCTTCAATAAATATTTAACGTGAGCCTTGCTCACAGCCTGCAATACAGTTGGCAATTTTAGCAGTGTTTCTGTCCACTTCGAAAGGGGTTGTGATGGTGTGTTTATCTAAACTATTATAAAACTGTAACAGAAATGTGTCTGTACATTGAAGATATTTACAAAAAAAAATTACTACATGGTTTTTACCTGTCCCTGATTCCAAATCACCAATTTTTGGATTTTTTGTCTGTCTGTTTGTTTGTTTGTTTGTTTGTTTGGGTGTTTGTTTGTTCGAGTATCAAAAACTACTGAACCAATTTTGATGAAACTTTTTTTGTTTGATAGCTTATCATCTGACTTAAAATCTGGTATATAATTTATGCGGACGAAGTCGCGGGTAAAAGCTCGTATATGTATATTCTTATTCAAACCAACCTTGCCCAAGCTTGGGTGGCTGAAGCCGAACTCAGCTGACGCTGCTTGATCTTGTTGTGCTTGAGTGAAGTCGACCAGGAATCTCGCAGCAGTCTTCTGTTTTGGTTTGTTCTTGTCCAAGTGAAGGGCCACTTCTCCACGGATGGGGAATGGTAGACCCTTGTTGGTGGGGTAGGAGACCAGGGCTTCCAGGGAAAGAACTCGTTGAGGCAAGGTGATGGTGATACCAGCTGGGAATTCTGGGGGAAAATAATTAAGATATCTCACATTTCGACGATGATGATGTTGTCCTTACATATTTCGGCCATATCATGTCATTATCAGGCGTTAAAGGTTCACGTACGTACCAGGCCTTTTCGGCGTATCGAAATAATCTCTGCCACCTTTATAACTTTGTGAAACGATGCAAATGTTTTACAAATCGTATATAAACAGTCTGATGGAGACATTACTGTTTCCCAAAATAGTGTTAAAAAATATAATTTTAATTTTTCAAATACTTACTGCCGTGTTCAGGTTTGCTGTAAGCGTGAAGATAATATTTCTTGTCGTCCTTGTTGATGTGCAAGTCAAGGCCGAACTGAGGCAGTTTCTTCTCTGATACCTCGTTCAAGATTTCCAGACCGAATTCAGGAGCAAAGCCGAGCTTACGAAGATCGAAGCCGACGTTGACTGAGTGTTGGAATACACCAGGTTCTGAAGAGGAAAGGAATACATATTTTGTTAGTATTTAATTACTCAGCTTGACTGTAATCCCTTTTGGGGGGGTCAGAAACATTGCTACATCTACGAACTTTCTGTTCAAGAATGTAGTTGTAACAATGCTCACATTGTAAAATAAAGCACAATGTTGGATGTCGAAATATGGCTTTTGATTCAAAACAATATGGTGTCACCACTAAAGTCTTCGTGCAAGGCGACTAAATATATACCAAGTAATGGGCAAATTAACTTGGCTTCTCGTATCGTGGCACTATCACCAAGGACCCTGCAGAGCGTTATGATTATGGAAAGTTCTTGAGATGCCCATTGTCTATAGAAGTTGTTTCCTTTGAGGCTGTTAAAGTAGATACTCGGTGGTCAAATGGTAATGAAATAAACTACTAACTAGGAATGTGTAGTTTGGACTGCACTTCAGCGTTGGCGCACTGTTTCTTCTCCTCGCAGTAGACGTATGAGTTCTTGTATTCCAGGTTGGTGACACGAGATTCAGCCACATAGCTGCGCTCTCCAATGGCCAAGTTTAGGAAGGTCTAGGGAGAAAGAGCAAAGGTTATTAACACTAATTAATATAAAAGTAAAACTTTAGGATATTTTCAGTGAAAGTTCACGATCACAAATTTATTTATCAGCTAACCATTGTTACTCTTGTTAAGTGTACTCCTTGTCTGTGACAGACATAAACCAACTAAATGATCGATGTTATTGTGACCGATGTAAAGCCAAGATCCTAAGTAACATTTTATTTGGTCAGAAAGCAACCACATCAGCTGATTTCTGGTAAGCCTCCAGCTGGTAGTGCTGATGGGATATATGCATTGTCTAATACTCACTTCGACACCCTGTTCATTGCCTTCAGTTAGTAGGGTCCTGATGTATTTGAAGTTGGCGGACTTCTGCTGGTCCTTGACTTTCACTGATCCCGATCCCTCTATGATGGTTTTAGGGCCCTCTTGCTTGCTGATGAATGATGTGCTGTAAAAAAAAATGTTTACTATATAACTACCATTGTATTTTGATTTCTACTTTTATTTCGAAATTGCGTGAAAGTTTTCGATCCAATGTCAACTCTATTCTAATGAAGTTTGAATAGAAAAGGTCACAGTGTAGGTAGGTATCGGGCTTGGTGTGGGAGGCAAATTAACTCGCGTAAATGAAATAGGATTCAGAGAGATGGGCCTAAATTACTTAAGAGGGGGTGATACCTATTTTGTCTGTTTTCGAACCGATAACCAAATTATTACATTTAATATATACAGGGTGAAATTGATATCATTAGCATCCTTTTAAACTAAGAGTCTACCCATCAAACTGAACAACTTTTACTATGGGAGCAAACCGATCGGAGCAACTAAAAAATCAGCTGTTGCATACATTTGAGTCGAGTAGGCATTGCAGTTTAGTATGGGACAGCAGATTTTTTAGTTGCTCTGATCGGTTGGCTCCCATAGTAAAAGTTGTTCAGTTTGATGGACTCTTAGTTTAAAAGGATGCTAATTATATCAATTTCACCCTGTATAGTTCACATAACAGTGTAGATAAGTTTTTTCTGCAGTGAATCTAACCGTTGAAAACACGATTCTATTAAATTTTCTTGATAGAAAAGAGGAGTAAAGTAAGTTCGATTTCGGATTTATAGATAGTTTTACAAGAATCACCCTACACCATTTCTTCTGAATATACCATCATTTGAAAGGTAATTAATTATAGCAGTGATTCTACCCGATGGATTTTACCCCAAACACCCAAGAGAAAAGATATTGATGAAAAATGTGTTTTTTGCGATCTTGCTTTCAATTGAAGCAGGATGGCTAATAAAGTTTGCTTGTTAGAAAGAGAGGCTTGCTCTAGGGACACCCAGCCTTAAGAATTTATTTTATAAGACTGTATTCAGGAGTTGAAGAAGACTCAGAATAAGATGGAGCGTAATGAGAGACAACGTGGATGCTTTTTTGAGAAGATAGTTGACATTTAAACAACACAAAAGACCGAATAAAGGGAGCAAAAGCCTTTATCAAGAAGTAGTTAGGACTGAATATACTAGGTAGACAAATATCAATGAGTGTGAATGTAGTTTTCAGTCAAATATCAATCGAATCTCCCAATCAATAAAAGTCAAATTACCTTCCACTCAAAATGTTCTTATTGTCGTTAATAGCGTGGAATTCCAAACGCTTGCCGCTTCCAGCGTCTTTGCTTGAAATATCAATCTTGTAGTTCTTTAAGCCGAGTTTGTCTGAGTTGGCGACAATTTTGAGAACAACGTTTTCCTTTTGAATGTTGGCTTCAGATGAACCATCAAAGGAGATTCCGTTGATGTTCTCGAGTTTGACGTCAATCTTGCCTTGGGTTGAGCTGAGTGCATTTCCCTTAAAGAACACCCTGTAAAATTTAAAAATAATTTATTTTTGTTCCGACTTAGATACTCGAGGACAAGGTTTATTTCAATGGATTTTTTGGAGTACAATGTGAATTATCACTTCTTGATATTCCACACTGAAATCCTTAACATGATCATGCCAAAAGTGAACTATACAATAACTACAGGCAAAGAAGATGGTAGCCAAGTTTCTGACCATCCCGAAGCTTGTATTGGGCATTTTAATACGAGTATGTTCTTAAAATCATACACACCTGCTGTTTTGGCTGTTAGGGCACTGTAACTTAACGTCCAAGAGGGGCTGGACTTTGGAGTAGACCACGACAGCGTTGTAGCTGTACTTCTTACCATCGGCATCAACGAAAGCTGACGAACTGTAGCTTCCCGGAGCAGATTCCTGGGGACGAATTTGTAGATATTATAGTTAGGGTAAATTCACAATAGAAGAGCATCGACGCGCACCAATCTTTATCACTAGTTAATAAAATTCTTCTAGTGAGTAGAAGATGCTCCTCCGGCCACTGTTCTCTGCTGTTCTTCTTATGTAACTTGACCCTTAGTGTATTTAAATAGAAAAAGATATAATCTTTATTTGTCTTAGATTTCTGAGCTGTCAAGCTGTCAAGAGCGTCGGTGGCGCGTTGCGGAGAGGTATGGACTCCCAATTATGGGGGTCCGGGTTCGAATTCGCACGAACAACATGCCATGTACCAATGAGTTTTTCTAACTTATGTACGTAAAACCGACTGCTCTCAAAACGGTGAAGGAAAACATCGTGAGGAAACCTGCATACACTGAAGAAGAAATTCTGATGTGTATGTGAAGTCTACCAACCCGCATTGGGCATGCGTGGTGGACTAATGCCTTGAGGGTAGGCCTGTGCCCTGCAGTGGGACGTTTATAGGCTGATGATGATGATGTCTTAGATTCTCTAATATAAAGACGATCGATCAAACGTTCTTCTCGATTTTCTCAGATAATCTTTATTTGTCCATATAGGTAGGTAGGTCAAAGGGTATAAGTTTTCACTTGAGTAAACAGGAAATACAGTTTCTTTATCTACAACATAAAGGTATCATATAGAGGAACTGACAGCTGAGAGAGCGAGATCTACCTAGCGGCGCCACTGTACGAGGGCGACACTGAAAGTTTCAAGAATGGACCAGCTTGTGGACCAGTTAGTGACAATGCCAATGAAAAATCCTATAGCCGAAAATTTTATTCGATTGTCATTTGTTTTAACGATTTGGCGGCAATTTGAAAAGTGCGTGTCGCGAGGCAAAACAAATTTAGAAGGAAAAATGTTTTCTCCCCAATTTATTACGATTTTCGTCGTGTTCCTAGTCCATAACAAAGTTAATGATAAACTTCGATTGGTATTTCATGATGAAGCCCTGTCCCTTGACACTTGTTTACAAAAAATGTGTTAAATGAGTTTAGGCATGATCGGAGTAATCTCAGTGATGATCTACCTGGGAGATGTCGTTCAACGGCGACAACTGAACAAAACGCCAATGCCGTGCAGCTCATGAGAGAGGCTGATAAGAGAGTGACCTACCAGCAGATTCAGACAAGCTTCAGCATTGATATGAGTCAAGTGCAAAAGATCCTACACGAATATTAAGGCGTAGGGAAGCTTTGTACTAGATGAATACCCCATAATTTAACCGATTTCAATAATTTCATAGTAAAGCAGAGGGGGTCCACTGTTTCTCACAGAGGTTCCATTGAACGGGACGATACATAAAATGGAATGGAGGCCACTTCTAAAAATATTAAAAGTATTCCCAACCTCCTACTTCTATACACTTTTTATTGTCTTGAAACTTTCAGTGTCGCCCTCGTATAATAGAAAGATCTACGTGACGCGAGGCAATAGAACCGTTTTTGGGAACTTGTCAGCACAATCGACTGGGTAAATATTCGTGTTCTGTGAATAATTAGTGAATCTAAAGTGAAGTCGTAGATTATTTTGTGAAATATACTAACACTATTACATTAAATTACCTACGATTTCACGTTATATTCATAATTATACACAGAACTCGAAGTTTTAAGGTGCCGATAAGTGCCGACGAATGCACAAAAAACGGTTTCATTTGACAACTCATGTCAGTTACTCTATTCCAATAAATTATTGCTAGTCTTTTGTTAAAAGTTGTATCATAAATGGTACCATCTACATACCTTTCCCTTAAATTCGAAGTCCAAAACCGAAAAGCCAAGAACATTTTTCTCATTCTGAGGTAACGTGGCCTTGATCTGGAGCACGTACTCTGGTTCGATCTGGCCAGCCATATTGACTGACGCAGACTTTCCTTTTCCGTATTGCGACTTGATTTGTACAGAGCCCTTCTTTTCTGTTGATGAAAAAGATACATTTACTTCATTCCTTTGTTTATTATTAGTGTTCCGTACCAAAATTGGAGAAACGGAACACTTATGGAATAAGCTCGGTGTCTGTCCGTCCGTCTGTCACAGGCATTTTCCTCAGAGACCGTAAGACATAGGAAGTTGAAACTCGGTACAGATATAGCAATTGCTGGTCTAATATCATAAATGAAGTAAAAAATGCTAAATTTTTATATAGGGGGGCAATTTGGGGAGTAAGAAAGGGTAAATAAAAAACAATTTTTTTCTACCCTATGTTGTGGGGTATCGATTGAAAGCTTATAAAAAGACGAGTCTAAAAATATACTTTTCAAATATTTTATAAAAACTTTGTTTAACAAAATTTTCAATTAAATCCGAGAAATTGCTGTCCCCACCTCTATTTCAAAAAATATAGCCGTATAAGATCTGAAAAAAATCATGAACATCAGAAATAACATGTAGATGGCGGGAAAATTATCAAGGTGGCTCTAACTTGGATAGTTTTTTTTCTATACCCAAAAAACGAAGACCAGACTGACCAGTGTAAAATGATCTTCAGCTACTATGTGACCACATACTAAGTAGGTATCAATTTATAGTTGTTTCATCAATGACCCATCTTAAACAACTGGTAGTACGGAACACTAATTGCCCGAGTCCGACTCGTACTTGGCCGGTTTTTTTTGTACTTGTGAATGGTAAGTAGTAAAGAAGAAAGGGAACATCGGTTAACATATTTTCTTGCTGGGTATACAGGAAGAGTGTCATGTAGGCAATTGTGAATGGAATAGCATAAGTAGAAGATTAAATAAAACCGGTCAAGTGCGAGTCGGGCTACTCGCGCACCGAGGGTTCCGTACTACACCACCCACAGTACACAACATTATTAAAATAGAAAAAAAACTTTTTTTGTCCGGAACCTTTAGCGCGAGACCTACTCACACTTGGCCGGTTTTTAGTATTTTTTGTTCTTCTGTAGAGTTTGCTCTATAATCACACTAAGTTTGATGCTTGCATGTATTACCGTTTTTACGATAGAGCGTGAGGAAAAAATTTTGATTACAACTAGTTTCTTGTTGAGAACCCCCCTTAATTTTGAATTTTTAAAATTTTTATTATTTGTTAAAAAATCCGCCGTCATAACGCATGATCTGAGAAAATTTCAACTATCTAGCTATTACGGTTCAAAAGTTACAGCCCTAAATAGGTAGGACAGACGGACGGACGGACGGATAGACGGACGGACGGACGGAAGGACGGACAGACAACGTAGGCAGACAACGTATAGTAATAGGGTCCCGTTTTCACCCCTTGGGTACGGAACCCTAAAAAAGATGGATGGATTGTGTGAAAGGTGTAAGAAAATGGAAGAAGAAAATTTCTGTTGCATCGGCCATTGTAGAAGAAAGATAGTAGACAGTAGAAAGAATAAACTTACGTTCAGGATCAGCCTTGTAGTTGACATCAAGGATCACGGGGTCAACATGGGGCCAAAGGACCTTGACTTTTCCGAAGCCATCCTTCGTAGTTGCTTTTCCACTGGCGTCGATCTTGTATAGGTCGGCATTTATTTGAATGGACTGAACGAAGGTGTACTGGAAATAATAAATATAGTATAATTAGTTAATAAAGGCAATGATTTTCATAATGTCATTCCTGAAATAATTAGAAGAGTTTCTCCGGAGCGCGCTCCAATCTCAATATATTCCGAGAGATAAGTGTACTTTTTGCAACCATCAGCAGCAAGGCTGATTCAGTGTTTATGGGGTGTAGAGCTTCTCTGTGATGGGGATGGACTAGGTCTGCCTGCATAACTCCAGTCGGTTTATGAGTTACTGATGATTAAAGGTCTGTAAAAAATTAACGATCAGCTGCAAAGCTGATCGTATGTTATTGTTGTAATATGCACTGTAGCTATGTGAACAGTACAAAAACTGACATGGTTCATCAGTCGGTTTAGGAGATACAGCCGTTCAAAGGTCGGAACTTTGACTGGCTGTATCTCCTAAACTGACTGACAGAACTTGACAGTTTATGTACTGTTCACACGGCTACAGTGCATACTACAACAATATCATACGATCAGCCGTGCAGCTGATCATTAATTTTTTACAGACCTTTAATCATCAGTAACTCATAAACCGACTGGAGTTATGCAGGCAGACCTGGTCCATCCCCATCACAGAGATGCTCTACACCCCATAAACACTGAATCAGCCTTTCTGCTGATGGTTGCTAAAAGTACACTTATCTCTTATACTAATACTAATGATGTTTTATCAGTTTGAAGATCAAACTTCGATTCTATGCAACACTATCAAGGTCTCGAGCGTGCTTATTTAAAACTAGCAACAAAAGAGAATCATAGGTGTAGAAAATATAATGATTGAAAAAACTAGCGGCACCCGCTGCTACGTATGCGCGGACTTTAAATACTCATAACTTTTGATTGTATGAACCAATGGCTACGAAATAAAGCCTGTACGTTAATTCAAACTAAGCCCTACGCTAAATACCATTTCTATGTTTTTGTAGTTAGTATTTGTAGTATATTAGGAACCGAGAGAAATATAATTTGTTCGACCGCCTACATAATCAGTCTGGAATAAACTAATATTACGAGCACACGGACTTTCACTATTCTCCTATAATTCCCGGATAAAATAGTATTATTACCTCTCCGAGGACATCTGGGTTTTCAGGGTTGACCAAGATCACAGTTGAGACGTATTTGATGTCATGAACGTCCAAAGGCAGGTGGAGAGTCAGTGTTGAATCGTCGACGTATCTGTGAAAGAGAAATATTGTTGAAGCCTGGTTCGGTTTAAAATAAAAACCCTAGGGCGTTACATCAGATCGTCTTCAGGCACAACGAAAGCGGACAATTTTTCTTTAAAAATATTAAAAGATTTTCACTTTGACTTTGAACGTGTATATATTCGGAATACTGTCAGTATTCAGAAACTTGATAGGATGACGATCAAATTACTTAAATTAGTATACTTATATTAAATAATACGAGCTTTTACCCGCGACTTCGTCCGCATATATTATATACCAGATTTTAAGTCAGATGATAAGCTACCAAACAAAAAAAGTTTCATCAAAATCGGTTCAGTAGTTTTTGCGTGATACTCGAACAAACAAACACCCAAACAAATAAACAAACAGACATACAAAAAATCCAAAAATTGGTGATACCAAATCACCTCACCATACAGAAATCAGGGACAGGTAAAAACCATGTCGTAATTTTTTTTTTGTAATTATCTTCAATGTACAGACACACTTCTGCTACAGTTTTATAATAGTTTAGATATTATTTAAACTGAATTCCTAATTATCTGCCAACCTAGGCACTCAGCCCCGAGTAGGGGCTTTAGAGGATATTTTTTACCTTTAAGTAGCCTAGGTGTTTTTTTCTGTTTGTTTTGTTTTTTTTTATCCGTTACCCTGGTTGTCCTATTATAGTTGTAAGTATTTATTAAATAAAATTATCTTTTAAAATAAATAAATATTTTACCCAATAATTTGTATTTCATTGAATGCCGTTTAATGCCATTATAGGTAACAATTATTCAAATCTTTCTACTTACTTTCCGTCTCCCTTATCTGGGAAGTTTATTTCCCAGATGCCAGAGTATTGGAAGCCCAGTTTATCGCCATAGCTGCCCTTGATGTTGAATTTCTCCTCAAGCGCCTTACTTGAGCCGAGTGTTGTACCCTGAGCTGTGAGAGACGCTGGCGCAGGCATCAAGCTACCGGTGGCTTCAGCCTGGAATAATGATATTAAATTAAGTCGGTACTCTTCCAAATTAATGCTATCTACATAATAATTTCGTCGAAAATCTCAACTGCGGAACAAAGACTTCTAAAAATCATTTCCACAACAAAAGATTTTGTACATCAATTGACTCCCTTTTAATAAATTATTTGTTAGACTATTTTGTGGGAGAGTCCCTCAAAAATAAGGAATTTTCAGAAACATTGTCATTTGTTAAATCGGTGGTACCTACAAAAATGTAAAAGATAATAACTCATTTTACCAAAAAGATCTAGTTCGATGACCAATCGAGTTTACCTCTATTAATTGCTCGCTGTTTGTATTTTCTGTTTCTTTATCGTTTTTTATTATATTTTTGATATGATGATTTAATTAATTATGTACTAATTGTGTACTAAGTATATTTTCATTTATTACACTTATTTACCGATTGGAACTTTGAACATTATTGTTAAGTATCTATCTATTGATCTACTTGATTGGAAGAAGGATTAATTTACTACTGAGAAACACACGGGTGTTAATTTTGAAGGAATCGTCAGTGCAGAACAACTCTTTTAGAATAACTACCCGTTCCGGGACAGTGACCGCCCATAGCCGTGATTACAATAAAAGTTCTATTGTGTCTCATTCACTGCCCCGGAACGTGTTAAGACGTAGAGATTAACTCACCTTAATGTCGTACTTGAACTTTTCGCCCTCAGGAACGTTTTTGAGGTACACAACACCCTGCAGATTCTTTCCGTCCTTCAGTTTGATTTCTAATTTGCTTTCTATATTAATGGTTTCTTTCTCAAAGTTGGTTTCAACAACCTTCGTCGTCCAACTGGCTACTGAAGATGGTCCTCCACGCTTAGCGGCATCAGAAAGGACGTAAGCAGTGTGGCCATTTGCAATCTGAAATGAGAATTATAATTTAATAAAAGTCTAGTTTCCCAAATTATGACGAAACGAAAGATGCCTGGCTAGGTTATGTTATAATTTATACCCAATTGAAATATTTTAGTCTTTCTAGACTACGGATTGCATTTTATTTTGGGTTGTTTGATTTAAAACTGGACTCTACCAACCGGTATTGTGTTAGCGTGGTGGAATAACTGGGGAATAACCTACTCCTTCTTACCTTTTTTAGTATAAGGAATCCTTTGTTCTTCTTGGGCATTCTACGGGTTACTTTTTTAATTATAGTTCATCAACATTAAATTGTGCATACTAAATGGATTTCAATTTCTGTATTTTCGTATTGCAATCCATTATAAATGCGTTATGACCGACCGAAACTTAAAAATGAAATTTTTTTTCAACACTTACATCATCCTTGTAGTTGATATCTTGATCAACCTTCAAAGTCAGGCACCTCTCAGTGGGCAGGACAACTTCTACTTTAGCGTGTGATTTTCCTGAAGTAAAATCTTCACCGTCTTGGTGTACGTTCACCTCGGTTTTCTTACCACCATATTCAAGAGAGTTCCTGTAAAAATTTTATACATTTTAGAAATAAGGAACGACTGATCTGAATCCGATCAGATTTTCTGTATATTGCTCTTTCAAGTGAAATTATCATAATGCTGTCAGTCATCATCATTATCATCAGCTTATTTACATATCACTGCAGGGACAGGTCTATCCTCAAGTAGGGTATAATTATAGACGCTAGTCCTCGATACATGAAATATGGATTGGTGGACTTTACATAAGTATGCATTAGACAGAATTTCTTCATCAGCGATTTCAGATTTTCATATAATTTTTTTTTAAGTTGTTGGTATTACGTATATAAATTAAATAAAATCCGTAATGCATTATTGTGGCCTTGAAAGCGTCGTTCTGATGCGTATGTGAAGTCTACCAAACTTTATTCGACACGTGTGGTGGACTGATGCTCATACATCTTCCCTGAAGGTAGGCCTGTGTCCTGCAGTGGGACACATATGGGCTGATAATGAATGATGCATGTGGCCGTATGTGACTCAAATTAGATGGATAGGATCAGGACTTACTTAGAATCGAAAGATTTTGCAGTCCTCTTGGTGTTGGTCTTAATGTGAACCTTGTCGTTGTTGTCCTTTTCGAAGTTAAGGAACAGGTCCATTTCAGCGTTGTACACGGGGTCTTTGACAACGAATTTAAAGTCACCCTTAAACTTGCGTTGAGACTGAAAGAAAGTAAATTATAATTATTATACGAAACTATGTTAATTTCTTGGTAGTGGTAAGATGGGGCAGGTATAAAACGACATTATGCTTATGCAGTACTTTTGTGGGTGAATGACAAGCCACATTACCTCATTCAAGCCTAAAACCTTAAATTTCCTACGAGTAAACCCTAAAAGATTGTTAATTGCTACCACTGTACGTATCTTGTACGTATGCATTACGCAACATATTCAACTAATTGCATGTCCTCTTATAGTAGGTATGCCCTGTATACAAAATTGGGTTTAAAAAAAAGGGTCAGATAACTAGATTCATTAATCTAGTTATCTGACCCTTTTTTTTACCATTGTAAAAATTATACTGTATAAAATAATTACCTTCTTGAAATCAACGATGATCATTCCATTGCCCTTTCCGTCGTTGTCAGTGACCTTGAAGTTACCATTAGCGGCAATCGTTTCTTTAAGGACGAATTTCAGTTGGCCATTGGCGTTAGCACCTCGTGTGATCTTCAGAAGGTAGTCCACGAGATCTCCCTGAGATCCAGAGATCTTGGCATGGGACGAGTAGAGGTTGGCGTTCTCGATTACTCCGATATCGAATCTACGAAAAAAGATAAGGGCTTAAAAATTGCCACAGAAATCAATGCCAAGAAACCATATACCTATATCATTCATTGTATGTTGTGCCAGGCAATTGGGAAAAATTTAAACAGAGAAGCTTGTGTTTTTAATTAGTAACATATAATTTTAATCAAATATCAAAACGGCTCTTTTCAGAAAATGGAATTACACGAATTCTCTTTCTTAATTTCAACATTTTCTAAGACAAACGGCCTATATATATATCAATGAACTCACTTGATATCTTCGTTCTTGCCTCCACCAGACACCTTCAAATGTCCAATAGCACCAACGTTCAAGTCATTAGGCTTAGTCTTGTGTAGAACTACTCCAGACAACTCGTACTTGCCAACTCCCTTCAGGTCTATGTAGTTCTCCAGATTAGATTTATCAGCTGATACTATATCTCTCTTAGCGAAGACTTCGAGACCTCTATTGTTAGCTTCAGCATTTACTTTAACGCTGTAGTCACCTCGTTTCTTAATGTGGGTCCTGGCTTCGATGTCGAATACAGCTTTCTTATCTAAGTATTGCCCTTCGAGTTCAATGTCAAACTTTTTAGGGTCTACTTCGGCATCAGCTTTTACTTTGATTGGCACAGCAAAGATTTCAACTGGAAGAATAATGGGTCTTGTTAGAAGAATCGTTTATAGTTATT
Organism: Agonopterix subpropinquella; assembly: GCA_922987775.1. NCBI lineage: Eukaryota > Metazoa > Arthropoda > Insecta > Lepidoptera > Depressariidae > Agonopterix > Agonopterix subpropinquella. Next base: position 14,329,707 of record OV277716.1, read on the forward strand.
TTGCATAAGCAGAAAATCTAAGATCTAACACATCTTGAACGTAACTTAGATGCAAATACATTCACTCTAGATACAACGCGGGCGAATTAACTTGGCGCCTGACTCGCACGTGGCTCGGAATAAAAAACTCTGAAAACTCGGAAAGAATAACTCGAAAATACTAAAGCGCAGGGACACGTGCAACGGTAACTGAAATGCTATGCTACGGCCTCATACAGCGATGGCGGGGTCCCGCGGGGGGGGGGGGGGAGTAGCAGGAGGGGTGTCAAATTCCGAGCCACGTGCGAGCCAGGTGCCAAGTTAATTCGCCCGGTTTGTAAGAACGATTTATTACTACAAGAGTCAACACTGTCATTGTTTCATGCCTATTTAGTTTTTGGGACAACTAATAAGACTTACACTTGTTCTTGGTCATGAGGCTGAAGTCCTCGGATGATTTTGAGTGGTACTTCAAAAGTTGGTTCAGGGTAACACGATTTTGTTTGTTGTTCAGATCGTTACCGTAGCAGAGATCAATGTCGTTGTGGAACTAAAATAAAACAAAAAAAAGTTAAATATTATAACAATTTCATTCTATGATTTCTCTGTATTCTTTTAATCAACTGATATGTAGAAATAATGCTGGGCTACAACTATTAGCAGAGATTCACCTTCTCTTCTATAATTGTAGGTATATTCTTGGGAAATTATAAACAAAGTATGTGGCTTCATGCTTTCCATCAGGTGAGATGAATGGCCAAATTGATAACCTTTTAAGGGCTAAATATTGGAACATAATTCCCACTACAGATCAGTAGTTAGTTTTAATTACTCGTACAAAGTTAAATAAATGGGATTAACTTTCAAGATTAATAAAAATTTGAAGATTCAGCTTTCTTACCCCTGTTTCTCCGGCTAAGAAATATCCGATAAGTCTGAAGTTGACGAAGGGGTTCAACGTGTTCTGGAATTCTAATTTATAGTCCCCACCCTTCAGAGAACCACTCAACAGCATATTGTATTCTCCCTTCTTAGCTTTAAGATCGAGGTCATATCCTTTAGGCTCATGATTTAAGTGACCGTTCAAATCAACAATCTCGTTGGTATTCGGAAGAGTAATCTTGATACCTTCAAGAGAATACTTTGTCACTGGGCCATTGACCTCTCGGATCAGCTGTCCATCAACCTTCAGGGTTTGTTTTCCTTTGTCATCAGGCAGTTGGTATTCGAGGATAGGTTTGAAGACGCTACGGTTATCGTTTCCTTGGACCAAAAATCCTGCCTTAGCGTAATATTCTACCGCATCCATTTTGGCCTTCAGTAAGAGAACTCTTTCATTGGGCTTGGTGAGGTAAGAAACTTGACCATAAAGGCGTTTGATAGGTGAATCCAGAGCCAGCTTAATTGTGTTTTCTTCGTTATTCGTGATCAATTCGCCGGTTAGTTGAGTGCGACGGTTTTGTGAGCCCTCTGCTTCAAAGAGAAGTTCAAATCCACGTTTAGCTGGGTTGTCATTCCTGACGACAGCCTTGACGTGATAACCACGGAGGTCGTTCTTCTCAACCACGAGCTTCAGTCTTGAAGGTCCAGTAAGCGGGTAGCGAGCCAGGAACTTGGAAATGGAAGCCTGGGCATCTTGACCTGTATAAAATAAAATATATTTATGTAATTTCATTTATGCTAAGGTATATACCAAAACTTTTTGTCTTTTAGTACTTATTTGTACTTACCAGAAACAGAGAAAGGCACAGATAACTCTCCGCAGAGAGTCAAGCCCAAAAGGCCAGACAGCTGGTCGAAACATCCATTATATTCCTTCCTATCGGTATCAACCTTCAGTGCAATATGCTTTTCCTTTTGACCCTTCTCAGCCGTGAAGTAGATGAGATCATTAGAGGCAGTTACGATTTCTTGCTTTTCAATTGGCAGAGCGAACTGAAGGTCGATTCCATTACCATTTTCCAAAACTTTTGCGATCAAATGACCACCAGTGGAGGAGTGTAGATTGGTGACAACCTTAAGACCAGTAGCAACAGCATCAGCATCGACGAGGAATAGACCAGAAAGCTGGATGTCTGTGCTTGGGACAAGCTTGACGTCAACTTTAGCGTCTTTAGGATTGCGGTAGATTTGACGCAGATCAATATTAGTAGCAACTTCCAAGCGACCGGTGGCTGAACCGATAAGGTCAAGTTTGAGAGGAAGACCAGTTGAGGTGGGGTAGGCTAGTTCAGCGTCGATAAAGAGGAGATGAGCGCGGACTTCTTGCTTGAAGTGCTTGAGCTTGTCAACTCCGTCGTTCACAGACGATATCAGTTTATTGAGGATGTTGTTCATGTCAACACCATTGCCATCACCAAGAGACAGGAACACAGCGTCGCTTCCAAAGATTCTCATAGAGATATCCACGTCCAATTCATTGTTGTACGGTTCTGATTCAGCCTTTAACTGTAATTAAAAAAAAGTATTATACAATGTTGATCAGGACAAAGAATGTAGGCATAATCGTTGTTGAAAGATATTTTAAAACTTACATGCTTGTCAAAGTTGTCGACTTCACTCTTGACTGAACGAACCCCTCTTTTCAAGCCACTCCCGACTTGCTGTTCTGCTTCTTTGAAACGTCTTACAATGTCATCGTAAAGTTCCTGGGGTTTCTGTGTTCGAAGGAAGCTCTTAGGGCCGAGGAAGTGCTCGACGACGCGGTCCAGGTTTCCTTGACGACCACCAACCTGTAGGAAGAACCAGTTGGTAAAAAAGTTCTTAGTTTAAATGTTCTGGTTCTCAGAAATATGACTTCAGAGGGTCACGAGTTAAGCCAGATTTTTTCAGAATCATAATAAAGCAATGGAGTTGAATTAGAATAACATACCTCAAGAATGTTCAAGGTGTGTCCGAACACCTCAGCAGTAAGGTTAAGGCTTCCAGAACGAGGAAGGAAAGAGTCTTGTGAGTAGATCAGAGTTTGTTCCATGTTTCCACCGAGTCCAAGAGCATCAACGTTGTAGGACATCTCACGGTAGAAGGAGTATTTCCTGATAAAAGAGTAAACGTTACAGTCGAAATATATTTCATTAAATTACTGAATAATGTCATCCACCCATATACGTGAAAGTTAGCAAAGTTTCTAACGACTTTGAAAGGGAATGCGATCATGAGTTTAAGCATTTTATGTAGTTGCAGACTAACATACCTGTCGTCGACGTTGAAACGGTTCGGAGTTCGGATTTGTCCATAGTGCAGTCTTGCTAGATTCTTTTCAGGGTTGGAAGATGCACGAATGTGACGCAGAGACGTAGTGATGAAATGACCAACTAGAAAGATTTAAATTTCTGCTATAGTCAAAGATTTTACGAAGCGAAAATAATTTTAAAGAACAAATTATTGTTTTTTAAAATCATAAAGAAGTTTGATTCATCAAAGTGAGTAAATTAATAAATCACTTAATTTGCGAAAAAAAACTAAAAGGGCTCAAATAAAATCACCGTTCACCAAATTCCATCTAAGTATAACTATTTTTAATTTATCATAATTTTATTTTTATTTATTTATTTATTTAACAAATGTATTACATTGCATTACAGTAATTTAATTTTCGCTGCTTACCTTGGTGAACAGGTTCGGTTTCCAACAAATTTTTAATCTCGCTGGCTGATTCAGCGGTGGGGCAAGTAATGACGGAGAGGTAAGCCTTGATTCGGAGCTCAGAGTCCAGTTGGCGGTTCTTCATAATGTCAAGGCCGGTCTTCTTAACAGTTTTATCACAAGGATCAGCGCCAAAAGCTTCAATAGCAGCTACCCTGACTCTACTCTTGACACTGTTGTCGGTGGCACAATGAACTATCTTATCAACCAGGACATCTTCCAAATGGCGGATGCTGCGGATACCCTTGAGGACAGCAACGACCTGAAAGAAGGTTTTGTTAGAAAAACTGCAGGTAACAATAATAAAATAATATTAAGATATTGTAGGTGCACGCAAATGTTGGTAAGCATTCACTTCTTTGCTTCTATACCATAATTAACTAATTTTATACTTACGTGGTCTTCCTCAATCTTGTTCTTCGGCTTGCAGTTTTGCAGCTTGGAAGCCAACTTGTTGCTTAAAACTTTGATGCCGTCAGATGTTGAGAGATGGCAGTTAAAGTCCTTGCAGTAAGATCCAGCCAGAGCACCGACTCCGAGGTATACTTCTTTGGGCATGTCTGGCATATCCAAAAGGGCCTGAAAATATACTCCATTGTTACAACCTGAGGCATTGAAGAAGAGATGAGTCAAGACACTGATGCTTGCTTGCACCTCTTTGACTAACCTTTCCCAAGTCAGTCTGATATAAAATATTTAGGCTCAATCCTCACTGGATCATCGTGAGAATCGCCTACTCTCTCTAACCAATTTTAGAGACTACAAACTTTTTCCCAGAACTCTAGAGAGTATCTTACTTGTTGCAGACAATGAACTAATTTTAGAGCAATTTTATATCAAATTCATCCGCATAAATTATATACCAGATTTTAAGTAAGATGATAAGCTATCAAACAAAAAAAGTTTCATCAAAATCGGTTCAGTAGTTTTTGCGTGATAATCGAACAAACAAACACCCAAATAAACAAACATACAAACAAACAAACAAACAGACAGACAAAAAATCCAAAAATTGGTGATTTGGAATCAGGGACAGGTAAAAACCAACTCGTAATTTTTTTTTTGTAAATATCTTCAATGTACAGACACACTTCTGTTACAGTTTTATAATAGTTTAGATTAGATAGTCAAAGGCAGAAAGAAGTCTTTGAAAATTGTATGTAGAACACGGGTCGTCCAGTCGTGTTGTATGTTGTTGTTTGTATACTTACGGCAGCAGACTTAAGAGCTTCGTTGTTTGTGTGTCTAGCATTTCCAAGAGAAAGCAAAACCAGCACTGTTTCCAATTGTGAAAGTTCCTTTTTCTTCAGCAGGTCGATTGAAGCCTTAATGCTGTGACCGGTTCCTGTACGGATAAGACCGTCCAAGAATACACGCCTGTGGAGAAAAAAAATAGTTGTAAAGGGAATCTTTTAAAATCCAACGAACTTCATAAAGACTTGCATATTTGAAAATATATTACTTACTTTTCCAAATTGTTGCCCTTAACTTGTCCGTAGATTTTCAATAAATCGTCATGGTTTGCACTGCGGAGTACCTAGAAAATTAATAATTATTAATACACAACTACTTTGTGGTAAAAGAAAACAGAGGAAACCTATGGTAAACCTACTTGAGGTGTGTATTATGTCTTCTAAAAGATTATTAAAAGTAGCGACAGCTTTAGGTACGACCTGTCATGCTGGATCTAGTTTGCGTTAATTCTAAAAACATCAAAATAGGTAATATCCGATCATGTAATGCTTACCCTGACAAGTTGAGCGAATTCACCAGCAGATTGAGAACTGGCTTCAGAACCGAGGGTCTTAGCTGTGTCCTTGACGGCGGCGAGGGCAGATGCAAAGTTTCCTGCGCTGGATGCAGCTCCGTGAGGGTTCTCGAAGATGATAGAGCGAGATTGTTCGCATTGACCTGAGGGATTTAATAATGAATTTGTTATCCCAATGCGAATAAATCTAGCTTACCAAAAGTAGCATTCTGGAAGCGTTAATCTAGGAAACCCAGACTTTTTTAATGTCCTGAGTATCTTATCTTTTTTATATAAAAATCATCTTACTTGGTTCAGGGGCACCAGCTGCTTTCCCGGTCAAGGTCATCTTGGTGTGGACCTTAGCTCTGGCGCCATTTTCACCAACGGAGAAGGGCCTGTACAGGTATTCTTCAGTCGCAGATACTTTCTCTGGGATGCCATTGTTCACCTTGGACTCTACGTTCAACGAGGACTGGAGGACCTGGGTGTTCTTGATCTCCTAATGAATTGGAAGAAATAAAGAATTTTAGAGAACACGGTAAATAAAACAAAAATAACCTTTACAGAGTGTGAACTATTGTAAATCCTGACCTTCACACTAGTATGCAGAGCAGTGTAAAGATTAGTCCACCGCCTGCTACCCTGCTTTTTACTTATGATGACGAATAGATGTTTCTGATTTCTGATTTCCTGCTAGTAAGTTTTAAACCAGAACTAAAGGATTACCGCCATGTTTTTAGAGACGTCGGTCTTAAATAATTATTATTATGTAAGTTTGGTTTACCATCTACTTTAAATGCTATTAAATGGAAGGTAGGCGAAATTCTTCACGAAAATATTACTCTAAGTATTTATCAAGCGATAAAAAAATCACGTAAGTATTGGACTTTCACTATGAAGCTTTTGTTTCCTCTGAACTTGTTTGATTGATTCTTCGAAGCTAAAGAACCCGTACGCATTGTAATAAGAATGCCATCTCCCTATTCGAAGCCATGGTCATAGATTCCTCTGATAAAACAGTCAACATCGAGAAAGATAATGACATTCAATTATGATACGAAGAATTTAAGAAGAAAAGCCTATGCCTAAAAATTGTGCCTTTTTTCTTTTTTTAGCACGGCCATACAAATACAAATACAAGTCATTAAACCATCAATCAAACTTTAATATTATAATCCAGAATAAAGTTTAAAACAATAATTTGTTGTTACAAATATCTCGGAACTCAGTCCAAACTGAGATATAAACGCTTGAAGTGCACGTAATGGTAATATTTCCAACTTCAAGCCTTTATATCTCCGTCCGGACTGAGTTTAGGGATATACATGTTAACAAGTTTTATTTGTTACTTTATTCTGAAATGAAATATTCAAGTTTGGTTGCTGGCCGCGCCAAAAACCACGGCGAAAAATAAGGCGCCAACCTCACATACAAAACCCGCATTGTCTTTTCCCAGTATTCATGAGATCGTGTTTGTAAAAGGTATTTGAAAATCGTACTTACAGCAGTAGGATTGTAGTAGCCAGTGAGCAAGTCATTCTTGGCCTGTTCCCTGTAACCACAATGGTTCAGGTCGCGGGAGCGGTGCACGAGGACAGCGGGGCCTTCTTGTGACGATGAGGCGTCGGTGGGGCAGGAACCGAATACATCAACCTGGATTGACGAAGTATTTATAAGTTGTAGAGATGCGAGGTATACAGTCCCCCAAGAACGACTGGCAGATTAAGGTCAGCTGCTTTAGGACAATGATTGAACTGTTCTTATTATTATGATGCCCATTGTTCAAGGAATGTACTACTGTCTACCGAGAGATCTTGTTGACGCTCACTCGAATCGGGTGTCAAATAATTATGATACATAATTATTATTTGGCAATAGAATCAAGTGTTCTTTGTGGACTATTTCTATGAAGTCACGCGACTGTATTCTACAAAATCATAGATTTTATTTTAGGCGAAACTGATGTCGTGATCAGAGTGCATCTTAGTCAGTTTTTACTAGCAACGTGTCATGAGATCCGAGCATAGATTTATATATTACTAGCGTAAGGATAGGCCCGTCAGAATATTTTACAAAAACCTTCTTCATAGAAACAAAATCTGTCATAACTCGTATACGAACTATATCGTGTCATATATTTGTAGTGCTCTAAACTGACATTTTTCCTTGCATTTTAGAGCCAACGAACTGGGGACAATAGTCAAGCTCATAGGCCATGTCCTTACGCTAGTAATATATATGTCTTTGGATCCGAGTGAAAAAACCCTGAAAGTTCCAGGTCTTGTCCACTCGCATCCTAAACTTCTCGTATTATTACTGATTACAGCCAATAAGGCCAGCATAATTGCTGGTCAGTAAACTGAGCATTGAACTAAAGTTCTTTCAAATTCTGAACCCATGCTTACCTGGGTGGAAGGCTTAGTCTCAGACTGAAGCAATGAAATGATGGCCCTCTTGATGTTCAAGGAACGACGTGTGTCACCGTCCTCGGCACAGATCTCGGCCCCGACTCTTCCATCTTGCAATGTGAACCGAACTGCCTTATCGATGCCGGGAGGGCTGCCGTACTTCTGTTAAATAAATTTGTATTAGTATGGCCGTCATCATCAACTTCTGTCGTCTCAAAACACTCTCTTTGGAGATAACACTGTACCTAGTGAGTGCAGAGGAGTGCGGGGAATAGATCTACCTCCAAGGAGGGTGTTTTGGTGTATGCAAGTTTGTACTGCAAGAGTACAAGCCAGAAAGTGGGTAGGTATAGGTGTTAATCAGAATGTTTTCTTCAGTTTTTATGATGGTGAAATTCGTTTTGCGATCAGATCTCAAGACTTAATTGGATCGAACATACATAGTAACACTTTTAGCAGGATTTTGGATGTGTTTTTTGCCACTCTTCTTCACTCAATTGGTTTTATCATATCACGTTTCACGCGTCACGTTGAAGAGTTGCCATGATGGAATAAAAAGGTATTTCAGTTTATGTGATCCACATTTCTTGTTTAATTTGAAGTGACACTAACCTTGCCATCAGGGCCAGAAATCACCAGATTCTGAACTTTGAGCTGGTTGACGCAGTTGCCCAGTGAAGCCACGGAAACTTGAGCCAGGAGCCTGACGCTGGTCTCCTGCTTGTCAGCTCCGGTCAGGAAGATGGAGACGGTGCCTTCGACGGCATAGTTGTACTTGTGGCCGTTGAGGAAAGTGGGTGCTGTCGGGGCTGTGATGAAGAGAGGTTATTGTGATGACACATAGCTATACATACAGTCACATTCATTGATATAACCATGGAACTATATAACCACAAACTATCTGTATGATCTGTATATAACAATGATGTCACCAACGTTACGACGTTGTGTCAAAGTGTTTTTTCCTCGGAGTCTAGTTTGGTCTAGTGGAGTCTGAGTACATATGTTCCTTGGTTAGTTGTGAGTTGTCACCAATGACTACAGTTTAATGTCACTGCTGTTGATCATTTACACGAGATACAGTGGTGGGAATTAATGAGTGATGGGCCTGGGCCTACCCATTAGGTACTCAAAAAAAGCAGTTTTTACTACTTAAAATAAAGAAAAACATCTATTTCGTGGCGTGTAGCTAAAAAGTGTAGTAAACCTTTTTTTTTGCGAAAAATCATTATTATTTGTTGCGAAAATAATTCTGGTAGATGATAATGATGATATTTGATGATGGTAATTCTGGTCCAAGATAAAATTTATTTGATGGTAAAATCAAATAAAGCCTGACCCAGAAATATAAAAATACCTGGTTTCGGGGCGCGACAATCTACAATGACCTATAATTATCTAAGTACAAAAATTTGTTTCTATGATTTCCCGCAAAACGGCGAGGTTTTTTTATTTTTCTCGTCGGACTTTTCTTTAACTAGAAATATAACAACTATACAAATTGTATTATACAGGGTGTAACAATAAACACCCTAGTAATACTTAAGGCGGTGCTTCAGACCATCAATCTGAACAACTTTCACTATGGAGTCAACGTCGAGAAAAAATAAAAAATATCTGCCATTCTATACATTTGAGTCGAGACGGTACTGCAGTTTTGTATGAAAGAGCTGTTTTTTTTTTCGCGATTTCGATGTTGGCTCCATAGTGAAAGTTGTTCAGTTCGATGGTCTGAAGCACCCCCTTAAGTATTACTAGGGTGTTTGGTTACACCCTGTATACAGGGTGAAATTGATATAATTAGCATCCTTTTAAACTAAGAGTTTACCCATCAAACTGAACAACTTTTACTATGGGAACAAACCGATCGGAGCAACTAAAAAATCAGCTTTTGCATACATTTGGGTCGAGTAGGCACTGCAGTTTAGTATGGAACAGCTGATTTTTTAGTTGCTCCGATCGGTTTGTTCCCGTAGTAAAAGTTGTTTAGGTTGATGGGTAGACTCTTAGTTTAAAAGGATGCCAATGATATCAATTTCACCCTATATTTCTTCGTTTGCTTCTTATTTGTTTATAACTTGTTCATAGATATAAGTAGGTACATACCTATATTTATGTAGGTACCTAGCTATAGTTTATCTTTTTCAGTAGGCAAATATATAACGGAGAAGCGTGTAACATAAGGTCAAAAGGTTCAAATCCAGGAACTCGGGTAAACTCCATTATTGACGTAAACAAATATATCAATAGGCACAATAAAATAAGTGATAACGTCAGGTCATAGGTACTTACAGCCTTGGCAAGCGATCGAACATTTATCTGCAACAAACAAATAAGCAATTACAGTTAAGTATATAAATAAGTGTTCTTCTTAACTTAATATAATAAACATATTATGACACGTATTAAAAATAACTGATAATAAAGAATCGATCTTAGGGCACTTTCCTCGCTCAAAGCACAGAATAGATATTATCCAACCAGAAAAAATCACAGATTTCGGCCTCACACGACTATCGAGCACATTGGAAATGAATCTACGGAATTCGAAAAAATATTCTCTAAAAAAGGTTAGCAACATGTTTTAGGCTCAAATTGTAGCTGACTATAGAATTTTGGCGAATTTGAACCTAGCCATTTTTACGAAAACTTAAAGCTCTTCCGCTTGGCGGTCATAATTATTATAAACTCATCTCCAGAAGTCCGGGTTCAAAAGTAAAAATTACTATTAAAAATAGACAAATCTTCCATAAAGCAGTAGCAAAACGCAACCACGACAGCTATTTTCATCGAATATTATCACTGAGGTATTTTTTGGTCGTTACGGAATGTATTTGGCTTGGTTCAACAGATAGTTCGTGATTTCGTTTTCTTCCATTATCATTATATTCTCGTAAATTTGCATTAAAATAAACGTAGTGAATCCGTAGGAGATTGAGTGGACTATCTAATAAGAAATATTATGAGTTTCATACACTTGCTACAAAAGGTATCATAAGGAGAAATACCTTTCCCCAACTTCTACAGGTTACAACTAATTTACTTTTTTGTTAGTTTTGTTTCACTCTACACGCATTACTAAGTTTCATTCATGTACGTCCTCTAAGTCTGGGTCTCAAATTAATGGCCGTCCGCCAAACTTCTTTCCAGAGGAGTTTTACTCAAAATTTTTATAATCATTCTTCGTTTCCAAAATATCGAGCACCAAAATCAAAAATTTTGAAAGAATTGAATTTCTTTTTCTCTATTTCGGCCATAACATTTTTTGTTTTTGACTTTCTCGAACAATTCTTTTTGCACCAGCTCTCGTAAATAAGCGTCTTTTGGGTCTTTTTTGAATATCATATCTTCACAACTCTCTGAGATATGAGGGAATCGCACTTTTTCGTGAAATCGGGGCCTATACCTACTGGAGCGAATTAAAATACATTTTCAATGTCAAAAGTTTCATACAAGTATGATACAAGCAAGGGCAGCGTGCCAGGTTTGGCAGATTTTCTTTAAAATGCATAGTTTAAAATGTATAGTGATCCAAAGATTTCCTTATAAATCTTAAATTAATTCTAGTCAGAAAACAGAGCCTAGCGTTGAAACTGTATATAGGGTGTAAATAACAGCCTAGCATATACGGAAACGGTGAACTCAGACCATCAAACTGAACAACTTTCACTATGGAGCGTACCTAAGGAAACGCGAAAAAAATCAGCTGTCCCATACAATTGAATCAGGTATGTACACACGGCGACAGATCAACCTACCCATAGTTCGACCTTATATCCATAAACATAGAGTTCAACTATGGGTAGGTTGATCTGTCGCCGTGTGTACAGCAGTTTTGTAAGGGACCACTGATTTTTTTAGCGTTTCCTAAGATAAGCTCCATAGTGAAACTTGATCAATTTGATGGTCTGATTTCACCGTTTCAGTATTTACTAGGCTATCACTTACACCCTGTGTTGTATCGGAAATCTGACAAATCAAGGAACAATATCTAGATGGTGTTTAAAAATTTCATTGACTTTAAGTATTGAAAAAAATTGAATCTGGCGTGCTGAAAAAATGATCTCCTTTACTCTCTTACTTATCTTCATAAACATGTCTAAGAAAAAACTCTTAGGTATTAAAATAAATGCCTCTTAACACTTACATGTAAATTGATATCAATAGCATCCTTTTAAACTAAGAGTCTACCCATCAAACTGAACAACTTTTACTATGGGAGCAAACCGATCGGAGTAAAAAAAAAATCAGCTGTTGCATACATTTGAGTCGAGTAGGCATTGCAGTTTAGTATGGGACAGCTGATTTTTTAGTTGCTCCGATCAGTTTGCTCCCATAGTAAAAGTTGTTCAGTTTGATGGGTAGTTTAAAAGGATGCTAATGATATCAATTTCACCCTGTAGTTGATATTTAATAATTTCTATACCTACCGGGTTCCTGACCTTAGATCCCTAGTAGGTATCAAAGGCAAATAACGATTGTATTCAATATCTTTATCACTAGGAATATTCCCTTCGACTAGAAACAATAAATGATTCATATATTAGCACTACGCGTTGATAAGAATTATTGACCTCTTGACCGATTGTCAGCCGGATCTAAACACTATGTATTATTATAGGTATTATTCATCTTAGTTTTGCTTGCGACTTCGTTTTGTGGTAGATGTGTAAAGAAAAGTATAATTAACCTTTAAGGGGCTATGTAAAAAAAATTGGATTCTGCAAAGCTCTATATATCATGAAGTACTAACAGTAGGAGTATGATTTGCAGATATGTGTAAATTGAACATATAATTGAAGTTTTGATTAGAGCCAAAACACGATTAAGACAAATTTTCTCGATAGAAAAACAAGCCAAAGTAGCCTCCGTTTTTGTCTATACAACGTGTTAATGAATTAACGCAAAACTAGATAGTAGTTTGTTTAGAATCGAGAGCAGAATCGAATTATCATAGTTTCAACATAGGTAATTTTTTTCAAAATATTAAATAATTTTTTTGTAAAATTAAAAATTTTCTGAACCCGATATCAACCCACCCCACGGGCACACCCACCCTACTTACTACTAAAACAAGATTATTAAAATGTATCCAGAAGTACATTAGCGCCTTCATTCATTGCTGAAATGATGACAAATCATTTTTGCCTCAAAACTTAAAATGCGAATAACTTTAAATTTTAACTATAAAAATAATGAAATTATTGTTTCAATCTAATTATTTTGTTATAAATCAGTTGGGGTGTATGAGGTTTTGCGTTAATTCATTAACACGTTGTATACGCTTGTAACTGCTAAACGGTGAATAATAGAAACATCAGACTTGATTTAAAAAAAGAGATTGCTATTATCTAAGTTTTGATTACAGAATTGAACTAACATAAATAGTACAATCACAATTAAATAAAGTTTGTTTTTTCGCTTGATTCGTTCCAGGCGCGCGCGCCACCCCATCTCTTTCTCTCGCATCTGGCAGTAATATAAGCTATCACAAGTCCGTTTCGCTAAAATTATTTTTCGACATAGGCTCTTAAACCATATACTCTACCCATCAAACTGAACAACTTTTACTATGGGAGCAAACAGATCGGAGCAAAAATAATCTGCTGTTGCATACATTTGAGTCGAGTATTGGAGTTTAGTATGGAACAGCAGATTTTTTTATTCTCTGGCAGGTTTGTTCCCATACTAATAGTTGTTCAGTTTGATGGGTAGAGTATGTGGTTTAAAGATTAATGATACTTTTCCTTACACCCTGTATATGTAGATTTTCTAGAATTGGAAGATAAACATTTATTGCAGTTTTTATGTTGGATGCTGACAGGATGCTGACGGTATTTAAGAGGGCTAATGAGACTAACTGACACAAAATTGTCTATGGGACTAACGTCGAAATCGCGAATTCGATATTGGTCCCATAGAGAAAGTTGTTCAGTTTGTGGTCTGATCATCCCATAGAAATATTAATTTACTATAGATTAGAATCGTCAGTCATTAAGTGGGACCCTGCAATAGGCCTTTGTACAGTGAAAAGTTAAAACCGTATCGAAATTACTACAATAGTTTTTGTGTGATGCTTGAATCCTACCTATAAATATGCAAAAAAACTATTTTCTATGTATTTCAGCGGTAAAATTATTTCACGAGGGTGAAATTAGTTGAAAAGAAAACGCCCAATACCGTTTCGCCTCAAAACTGGTAAATTTGAATTTTATAAGAAATGCCACGATAGAAAAGGATAATTTCCATTTCCTTGGGAAGCACGATATTCCTCCTATCCTGTGTTTAATTTCAGCTATCATACGATTTGTATGTTCTTTGATCATAGACATTCGCCAGCTGCGAATACAATTCGTTTCGTGGGCAATGTCTTTTCAGTCATATTTGAATGGGATATACCTAACAATTTAATATACTTATTATAGAGTAAATAACAAAAGTAAACTATTAGATAAATATTATGATAAAACTACATAACAATGTATAAGATCCGGCTTATTTTAGGTCAAGAGTCACACTTGCAAATAAATTAAACTTATCAATATTTATAGCGTTTGAATAAAGCACGTGTATTGGAAAGAATAATAGCAGATTTGGACCCAGCCATTTTTTACGAAAACTAAAAGCCATTCAGGACGGCGGTTATAATTATTATAAACAGAAAAAATTAAGTTAAGGTTTTTTTTTAAAAACTTCAACATCTCCAGAAGTCCGGATTCAAAAGTAGAAATTACTACTAAAATAGACAATTCGTCCAAAAAGCAGTATAGCAAAACGCAAAACCACGCCAGCTATTTTCATCAAATATTATCACTGAGGTATTTTTGGTCGTTACGGAACGTATTTGGCTTGGTTGAACTAATAGTGTGTGATTCCGTTTTCTTCCATTGTCATAATATTGTACGGTTATCGTGAATTTTCATTAAAATGAACACAATGAATGCGTAGAATATTGAGTGGACTATCTAATAAGAAAGATTATGAGTTTCACACACTTGATACAAAAGGTATCATTAGGAGAAATACCTTTCCTCCAACTTATACACACTACAACCAATTTACATTTTTGTTAGTTTTGTTTCACTCTACACGTATTACTAAGTTTCATTCATGTATGGGACCTCTATGTCTGGGTCTCAAATTACATGGCCTTCCGCCAAACTTCTTTCTTGGAAGATTGTGATTGAATACATTATTACATATAGCGTCCTTCTTAATATGCTGACACTTTTTAAGGGAATGATCAGACCATCATACTGAACAACTTTCTCTATGGGACCAATATCGAAATCGCGAAAAAAGTCAACTGTCCCATACAAAACTGCAAACAAGCTTGAGCCAAATGTATGGAAGAGGTGATTTTTTTTCTGCGATTTGGATGTTGGTTCCATAGAGAAAGTTGTTCAGTTTGATGGTCTGATCATCCCCTTGAAAAAGTGTCAGCATATTAAAAAGGACCCTATACAGGGTGTAACAAAACACCCTAGTAATACTTAAGGGGGTGCTTTAGACCATCAATCTGAACAACTTTCACTATGGAGCCAACGTCGAGAAAAAATTTAAAAAATCTGCCGTCCCATACATTTGAGTCGAGACAGTACTGCAGTTTTGTATGAAAGAGCAGATTTTTTTTTTCGAGATTTCGATGTTGGCTCCATTGTGAAAGTTGTTCAGATTGATGGTCTGAGTTCACCGGTTCAATATTTTCTAGGCTGTCACTTACACGCTGTATGTACCATACTCTTTCTCACTTGCCCAGCTATGGGATCCTCATGGAGTAAGAAACATTACCCTTCCCTGAATCACCACAGTCGGTAAATAAGTATTATTGTCTCAGAATCAAACAACGCGCTCGTCGGTCCCCACCCTACTTGGGATAAATTGGGTAATTGCTGTGCTCATCGGATACTGGGGTACATCGATCACGATGCGACTTATAAATAATACAAGTTTATATTTTGATGGATTGGTTGCATTTACTTTCTTTTTTGGAATGATAAGTAGGTACTATTACCTCTTGGAGTCACATTGCAAGTTTGGCCACGAGCGGTTGTGTCATTTGCACGGTATCCGCGTGGTTCACGTTTGAGCTTGCCACGTGGTTCCTCAATCTCTGTTCTCAAATGAGTTTTCACTCCAAAAAAAATCCTCGAGATTGGAACAGATACTCTAAATTAGCAGAAATGCAGTGCTAGACTTAAGAGGGCTATTCGAGCTCAGTGGCGCCCTCGTCACAATAATAAAGATTTCTCAATAAAGAAAGCCTAAATTAAAAAAAGTGCCCAGCAGATAAACTACAAAAGCCTTCAAGCCATTGTTACACAATACTTTTATAGGTTCTAAACATACCACTTTTAGATAATTTCAAATAAAAACAAGAGCGGCCGTTTTTTTTTCTTTTTCGAAATTTGTATGTTTACCTTTAAAAAACCTATAAAAGTATTCTATGAAAATACCTTGAAGACTTTTGTAGTTTATCTGTTGGGCACTTTTTTAATATATGCTTTCTTTATTGAGAAATCTTTATTGTTGTGACGAGGGCGCCACTGAGCTCGTAGCCCTCTTAAGTAGCACGCCATTAATTTCTATAAAAAATGTATATAAAATCTAATCCTTTTCGGGGTGGTCAGAGACTCTGTTACTACTATCATTGTTTTCGATGTTGAATCTGTACTGAAAGTTATTTTGATAATCTGAATGAAGCACCATCTAGAATACAGGGTACAACTTAATATGCTGGCGATTTTAAATATGATGATTAGACCATCAAACTGAACAACTTTCTCTGCAGGACCAACATCGAAACCACAAAAAAAAACTTTTTTTTAAAAGATTTTTTTTCGCAGTTCCGATATTTGTTCCGTGAAAGTTGTTCAGTCTGATGGTCTGATCATCGAAAACATGGTTTGATTGCCTTATTTTGTACAATATTTCATTAGGATCCTGTATTTAGAAAATCTCTGATTTTTTAGGATATTTTAAGGCAGAACAGAGAGAGACCTACAAAGATAATTATCGTGACGTCAATTATTGGGCACTGGGTATTTTACAAATGACATCAAACGATTAAATGAAGATATCCGCAAACATCGGATGTCCGTTAATTGAACCGGCTGCAAACATTATACTGGTTTCCTTCAGTTTTTAACATCATCAGTATATACAGAGTTTTGATATCATTAGCATCCTTTTAAACTAAGTCTACCCATCAAACTGAACAACTTTTACTATGGGAGCAAACCGATCGGAGCAACTAAAAAATCACCTGTTCCATACTACACTGCAATGCCTACTCGACTCAAATGTATGCAACCGCTGATTTTTTACTTGCTCCGATCGGTTTGCTCCCATAGTAAAAGTTGTTCAGTTTGATGGGTAGACTCTTAGTTTCAAAGGATGCAAATGATATCAATTTCACCCTGTATTAGGGTCCTTCTTAACATGCTGACACTTTTAAAGGGGGTGATCAGACCATCAAACTGAACAACTTTCTCTATGGCACCAATATTGAAATCACGAAATAAAAAACAGCTGTTCCATACAAAACTGCAAACCTACTCGAGCCAAATGTACGGGACAGCTGATATTTTTTTCGCGATTTCGATGTTGGTCCCATAGAGAAAGTTGTTCAGTTTGACGGTCTGATCATCCCCTAAAAAAAGTGTCAGCACATTAAGAAGGATCTTGTATATCATAATTATTAAACACGTAGATGATGATGTGTTTTTGTGATTGATCACTTACATACTTAAACTCAAGACCATAATCCCAGAAACATTGCTACAACTTGCAACCTGTTCACAAAGGTTTCATTCACAATATAATCGACCAACCTTTTGCCCATTAAACTTATCAACATCATCATCACCAGTCTATCTTCGTCCACTACTGAATCAAACATATGCCTCTCTCAAGGCGCGTTATTAAACTCTATCATGCCTTCGTCATCCAGTCGCTCCCCGCTACCTTTTTTAGATCTTCCGTATTTCAAACACTGCATAAAAAACTTTATTCACCTTATATACAACACCTCAGGAGTGCGATTTTTGAATCTCATTCGCTGAGTTCAGCAGTTGCAAATGTCAAAATTACTGTGGAGATATGCATCTTTCTACTGCTGATTTGACTTTCATAAATCATACTTCAGGAGTGCCATTTTTGAAAGTCAAATCAGCAGTAAAAAGATGCAAATCTCCAAACTAATTTTGACATTTTCAACTGTTTAACTCAGCGAATGAGATCCAAAAATCACACTCGGTGTGATCTATTCTAAGCTTTTGTGATTTATAATAACGAATAAACCAAACTAATAATACGAATAAAACTATTCCCTTGACAATGACCATAATTTGTTAATGAACCCAAATTGATAAAGCTTTAGCAAACATAATGATAACTCGTCTTTGTTCGCGCTATCTCGACCCCTGCCCCCTCTATCTTATTAACTATTGTTCTCTTATTATATTAATAACATTGTTTTATGTAAACATCTTTTGTTTTATGTGTGGTCTTGGTAGAGATAGTTTAAGGTCAGTATTTGAACGATATTTTTGTTTTACGAAACCTTGAAAAATTCAGTAAAGAAAGATATAGTCTTTATTATACTGTGTCCTGACACAGTATTTTATACAAAAACTACCGATATAATAAAATGTACATAAGATAGCTCTTTGGATGATTTTTGAATTGAATTGGAATTGACCAACTAGGAGAACAACTCTACAAATATAAAATGAAAAAAAAGGCAACATTTAAATGTTCAATACAGAGTGTAACAATACACCCTAGTAATACTTAAGGGGGTGCTTCAGACCATCAAACTGAACAACTTTCACTATGGAGCCAACATCGAGCAAAAATAAAAAAAATCAGCTGCACATTTTAGTCGAGTCGGAACTGCACTTTTATATGGGGCAGCAGATTTTTTTATTTTTTCTCGATGTTGGCTCCATAGTGAAAGTTGTTCAGTTTGATGGTCTGAAGCACCCCCTTAAGTATTATTAGGGTGTTTTGTTACACCCTGTATAAGTCCTTTTTAATATGCTGAAGGATTTTCAATGGGATTGGATCATCAAATTGAACAACTTTCTCTATGAGACCCACATCGAGACACCATCACACAACATCGCTGTTCCAAATGAAACTGCAATCCTACTCGACCCAAATGTATTGCAGTTTTTCCACGATTTCAATGTTCATCCCATATAGAAATTTGTTCACTTTTAAGCTCTAATCATCTCCTTAAAAATCATCGGCATAGTTAATAAGGAACCCTGTAAATTTTTAATTAAAAAAGTGTTTGGAAATTTAACTGACATTGACTTTGCGAATAAACGTTAGGTCTACCTACTCGTAACGAAACTTGATAACCTAATCTACGGTTCAAAGTTTATCAGTTTGTTTATTGCAAATTATTGTAGTTGATCTACCAGTTAGTGACAGTTGCTATCTACTACATTATGTACAATATGAACATGGGTGGACGCGGAAAATATTGTTATAACTTTGTTTTATAGATCAAAGGTTACGTTACATTTGAATCGAGAGTGATAGTCACGCATGAAGCGTGACGAAAAACAATAGAAGATTTTTGGAAATCAATAAAAGGTTTACATGAATTAGACTTATCACCAAAATTTTTCATACTTAATTATTATTTTTATAAGTTTGTGTATACTTATGCATTATACTTCTACTTATAAATTAGTTACAGTTACTTTTTGGCGTGAATAAGAAAAAATTGTCTGTATAAACTTAGTGTGTTATACTCTTACATAGTGTCAAATTCTGAAAAAAATACAAACTAACTTTCATAATTATAATTATGACGAGGGGTGTGCCTCTAATTGTCACATGCTACAAAATACACTCTCTCATACACCTGTAATCGATTCTTTAAATAATTAGTTTTTTTTTCTCTTAAGTAACTTACTTACTTTTGCAATGCGCGAGTGACTTTTTGTCTTATAAAATCGGTGGGTAAATAAAGAAAGAGCAAGGAAGAGAGAGGTAGGTTAAGAGAAGTCTAATAAAAAAAAGTTTTTCTTTTATCCAATAATTACTAGAGTAGAGTTTCTGGCCGCATCTTCTCTCAACGGAACACCTTCCGAAGTGGCGGTAGAGTCAAAAAATGACGTCAAAAAGCTATCTATTTGATATAATTATGAAAAAAAAATTTGATTTGATTTGATAGATTGATTGACTTTCAATAATTGAGTATGATTGATCATTGTGGCGATAGCAATATTTCTGATAAGTTAACATTATTATTAGGTATGTGAATACCAAATACCTATCGAGTGATAATTAAGTATCTGCTTAGTTAACTTTAAACGTAAAATCTCTTATCTTATCTTTGTTTTATTTAGGTAGTTTATTACTTATTAAGTTATTTGGTACATTATTAATTTAATACCCCTTACTTTGTTATAAGTTTAGAATTTGTAAGCTAAAGAAAAAAAAACAATGACGTAAAAGATTAAGTTATTTTCGGAAAGTGCCTTAGGTATCTGACGTGGCGCTTACCTCAATTTGATGAACAAAAAATACTTTTGCTAAAAACTTTAGTAGGTACTCTTGATAGACTCTTACCTAGTCAGTATTATTTTCACATGGCCACATGGGGTAGGCATCCTTATTTGCCTGAACTATTTCTTTGTATGAAAAATATAGGTAACGCTCATAAAAATCCCACGTGCAAGTTTTAATTCATTTTTCTTTGCACTTTTAGGGCTTGATGGTTTTTTATTATTATTATTATAGTAAAAATCAAAATTGACGTTTAAAAAGAAACACGTTTTTTATTTGTGAATTGTTTGCGTTTTTTTATGACACTCGGAACAGCTTAATGGTGAATTAATTTTTAATCCATTGTGATTAACACTCGGAACAGCTTAATGGTGAATTAATTTTTAATCCATTGTATGGCTGTAAAGACATGTTCGATATTCTTTTCACCTAAACAGTTGTTGTAATAAAAATGTCATCAGTTTATTGAAAAAGACCCTGTATTAAGCTTTTAAACTGGAAGATGATATACAAGGTCCAATACTTAAGGGGGTGCTTCAGACCATCAAACTGAACAACTTTCACTATGGAGCCAACATCGAGAAAAAATAAAAAAAAATCACCTGTCCCATACATTTTAATCGAGTTGGGACAGCTGTTTTTTTTTTCTCGATGTTGGCTCCATAGTGAAAGTTGCTCAGTTTGATGGTCTTAAGCACCCCCTTAATTATTACTAGTTTGTATTGTTACACCCTTTATAGTACCTATTCTATAAGAAATTTTTGGATCCAACTTATATACCGGCGGTTTTTTAAGAGCATGATCATACCATGAAACTGAACAACTTTCTATATGGGACCAAAATCGAAATCGCGAAAAAAAACTACTGTCCCATAGTTCAGAGGTCAATCTATCAAATACTATATTTTACACCAAAAAATAGTATATACAGAGAGCAAACAAACAGGAAATACAAAAGGTACAAAAACAGACGGTCCTATCGCTAAAAAGCGATTTCTTCCAGACAACCTTAGGGTAGAGGAAATGGTGAAAGAAGATTGGCAGGTGGTAGAGGTCTGATCATCCCCTTAAAAAACTGTCAGCATATTGAGACGGACGCCAAATATGCGTTTTGAGTTGTTAGTATAAGTTTAAAAAATATCATTGCAGTTGTTTTTCTGGGAGATAGATATTTGCAGGTGGACAATGTTAGGGTGATGATGATGATTCATGCATTAAGAGAAAATTAAGTCTAGTAGATACTTAGCCAGTCTGCGAGTGGTAAATTATTGTTTGGTCAGACAATAGTTTTAATATAAAACAGTGGTGTAATTAATAGCTTTAATATTTTGCTGTTTTTTTGTGTTCAAATAAAGTAAAACTTTATCGTTTACATCATAAAATTTTAACAAAATTCTAAAATTCATATCTATTGCCAAACTTCTTAAACTGAAAACTTTTAAGCGTATAAAAAACTAATGAATGAATAAACTGAAAAAAAATCCATACACAATAAAGTTCTTTCCTAGTTTCCTAAAATAATGCTCTTTTTCAGTTGATCAACATTTTTAACCGACTAGATAATTACTTTGTTTCGTATTTACGTAGGTATATTTACAATTTTTCCAAACACTACAGTATCATTAAAAACAAATAAAAGAAAACCAAAATAAAATAAAAAATAAAATAAAAATCACTTACCGGAAAGAGCCGGTTTCCATAAAACGGAAATAACTAAAAGAACACTAAAGCTCAACGTTTTTATTTTCCCCATTTTGAAAATTGGGGAAAATGTGGCACTAAATTAAATAAAAATATCAGTCTGTAACTTATTCTAAGAATACTATGGACGTGCCGCTTCTACCTCGACCAGAAGGTAAATGCGCTGGCGCACTATCCCTGCCCACTTTTATAGATACGGGTGAGAACTGCGACCAATCATGAGCCGGGGTACAGGGTGTCTGGAAACGTCCAGAGTTTACGATTTTTGATGGTCTAACTAAATAACTAAACCACATTTTAAGAGACTTAGAATTTTAACGCTTCCCTGCATGTACATTTTTGAAATGATTAAATTTGTAATTCAGCATCCAGAATTTTTCAAAACAGCTGGAAACGTCCGCCATAGAAACCTGCGAAGACCTAATGACCTTGTTTTTGAAAACAGATCTAGAATTAGGTTATATAAAAAGCATTGCCATTGTATGTGTATCAAGCTATTTAACAAAATACCAGATAGAATAAAAACTTTGCCAAATAAATTATTTTTAAAAGAATTGTACAAATGGTTGATTGACTATAGTTTTTATGATTTGAATGAATTTTTTGCATTATAATTAGATCTTACTGATATTATTAATTAAGTGAATATTTGCATGCCATATCATTTAGCTGGATAGAAGAAACTTTGTACCTACCTGTTATTGTAACACCCTATTGTACCTATACCTACCTATTCAATGCAAATAAACAATTTCAATTTCAATTTCAACTTTTTGGCAAATGAAATCGCACTGGAAACTGTTTTAAAATATACTTAGTCCGAATCCGAATTTTTGTTTCTCTCATCTGGACACTATTTTTTATAAAAAAATCATGCAACGTTTAGTACTCTGTGATATTACTTAACTTACTTTATAAACGCCACGCCAAGCTACTTTAGCCACATAAGAGCTCATCAACGCCAACAACGGAGTTGAAGCAGTCGCCGTGGCTGAAATCGGCCAGAAGCAATCATCATCGCTTTATAAACAATGCGAATGTGGCCAAGTCACATGAAGGGTACAATTACTAAACGAAATATCCAACGACAGGTTTTGGCACCAGTTGAGATACAAACTCTGCCTGTTGGAAATCTGCTGCAGTTCTTAACTGCATAGAGATGAGTAGGGAACTATAATAAAAGCGGTCAAGTGCGAGTCGGGCTACTCGCGCACCGAGGGTTCCGTACCACACCACCACAGAACACAATATTATTAACTTAGAAAAAAAAACTTTTTTTGTCCGGGACCTTTAGCGCGAGACCGACTCACACTTGGCCGGTTTTTAGTATTTGTTGTTATTTTGTAGAGTATGCAATATAATCACACTAAGTTTGACGCTCGTATGTATTACCGTTTTTACGATACAGTGTGAAGAAAAAACGTTGATAAAAACTAGTTTCTTGTTGAGAACCCCCCTTAATTTTTAACTTTTTGACATTTTTATTATTTGTTAACAAATCCGCCGTAATAACGCATAATCTGAGAAAATTTCAGCTATCTAGCTATTACGGTTCAAAAGTTCCAGCCCTAAATAGGTAGGACAGACGGACGGACGGACGGAGGGACGGACAGACGGACAGACGGACGGACGGACGAACAACGTAGGCTTAGTAATAGGGTCCCGTTTTCACCCTTTGGGTACGGAACCCTAAAAAGGGGTGTTTACAAAAGACCAGCGATGGTCCCAGTGGTACAGACACATGTCTGTTAAGACCCTCAACCAACAATAATAATAATACTTTCGCAATAAACTCTACTCTAGTATGTATTGTAGAGAGCTCTACTTTGGTTTATAGTCCTATATAGTTAGGACCTTCTCAGGACGATTCAAATTTTTCACCTGCATTCCTGCCTTTCATTGCCTGAACATAGGGCTATCTGTAGGCTATCTGCTGTTCCATACAGAACTGCAAACCTACCCGAGCCGAGAGGGTCGGACTACTCATGACGAAGCCTGGTTCGCACACCTGGCAGAGAAACGTGACAAAAGGCATAATGCTGCCACAATCCCTTCGTCATCCACCGGCGTACAGTTCTATTGTAGAGGCTGTGGACGTGTATGCGGCTCTCGTATAGGACTGTACAGCCATGAGAAAAAGTGCTTCTCCAAAAACACTGATTAAATCATCTGCAACAGATGTAAAGGCCTATGATGACTTTTAAAAAACCGTCAGCATATTAAGAGGGCTATTACAGTCCAGTGGCGCCCTCATCACATTAAAAAAGATTTCTCAATAAAGAAAGCCTAAATTAAAAAAGTGCTCAACGCGAACACTAATAAAGCCTACAAGCCATTGTTATACAATATTTTTATAGGTTCTAAACATTCCACTTTTAGACAGTTTCGAATAAAAACAAAATCGGCCGTTATTTTTCCTTTTTTCAGAATTTGTATATGTTTAGACCTTTAAAAAACCTATAAAAGTATTCTATGAAAATAGCTTGAAGGCTTTTGTAGTGTTCGTGTTGAGCACTTTTTTAATTTAGGCTTTCTTTATTGAGAAATCTTTTTTAATGTGATGAGGGCGCCACTGGACTGTGATAGCCCTCTTAAGTTGGACCCTGTATAATAATATAAAAAAGGACTTATACTGCAGGGAATAGGTATATAAGCATAAGCATAATGCTCACGACAATCTTCCCCGAGTGGGTAGTCAGAGACTACTAGTACGTTTCACTAGTATATTCATGAGCATAATATACCTACTGATGATTTCATAATGAAGATGCCTGGCAAAATATTACAAGTTTGACTCTATGTGAGTGTGACATTTTGCGTCAAGATGGCTTTTTTGCAAATATGACATTGTGCGCCTTCTGCTGATTTGGGGGATCGGGCTAGGGGATCCTGGTGGCCATAGATATAGTAACTAGATGAAACCATACCGTGGCCGCACATGAAACAGCAATAGTGTGACTTTTGCATACAAAAAGACGGTTTGTTTGGTAAGATGTCATTAACATTCCATAAGTTTGACAGTGGTTTGACATCTTGCCAAACAAAAAAACCGGCCACGGTGACCGAAACAAAAAATAATATTTCTGTCTTTTTTGTTTAATCTAAGCTGGTGGCCCAACCCAATAGAGAATTTACACGCTCCCCGCCCAACCCCACACACAATTGATTAAGTAGGTCGTGGTGGTCCAGTGGCGAGTAACCTTGCCTGCCTTGCAGGAGGCGATGGTTCGATCCCCGTCCAAGCCGACTCGTACCAATGAGTTTTTCAGAATTTATGTACGATTTTTAACACCACTGGCTTTTCGGTGAAGGAAACCATCATGAGGAAACCTGCATGCTTCAATTTCGAGGCATGTATTGTACCTACTGTTCCTTACAAGTGGCGACGGGCTCACTCCCCGTCACACTGGACAGAGTTTCGGTACTACTAGTGAAACATGGATGTTCTGAGGTTTCAGAATATCTCTGACTAGTCGTAGCATTATGCTATGCCATGCTTAATATTCCGAGAGATAAGTGTACTTTTTGCAACCATCAGCAGCAAGGCTCATTCAGCAGCAGGGCTGATCGTATGTTATTGTTGTAGTATGAACTGTTGCTATGTGAACAACACAAAAACTGACATGGTTCATCAATCGGTTTAGGAGATACAGCCGTTCAAAGGTCGGAACTTTGACTGGCTGTATCTCCTAAACCGACTGATGAACCATGTCAGTTTTTGTACTGTTCACATAGCTACAGTGCCATACTACAACAATATCATACGATCAGCCGTGCAGCTGATCGTTAATTTTTTATCCTAAACCGACTGGAGGTATGCAGGCAGACTTGGTCCATCCCCACCACAGAGATGCTCTACATCCCATAAACACTGAATCAGCCTTGCTGCTGATGGTTGCAAAAAGTACACTTATCTCTTATACTATAAAGTAGGTAGAACCTCCATAGGTAATTTTGGTTTAAAGATACTTTATTCTCAATTTAAGACAAAATAGTCACTTACATGAGAAGAAGACAATATAGTAGAAATGAATAGTCATTCGCACCGCACCGAGCACTCGAACAATTTTACAGTAGGTAGTTAGGTATTTACTTAATTAATAAATTAGTACATAACTAAAACAAACTTCCTCTCCATAACAAATAATAGGTACAAATTATTTGTTTTCAATTAGACAAGACATTTTGAGCTAATTTGTATTTAAATTGATTAAACGACTCCGTTTTCTTTTTTACAAATGAAGGTAAGTTATTATGAAGTTGTGCTCCCTCGTACGTAAACATTCGTTTGCCGTAATTTGTTCTAATCTTCGGCAGTGCAAGGTAACTAGCTCGCCTTGTGCTGCGTTTAGATACATTTTTTTGTTGAGTAAGTGAGATTGACGTGTGGATGTTTTTGTTCAGTATTCTACGGATAAGGACACATGTGTAATAATAATATAGTTGTGTAATGTTCATTAGATTAGTTTCTCTGTATACTTTAGTGGTTGGGGTTAAGTAGGGATAATGGAATAGCATTTTTATTAGTTTGTTTTGGATTACCTGCAGTTCAAGTAGTTTGGTTTTGCATGCACTGCCCCATATTTCGATCAAATAGATAAGATGTGATTTTACCAGAGAATTATAAACTGTCATGCGTACTCTGCGGGGTATACAGCGCACTGAACCTCGCAAGGAGCCCATTAGGGAAGATAACTTCTTTTTTATTTGATCAATGTGGGCATCCCACGTCAGTCTACTGTCAATATATAATCCTAGATACTTTTCAGTAAACTTTTCTTGAATTTGTGTATTGTTAATAGTTAGGGGTGTATACTCAGGTACTGGTTTGTTTTTAGCCTTAAAGATAATGTAAGAAGTTTTCAGGATATTTATAGTTAATAGGTTAGACTGAAGCCAGTTGTAGAGAGTATCTAGATCTGCCTGAGCCAGTTCAATAATATCATGGACAGAGGACCCAAAGTAGAAAAGACATGTGTTGTCCGCATATAGAGTTATGTGGCCATGCAATCCTAAGTCATTGATATCATTGACGTAGATCAGGAACAGCAAGGGGCCCAGAATTGATCCCTGAGGGACTCCGAAAGTTATATGTTGGGGATTACTTTGGTGCTCATTTATTTTCACAATTTGTCACCTATCCGTAAGATATGATTTGAACATGTTTAGTGCACTGCCAGTAGCTCCGATCAGTTCTTGCTTTTTTATTAGAAGATTGTGACTTAGGTACTGTGTCAAAAGCTTTTTTGAGATCGATGAATATACCTAAAACGATTTTTTTGCTGTCGATATTTTGTCTTATCTTAGTAATTAAATCTACCGTTGCAGCCAGAGTGTTACTTTTGGGTCGAAATCCGAATTGTCTTTCCGAATTAAATGACACACACTGTATACATAAACAAGCTTGTTTATGAATTGATAACCGATTGACAAAGGTCGATGGAAGCATTCCCTAAAGATCAGGGTCATCTCCTGTTACAGATGAACGACATCATTTCTATTGATTGAACGTGTGTGTAAAAAGGAAACTACTCACAAAAATTATTAAGAGGGCTAACGCAGTCCAGTGGCGCCCTCGTCACATAAAAAAAGATTTCTCAATAAAGAAAGCCTAAATTAAAAAAGTGGTTAACAGATAAACTACAAAAGCCTTCAAGCTATTTTCATAGAATACTTTTATACTTAGGTATTTTTTAAGGTCTAAACATAAAATTTTTAAAAAAGAAAAAAAAAACGGCCGCATTTGTTTTTATTCGAAATTATCTAAAAGTGGAATGTTAGGAACCTATAAAAGTATTGTATAACAAAATTGAAGGCTTTTGTTGTTTATCTGTTGAGCACTTTTTTTATTTAGGCTTTCCTTTTTGAGAAATCTTTATTATTGAGACGAGGGCGCCACTGCGCTTGTAATAGCCCTCTTAAGGGCAGGTACTTTCAAAAATATAGTCGTTTTTTTAATCCAGAAAAAATATAATTATGTTGTTGTTTATGAACTGTTCTTGATTATTCTTAGGCTGAAAACACGATAGTTATTTACTTCTCTCAATCATAAAACCATGCAAAGATAGGTAAGTTTATGACTATTTTTCAAGTTTTACTTAAAGATTATTAAGTTATACTATAACAAAAAAAACATACTCTGAAATATAAGATATGACATTGTGTATATTATTCTGAGGCTAGTTTTTGACCAGAACACCCAAGAGAAAAGATATTGATGAAAAGTACGTTTTTTTGCGGTCCAGCTTTCAATGAGCGTTTTTCTTTTGGTTTTCTAGTGGATCGATACATGGCGTTACGGTCTGTGCGAATAAAGGTCAAAATTTCAATAAGTGTTTCTTTAAAATAATAAAGTATATACTAGTTACGAGAAGATGATCAAAAAGATGCCAATGCATCTTTTGATTCAATATTTCATTATTTACGAATCATTTTAATCGAAAATATGAAACTGTTTATGTCTTACATGGTTGTATGGGCTCGATCCCGGCCGCCGGATCTCGGCCTTTAAAAAAAAGTCAGGCACAGTCTTGACATGATTTTGACAGGATCTCGCCTACGTCTCTATGGAGCGATAAGCATGTCAGCTGTCGAGTTTTTTAGGAACTACATATAAAAAAGAAAAGAAAAACGCTCATTGAAGTGGGATGGCTATTGCAAAATGCTTGTAAGCTCGGTAGAGAGTACATATGTTCCTTGCTTGTAAGAAAGAAA
The DNA here is from genome assembly GCA_922987775.1 of Agonopterix subpropinquella. Classification (NCBI taxonomy): domain Eukaryota; kingdom Metazoa; phylum Arthropoda; class Insecta; order Lepidoptera; family Depressariidae; genus Agonopterix; species Agonopterix subpropinquella. Next base: position 14,358,432 of record OV277716.1, read on the forward strand.
CGCTTGCACTCGGATGACCTGGCCTTAAAAAGAAAACATAATAAGGTTCTCCAATAAAAATACTTTACTCATGAAACTTACCTAGTAAATGCCAAGCAAACAAATATGGAAATTATGTTTGTACGTGTTTGAAAACGACTAATCTGAAAGAAACGCGGAAGATAAAATTCCTATCAAGTGTTACTGAAATCATCCTAGAAAAGTAGTAATCTGCAGTGAAAACCTCGCAAATGCAAGCAACGTAATAAGGGAAAGTAATTATTCTATTCATCAAAAAAAAAACACTGATTCTGTGGGCTTATAAGGTATTCGTTACCTATGTAAATTAATTATCCAAACCAGTGTACTTAGTAGTTTTTGAGTAAACCGGAAACATACATAATAATAAAGCCTTTATTTAACAATCATGCAATTTACATGGCAATTAATTTATAATAATATTACTTAAACAAACTAATTTGATATTTGACACCATTTGGTAATTTAAACAGTAGGTATTATAGATTGTCTTCCTTTTCAGCATAGGCCTCCCCTAGGGCTTTCCACAGGCTTCGGTCCTGTGCGTTTCTCATCCATAACATTCCCGCCACTCTCCTGATATCGTCCTCCCATCTTTGACGTTGCCTCCCTTTCTTTCTCTTGTTTTGTCTAGGGCACCATTCCGTCACGTCTTTGGCCCATTTATCTTTCTTGCTTCTAATCAAGTGACCTGCCCATTTCCATTTTAATTTCTTTATACAGTAGGTTACGTCAACATACATACGAAACATACATACTATGGGTTAAACAGAGAAACTATTACTATTTTTATGTTGGTTAAAAAACGGAATAATGGTCAAGGAATCGGTCCTTAGCACGTGGGGCCTATTTCGTAAATATGACAATAATAATTTACAATGATAATTTAGAGTAGTACATTGCTGGTTACACTCAACAATGTACCTGAAATCGTCATTGTAAATTAAAATTGTCACGTTTATGGAATAAGCCCTCAAGATAGTCCACTTAGTTTTCTAAACAGAACAAAATTGACATAATGTTGTGCAATATAAGGACTGGACTATGTTTGGGTAGTGTTGATGCAAAGCATGCAATGTGAATCTTCTTAATATAGGCGTTGCATTGCGGAGTAAGGGGATGACGGACATAACGCGTGACGCGTTGTACATCTTGCCGACCCTATTGTCAACCTCACCGGCACGCGTTAGCGGTTCGTATGAATAACTAACGGCGGTTTCGACCGTGGTGCTCCCTGCTAGATAACAGACGAGGCTCTGACGACCGAGTATCTGGCGGTATAACCAGTTTACACATTGAATACAGGCCTAAATCCCTGTAAAACGATATCCCATCAAAAATCGGGGTTTTCCTGTTACAAGAGTGCAGGTTTTGATACGTCAGACGGCAGTCGGTATCAGAATAATAAACCCAAACAAAAGCCAAACACATTGGAAAGAAAAAGTATGAAAAGGTCGATATCAAGAAATTCCGCAATGGATAGGGCGTCGCCGCAAAACGACGCGCAGACACATCGCCCTACCTCTGCGAGAAGTTTGCTAGGGCTACCGAGTCAAGGACGAACTCGGTTAAAGACGTTAGTCCCAAGCAGCGATCTTAAAGTCCGCTTCGCTACACTTAATGTTGGTACACTTACTGGAAGAACAAAGGAACTCGCAGACCTATTCAAAAGACGAAATATTGACTTTGCGTGCCTTCAAGAGACAAGGTGGAAAGGCTCAAAATCACGAGACATAGGTGAGGGCTACAAACTGATGTATGCTGGAGCAAGCGATGGTAGAAATGGCGTAGCAATAGTTGTCAAACAAGATCATCTAGACAACATCATAGAACTGAAACGAGTTAGTGACAGACTTATGTACTTAAAGTTATTAGTAGAAGGTCAGCTGGTCAACATCGTAGCAGCATACGCTCCTCAGGCTGGTTGCCCAAAAACCCAGAAGGATGATTTTTGGAGCTTATTCGATGATGTTCTCCACGAAATACCCTCCGGCGAAATTACGGTGCTAGGAGGAGATCTAAATGGGCATATTGGTACTGAAAATCATCTTTACGGTAGAGTACATGGTGGTCACGGTTATGGAACTACAAATGAAGAGGGAAAAAGTATCCTTGCCTCTGCTACGACTCATGACCTAGCGGTTGTGAATTCATTTTTCACAAAGAAAGCGGAACACATTATCACATACAAAAGTGGCTGTACAAGAACACAGGTTGATTACATCCTTGTAAACAGAGCGCTTATCGGCAGGGTCAGGAATTGTAAATTTATTCCCGGAGAATGTGTCATACCCCAGCACAGGATTGTTGTCATGGACATGGACTTTAGGAAGCGTGAAAAACCTAAAAAAGAGAGGGAACCAGAACTCACTAAATGGTGGCTTCTAAAGGGAGACAAAGTGGAAGAGTTTAAAACAGAGCTTGAAAACCTTAGCATTAATCCTGAGGATGACATAGACGATATTTGGAATCACTGGCAGACAGAAATAACTAAAGCAGCAAACAGGGTTCTTGGCCGTACTAGGGGCAGCAGAAAAATACCAAAGGAAACATGGTGGTGGACTGAACAAGTACAAGCAGTGCTACATGACAAAAAACTCGCATTTAAAACTTGGCAGAATACCAAAACTGAGGAGGACCGCGCGTTGTACAAAATTTCGAAAAAAGCGGCCAAGAGAGTTGTTGCTGTGGAGAGATCCAAAGCCTTTAAAGGGATTTATGAGACCTTGGAAAGTAAGGAGGGTCAGAAGTTAATTTATAAGTTAGCCAAGTCCAGGAATCAAGCTACTAAAGATGTTATCAAAACCAGAATAGTAAAATCTCAGGATGGGAAGCTGGTGTATGAAACTCAGGACATATTAGCAGCTTGGTTCAATTACTACGACAACCTACTCAACATTAATACCACTCATGCACAACTGCCAGCAATGCCCAAGAATCAGGGGCTAATTCCACCTATAACACCCATAGAAGTGAAAAAGTCCCTGATGAAGATGGCAAATAAGAAGGCTGTAGGTCCGGATGGCATTCCGATTGAGGCATGGAAGAGTTTGGGTAGCAAAGGCATAGTTTTACTGACCAACTTCTTCAACAAGATGTTGCTGGAAACCTCACAAATGCCAAAAGCCTGGAGGCTAAGCACAATAGTCCCTTTATACAAAGGCAAGGGTAGTCGCTACGAGTGTAACAATTACCGTGGAATAAAATTGATGTGTCACACAATGAAATTGTATGAGAGAGTGATAGATAGCCGGCTGCGATTGGAATGCTCACTTTCCGAAAATCAATATGGTTTCGTTCCAGGCATGTCAACAACTGACCCAATGTTTGCCATAAATGTGATTGCTGAAGAATATAGGGCGAAAAAGAAACCTCTGTACATGGCGTTTCTTGATATGGAAAAGGCCTTTGATCGGGTTCCTCGGGAGACAATCTGGTGGACTCTCAGAAAGAGAAATATACCCGAAACATTCGTCGAGATCATAGCCGACATGTACCAAGACGTAAGATCTTTTATTAGAACTGCTGTAGGAGTAACTAGATCAATTCCAGTTACAGAAGGGGTACATCAAGGCTCTGTACTGAGTCCATATCTGTTTAGCCTCGTATTAGATACATTAACAGAGGACGCCCAAAGCAAGGCATCTTGGACATTCATCTATGCCGATGATATAGCGATTTGTACCGAAAGCCGGCAAGATCTAAAGGATGCATTAGATGCTTGGAAGCACCAGTTGCAGAAAGGGGGGCTAGTGCTGAGTGTTTCGAAGACACAGTTCATGGAGTGCAATGTCCCAAGTCCAAACCCTGAGCCAATTACAGTCGATGGCCAGACGATAGAGAGGTGTGACGAGTACAAGTACTTGGGCAGTATGATGCATAGCTCCGGATCGTTGGAAAATAACATTCAGCACCGTATTACAACAGCCTGGCTCAAATGGCGGGAACTAACTGGTGTAACCTGCGATAGAAAGATGCCCATTAGAATGAAAGGCCTGGTGTATAAAAGTATAATAAGACCTGTACTAACCTATGGTAGCGAGACATGGGCAACTACGAAGCGACAAGTCCAAACCATTCAAGTCGCAGAGATGAAGATGTTACGCTGGATGTGCGGGGTTACGAGATACGACAGAATACGCAACGAGTTCGTGCGAGGTAGTCTCGGAGTCCGCGACGTAGCGGATAAAATTCAAGAAAATCGACTTAGATGGTTTGGACATGTAAAAAGAAGACCATCTGATTACATAGGCAACAAAGCAATGGACTTCACCCTACCAGGTCAACGTGGCGTAGGCAGGCCAAAACTTCGATGGTCTGATGTTGTAAAGAAGGAAATGGACAACTGCGAGCTCTCCGTCGACGATGTTCAGGATAGAGCGAAGTGGAAGAAACAGACTAGGAAAGCAGACCCCGCTACCCAGCGGGACAGCAGCTAGGAAGATGATGATGATAGGCGTTGCATTGCAGTTGTTTTTAGTGCGAAAAATGGAGAAAAAGAAGTTAAATGAAGTCGAGTATTCGACCAAAGTAGGTAAAGACCAAGAAAGACCCATAAAAGTTTTTTTTTTAATACTACGAAATATTGACATCATTTAGTTTACTCACTTCTGTTTCTTTGAATGTGTGCCAATACAATATTTCTCCATCTTCTTCTGCTTATCGTGTGGGCAGAGCCCTGGGTGTCAGAGTTATTTCAGACCGCCTTACGGCCTCTGACGTGGTTTTTATGTAACGACTACTACCATCAGAGATAGTAGCCGGGACCAACGGCTTAACGTGCCATCCGAATCACGGAATCGTCTTTCTTTTTCTGGTAATCAGGGGATTCAGCCTGCAATGTCCTAGCCAACTGGGGAAAAAAGCACAAAGTGACATATCAATAGGTGTCCCCCGTAGGAATCGAACCCACGACCTCCAGTCGAGAGCTCAATGCTCTGAGCCATTAGACCACGGAGGCAGTCATATTATTCCATGATTTTTTACCTGCCTATTTCGTTTTTTTTTTTCATTTCATTTCATTTCTACCTACTCATATCATACTCACTTTGAATCACGGTCGCACGCTATGTGGTTCCGGCTTATAATGGACCACCCCAATTCTTCCCGTGGGTGTCGTATGAGCCGACTAAGGGATTAAAAGTTTCTTATGCAGTATTTATGTGGGCGAAAGGCTAGCCACCCCTCACCACTTTACATGTCATTCCATCCTGAAAATTAAATTGCTAATCTACAACCTATGGCTACATTGGTACCTAGTTGTAGGCGTTGTAGCAATGTTTCTGACATCCCCGAAAGGGATTACGGTCGTGAGTTTATGTTTGTATGTCACTTTGAATCAACATTCAAGTAAACATGCTGGAATATACGGAAGTATATGAGTATGTGCCTACTCATTTGGGGTCAATTAATGTAATGCACAATCTGTTTGTATCTTAATAGATAACTACCTATGTAAGTAAACAGTAAACTTGTTGACATCTACACTAATATTATAAAGAGGAAAGATTTGTACCTATTTTTGTATGTTTGTATGTTTGTAATGAATAGGCTCAAAAAGTACTGGGCCGATTTAAAAAATTCTTTCACCATTAGAAAGCTGCATTCACCCTGAGTAACATAGGCTATATTTATTGCTAGAAAAGATTAGACGTCCACCCGTGCGAAGCCGGGACGGGCCGCTAGTTACTCATAAATCATAATCACACTATAACAACTAGTTAATCTGTGGAGTAACTAAGATGTTACTTTTGAATGTTTTATTATCGCAAAACCAGAAAAAAAAACCGTGGTGGTCCAGTGGCGAGTAACCTTTCCTGCCGTGCAGGAGGCGATGGTTCGATACCCGTCCAGGCCCTGGCCCTGTACCCGGACTTTCGATGTTCGATACATCGCCACTGTTTCGGTCCGCACTTCAATGTAATAAAGTTGACATTGGAACGAAAACTTTCACGCAATTGCGAAGTTCGAATTTGAGGGTAGAGGCCCTGTACCCGGACTTTCGATTGTCGATATATACCAACGGTTCGGTCCGCACTTCATTGTAATAGAGTTGACATTGGAACGAAAACGTTTACGCAATTGCAAAGTTCGAATGTCCGGGTAGAGGCCCTGGCCGATTCGTACCAATGAGATTTTCGGAATTTATTTACGTTTTGTAATTTGTAACACCACTGGCTTTTCGGTGAACGAAAACATCGTGAGGAAACCTGCATGCTTCAATTTCGAGGCGTGTATTGTACCTAACTGTCCATTACAAGTGGCGACGGGTTCACTCCGCGTCACACTGGACAGAGATTCGGTACTACTAGTGAAACGTGGATGTTCTGAGATTTCAGAATATCTCTGACTACCCCCTCGGGGAATATAGTCGTGAGCTTATGCTAATGCAGAAAAAAAAAGTTTTAAATAGGGTAAGTACAGTGGTGTAGCTTGGGTTTTTGTCGCCCGGGGCACAGACCGATTTTGCCGCCCCCTTATCTTTTTAAGAAGAACAACACAAAAAACGGAGCGAAAGAAGCGAGTTCGGAATTTAAAGCATAACTATTTGGGTGTGGTCAAAAATGTTTAGCACCTCGTCTTAGCTGTCGTCAGAACTCTTTACGATTATGTGAAGGCAGGACGTAATTTTAAAACAGAGTACACCGTACCACAGAGTACTAGATTCTTAGAGCGAGCGAAACGAGCTCACCTTTTCTCTGCTCTACGAATTGATTATAGACAGAGCTCAATTAATCTACAGGGTGAAATTGATATCATTAGCATCCTTTTAAACTTGGAGTCTACCCATCAAACTGAACAACTTTTACTATCGGAGCAAACCAATCGGAGCAAAAAAAAATTCAGCTGTTGCATACATTTGGGTTGCGTAGGCATTGCAGTTTAGTATGGAACAGCTGATTTTTTTGTAGCTCCGATCGGTTTGCTTCCATAGTGAAAGTTGTTTAGTTTGATGGGTAGATTAAAAGGATGCTAATGATATCAATTTCACCTTTATATTTATATTTTCTCAACATTTTTAAACTCCGTGCACCTAAAGAAAGTATTAAATGAATAAGAATTTTCTTTCAATATTTTCCCGAATTTGCCGCCCCTAGTAAATTGCCGCCCTGGACATTTGCGCTACCACACTATTATGGTAGTACCATCTGTAGAAATGTGTTAATTTTTATATATTATTTAATTTACTAGGACGTAACTTTGTTTTGTTTGGAGCGTTTTATATTTAATTTTATTTTATTAGACACACCAACGGTACATAGACAAAACAATCATAAACAGACACTTAAAAAGTTTTAGCCCTTGACTATGCACTAATAATAGGTATGCAACAGCATGCGTTAAGTCTGTCATTTCATTACAGTTTTCAAATATTTTCTTGTTAAAGTTTTATACAATTTTAATGATTTCTAGTTACAATTCTAATTTCAATTTATAGTTACGATTTTACAATCTTTAAGTATATTTCTAGTAATAATTTTTTGATTTTATAATAAAACAGCAAGAATAGAAAACATACATGTACCTACTGAATACAAAGAGATTTAACATAATACATTGAATGTCTTTGACTGAATACAATAGTAAATCAATTTATATCAGGAATATCGTCTTGGTTTTATAACTCGACCATGACAAAACAGGAGGGTAAAGTTTCCTATAGAAGGCAAATACTTCTGGTCAAATACACAAATTTTTTCTCAAAAACTAACAACCAAAGTGATAAATATTTACAATGCTCTAATTTGTATCCTTTTGAAAGAATTTCTAGAAAGAGAACCTAACTAAACAATAACAATCATTAAGAATTAACACAATGGAAAGGATTAGTTAATTGTAACAATAATCGTGGTATTTTGTATTCAGCTTTTGTTTTGGGCGGTATACTTATTTGTAACTTAATAATAGATCAATAGAGATAATTTTGAAAAAATCTACAATAGACAATATAATTCGCAAGATTATATAAGAAGAAAAGTGTTTAATGTTAATAGCTTAATATTTTCAAAACAAAAATTGGAACATTTAATTAAAACTTAGAAAGTAGCTATCATACGATGCTGCTTTCGTTTGGCCTGTGGTCTCGCTTGGCAGGCAAACTGACCCCGGAGACCAGTAGGCCTAGGCAAAGTGCACACGCTTCTTATTCTACAAACGAAAACGCCACAGCGGTATAACGATAGAAAAACGACAGAATGCTAGACAATGTTACGAATCATTGATAATCGCTAATTAGCGATTGTCTAATTAGACAAAAAAAAGCTGAATCTGCTCTATGATTAGCGTTTAGTTCACTCAATCATTCACTCTTTTTTCTTTTTTATATATGCTAAATTGAGTAGGACTTAAAAAAAAAAAATTTGAAAGGGGTAGGAACATCTCTGGGATACCAATTTTTTTTTTCTAATTTTTATAATTTCACGCGGCCAATCTTAAGACTTTGTATATCGATAGAACAAACATACTTTTTTATTTGGCAAAATCTCCTAGCCTGCTGTTTTAAGCTAGATATTCGACTTTAAAAGTTTTAATTTTTCAAGACTCCTAGGGGCTTTATTTCTTACCTGATCGAGATGAGACTTGATGTTTGCATAGTAGAGGTTTAAATCTGTAGTTTTTTTTTTTTTTTTTTTTATGTGTGATAGGTAAGCATTTGACCCCAATCTCACCTGATGTTGAGTGATGATGAGGCCGAAGATGTAGCATGCTTACCTAGAAAGATGCCTATTCACTCTCGCCTTGAAGAGGCCCAGGTTGTATTGCTCAGGGAACAGGTAGTTACCTACTTTCGGGGTTGGAACATATCTGCGACATCTATTTTTTTTTCGAATTTGTATCATTTCGCTTGGCCAACATTAAGTCTTTGCATATCGATAGAATACGTTATTACGAACATACTTTCGTATTTGGCAAAATCTCCTAGCCTGCTGTTTTAAGCTAGATATTTGACGCTAAAAGTTTAAATTTTTCAAGACTCCTGAAGTGCGATTTTTGAAAACCATACGAGTGACTAGGCAGTAGAAAGATGCATAATCTCCATAGTAATTTTGACATTTTCTACTGCCAAGTCGCTCGTATGATTTTCAAAAATCGCACTTCTGGGGCTTTATTTTTCATCTGTTCGAGATGAAACTTGGTGTTTGCAAGATGGCGGCCATGGCCGGAAATGGAATAAAATATAAGACAACCAATATGAAATAAGTTTAATCATTTAATATTTTATTAATTGGCAGTGATCCTAATATCTACCTAGGTATTTATTTTTGCTATGAATAGAGATCAGATAATCCGATGTTTATAAATATGCAGCCGGTGAAGTTTAGGTAAACCTAAACCACTCTGTCAACTCTGACAGCATTTCATAAGTTGACAAAAGTGTCAGAGTTGTTCAAATGAACGTTATTGTAACAACCCTTAGTATGGCCACCATCTTGCCGCATCGCCGGCGTGTCGCGCGGTTTCTTAGAAGCGCGCTTACTATTATTTTTATATATGCTTTGCCCACGCCCTGCAGTTTTCCCTCCCAGCTTTTGTTTTTTATACAACTTCCAGTTTCATCGTATTTTATTTCTTATCTATTTTATAATCTAATAGAATAGAATAGAAAAACTTTATTTCGACCAACTGAGATCATAATTTTGTTAGTAACACACTTAGCCTACTGTTAGTTTATACACACAACACATTACTACATTATAACTGTTTATTTGTCAGTACGTGAACCATACAGCAATGGTTCACGTACTGACAGTCAAACCTACTCGCAAACATGTTCAAGATGCTGTTGGCGCTGCCGCTTATCCTACGCATGAGGGATGTACACCGTTTGCGCATAGTAGTGTAAAAACAATCTACTCGCGCATCGGCGAACATCCCCGACGCACTACAGAATCGCGGCAGCCCCACCAGCACCCTGAAAGCGTTATTAAACTGGACCCGCAAGGCGTTGTACTGTTTCTTTGTGTAGTTCAGCCACAGGCTGCTCGTGTAAAAAGAAGTACAGTATGCTCTAAAGAGTGTAATCTTGACTGGAGTGGAGCAACGAGCAAACCTGCGGGCTATCATATTGGCTCGTACAGCCAACGCCCTGCGCTCCCTCTCAATGTCTTCGTCGTCCCTCAGGCCGGAGTTCAACCAATGTCCGAGATATTTAAATTTTTCCACTCGGTTCAATATACATCCATTGATCCTGATAGGTGGAACACTGGATGGACACTTGGTTCCGGCCTGAAAGACCATGAATTCACTCTTACTGCTGTTATACTTTAGGCCATGACTGCAGACATATTTTTCACAAATACCTAACAGCTTTCTTAGACCACAAACCGAAGCGCTCAGCAGCACCATATCGTCCGCATAACTAATATTATTGACAGCCAGTCCGTCAATATGACAGCCGACACGGGTGCTACTGAGCTCCTCTATCAATGCATTAATATATAGGTTGAAGAGTTTCGGCGAGGTCAATCCCCCCTGTCTCACCCCACACTCCAACCTATATGGCTCAGAAAAAGAACTTGCCCATCTGACGACATTGACCTGGTTTTGGTACCAAAACTTGAAGATATTACTTAGTTTCTCTGGAAATTTTAGATCCTCAAATTTCTGCCACAGGATGTCATAAGAAACCAGGTCAAATGCCTTCGAGAGGTCCAAGAAACATGAGTATACAGGTGTACGCCTATCAGTATAATATTTGACAGTTTGCTTTAAACACAGTATTGCTGTCTCTGTAGAGAGGCCGGGTCTAAAGCCGAACTGGTTGTCATGCACGGTTATATATTTATCTAACTGGGTATTCAGCAAACCGTCCAATACTTTCGCTACAATCGTGGCCAAAGAGATCGGCCTATAGTTATTCTTGTCACTTATATTACCTGTTTTATTTTTCACAATTGGCACCACCACAGTTCTCATCAAATCAGCAGGCATATACGAGTGCACCATACACAAACTGTAAAACATTGCAAGTACTCGAGGCAAATGTGCACCAGCGTGCTGAAGATGCTCGATGCTGAGGCCATCGTGGCCAGGAGATTTTCCTCTAGACATAAGTTTAATAGCCTGTCTAACCTGCTTGGCTGTAAAATGTGTACTTATCTCCTGATCACTTGACCCAGCATCCCCCTTTTGCTGTGATGGTCCCAATGGTGATTTAATGGTAAAGTGGTCCTTGAATACATTTGCTATTGATGTATAATCATTTATGCCATCGACACTCACAGGGAGACCTTGTTTTTCTTTCAGCTTGTTGGTGGATTTCCAAAAGTTACGAAAATCATGTTTAGAATGGTGTGATGCTAGGATATCCATTCTTAATTGTTCTGCATGATTTTGGCACCATCTTAAACGAGATTTAAAAATTTTACGACTTTCGTTCATTTGATCATATGCAAACCCAGATTTAGGTTTTCCATAGCTCATCCAAATTTGAAATTTACACCTGGCCTCCCCGTGGGCCTCGCGCATATGTTTGTTCCATCCCACCACTGGTCTTTTCTTTCGTGACTTTTTCAATGTATAACTCTTTGTAGCCGCTTGGCTCAAAGCATCTATTATACTCTTATACATGTTATCAATGACTAGTCTATGACTCGCATTTCTACACAAATATTTACAGCATTCCTGACATTCTTTAGGATAATCAATAAGTCTGAGCCTTTCTTGACAGTAGTTATGGTACATTTGTATTTGGTCGGGCTTCCTATCACCCCAAATTATTGCATTATTTTCAGATTGAGTTACACATTTTATTTTCGATTTAATTATATTTAAATTGCATTCTAATATTAGTGGATGGTGATCAGACCATAGGACATCATATTTAACATACACGCCCACAACCGAGTCACATGCTGATTGTGTAGCCACACAGTGATCTAGCCAACTCCGCGAGCCATGTGCATCACTAGTGAATGTATACGTGTTCGACTGTATCCCTAACTTTTCAACATCCACACATGTCCATTTCTGATCGCAACAGAAACTCAATAACTCACTGTAAAAAAGTTCACCAGGGTGAGCGTTAAAGTCACCGAGTAAATAAACGGATTCAGTGTCATTGTTAGTTATAAGAGCACTCACCAGGCTAAGACAATCCGTAAAATCCGTCAGGTTCTCTACCTTGTTCGTAGGCATGTAAACACTGAACACTAAGAATGACCTTTGGCCAATGCTCACTTTAATGGCGCAAACTCTCGGATTACCGCACTGCAGAACCGATACATTCGAAAACGCACATTTATTCCACAACAGCGCCACTCCTCCATAGGGACGACCACGGAGCATACCTGCCGTCGTGTCCACGGCTGATGTACCTGTCCACTCGAATCGATCGTCAATACTGCTGAGAAACGTTATGTCCTCGGGAAGCAGCCAAGTCTCCTGAAGCGCAATTATGTCAGCGAAGTTACAGAACTCCCTTATGTCGTCGACAGATCGTTTCACATTTTTACAATTGAAACTCATTAATTTACATAATGAATTACTCGTAATATTCATTGTTGTTTTTGATTTTCACCGCGTTCGTTATTATTTTCCTTTACATTCCGGTACTTGAAACGCTCAAAACGTCGGAAAATTATGCCCTCGGGCCATAGTTTGTTATCTAAAAACATTGGCACTTTTTGTTCGGTAACGAAAAATTTATAGGCATTATGGTTTTTTTCTGTTTTGAAAGTAATTTTTTCAAGCTTTACCCTTTCTTGCGTTTTTCGCATAATGTAGTCCATGATGTCAGATTCAGTAGTATCTTTATGCACTCTTGTAATAAATATAGGCACTTTTACCTCCGCAGCTTTAAAATTTCCCGCGCTTTCATTACAAATACCGGTTTTCCCAAGAAATCGATAATTTGTATTGCGTTTTTTACGGTTTTCTACCAGTTTCCAGTCTCCGTCTCTTTTCAATGTATTCGAGAACAATTCCTTTGAAATAGACTGATTAGTTTTGTTTTCATTATTATCAGTTACTCTTGGAGTAGAGGAAGACAGCTGACTCCCGGCCGCTAAACCGGTTTCTCGGCGGGCCGCCTCCGTCTTGTTATCGCTCTCAATAGAAGTACCTATAGGCGGTACACTGTCTTTATTTTATTTTATTTTATTTTATTTTATTGTATAGGTACACGTACAGATTACAGTCGAGATGAAACCATTTACATTGCAATAAGATATTTAGAACTAGATTGTAATCCAATTACACATGTACACAGCATCACTATCTTTAAAACATGGCGGAGTGAGTTTGTTACATAACTTAAAATCCTAATAATTCTTTAAACATAGAAATGAAACAAATACATACAAGTATACAGTAGGCACCCAAATTTCAATAAGCATTGCATTTTGCTCCAATCAAAAAAATTTAAATATTATTAAGCCAAAATAGGTAATAATTAAAAATAAAATTGAAATCAATAATTTACATTAACAAAGTAAATTAAGCGATATAATTACATTAATTTGAATTACAAAAAACTATTAAACTATTAAACTATGTTGTTAGTAATTGTTAAAATAAAAAAAATTTATAAATGCAAAAATTAACTGATAACTTGTGGTGGGTTGAGAACAGCAATGATGCATCTTTTAAATCTTGCAAGACTTTTGTCAAAAATGTCGAGTTCTATATGTTCGGAGCTGAGGTCATTGTAAAGACGACACATTCTAGAAATGGGATTGTAAAACGAGGTATTATTCCTATACACATGGAGCGCAAAAGTACGTGGAGCACGAAATCTGTAGAGGGTGTTGATGTTTAACAATGAAAGCAGAGTCGGAGAATCAATGCAAGAATGCAGTATCTTATGTAGGTAAACAAGGTCGTGCTGTTTCCGTCTACTTTCAAGTGTCGAAATTTTGTACTTAAAGCACCTCTGTGGATAGCCCACCAATTTCCGACCCATATTTTGTCGAAAAGAAAGGATCCTGAGACACTTTTTTTGGACTCTCTCGATGTTCTCCACATGAATCGAGTAATAAGGAGACCAGACAGGGCATGCATATTCAAGTATGCTTCTTACAAGGGCATAGTAAAGATAAAGAAAACTGTACGGATTCTTAAAGCCCTTGGTAGATCTCGTTATGAAGCCGAGCAATCTCATGGCCCTTTTAACAGTGTACTCATAATGCGGACGAAAGGAGAGTTTCTCATCAAACAAGACACCAAGGTCCTTAGCTACGACCTTTCGCTCCAGATTCTGACCCGAAAGACTGTAATCGAAAATTACTTTGTGGTGCTTCTGAGTAAACGAGATGACGAAACATTTACCGACGTTGAGGGACATCCTATTCTCAGTGCACCAATGCGAGATCACATCCAGGTCCCGCTGAAGTGCGATACAGTCACCGACTTTATCGACCTCAGCGAATACCTTAAGGTCATCTGCATAGAGTAGGCAGGGACAAGTCAGACGGTCAATCAGGTCATTAATAAAGATCACAAAGAGCAAGGGTCCGAGGTGTGATCCCTGGGGTACACCCGAGGTGATAGACACAGAGGATGATATAAAGCCACGTACGGTCACAAGCTGGCTCCTGTTGTTCAGGTACGAACAGATCCAACGGAAAAGATTACCGCGTATACCATGGGCTGAGATCTTACTGCAAAGTATTGTGTGGTTAACCTTATCAAACGCTTTAGAAAAGTCAGTGTATATTGAATCTACCTGGCCGCGCCTAGCAAAAGCATTGCAAAGAAAGTGTTTGTACTCAAGTAAGTTACTCACGGTGGATCTGTTTCTGACAAAACCATGTTGACGTTCTGACAACGATGGCTTAACCTGGTTATAAATGTAATTGTAAACCAGAGATTCAAATAGTTTAGCAACACATGATAAAATACTAATTGGTCTGTAGTTTTCACAACGGGATTTGTCACCAGATTTGTGTATAGGAATTATGTGTGCGATCTTCCAATAAGTGGGAAATACACCAGACTGAAGAGATTTGTTAAACAAGATATGTAAGGGCGTACAGAGTTCTACGGAGCAGGCAGCAACAAAAGATGGAGGTATGCCGTCGGGCCCAGCACCTTTATTTCGGTCAAGAGCTTTAATTTTAGCCATAATTTCGTCTTTCCTTATTTCCATTTTGGATAATACTCCAGTGCACATGTTATCACAGTACTCGGCTGTGTCCCTGCTGACTGTTGCATCAGCAAAAACAGAGCCGAAGTATTGTGAGAAAAGCTCACATATGCCCTCTCCATCCGAGGATCTTTCACCTTGGTGCGACATCGATTGTGGTATCGTTACATGCCCTTTTTTACTATTAACAAATCGCCAGAATCCCTTCACATTATTTTTCAAGGATCCCTCTATCGATTCAACAAACGTATTATAACAAGATTTTGTCAAGACCTTACATCTGGCGCGCAAAAGAGAAAATGTATCATAGTCACGGGGATTGCCGTACATTTTGTAACGCTTATGGAACTTCATTTTCTCCTTCAGACAACTTTTTAGAGCTTTATTGTACCACGTTGGATACCCGCTACAACCCTTTTTTTGATACGGTGTATGCCTCTCTATTATCGTGTTCAGTGTGGTGTAAAACGTTGTGATACACGTGTCAATGTCCTGTGAGGACAGAAGATCACACCAGTCTACACCAGCCAGCTCACCCCTAACTCCATCATAATCACATCTATTGAAATTTAGTCGCCTAGAGTTACAAGGAGTCAGAGGTTTACAAAGTTCTGGGCACGATATATCGATGGCAAGAGCGGGGTGATGCCGATCCAAGCGAATCAAGCTGTCAGAACCATACACCCTTATTTCGCCGAGACTAGAAAGAACCAAGTCAAGGTAACGGTTGTTAACATTAGGGATGTTATTAAACTGTGACAAATTACAGAGATTCATGAACTCGACAAGTATCCGTGCTCTACGGTCTGTGGGATTAGAAGGAATAAGAGAATGATTATTTTCATTGAGAGTCCATGTTATGTAGCGGGAATTAAAATCACCGATCAATGTGAATTCGTTATTGCAACTAGAGTTTAAGATAATATTTTGACAGTTTACATAAAAAGTTGTCATGTCATCGATAGATAGATGATTTGGTAAATAACAAGCACAAATATTTATTATAGGCTTGTTTGGAATACTAGGAATTATACTTAACCAGAGGTCTTCGACCCCGGTTTCCCACGATGACTGACGGATGACGTTGAGGTTCTTTTTTGTAGCTACAAGAACACCACCCCCTTCATCTTTACCAACTGATGTACTAGAACGGTCGCGACGGAAAATATTATAGCGCGTATCCAAAAATTCGCCGTCAAAAACTCCCTCATTGAAATTAGTTTCAGTCAAGCATATGATGTCATAATTGCTGTTGATTGCATTTAAAAAGAGTTCCGTAGTTTTAGACCTTATCCTATTAACATTCTGATAGTAAATAATAACCATAATTAAAATATTTAGAAAAAAAAACAGATTATTTATAACTTTAATTGAATCAGGAAATAATTCTTAAAAATAGGTTAGTAAATTTGTTAGTTTTGCTTAAGATTAAACAAAAACGTTGAATCCTTCACTCGTATAGCATTGGCGTTTTCGTCTTTCCTCATGTATATTTGACCATATTTTGTCCATACGAATTTGTAGTTATTTTCCTTTGCAAACTTTCTGGCAGCTGTATATAACTGTTTACAGTCAAACGAAAGATGTTCTCTGATGTATATTTTGCGACATTCACCATTCAAACCTGCGTGTGTTGTGTTAATGGTACCATTTGGGTTTTGTTTGTTGAAGCGGTGCACGGCAGATAGAATGTTGTCTCGCAGGCGAGGCGATGTTAAATTAACTATAATGTTTAACTTTGCTGCGATTTTGTGGTGTTTTAATTTGCGGGTCGTTTTGCGATGTCTCACTTCCCTCACTGCATTTAGATGACGTTTTTGAATTATTTATCAACGTATCACAATGCGAAAAGCCTATAGGACCACTGTCTAAATAGGCCCCAGCACCCCGTTTTAAGTTTATATTGCGATATGGATTCGGAGTCCACTCCGACTCATTACTCGGTTTTACTTTTGATTTTTCCCACTCTTCCCTAAATACGAACTTAGTGGTGAACCATTGTTGTTGCGAATTTATATCATCCATAGTTACACAGTTTTTACTGAGTTCTCGTAGGTCCGATTCGACAGTCAATAGTCTTTTTAATAGCTTCGACGGGTCCAAATGGTCAAAGGTAATTGGCGGGAGTTTCTCCAAATCCCTGGCCACGAAAACAGGTATCACGTCTGGATCAGTCCCTTTGAATAGGGAGACGATATCTTCCATGTCGCGATTCTCTTTTCCTTGCTGTTTGCGTGAGATATTTCGCTTATCTCGCTTATCCGTTGGTACCGATTCGAAAAGTAACGCCTTTGACTGTTTGATGTTATCACTTTTAAAAGACGATACACACAGCCTAATTAAAGTATCCTCGTCAATAATTGAAAGCTTATTTTGCACGTATGCTAACAGTTCATCTATGACTATGTTGCACGTATTACACTTCACAAGTTTCACAACCGAAGCCATTTTTAAGACACGACCTTTAGGATCGACTTTTCGTCAGTGCGAGCGAATACACATGCGTCACAAACGAATGCGCGCGCGCGACTCGATCTAATGATTTTTATTTTTAGGATAACTTATTTCTTAAATTCTTAGTAGGTAATTACAGACTTACACCTCTACTATGCAAACACCAAGTCTCATCTCGAACAGATGAGAAATAAAGCCCCTAGGAGTCTTGAAAAATTTAAACTTTTAAAGTCAAATATCTAGCTTAAAACAGCAGGCTAGGAGATTTTGCCAAATAAGAAAGTATGTTTGTAATGACGTGTTCTATCGATATGCAAAGTCTTAAGGTTGGCCGCGCGAAATTATAAAAATTAGAAAAAAAAAAAAAGTTTAGGTATCCCAGGCTCCATATAAAAATGTTCGTACCCCTTTCCGACGCCCGCAATTTTCTAGCTTTATCTACAAGGTATAGTCGATCGACAGGGAGCGTTCAAAACGAAACGCTCACTGTCGACAGCAACTGTCAAAAACTGCATGTTGTCAAGGCCTTTTCTATTCGTTTTCGTTCTTTTCTTTTTTCAATTTTTATCGTTTCTACTGTCGTTGACGCTAATCGAAAGACACTTTGTCGGCACTTTGTCTTTGTCTTTGTCTTTGTCCCCCCAGGTCCACCAGGTTCCAGGGGGGAAGCTTCGGAGCTTCGCTTCGGTTTTTTTCCACAAGATGTTTGCAAAAGTTCAAGTATTCCTAGGTACCTATAGATTTCACGCATGCTTAGACGCAGGGTACACAGAAGCTAATTTCAACAGCGACTGCTTATTTTTAAAAGGAGATAGGTTATAGACTCCGCAGGATATATTTTATTGGTTAACATTGCTTTGATCAAAATTTCATCACATAAAAGTAAATTTAACGACATTGACCTCTGAACTCTGAACGGACACCGCGAAGTGGCATGGAAACTTTATATTTAAAGATAGAATTCATCTTTACCAAAGAAGATGGAAAAGCATAGAACGCTATTTCCTTGTATAACTCACAATAATTTTTAAAATGTCACTAGATGGCATTACTTGGTCCGCTAGAAGTAAAATTTGTCTGAAATCGACGAAATATCGCATTTTACTGTTCTGGTTCATCATATTTATTTATTTTGAGCAACAAAATATATTATTTTCATAACATCACATTGAAAATAACAACTTCATAAGCAGGTTTTTTTACATTTTTTTCATTGATCTACAATACGATATAATACTAAGCGGGAGTAGCATGCAGTTATAGAGAATTCCGGTAGATGGCGCACATTTCAAAATTCATACTAAACAAGATTGCTAGGAGAGCGATTTTTGAATCTCATTTGCTGAGTTCAGCAGTTGAAAATGTCAAAATTACTATGGAGACGTGCATCTTTCTACTGCTGATTTGACATTAAAAAATCATACTCCAGGAGTGCGATTTTTGAAAGTCAAATCAGCAGTAGAAAGATACTTATCTCCATAGTAATTTTGACATTTTCAACTGCTGAACTCACCGAATGAGATTCAAAAATCATACTCCAGGCTATTGAAAAAAAAACTAAATTTGAAATTGTTAAGCTTGCGTATATACTCACACATTTAAAAAAGAAAATATCAATGAATAAAATATTTTAACGCGTGGTGGACTAACGCCCCACCCGCCCTGTTCCCTACACGTTCAGTTTTGATAGCAAAACATATTTAACCAGGATCTGGTGCTGAAGACAGGAATGTCTCCGTACGATGGTACTCCTCAACGGTAAAGAGCGTGGGCTTGATTTTTTTTTATTCTTGTTCAGTTTTGAAAGAAAAATACATTATTTAATCGGGAACTGGTGCTGAAGCCAAGAATGTCTCCGTACGAGGGTACTCCTCAACAGTAAATAGCATTGGCTTGTATTTTGTTTGTTCGCGTTCAGTTTTAATAGCAAAACACATATTTAACCAGGATCTGATGCCGAAGCCAGAGATGTCTTCGTACGAGGGTACTCCTCAACGGTAAATAGCATTGGCTTGAATTTTGTTTGTTCGCGTTCAGTTTTAATAGCAAAACACATATTTAACCAGGATCTGATGCCGAAGCCAGAGATGTCTTCGTACGAGGGTACTCCTCAACGGTAAATAGCATTGGCTTGAATTTTGTTTGTTCGCGTTCAGTTTTAATAGCAAAACACATATTTAACCAGGATCTGATGCTGAAGCCAGAGATGTCTTCGTACGAGGGTACTCCTCAACGGTAAATAGCATTGGCTTGAATTTTGTTTGTTCGCGTTCAGTTTTAATAGCAAAACACATATTTAACCAGGATCTGATGCCGAAGCCAGAGATGTCTTCGTACGAGGGTACTCCTCAACGGTAAATAGCATTGGCTTGAATTTTGTTTGTTCGCGTTCAGTTTTAATAGCAAAACACATATTTAACCAGGATCTGATGCCGAAGCCAGAGATGTCTTCGTACGAGGGTACTCCTCAACGGTAAATAGCATTGGCTTGAATTTTGTTTGTTCGCGTTCAGTTTTAATAGCAAAACACATATTTAACCAGGATCTGATGCTGAAGCCAGAGATGTCTTCGTACGAGGGTACTCCTCAACGGTAAATAGCATTGGCTTGAATTTTGTTTGTTCGCGTTAAGTTTTGATAGCAAAACACATATTTAACCAGGATCTGATGCTGAAGCCACAGATGTCTTCGTACGAGGGTACTCCTCAACGGTAAACAGCGTTGGCTTGAATTTTGTTTGTTCGCGTTAAGTTTTGATAGCAAAACACATATTTAACCAGGATCTCATGCTGAAGCCAGAGATGTCTTCGTACGAGGGTACTCCTCAACGGTAAACAGCGTTGGCTTGAATTTTGTTTGTTCGCGTTCAGTTTTGATAGCAAAACACATATTTAACCAGGATCTGATGCCGAAGCCAGAGATGTCTTCGTACGAGGGTACTCCTCAACGGTAAACAGCGTTGGCATGAATTTTGTTTGTTCGCGTTCAGTTTTGATAGCAAAATACATATTTAACCAGGATCTGATGCCGAAGCCAGAGATGTCTTCGTACGAGGGTACTCCTCAACGGTAAACAGCGTTGGCTTGAATTTTGTTTGTTCGCGTTAAGTTTTGATAGAAAAACACATATTTAACCAGGATCTGATGCTGAAGCCAGACATGTCTCCGTACGAGGGTACTCCTCAACGGTAAACAGCGTTGGCTTGAATTTTGTTTGTTCGCGTTCAGTTTTGATAGCAAAACACATATTTAACCAAGAGCTGATGCCGAAGCCAGAGATGGCTTCGTACGAGGGTACTCCTCAACGGTAAACAGCGTTGGCTTGAATTTTGTTTATTCGCGTTCAGTTTTGATAGCAAAATACAAATTTAACCAAGATCTGATGCCGAAGCCAGGAATGTTTTCGTACAAGGGTACTCCTCAACGGTAAACAGCATTGACTTGCATATACCGTTTACAGTTGAGGAGTGCCTCCGTACGGACCATTCCTGGTTTCAGCACCAGATCCTGGTTAAATGTGTGTTTTGCTGTCAAAACTAAACAGGAAGAGATAAAAATCAAGCCAATGCTGTTTACCCTCGTACTAATGAGTACCCCCGTACGAAGACATCCCTGGCTTAAGCACCAGATCCTGGCTCAATATGTGTTTTGCTATCAAAACTGAACGTGAACAAAAAATTTCAAGGCAATCCTGTTCACCGTTGAGGAGTACTCTCGTACGAAGACATCCCTGGCTTCAGCACCAGATCCTGGTTGAATATGTGTTTTGCTATCAAAACTGAACGCGAAAAAAAAAAATCAAGTCAATGCTGTTTACCGTTGAGGAGTACCCTCGTACGGAGACATTCCTGACTTCAGTACCAGATCCTGGTTAAATATATGTGTTTTGCTTTCAAAACTAAACAGGAAGAAATAAAAATCAAGCCAATGCTGTTTACCGTTGAGGAGTACCCTCGTACGAAAACATCCCTGGCTTCAGCACAAGATCCTGGTTGAATATGTGTTTTGCTATCAAAACTGAAAGCGAACAAAAAAAAAATCAAGCCAATGCTGTTTACCGTTGAGGAGTACCCTCGTACGGAGACATTCCTGACTTCAGTACCAGATCCTGGTTAAATATATGTGTTTTGCTTTCAAAACTAAACAGGAAGAGATAAAAATCAAGCCAATGCTGTTTACCGTTGAGGAGTACCCTCGTACGAAAACATCCCTGGCTTCAGCACAAGATCCTGGTTGAATATGTGTTTTGCTATCAAAACTGAAAGCGAACAAAAAAAAAATCAAGCCAATGCTGTTTACCGTTGAGGAGTACCCTCGTACGGAGACATTCCTGACTTCAGTACCAGATCCTGGTTAAATATATGTGTTTTGCTTTCAAAACTAAACAGGAAGAAATAAAAATCAAGCCAATGCTGTTTACCGTTGAGGAGTATCCTCGTACGAAGACATCCGTGGCTTCAGCACCAGATCCTGGTTCAATATGTGTTTTGCTATCAAAACTGAACGTGAACAAAAAAAGTGCAATCCAATGCTGTTTACCGTTGAGGAGTACCCTCGTACGGAGACATAACTGGCTTCAGCATCAGATCCTGGTTCAATATGTGTTTTGTTATCAAAACTGAAGGTGAACAAAAAAATTTCAAGACAATCCTGTTCACCGTTGAGGAGTACCCTCGTACGGAGACATTCCTGGCTTCAGCACCAGATCCTGGTTAAATATGTGTTTTGCTTTCAAAACTAAACAGGAAGAGATAAAAATCAAGCCAATGCTGTTTACCGTTGAGGAGTACCCTCGTACGAAGACATCCCTGGCTTCAGTACCAGATCCTGGTTGAATATGTGTTTTGCTATCAAAACTGAACACGAACAAAAAAAAATCAAGCCAATGCTGTTTACCGTTGAGGAGTACCCTCGTACGAAGACATTCCTGGCTTCAGCATCAGATCCTGGTTCAATATGTGTTTTGCTATCAAAACTGAACGTGAACAAAAAAAGTGCAAGCCAATGCTGTTTACCGTTGAGGAGTACCCTCGTACGGAGACATTACTGGCTTCAGCACCAGATCCTGGTTCAATATGTGTTTTGTTATCAAAACTGAACGTGAACAAAAAAATTTCAAGACAATCCTGTTCACCGTTGAGGAGTACCCTCGTACGGAGACATTCCTGGCTTCAGCACCAGATCCTGGTTAAATATGTGTTTTGCTTTCAAAACTAAACAGGAAGAGATAAAAATCAAGCCAATGCTGTTTACCGTTGAGGAGTACCCTCGTACGAAGACATCCCTGGCTTCAGTACCAGATCCTGGTTGTATATGTGTTTTGCTATCAAAACTGAACGCGAACAAAAAAAAATCAAGCCAATGCTGTTTACCGTTGAGGAGTACCCTCGTACGAAGACATCCCTGGCTTCAGCACCAGATCCTGGTTGAATATGTGTTTTGCTATCAAAACTGAACGCGAACAAAAAAAAATCAAGCCAACGCTGTTTACCGTTGTGGAGTGCCCTCGTACGGAGACATTCCTGGCTTCAGTACCAGATCCTGGTTAAATATGTGTTTTGCTTTCAAAACTAAACAGAAAGAGATAAAAATCAAGCCAATGCTGTTTACCGTTGAGGAGTACCCTCGTACGGAGACATCCCTGGCTTCAGCACCAGATCCTGGTTCAATATGTGTTTTGCTATCAAAACTGAACGTGAACAAAAAAAGTGCAAGCCAATGCTGTTTACCGTTGAGGAGTACCCTCGTACGGAGACATTACTGGCTTCAGCACCAGATCCTGGTTCAATATGTGTTTTGCTATCAAAACTGAACGTGAAAAAAAAAGTGCAAGCCAATGCTGTTTACCGTTGAGGAGTACCCTCGTACGGAGACATTACTGGCTTCAGCATCAGATCCTGGTTCAATATGTGTTTTGCTATCAAAATTGAACGTGTACAAGAAAATTGCGAGTCAATGCTGTTTACCGTTGAGGAGTACCCTCGTACGGAGTCATTCCTTGCTTCTGCACCAGATCCTGATTAAATATTTGTTTTGCTATCAAAACTGAACGTGAACAGAAAAATATCAAGCCAATGCTGTTTACCGTTGAGGAGTACCCTCAACGGTAAACAGCAGCAGAGTACATTTTTGTATGTAGATAAAACATGGTAAGTCGTGGTGATTCATAAAAACAAACCCCTGCTGTATTAAGAATTATCAAGCAGACACTTTAACCACTAAGCCAAGGTGTACTCATAAGGTACCTTTTACCTACCTACTTTATAAAATTGCGAATGTAATCTTTCTTTCAACTCGAGAAGCTAAAAGACACACACACTCCTATGTCATCTTAGGTCTACGCACACCTGCATCGAAGTTGAGTTTCATCAAATTTTTCGATAGATGGTACTAGGTATTCCACTTATAGGCGCGACTTCAGCTAGTATAGTAACGCCATCTAATATAATAAGTCGAACTACGAGGTACCGGCGACAATAATAAGTTTTACGAGAGCTTTGTTCTTTGTTTGACGTGAGCAATCTTGCCTACTTTAATTCATCTATGACTTTACTCACACGTAATAAGCGATATATTATCGATAATAATGTTTATAGTTGACAGTTTGTTGACCTCTGCAATTATTGATATAATAGGGTCAAAGAACTTGCTAATTTTTTATATTTTGCACGTGATTTCTTTTCAGGTTATCACCGTTACATAATTTATTGTAGATCTTTTAACATTTTCTTAGAAGCGCGGGTATAGCAACCAAAAGTTCGGCTCCGGATGGCGATTCAAAAAGAGGCGTCCGCCCGGTTTTGAGTAACTTTGTAACCATTTTATACATTAACTATGGCACTTTTTAAGCAGAAAACAAAACTGAACAATCCACAGGATATGAGAAGTGATGTGGTTTTTCTCGAAATCTATTTTAATAAATAAAACTGAAGAAAAACGAATCCAAAGTCACCCCTTTTTTTCAGTTGTAACTGTTTTTCTCTTACATTGTTGATCAGAAGAATATGATTAATATTTCATTTATTTATTTTAACAATTACTAACAACATAGCTTAATAGTTTTTTGTCCAAAATGTACAGTCAAAAATCCACAACAAGCTTCGTCACAAGAGAATACAAATAAAAATCCACAGAACGTTTCGTCAGCAAAATAATAAATTAATCTAAACTACACGGCATCGTCATAAATCGTACCTGGCACAAAGGATCCCATCACACTAGCTGCGTTCCCGCGCTGGATAGCCAACGAAATCCAGAATATGAATATGATATATAGAATATGATTTACAATATTCTTTTCAATACAATATAGAATGATGTGGTTTTCTTATTTTTTGAAAATTCATAAAAAATCATACAGGCTTTCAAAGAAAACGGAAAATTCTGACCGGAGCCACGCAATTGAAGCGGGATGGCTAATTGCAAAAGATTGCTTGTAAGAAAGAGAGCCTTGCACTAGGGATCAGTGGCCTAAATCTCCTACCCGTCGCAAACGCCTGACAAATGTAAAAAGATTTTAAGAGCCTATGTCGAAAAATAATTTAAGCGAAACAGGCGTGGGATAGCTTATATTACGGCCTGATGCGAGAGAAAGAGATGGGGCGCCGCGCGCGCCTGAAGCGAATCGAGCGCCAAATCAAACTTTATTTAATTGTGATTGTACAATTTATGTTATTTCAATTCTGCTCTAATCAAAATTTAGAAAATATCAATCTCTTTTTTTTAAATCAAGTCTCATGTTTCTATTATTCACCGTTTAGCAGTTCCAAGCGTTTATAGATAAAAACAGAGGCTACTTTGGCTTGTTTTTCTATCGAGAAAATGTGTCTTAATCGTGTTTTGGCTCTAATCAAAACTTCAATTATATGTTCAATTTACACATATCCGAAAATCATACTCCTACTGTTAGTACTTCATGATATATGAAGCTTTGAAGAATCCTATTTTTTTCACATAGCCCCTTAATAAATCCGCAATGTGTGCAGTGCGCTTATTAATGTGTCCTGCAATACTCAATAATATGGTGTAACAAGTCCAGAGAGTAATAAATAGTAATATTTAAAGGGGTGGTTTAGACCAACTTTTACTATAGTAAAAGTTGGTTGGTTGCTTTATAGAGCCAACATTGAAATCGCGAGAAAAACATCTGATGTTTCATACAAAACTGCAGTACCTACTAGACTTAAATGTAATGGAGAGAAGATTTTTTTCAGGCCATGTCTCTAATAGTGAAAGTTTTTCAGTTTGATAGGTCTAAACGAACCCTTTAAACTAGGGTGTTTTGTTACACCATGTACAGGGTGCAAACCAACCATAGGACCAACATTGAGATTGCGAAGAAAAAACTGGCGTTCCAACGTCAATCGCTGCTCGAACTAAATGTATGGGACAGCAGATTTTTCATTCGCGATTTTCTGGTCTTCGGCACCCGCTGTTTAATATGTAACGCACGTAATTGTACACCCTGTATAATCAATGCCTACAATGAGATGTTTCAAGGCTGGAAATGACGATGATGATGACATTGATACTAAATCTACATCATCAACATCAGCCTATAAACGTCCCACTCTAAGGCACAGGGTAGGGTAGGGTAGGCCCTCAGGGAGGGTGTATGGGTGAATTAGTCCACCACGCGTTCCCAATGCGGATTGGTAGACTTAACATACACATCAGAATTTCACCGTATGCAGGTTTCCTCACGATGTTTTCCATCACCGTTTGAGAGTCGGTATTACGTACTGTACATGAGTTAAAAAAGCTCATTGGTATAATATTATGGCATGTTGTCCGTGCGGATTTGAACCCTTGCAATGCGCCACCGACGCTTTAATCTACACAATCAACTGTAACAGAAGTTTCTGTAATTGAATATTTTCAAAACTTAAGATAAACATGGTGTTTAGGTGTCCCTAACTGAAAATAACCCCTCTTACGAATTAGGGTGAGAGGGGAAGGGGTGAACTAGGATGTGATATTTTCAAAAATAGTGCTCCTGATCTAATTAGTTAATTATCTATAAATAAAACAACAATAATAAAATAAAAATCGCCCATGCTCATTGATCCTAATTATAATTACTCAATGAGTTAATTACTCCAATTAATATTAAATGAGTTTACAAACACGTTTATCTGTTTTACTTTATACGGTATCGTTATAAATAAAGCTAATTAAGTATACAGGATGTAAAATTACCAGACCATCAAACCAAAAATCGGTAATTTGAAATCAGGGACACCCAAGCACAAAATATCGTAAATATTTATGAATCTTCAATGTACACACTTCTGTAACAGTTTTATACTTAAGGTAGTTGCAGAGGGTTCAATTTTATACTCAAACTAAAAAAAACTCAAAATATATTTATTGAAAATAGGATACAATGTATTCTTTTCGAACGTCACAATCTAAAAAGATTATGTCAAACTGGAATCGCACCACGCATTTGTGTCTTCAATATACCTAGTCAATTATTTTATAATATGCCTTGACAGATAAAGACTTCTTAATATGTGATTTAAACTTTCTTTTAGATAAATTTAATATATCGTCAGGAATTTTATTGTACAAACGTATACAGTAGCCCATAACTGATGTATTGACCCTACTGAGTCTAACACAGGGGTGTCAAGTTTATTTTTGTTTCTAAGATTAAAG
The DNA here is from genome assembly GCA_922987775.1 of Agonopterix subpropinquella. NCBI lineage: Eukaryota > Metazoa > Arthropoda > Insecta > Lepidoptera > Depressariidae > Agonopterix > Agonopterix subpropinquella. The sequence continues at coordinate 14,385,648 of OV277716.1, forward strand.
TTGTGCCTGTCACTGTTCTTTGGAAATTGCGCAATATTTTTACGGACACGCATGATGTTTTCGTATATAGATTGACCAGCAACGGTTAAAATATTAACGTCCTTAAAACGGTCCCTAAGCGAGTCTCGACGACGCAGTTTGTAAATTGCACGTACTGCCCTTTTTTGTAGCACAAATATTGTATTAATATCGGATGCTCGCCCCACAGCAAAATGCCATAAGACATGATGCTGTGGAAGAAGCTGAAATAGACTAGCCTCGCAGTTGCAACATCCGTTATTTGTCTTATTTTCCAGACTGCATATGCAGCAGAGCTTAACCTGCCAGCTAAAGATTCTATGTGGGCCCCACTGAAGTTTTGAGTCTAAAGTTATACCTAAGAGAACTGTTTTATCCACAAATTCTAGGTTATCCTTATCAATAATTACACTAACAGTTCCCCTGCTTAACATTCGGAAGGCAAAAGTTAATACATTTGGTTTTCTTGGAATTAAGAACTACAAATACAAAACTTTGACGCACAAAATGCGTAGATAAACTGTCTGTCGGACAAAAGTTCCACAATCATTAATATTTTGTAACTTTATATATATGCAAAAATTGTTTAGAAAATCTAGATGTCGCGTATCAAATAACATTTGCAATGTATAATATAATTACGAAGATATACAGCTTTGAAATTTTTTATACAAAATTTTCTTACTTACGAATTACGAAGATACAAGTGTCATAGTTTTTAAGTTATGATCAAAAGTTCGTTTTTTTGTCAATAAACAATAAAACGAAATCGCATTAGATTGCTTCTTCTTCTCTTCTTCCTTCTTTCAGAGAAGAGATAACGTAAACTAATAACAATGTTGCATGATAATGATAAGCAACCTGCGAATAAAGTTTTTTATCTTTCTCGCCATAATTCACTTCTAATGAACAATTTACGTGATTTTAGGCATTGTGATTTCGCGGTAATTTTATTTAGGTATATTACAATGAAAAGATCTCTCTATTTTTACCCTCTGGCCTTATGGCTTATGCTGTGCTATTTATAAGGAAACTAATGCTTAGATTATAGCCTTACTATATTAAGCATTAGCAGCAATATAGATTTAATACAAAGCCAAACTTTTAATTTACTAATGTTAAAAACAAATAGCTTTTATCTGTAAATAAAGATTTTATTATTATATCTCGGGAAGGTATTTCAACGGGCTTATCCCGGACCTTGTGAAGGCGACTGTAACACAGATCTAACACGTAGAGGTCCCTCTCTCTAGTCTCGGGGTCTATTTTGATTTAAAATAGCACGACTTTAACTTATACTATGTAGTCATTAGAGCGTCGGTTTCGCGTTGCGGAGAGGTATGGACACCCAATTATGGGGGTTCGAGTTCGAATCCGCACGGACAACATGCCAATGAGTTTCTCTAACTTATATGTACCTACGTAATACCGACTGCTCTCAAACGGTGAAGGAAAACATCTTGAGGAAACCTATATAAGTACACTGAAGAAGAAATTCTGATGCCCATACACCCTCCCTGAGGATAGGCCTGTGCCCTGCAGTGGGACGTTTATAGGCTGATGATGATGATGATGCATTTCCTAGGAATTCCATATAATGACAGATTGGACGGACGACATTTCCGATACCATAATAATTATAAACTTAAAAGGTAAGCTCAGGTTCGATCCTGTATGGAGTACTGCTGCCACCTGTGGGATGGCTCAGCTAATTATCAACTTGCCGCACTCGACTCGGTTGGACGCAGAGCCAAGAGGCTCATTGGCGACAGTAAGCTGGTGGAGACCAAGCTTCATAGCCTAGCCCACCGCCGCGGAGTGGCCTGACCGGTCTTCTACAGATTGTACCTACTTCGGTGAGTGTGCCCAAGAGCTACATGAGCTCATTCCACCTTCCCCTTTCTACTATCGGACTTCCAGTCGCACCGCGGGATATCACCCCTTCTTGGTTGACATCCCACTTATCCGCACCAAGCGCCTTTCTGAATCTTTTATAATGCGCACAGCCAAGGAGTGGAATGCCTTACCTGCGTCAGTATTTCCGAGCACTTACAACCCGAATTTAAAGTACGAGTGAATGGGCATCTTCTGGGTAAGCTCGCTACATCTTCGACCCCATCTTCATCCTGAGGACAGGATTGAGGTCAAGAGCAAACCCATCAGTAATAAAAAAAAAAAAAAAAAAAAAGTGACATATGAAAATGTTGTCGACAAATGATTTTCAGGTACCTGCTATAACATTACTTTCTCACAACCTCGTGTTGTTTACATTGTTCATGCTAAATGGGAACACACAATCGGATAAGGTCAAAAAACTTAACTCTTCTCCTTGGGGGTAAAAGTAATATATCTCACAATAAATATACACAAAGTACACTACATTATATACATTACAATATATCTTGATAATTAATACACGTGTTAATGACATCCGGTAGATAAAATATTGTAAAATAGACAATTTTATACAATGTAATGTGTAGTGTTATTTCATACTAGCACTAGGCTGAGGAATGTTAGATAATAAATAACATACGAGTACATGCGTATGTTCACGACCATAGTCAGATAATTGCTACAATCTATACTAAAACGGATGGCCGATGGGGCCGAAAAGTTCTCGAGTGGCGACCGGAAAGCGCAGCGTAGGTAGGCCCCCTACAAGGTGGACCGACGACCTGGTGAAGGCGGCGGGAACCTGTTGGATAATGGCAGTGCAGAACCGATCGTTATGGCGATCCTTGGGGGAGGCAGATGTCCAGCAAAGTGGACGTCCATCCGCTAAGATGATGATGATGATGAACTAGCGGTGACTGCCTGCCTGTAGGGATGTAATTGGCAGCCACGAGCTTGTATGAAGATGTTTTAGCATTGCATAGCATAGCATATTATTATGCTCACGACTATAGGCAAAGCATAGCATATGCTCACGACTACAAACGTTTCACTAGTAGTACCGAAACATTACTCTGTCCAGTATGACGATGACGGAGAGTGAGCCCGTCGCCACTTGTAATGGACAGTAGGTCTAATACATGCCTCGAAATTTGAAGCATGCAGGTTTCCTCACGATGTCTTCCTTCCAGCCAGTGGTATTACAAATCGTACATACATTCCGAAAAACACATTGATACGAGTCGGCCTGGACGGGGATCGAAGCAAGGCAAGGTTACTCGCCACTGGACCACCACGGCATGAAACTGTTTTTCTGGTATGATATCTATTAGGTGGTATCACATTGTTATGATGAACTATATCACATCAGAACTATATGTAGGTATGTAGTTATCACTAAACTTTGAACTTTGCGTTGTAAAACTGTTTATAATTACCTATCTATATTTATGTATCTAGCTGTTATTTGTTCATACAACTGCTTAGTGATAATGTGTCATGCTCATAATGTGGTAAAATATTATCAAAACTTGAAAACCTCCCGATCTATCTATTTATATATCTAAAACCATTTGTTAAATGGATACTTGATATCTGAACAATCTAAACTATTGTAAAACTGTAACAGAAGTGTGTCTGTACATTGAAGATTACAAGAAAAAGATTAATGCTTTTTAGGTGTGTACTCCAAATCAAAATTTTTTTTAATTTTTTCTGTCTGTTTGTTTCTTCGAGTATCACGCAAAAATTACAGAACCGATTTTGATGAATCTTTTTTTGTTTGAAAACATAAGCTTTAATTAAATCATAAGATTTAATTCAAATCCGGTATATACAGGATGTAAAAGTGACAGCCTAGCAAATACTGAAACGGTGAACTCGGACCATCAAACTGAACTGCTTTCACTGTGGAGCCTAGGCTCAGGAAACACGAAAAAAAAATCAGCTGTCCCATACATTTTAGTCGGGTAGAGATAGCAGTGTTGTATCCATAGTGAAAGTTGTTCAGTTTGATGAAATGAGTTCACCTTTTGAGTATTTACTAGGCTGTCACTTACATCCTGTTTATTATTATTATATGTTTGTCCTATTATAATATTATATTTTTTACGGATGGGGACTCGGAGTTATACAGGGTGTAACAAAACAGCCTACTAATCATAATCATAATCATTTATTTCATAAAAATAACAAGGAAAAGACAGTACTGAACAACTTTCACTATGGAGCCTACCTCAGAAAAATCAGCTGTCCTTTGATTTTTTTTCGCATTTCCTGAGGTAGGCTTCATAGTAAAAGTTGTTCAGTTTGATGGTCTGAGTTCACCGGTTCAGTATTTGCTAGGCTGTCACTTACACCCTGTATTTCCCAGATAACATTTAGCCGTCCTAATGACGTCTTTTTACAGTCTTGCTCGACCTAGGTGACGTACATTTTCGACGTCTGTAGGTCCGATAAAGGACGTACATTTGTCACAACCTAATGACGTCGGATCAAGACGTCCGTAGGCCATTGTATCAAGACGTACGTAGGCCGTCGTATTAAGACGTCCGTAGGCCGTCGTATCAAGACGTCATTAGGTTGTGACAAATGTACGTCCTTTATCGGTCCTACAGACGTCTAAAATGTACGTCACCGAGGTACGAGACTAGACGTACTTAGGACGTCATATCAAGACCGATCCAGGGACCTTAGGGTGCGTCCACAGCTGACGAACGCGCCGCGAATGTGCAGCTCGCGAGCGGCTCGCGAGTTGCGCATTTTCGTCAGCTGTGGACGCACCCTTAGGTTGCCTGTCCATTGACGCGAGCTGGCTGGCGGAGCGGGGAAGCGGAGTTTTATTAACCAATCAGGATTGCATAAAATCTCGGCCGAGATTCGGCCGAGCTCCTGATTGGTTGATATTTTCCTCGCTACACCGCTCCGCCAGCCAGCTCGCGTCAATGGACAGGCAGCCTTAGACTGAGATTCAGAGACAAGATTTGAGTATAAGATCCTACTTCGATATGTCAAAATTTTATTGATTTTTACATATCAAAATAGAAACTAATACTCAAATTTCGTTTCTGAATGTCAGCCGTAGAATGACGTTCCTAGACTACGGTGGAGTGAACTAGGGTTGTAAATAAATAAATTAATGAACACCGAAATGTAAAATTTTATTTAAAGATTTTACTTTTAGTAAAAGATGTTCTGGAGCATGCTGTAGCCAGGTTTTGATGCTAACTTCGACGCCCTCTGCCGTTGCAGTTGCAGTTGTGCTAACAACGCCTTCTATAAAGAAACAAGAAAGATACAATTTATTAATTGTATAAAAATGGTCGTGGGAGTAGCACCCACGCACACAGGGCTCCGTATCTTTTTATTATTTGCCAAGATACCTAGATGCCACAACAACAAACTGAATATGTTATGAGGCTACCTCAGTAGGCCTTGCATACCACCTCCGAGAAAACGATAAAAATCGAGATGTGCCACCATCCTTATTAATTTACGTATGCCAGAAAGAGCGCGCATGACGTTTTTCTCGTTTAAACGCTTTGTCGTGGATGGCATGCTAGCCGTGCTGTTGTGGAGTTGTTTACAGTTGTTGAGATTATACCGCTGTGATATACTGAAAAACGGATGGACAGCATAGGCTTAATAATAGGGTCCCATTGACAACCTATGTGTACGGAACCCTAATAATAATTCATTAAAACTAATTATTTGAATTCCAAATAGTGCAAAGATATTGAATGGGGGATTGACGCAAACAATATTGAGATAGTATTGGAGAATTTCGGTAGGTACTTATGTACTCACCTACAATGCAGTCTCTGAGGCGTAGAGTGCAAAAAACTTTTTCGATTTTGGTTTTCGTTGCAGTTTTCATTCCATAGAAATTGTACTCTGCAACTAGCTTGTCGGAAATGTAGGACTTCATTGTACGTGGCACTTTACTGGAAACATCTCGACCTGACACCTGTAAAAAGAAATAAGTTAGTTAGGTACTTGTAAATCAAACCAAAATTATTTTCTTAGACAATATATAAATAACTAGTGGACCCGTCAGCGGCCCCTCCCCAATCACCGGCACCCCTCCCCTCCTGCTATACAATTCTATATCCAACCCTTTAATAATTCTCTGCGTTATTAAATAGAAGCGTCGTCGTAGTTAATTCATACAAGCATCCCGAGAAGCCAGGTTCCCCAAAACTGAAAACTGACTAGCGGGGCTAGTACGCCAACCCACGATAGCGTCATATAGCTCTATCACGCTCTTTCTATTGGGGCGCGAACGAAAGAGATAAAAGACTAAATTTGGCAGATGAATGTGTTAAATGTCGCTATCGCCGGTTGGCGTACTAGCCCCAGAAGCCGTAGCATCATAGTGTAAAGAACTAATAGTGGTGATAGTGTAATAGCTCAGCGGTCGCGGCAGGCCAATCGTGCGGGGCGTGCGGGGGCCGGGAGGAGTGCCTCCCGACCCACGTTGCCTGCGCGCGTATCTTAACAGCGAATTGAATTAGGGTACGCCCGTACCCCGCATGCCGCGCGGGCATAGACCCGACCGCTGAGCTTCATCACTATTATTTTATTTACACTATGGTAGCATGCTACACGTGATACGGCTGTATCACGTCTTTTATCTCGTTCGTTCGTGCGCAAATAGAAAAAGAGCGAATGTGTGATAGTGCTGTATCACGGTAGCATGCTACCCATGCAGGAAAGGGATAAAATACGTACCTACCAGTTTCGTAAAACACTTGCTGCACACCATAAAGTTTCAAATTTTCGCTGGGGGACGTGTTGAGATTGAGGATCAGCTCAAAAGCTTTGGGCCTTTTTATGACCGGCCAATACACTTCACACCATCGTGGCTTCAGCCACTCTGAATCCACAATAGAAATAGCACCGCCACCGCAAACAATAAACTGGATCACTGCGCACTTGGCTGGGCGGTCCTCGTCCATTACTAACACACTTTAGGTTCAATTTCTTTGAATAACACTAACTCAACAACAAAAAGGACTCCGCGACACGTCCGATGCGCATAGAAAAATGGCGCGACTGAGCTGAGAAAAAAGGAGGCAAGTCCGTCCGTCCGTCAGTATAACGTCCAACTTGCGTCCAACACAGGACGTATACTGGCTGACGGTAAAATGACGTTCCTAGTACCAACTAGTACGTACTTCTACGACCAACATCGGACTATTCGGACTGACTGTATAAGTACCTTAAAATGACGTCATTTTTAAGTCGCCGTCCGTAAATGTTATCTGGGTTAAAGTCATAAAATTACAAAATATTACTTATAGTTTCGGTAATTTCAAAAAACACTGCTTAAATCATCTGCAACAGATGTAAGGCATAATAATATGATGATGATGATCATGTTGATGAAATGTATCGAACGCGATAATTTTATAAAACATTAGACTACTACATCTAAACTATTATAAAACTGTAACAGAAATGTGTCTGTACATTGAAGATATTTACAAAAAAAAAATTACGACATGGTTTTTACCTGTCCCTGATTCCAAATAACCAATTTTTGGATTTTTTGTCTGTCTGTTTGTTTGTTTGTTTGTTTGTTTGTTTGTTTGTTTGTATCTTTGTTTGTTTGTTTGTTTGTTTGGGTGTTTGTTTGTTCGAGTATCACGCAAAAACTACTGAACCGATTTTGATGAAACTTTTTTTATTTGATAGCTTATGATCTGACTTAAAATTTGGTATATAATTTATGCGGACGAAGTCGCGGGTAAAAGCTCGTGTTTTATAAAATTATCACGTCCACATTGGTAATGATGTGAGAATGCGATTTTTTTGTACGTAATTACAAAATTAAATGATTTTATTTCGTTTTATGCTTAGACGGTCAAGTTTGTATGCATTTGGACAAAAAAAAATTAACGCGGATGTCTTTTAATTTAAACGAGCTTTTACCCGCGATTTTGTCCGCATAAATTATATACCAGATTTTAAGTCAGATGTTACGCTACCAAACAAAAAAAGTTTCATCAAAATCGGTTCAGTAGTTTTTGCGTGATACTCGAACAAACAAACACCCAAACAAACAAACAAACTAAATTCTTTTTTCAAAAATTTACAGTTTTATAATAGTCAAGATAAGTACAAAATAATCAATGGTTTGATTCATTCGATATATTGACATAATATAACTCTAGAAACGAACCACCCTATTTTTATTTTGCAATTTCATGTATTTTCATCAAGATTTATAAGTATTTTTTCGGGTTCAGCTGGATTGCGTAGACTGCAGGATATCAGTTCAGGTCACGACCTGAAATGAAGAGGAATATATTTTAAGCATATTAGTGTCTTCCGAAGCACATAGCTCATCATTAAACTAGGTCTAGACCCCTGTCACAGCCCGGACACTGCATACAAAAAATTGAATTTGACAAGATGACGTCAGCACAATGCGAAACCAAAGAAATTGAACCTTATGTCTTCTTCTTAGGTAACGATTAACCAGTGCGAGGTAACCAGAGGGTGATAGAGGGGGTGAGGTAAAAAGTTGGTGGGAGAAAGGGAGTGTTCGGATTATCTCGTTCTAAAATGGCACATATTTAAAGCTTTACCATTATAAATACTTAAAACGTGGTGTAAATATTTTTGTGTACTTAGAACGTTTCGAAAAATACATTCGTATTTTCTAATAATTATACCTCATTTTTTAAATTTCAATGCCTATTTCATTACTCAAAAATTATTTAAATTGTTAAATCTAATTGAAATGAGTGCATTGGTATTAATATTATTAATTTAGAAGCCTTCTGGGACACACAATTTTGATTTATATGTTGCGTAGGGATTTTTTCAATACAAAAAATACAAAAAAAAAATTTCAATGAGCACTTATTTTACGCTTAAAGTTTTTCACAACAATCTAGGTATAGGCTTGCACATTGACAACTCTGAAACTTTATCAGGTACTACAATTTAACGGTACCCCCACACTAGGCTAAGCCTGGCCATGCGGAGGGCAGGAATACGCTTACCAGTATGAAAATGTCGATACGACTACAGTGTTGCAATGAGAATGCAACAAAAAGAAGAAATTAAAAAATAAAAACGGTTCTAAACCTTAAATAATTATGAGATCATCCGAAACGAATATTTTTTTGAGATAGCCTTTTTGTCACTAAATGGTGCCGGTTACAGTTTAAAAGTACAAAGTCAAAGTCAACATAATTTATTCAATATAGGAGCTTGAAGCACACTTATTAAACTTCAAATTTTTTTTGAAGCTACCACCGCGTCGGAACGTGTTGTCGCTGTAGAGAAGATGTGGCCAGAAACTCTACAACATAACACGACTTAATAACAATTAATAATTACTCCCCACCCCTCTTAAAAGACTCCCTAAAATGACTGGGCTAATCTTCGGCCTTCTTCATCCGAACCTGTCTCAGGCCATCGGTCCAGGCAACGCCGGAACGTAACACTACGCCAGCCAGGTCGTGATCAAAAGAGTCCTTCTTAATATGCCGACGGAAAAAGGAACATGATCAGACCAGACCATCAAAGTGAACAACTATCTCCATGCGCCATATGTCGAAATCACGAGAAAAAATCTGTGGTGTGATCATCCTCTTAAAAACCGTCAGCAAATTATTGTTGGACCAAAGATAAAATATAGGGATTGATAAATAATATAAAGCAAGACATAGAAACGCTACTTGACATCCATTCACACTTATGACAACCGCCCATTAGAATAAGTGAAATGTCAATAGTAAACGGAACCGTCGAGAAAAGCGGTGACGTTTGTTTAACAGATGTAACAGATTAACGTCTAATCTAGCTCTGTCACTCTTATGGCAATCTGTGTGCGACTGTAAGGAATGACTATACATGTTTTTGTACAGTTTGATATTGGGTAGACCTGAGTTGGACCCTATAATATCTAAGAATTCTGACTCTCTGTCGATTATCGGTTCTTCTCTTCGGCAGATCACACTATAACATCGTATGAATTTTTGAGACTTAATGATATTTTATTACCTCGCTATCTGCAATCACAAGTTTGTATAGTTGCGTAACGTCACGGTGACCCAGTTGATATCCTGCAACGTCCAGATGTACAGCCACTATGCGCCGAGATATGTCCTGGAATTGAAATTAGTATAGGTTATTGTTTTGATACCTAATGCAATCATCACCATCACAATAATTTTTTTCTTTTAAGACGTTCGCGATCATTTTGTGCGTTCATTCATTAGAAGCTTTGTTTCTTTGTGGCATTTACTTAAGTGGTTCAGTTTTGAATACAACCATCATAGAGCGGTATCGTAAGCATAAAGTTATTATAAATTACAGTAGTAGAGGAACTGACATGAGTTTTCAAATGAAATCGTTTTCAGGAGATTATTTGCAGGAAAAAACTCGGACACTGGTGTCGATTTGAACTGTGCCACGACTTACTAAATTTATTCCTGTCACTTTCTAAAATAAGATTAAGAAAAGAGACAGAAAACCAACAACTGACTTTAGTGCTGTCAAAGTGACGTTACACGCCCAAAAACGCCTTAAATAAGATGGCGTACATGATGATGGCATCTTATTTTGGGCGTATAACGTCACTATGACAGCACTAAAGTCAGTTGTTGGTTTTCTGTCTCTTTTCTTAATCTTATTTTAGAAAGTGACAGGAATAAATTTAGTTAAGTTTAGTCGTGGCACAGTTCGAATCGACACCAATGTCTATAATTCTAACGTGAAATCGTGGATAATTTAATGCAATAGTGTTTGTATATTTCACAAAATTATCTACTATTTCACTTTCGATTCGCATTTATTCACAGAAACCGAATTTTTACCTTGCGATAAGATCCCAAAAATGGTTCTATTACCTCGCGTCACGTATCTCTTTCTATTATACAGTGATACCGCTAGGTATATCTCGCTCTCTCAGGTGTCAGTCACTCACTTTATGATCGTAAGAGACAACTAATTCATCGCGTCACACCATCAACCTGACTTGACCCGACCGATCAATTCATCCACCACAGTATGACCTGGGGGAGTGTCATATTCATAAAGGGTCATTCTTAATATGCTAACACTTTTTTAAGGAGATGATCAGACCATCAAACTGAGCAATGGGACCAACATCGAAATCGCGAAATAAAAATCGGCTGTTCCATACAAAACTGCATAGCTACTCGAGCCAAATATATGGGACAACTGATATTTTTTTCGAGATTTCAATGTTGGTTTCTTTGTTCAGTTTGATGGTCTGATCATCCCCTTAAATAAAAAGTGTCAGCATAAAGAAGGACCCTGTACCTGTATACAGGGTGTAAGTGACAATCTAGCAAATACTGAAACGGTGAACACAGATAAAAAAAAATCTGCTGTCCCGTACAAAACTGGCTGTTCCTACGTGACTAAAATGTATGGGACAGCTGATTTCTTTTCGCTTTTCCTGAGGTAGGCTCCATAGTGAAAGTTGTTCAGTTTGATGGTCTGAGTTCACCGTTTCAGTATTTGCTAGGCTGTCACTTACACCCTGTTTATCATAGTGTGTAATCATAGTTCCAGTTCAAATTCAAATTCAAAAATTCAAATTCAAATTCAATTCAAATTCAAGCAGCCACAATTGATAGACCCCTCTATCAGAAAAACGATATGGGACTATATTATTAATAGATAGATAGATAGTTTTAAGTATATACAGGGTGTAAGTGACAGCCTAGCAAATACTTCAACGATGAATTCAGACCATCAAACTGAACAATTTTCACTATGGAGCCTTAGGAAACGTGAAATAATATCAGTTGTTTCATACATGTGAGTCGAGTAGGCACAGCTATTTTGTATGGAGCAGCTGATTTTTTTTCGCGTTTCCTGATGGGGCTCCATATTGAAAGTTGTTCAATTTGATGGTCTGAATTCACCGTTTCATTATTTGCCAGGCTGTCACTTACACCCTGAATATCTAAACTATTATAAAACTGTAACAGAAGTGTGTCTGTGCATTGAAGATATTTACAAAAAAAAGATTACGATATGGTTTTTAGGCTTCCCTGATTCCAAATCACAAATTTTTGGACTTTTTGTCTGTCTGTTTGTTTGTTTGTTTGTTCGTTTGTTTGTTTGTTTATTTGTTTGTTTGTTTGGGTGTTTGTTTGTTCGAGTATCACGCAAAAACTACTGAACCGATTTTGATGAAACTTTTTTCGTTTGATAGCTTATCATCTGACTTAAAATCTGGTATATAATTTATGCGGACGAAGTCGCGGGTAAAAGCTCGTATCTACTAATAAAAATCTATGGATTGTATCTAAGCTATTATAAAACTGTAACAGAAATATGTCTGTACATTAAAGATATTCACAAAAAAAAATACGTCATGGTTTTTACCTGTCCCTGATTCCAAATCACAAATTTTTGGATTTTTTGTCTGTCTGTTTGTTTGTTTATTTGTTTGTTTGTTTGGGTGTTTGTTTGTTCGAGTATCACGCAAAAACTACTGAACCGATTTTGATTAAAATTTTTTTTGTTTGATAGCTTATCATCTGACTTAAAATCTGGTATATAATTTATGCGGACGCAGTCGCGGGATAAAGCTCGTCTGAAATAACACTATTTTGATTTGAAAATCAGTATTAATAATTAAAATTGTATTACCTTGCCATCAGATCCTGCAACCACTTTTTATCCTTTGTTTGACGTCACGGCGGCCAAGTAAATGTTCTGGCTGGAAGCCATTCTGGAAGTGTAAATTAAATGGGTTAGTGGTTTATATCATCGTATATGCTATTATTCGATCAGTGTGTGTTGCCAGTGATGATATATGGAACAGAGACGTGGTCGTTCACTCAAGGCCTCATAAAAATTTTTGGGGGTCGAAGTTGCTCGCGTCCGTAGGTTTTACTCCTGAGACCCTACACGTGATCCCTGGGTGGTGCCAAACGAGTAACAACTTCAGGTGGTAGGCTTCGGCCGAGGCTAGTCACCACCCTTCCGACAAAGCCATACCGCCAAACAGGTCTCCTGTGTTCCGGTATGATGTTGGAAGAAGCCGTATCTGGACAACTTGGTTGTGGGCGAAATTGTCCGAATAAGGCCGTTCTCGGCTTGTTGTGGTCTCGCGCCGGGCATCTCGACACGGAGGGTAGCGGGATCCGAAGCACGGTCCACCGCTGGCCGACCGCAGGTTGTAGGGGGCCCAATTAGTAGGCCAGCCACCTATGAAAGGCTGCCCCGCCGCCTCGCGAAAAATCCCGGATGGCTTCATCGTGCCGGTTGGCGACCGGATGGGAGGACCCGATGACAATCTCCGGGGGGGTTCGGGCGTCCCCGCAGTCTCCGTGCGAGCTTCCCTTCAGTGTGACTCCTCAGCTCAGCCGCTGGGTTCTTTTTCTGATCGTATTCCCCACCTCTGTCCGTCCACAAGCCTATTTTTGAATGAAGTATGAACAAGAAAAATAAAAGGAAAAATTATAAACGGCGGCTGCACGTCCTCCCCTTAAAAGTGCACCTCTCTAATATCCGAGGACTGCACTCCAATCTCGATCCAGTCCACCACCATCTTGAGACTGAGCAGCCTCACTTGTTTTTCCTCACTGAGACGCAGATTCGACGTCCGACAGACGCGACCTACCTGTACTATCCCGGATATAGCTTGGAGCATAATTTTAAGCCCAAAGCTGGTGTGTGCCTGTATGTCCGCGATGACGTATGCAGTCGGCGACTCCGTGCCCTTGAACATCCTGATTATTCTGTGCTCTGGGTATTGGTGGACACGGGAACTGAGCAGACGCTGTACGCCGGTGTCTATAGATCACACAGTGGCGACCTTGAGACAACCGCACTCTTTGAGTACTTAAGCGAAACGGCGGACTCTGCTCAACAACGGTACCCGGAGGCGCGCAAATTTGCTCTATCGCTAGATCTCACCCAAATGGTCAATCAGCCGACTAGGGTACCGGACGTTGAAGACCATACTGCAAATTGCCTGGACCTTCTGCTGACCACAGATCCCCACAGATACACAGTATCGGTATCAGCCCCCCTGGGCACTTCCGACCACTGTGTAGTGAAAGCTGTTTCGACAGTAACACCGCCCGAAAAAGGCCAAAATGGCACAAGGCGTCTGTGGCGGTACAAGTCGGCAGATTGGGACGAGATGCGTCACTTCTTCGCATCCTATCCATGGCGGCAAACATGCTTTTCTTCTGGAGACCCGACGAGCTGCGCGAACGCCATAACCGACGTGGTGCTTCGAGGTATGGAATATTTTATTCCATACTCTGATGTACCAGTCGGTAGCAAGTCTCGCCCCTGGTACAACACCGAGTGTGCTCTTGCTGAGCAGCATAAGAACTCGGCCTACCAGAAGTGGGCTGAAGCCCGAAGTCGTAAAGCTCCGGATATTCGGGAAAAGAAAAAAGCCTTCAACCAAGCCGCCAAGTCAAGCAAAAGAGTTCTTCGCCGGGCCCGATACGACCATATTGGACGCATAGGCGCTAGATTGGCTTCGTACCCTTCAGGTAGTAAAGCGTTCTGGTCCCTAGCCAAATCGGTTGAGTCCAACTTCTGTCGCCCTTCGCTTCCTCCTCTGCTAAAACCTGACGGATCACTCGCGCACACCGCGAAAGACAAAGCGAATTTGTTTGCCTGTCTGTTTGCTGGTAATTCACGTCTGGATGCCGGCGCTAAAACACCGCCCTCGATACCATGTTGTGACACAGTAATGTCGTCCATTGGTATTCGAACAAAAGAGGTTCGAAAAGTGCTGCGCAACCTAGACGTGAATAAGGCTAGTGGTCCTGATGGGATTCCAGCCATAGTACTAAAGAACACCGCACCCGAGTTGTCTCCGGTCTTAACACGTTTATATCGCCTGTCTCTGGAAACGGGTAAAGTCCCAGAATCATGGAAGCTTGCGAACGTACAACCTGTTCCTAAGAAAGGTAGTCGGGCAGACCCTGCCAATTATCGTCCCATTGCTATCACCTCCATATTCTGTAAGGTTATGGAGCGTATTCTGAACACCCACATTCTTACGTACCTAGAAGAGTACAATATCCTTAGCGACCGTCAATACGGCTTCCGGCAGAGGCGGTCCACTGGCGATCTTCTAGTGTACGCCACACATATATGGGGCGAAGCCATGGAGAAACATGGTGAGGCTTTGGCGGTATCACTCGATATCTCCAAGGCGTTTGACAGGGTCTGGCACGCTAGCCTCTTAAGCAAGCTTCCATCATTTGGTTTCCCTTCTGGCCTGTGTGACTGGATAGCTGATTTCCTGAGCGAACGGTCTATTCGAGTTGTAATAGACGGCTCGTCGTCTGACCTTATGGCGATCAATGCTGGTGTCCCTCAGGGATCAGTTCTCTCTGCGACCTTATTTCTGCTGCACATCAATGATCTGCTACAGCCCGGTATATTTGGGTACGCAGACGACAGCACGGTCACCGAGAGATATCTGCCTGTTAGACAGGCCGACGGCCACGAAGTCCGGTCCCAGAGAGAGGCCATGGTCGAGCGTACGAATTCGACCTTGACGGCAGTGTCCGAATGGGGTTCTGCCAACTTGGTTGAATTCAATGCCACTAAAACACAGGCCTGTCTGTTTTCCGCAAAAAGGTCTCGTCCTAATGTGTCTCCTACATTCCAGGGTGTCTCCATTCCGATTTCCGAAAGTCTAGAGTTGTTGGGTCTCGAACTCACGTCGGACCTGAACTTCGGCCGCTCGATTGAGTCCAAAGCTAAAACCGCAGCCAAGAAACTTGGTATCCTGAACAAGGTTAAGCGGTACTTCACGCCTGCACAGCTTCTTACTCTCTACAAAGCCCAAGTGCGATCTTGCATGGAGTACTGCAGTCACCTTTGGGACGGCTCTGCGAAATACCAACTTGACGCACTGGACTCAGTTGAGCGTCGAGCCAAGAGACTCATCGATGACGATGCACTCGTCGAGACTAAGTTACACAGTCTGGAGCACCGACGATTGGTCGCTTGTCTGTCGGTATTCTATCGGCTACACTTCGGCGAATGTGCCCAGGAGTTACATGACCTGATTCCACCATCCCCCTTCCATCATCGTACGACAAGACGTAGTGCGAGACTGCATCCATACGTTGTCGATATTCCAACAATCCGCACAAATAGGTTCGCATCCTCTTTTATAATGAGAACCGGTAAGGTTTGGAACTCTCTCCCTGCGTCTGTTTTCCCAAGCAAATACAATCAGGATATTTTTAAAAGAAGAGTAAATAGGCTTTTTCTGGGCGAGCGCGCTACATCCTCGGCTTCATCTACACTTTCCATCAGGTGAGCTGAAGCCAAGCGCAAACCCATTATGAATAAAAAAAAAAAAAAAAAAAAAAAAAAAAAAGGCAGAAAGTCACCCAAAGGGCAATGGAGAGGGCTATGCTCGGAGTTTCACTGTGCGAGATCGAATCAGAAATGAAGAGATCCGCAGAAGAACCAGAGTAACTGACATAGCCCAAAGAATTGCCAAACTTAAGTGCGGGGCACATTGCTCGCAGAACCGATGGCCGATGAGGCCGAAAAGTTCCCGAGTGGCGACCGCGTACCGGAAAGCGAAGAGTGGGTAGGCCCCTCACACGGTGGACCGACGACCTGGTGAAGGCGGCGGGAACCCGTTGAATGAGGGCAGCGCAGGACCGATCTTTATGGCGATCCTTGAGGTCTATGTCCAGCCGTGGACGTCCATCGGCTGAGATGATGATGATGATGATATGCTATTATGTTTCCCGAGGATAGTGGCCTATTTTATTTATAAACATGACAATTGTAATTTACAATGACAATTTTAGATAGGTTCATTACAGAGAATGTCAGGACACATGTTGTTTAACGCAATAAGTAACCATACTAATAATAATGTTTATACAGGGTTACTTTTTATTCAGTGCACAAACTTTGCGAGCGTGATGGTTATCGAAATTAAGAATACCCGTGTTTTTTTTTTGTTTAACCCGGTTTAGAACAAAAATAAAAAAATAACTGCATCGGTTTGTACTGACCATACTGTCACCTGTCACTCGCTTCCTCGATCGGCGCGGTTGTTATCAACAGTACGATCAGCACAGCAATTTTTATTAAAGTTTACGGGATGGCAAAAATAAGAGATAAAATTAGCAAAAAAAAAAATTTTTTCATTTTTTTTTTCGGGGTCTATTAGCGATACCTAATACGTTGTGAAAGTTTGTGCACTGAATAAAAAGTAACACTGTATACAGGCTGTCCCAAAACTCAACGTCAAGCCGCAATTAGGAGATAGGTGAGATTATAACTGTTCAGGGAAAAATACAAAAAAAAAAGTTTGATTGTTTTTGAGATTTAGTAATTTTTTTAAACATTGGAAAAATCGCCGCCCCACGCTCTACTTTTAGATGTAGCTACTACAAATTTGAAATTTTTCATGAAAATACTTGTTACACAATCCAGAATAACTTTTTCAGCGGATCAAATTCAAAATTCAACTATTAGTTCCATACTTCCATATTTTCACAGAAAATACTTTTTTCTGTCAGACTTCTGCGGTAACAATTTTTTCTAAGTCAACTTTGAGACTACACCCTGTATAAAAATGTAAAAAGGCTTATTAACTCGATTATTATATGAACTACCAAAATGCTTGTATACGAACTTTATGTAATTCAATATTATAGGTACTTATTTTATACTTTTGTACTTTGTATATTTTGTGTTGTTAAAAACATGTATTTCTATCTTCAAACAAAATTTCGTCAAAAAGCTATCCATCCAAGCGGTCCTTCTTAATATGCTGACACTTTTTTAAGGACCATCAAACTGAACAACTTTCTCTATAGCACCAAACATTGAAATCGCAAAAAAAAATCTGCTCTTCCATACAAAACTGCAAACCAAATAGCAAAATAAATGGGACAGCTGATTATTTTTTTCGCGATTTCGATGTTGGTCCCATAGAGAAAGTTGTTCAGTTTGATGGTCTGATCATCCCCTTATAAAAGTGTCAGCATATTAAGAAGGACCCTGTATGTATGGTCTTATTTTGAAAAAAAAAAGGAATTAAACAGTGAAGTAATCATAAAAATACGTCCAAGAAAAACGGTAACGCAAAAACTAAAGTTCAAGACCGTGGTACGTTCACTCTATCGTACACACCCTTATAATTCCATAATAAGTTTGGCACGTTCACTCTATCGTATGCACACACCCTTATAATTCCATAACAAAGTATACTTAGTACATATGTACAGTCACCAGCAGATATATCGTAGCAAACAAGGTGGTCAAATATTTCTAAGCAGTTCTAATTTTCAATCATTTCAAAATATAGGAACGCCGAGAACATCAAATATATCGACGCAGTCATGGTATCATAAACATCTGAACAGTTTCGGAAAAAACCTTACTCCGTTGTTTTTACATGTAAATAACATTGTAAAGAAATTATTGAAAATTCGCTGTTCACATATTTATTACAAAATACACGTTTAGATATAATTGGTAACATTTACTGTAAATAATTTAATGAAAATTAGCACTGCTCAGAAATATTTGGACTCCTTATATGCTACGATATATCTGATGGCAACTGTACTAAGTATACTTGCTATATAGCAACAGTCATAGATCAACATTATGTTTTTTGAGAGGCCATAAAATTTCAAAGTAAAATTTTCGGCGGCATTAACCCCGGCACCGGGTACGTTACATGAGGCCGTTGTTTTACAGACAAATAAAAATGATTTATTATTGTGTTAGTTTTTTAGGGATCCGTACACAAAGGGTGAAAACGAGACCCTATTCAGAAGCCTACGCTGTCGATCCGTCCGTCTTAGCTTCAGAGGGCTGTATCTTCTGAACCGTAATAGGTAGCCAGTTGAAATTTTCACAGAATATGTATCATTAATTCATTATATTGAATTTGATGAGCAATAATAGAAAATACAAAAAAAGGGGGGGGGGGGGGGGGGTCCGCTTACTCTATACAAGAAAAGTGTTTTTTTCAAGGTTTTAGTTTTTGCTCTATCTTAAAGACGGTAACACATCAAGCATCAAACTTGGCATTACTATTATTAGTAAACAACAAATAATAAAAACTGGTCAAGTGTCTGTAGGACTTGCGCTAAGGATTCCGGAGTAAACTAAAATATTTGGTATTTTGGTTTAAATAGTATGAAAAAGCTTTTTCTTTTACGCTTTTGGGTTTGCTCCCTTCGTTAAACTTGTACAGTTTGATGGTCTGAACCACCTTGAAGATTTCGGAACGGAATAAACAAAACGGAATAAACGGAACGAAATATCATCAGGTAGGGTAAGGGGAGGTTATTTCGCGATATAGGTAATTTCGTGATAATTTTTTAAACGTCTGCCGTGGCCTTTCCTATAAAGGGATTGATTCAAAACCGCGTATGTACATGCATTAAAGTGTGCTTGAGATGGTAGTATGATTCTCAGCTCATTAGCTTTTGAAACAAGCTTGCTATGAGTTTTTTTCTCAGAACGAGGGGTGAAATCGCAATCAGCTGTGACAAATGACGACGGTAGACAATGAAATGAAGTTTTAATTAGTAAATAAGTAATATATTACAGAATGTGGTATTAAACTGATAGTTAAATGTTTTACGAACAGATTGACGTAAATTGTGCATTGGATTTCAATAATTTTTCATTTAAATATCCTTGTGTTAGGTGTGCAATATTTTAAGTGATTTTGCAAAATTTTTTTGTGATTTGGTCGAGGTATTTTGTCAATTAATTTTAATCATCTTAAAGTAAAATTTTAGGGGTTATTTTGATTGTATGGACTTATATACATCTTTAATCTTGTATTTTAGTCTTTGCTATGCCTGAATGACGTAGTTTTTTTTATCATGACATTAACTATTTACCAACTTCACTGGCCCATCTAAGCCAAGAGAAGAACCGAAAGTTGAAGAACCTACACAGAAGAAGAGAATACAGCTAGAAAAGAAAAAAGAAAATAAAAAATCAGGAAAGAAGTTGAGAAAAAATGATATGTTTGGAGTTGTTGTATACAGGGTGTTAGGGTAAACAGTTGCATTACTTTAAGGGGTGATTGTACCCTTGATACTGAATAACTTTCCCTAAGAACCGTATAGCATATGCGCAAAAAAAAAACTTTTCATACAAACGGTCGATCAACTGATTGCATTTAGTATGGAAACTCATTTTTTTTGTTAATTTCTGATAGGTTTCTTTGGGAAAGTTGTTCAGTATCAAGGGTACAATCAGCCCTTAAAGTAGTGCAACTGTTTACCCTAACATCCTGTATATTCTGAAATAACATATTCTGACATTGAATAATTAGAATAGAACAGACAACGCGAACAAAATCTGTGCACCACGATCAGCAATGCGGAGTGCGCTCTGGGGGCGTCGCGGTGCAGCATACGCCTGGCACATGCTAAGTAAGGTTGAGCCAATTAGCTTAAACGTGGGTTACAAAAATATGTAGTCTTCTGGGTGTCGCCTCTAGTAGGTAATTCAATGTATTCTGAATGTCGACCGACATTGCTCCTGATTAAGATGACCTATAACTATATAACTATATAAACAGTGTAATAAGAGAAAGATGTGGATTGAAAGAGGATATAGTAACAAGGATTGAAAAGGGAATGCTGAGATGGTTTGGTCATGTGGAAAGAATGAGTGATAGCAGAATGACGAATGAAATATATAAAGCAAGTGTGAATGGGACAGTCGAAAGGGGTCGCCCTAGACGTACGTATGCGGACCAAATTGGTAGCGTACTTAAGAAGGGTCAGATCAAATGTACCCGAAACCGAAGAGCGTGTATGAAACGACTTATGAGTGTGGAAGAGGCGAAAGAGGTGTGTCAGGATCGTAGCCGATGGCGATCTATTGTCTCTGCCTACCCCAATGGGACACAGGCGTGAGTATATGTATGTATGTATGTATAACTATATTAAATGTTATGACTGTGCGGAAATATAAGATTCATAAGCAGGTAGTTATTTAGAATATTTCTAAAAAGGCGTTTTACTCTATGATTAACGTATGACGTTCTGTTCCTAAAAAGGATTTTTTGTATTACCTATTTCATTATTTATTATTTCGAAATCCTATGAATTTGGTCTATCACCATATTACCTATCCACTATCACGAAATTAACATACCCTATCACGAATTTACCTATGTCACTTTATCACCAAGAAAACACTATAAATTTATGAATGAAGGATCTAGTATCACACTGTGTGTTTCATAAAGTAAGATCAAATATATGCACAAAACTTTAAACAATTTCCCATATAAATTAGTTAATCTTTATTTGAGCTATAACAAAAATTGTTTGGTGTATCACGGAATTACCTCCCCTTACCCTACCTAAGATTTTACAAACGTGAAAAGCCTCCGAAAACGTGCGCCGTGTTCTGAAGTTTCAGAATATATCTGACTACCCCCTCAGGGAATATAGTCGTGAGCATATGCTTATGCTAAAAGCCTCCGAACATTTTTATTTAACAAACCAGTATAGTGGGTAAAAAACACTATCACTTTACACCTTCATACCATCCTGAAACCTTAAAAATGCTTAAAATGAACCCTGTAGGTTTTCTCCAATATGTTTACTTGCACCTAAATACAGTTAAAGTTTACCAAAGTACCAGTTATCCGCTATTTTGTCTAAAAATAGGGATCTCATATAAACCTTGCTTTAGTCTAAGCGTTTGCGATCTGGCTAGTGCCCAAGTATTGCTTGCATAACTAGATATAGTATACCTACTGGATGAATACTACTTATACAAACCTAACACAATATTATACATACGAACATTGACGTAGAATAACTATGGACGCCGGGTCTAGTACAAAATTCTCGAAAAAAAGTGTCCGAGACTAAACTACACAAACCTAAGTACGTATAGTAATAGGTACAAGGTGTAAGTGACAGCCTAGCAAATACTGAAACGGTGAACTCAGACCATCAAACTGAACAACTTTCACTATGGAGCCTACCTCAGGAAACGCGAAAAAAATCTGCTGTCCTATACAAAACTGCTGTACCCACACGACTAAAATGTATCAGATTTTTTTTCGCGAAGAAAATTAAAAAGATTACGGTATGGTTTTAGGTAACCCGGACTCCAAATCAAACTTTGTTACAATTTTATTTTTGTCTGTTTGTTTGTATGTTTATAACAGCATAACGCAAAAACTACGAAACCGATTTTGATGACACTTTTTTTGTTTGATAGCTTATAATCTGACTTAAAATCTGGCTTAAAATATGTGCGAACGAAGTCGCGCGTAATATAATAATGCGTAATATAATATCGCGTATAATAGATAAAAACATCCACATGATGGTCTAAATCACCCCTTTTTTAATATTACGAGCAAGTTTTGTGTACCCTGTAAGTATTTGTTTTTAGTTTTTACCTAATTACCTATTTACTAGATTACAGTGTTATAAATACTTACAATTATACTCCAAGTCTTTATCATTCTTCTTCACCTGTCGAGAGCATGACTACGTCCATTGACCTGGAATAATAATAAACAACATGGTCAATGATTAGTTTTATTGGGTTAATAAATAAATAAATAAATTTAATCCCAAAATAAATAATAAATAAATCCCTTGAACTTGTTATTTTTTCACGACTGTATTCCCCAAGAGGGTGGTCAGATAACGTATTCTGGATACTAACATCCACGTTTCGTAGAACATACATATAATCACGCCACTATCCCACATGGGTAGGCAGAGACTACGACTCTTTACCTAGGTATTAACGAAATAAAAATAATTCCTCCACCTAATTAATCTTTTTAATAAAAATTTTAAACTGATGTGACCGAATTTAATGAAAAACTCACGACTATAAAACCTAGAGGGTTGAATAGAATCTTTGCTTCCAATAAATAATATTATGGGTTTAAACAGAAAGGTACATTTTTATGTTGTGTTTTTTTGAAAAGTTTGCGTACTTAAATTGTATTAAGAAGTTATATACTAGACTTTTAAAATAACTTACCTGTTTTGGTCTGGGTTGATTCGTTTGATATAAACGCTGCGCTGTTTCCATTCGTCAAGTCTAACCTGAAATCATCTCACTAAAAATTACAACAAAACAATTCTTAACAAGTTCACTGCGAAGCCTGAAAAACCTCTTTTACGTAGGTACATGCACCATTTTACCGGTGTCTTTTTATGTATGGTACAAGAGAAATCAGGGCGACAGTCATTAAAATTATAGGGTGCTGATTTGACCTACTTCGGAAATTATTTTTATATGCGTTGACACAACGATATTCTACTGTTTACCTATTAAAGTTATTGCCTTGAAAACCAGGCGCGGATCCACCCATATGGGCACTATTGGCATGCCCACAACCCCAATCGACTTGTGACTTCACACTAGGCTGATGCCTTAATAAAATAAAAGAAAACAATGACTCACCTAAACAAAATTATGCAAAGTAAAATCTATACTAGCGTTTAATTTAATTTTATATCCTTTGAAGTTGTCTCATTAAAATCGGTTCAGTACACTAATGTACGACTCTAAAGTCTAAATGTGACATTGTGCAAACAAACACACATTTCAAATTAAAGATTGAAAAATTCAGTCTCGGGCGGGACTTGAACCCGCACCCTTCCAAACCGGGGAAGTGCGTTATCCAATTTCGCTACCGAGCCCACTAGCCAGAGAACGAAATTTTCAATCTGTTGCGTCTTGAGGGGACGTGAGCGACATCTACTGGCAGCTATTACAAACTAGCCAACCCGCAAGTTCAGCATTTCAACTGAAATTCATACGGTATAGATTCGATTCGATTCGTTCTCTGGCTAGTGGGCTCGGTAGCGAAATTGGATAACGCACTTCCCCGGTTTGGAAGGGTGCGGGTTCAAATCCTGCCCGAGACTGAATTTTTCAATCTTTAATTTGATTCGAAATAGCACAACATGGCTGTAACATGTTTAAAATCAATAATATTTGAAACACACATTTACTTTTGTCATTTTCGTGAGCAAACATAAATTTTCGGGTTTGCCTTGCCCGCGTGGAGTGGACCTATACATTGGACAAGGTTTGGGCCATACATATTTTAAACGTGTCCTTTGTAGGAATGCAATGTAGGTATCGATCGTGAGCGCGTCCTTAGTCCGACTCACACTTGGCCGATTTTCGGGTGGCCGTGCTCACAACCTTTTTTGAGGGCTGGATCCGCGCCTGTTGAAAACAGTAAATCGACATAGCAACATTGACCTGTCATAACAGAAATATAAAAGATCAATGACTAGCATCGTTTTACAAATTGTCACACATTGCACCACATGAAAATACACTGAAATCAAGCCTGGGCGTGTGCATAATTATGTTAAATATTAAAAACCACAATGTTAGTCTACACTAATATTATAAAGAGGAAAGATTTGTACCTATTTTTGTATGTTTGTATGTTTGTAATGAATAGGCTCAAAAAGTACTGGGCCGATTTAAATAATTCTTTCACCATTAGAAAGCTGCATTCACCCTGAGTAACATAGGCTATATTTATTGCTAGAAAAGATTAGACGTCCACCCGTGCGAAGCCGGGACGGGCCGCTAGTAATAAATAAAGAGTGTAAGTGACAGCTTAGCAAATACTGAAACGGTGAACTCAGACCATCAAACTGAACAACTTTCACTATGGAGGCTACATCAGGAAACGCGAAAAAATAATTGTTCGCTGTCTGAGTTCATCGTTTCAGTATTTGCTAGGCTGTCACTTACACCCTGTATACAGTCATGGTGTTAACAGAGATGAACGCAAAACCTGAAAATTGTTCTTCCATAATAGGATAACAACCAAATTGGAATCCTGCTCTCGATTCCGTACATACAGGGTGTACAATAAAATGGGACAGCTACTCAAAGGAGTGCTTCAGACCATCAAACTGAACAACTTTCTCTATGGGACCAATATCGAAATCGCGAAAAAAAATCCGCTCTCCCATACAAAACTGCAAACATAACTCGACTGAAATGTATGGGACAGCAGATATTTTTTTCGCGATTTCGATATTGGTCCCATAGAGAAAGTTGTTCAGTTTGATGGTCTGAAGCACCCCTTTAAGTAGCTGTCCCATTTTATTGTACACCCTGTATACAGATTCCAGGTTTCTCGTCAATTTGTCAAAATCATAGTATAACGTCAATATTAGTGTAATAAATATTTAAACAAATTTTCTGATGGGTCATTTCACATTTTTACATCGTTGGAGCTTTTCATCCTTATATTATAATTTATAACCATATTATCAATAAATCAAAATAAAAGATCCCTAAAGAATTATCAGCCAATAATTCAAAAGGAATCTAACTCAAACAAAATTATAATAAACCTAATTAATGTCACCATTTTGATGTATGAAATATCTTAAAACAATAACCAATGAATATAATTAATAATTTTAATAACAAATGTAGGTAAAGTGGGTTTAACTCTGTCTATAAAACCTACCAATACTTTTTTTAAATTTTAGTTTGTCAACGCAAAGCATGGCTATAAAAACATAGAAATAAATTTTGTATACGTTTTTTTTAAGGGACGATCATACCCGATCATACGATCAAACGTCAAAACTGCACAAAAAAAACAGCTCCATACAAAACTGCAATCCTACTCGACCGAAAATGTACAGGGTGTAACAAAACACCCTAGTAATACTTAAGGGGGTGCTTCAGACCATCAAACTGAACAACTTTCACTATGGATACAACATCGAAATCGCGAAAAAAAAATCCGCTCTTTCATACAAAACTGCAGTACAGTCTCGACTCAAATGTATGGGACGACAGATTTTTTTTATTTTTTCTCGACGTTGGCTCCATAGTGAAAGTTGTTCAGATTAATAGTCTGAAGCACCCCCTTAAGTATTACTAGGGTGTTTTGTTACACCCTGTATAATGGACAGCATCTCTTAAAAAAATCGTTGTAGGTAATAGGTATACAGGGTGAAATTGATATCATTGGCATCCTTTTAAACTACGGGTCTACCCATCAAACTGAACAACTTTCACTATGGGAGCAAACCGATCGGAGCAACAAAAAAAAATCTGCTGTTGCATATATTTGAGTCAAGTAGGCATTGCACTTTAGTATGGGGCAGCAGATTTTTTAGTTGCTCCAATTGGTTTGCTCCCATAATAAAAGTTGGTCAGTTTGATGGGTAGACTCTAGTTTAAAAGGATGCCAATGATATCAATTTCACCCTGAAGTGCGATTTTTGAAAATCATACGAGCGACTTGGCAGTAGAAAGATGCATAATCTCCATAGTAATTTTGACATTTTCTACTGCCAAGTCGCTCGTATGATTTTCAAAAATCGCACTTCTGTACAGGGATGATCATATTACCGTAATACGTTTTATGTCGATCCGACTTTTTTTAATACCCTATTATTATACAGGGTGTAAGGAAAAGTATCATTAACTTTTAAACCACATACTCTACCCATCAAACTAAACAACTTTTACTATGGGAGCAAACCTTTTTTTTTTTTTTTTTTTTATTAACTATGGGTTTGCTCTTGACCTCAATCCAGTCCTCAGGACGAAGATGGGGTCGTAGATGTAGCGAGCTTACCCAGAATTAACTGAACAACTTTCTCTGTGGGAGCAAACCGATCGGAGCAACAAAAAACCAGCTGTTCCATACTAAACTGCAATGCCTACGCGACACAAATGTTTGCAACAGCTAATTTTTTTTTGCTCCAATTTGTTTGCTCCCATAATAAAAGTTGGTCAGTTTGATGGGTAGACTCTTAGTTTAAAAGGATGCTAATGGTATCAATTTCACCCTATATATTTACATATCAATACTAAATGACCTATTATATCCGTCTAGTCGTCCAGACCTCCGACAATTTAGACAATGATCATACAAAACATATTTCCTACCGATCACTCAAACAATAAGTTCTTATGACCTCCTCATAGCTATGGCAATCGCTTGACTGGCGAGTCTTTGTATATTGGACCGAGTACATAACAGACATTTATACAAATCAACATCCTTATAGAGTTCTATAGACTATGCAAATCACGCTTTGATCCAGAATTATGAACTCTGAATGAAATCTAGAAGTCTAGGTCTGATAGGAATAATAATAAACTCTGAGAAAAATGTCTGGTAAGATTCATATTTCTTTAATAATTTTTTGAGGTAGGAAAAAAATATTCGATGTAAAGAAAAGTGGCGAATTTGGACGCAGTTCTTTTTACGAAAACTAGAAGCCGTACTGTTTGGCGGTCAGAATCTAAACTATTATAAAACTGTAACAGAAGTGTGTCTGTACATTTAAGATATTTACCTGTCCTTGATCCCAAATCACCAATATTTGGATTTTTTGTCTGTCTGTTTGTTTGTTTGTTTGTTTGTTTATTTGTTTGTTTGTTTGTTTGTTTGTTTGTTTGGGTGTTTATTTGTTCGATTATCACGCAAAAACTACTGAACCGATTTTGATAAAACTTTTTTGTTTGATAGCTTATCATCTGACTTAAAATCTGGTATATAATTTATGCGGACAAAGTCGCGGGTAAAAGCTCGTTTATTATAAACAGAAAAAAAAGGTAGAAGTTTCTTGGAAAAAATTCCACATCTCTAAAAGTATGGATTCAAAAGTGAAAATTACTAGTAATTTTGACAAGTCAGTTAAAAATCAGCAAAATGCAACTTTGATAGTTTGTTTTTATCGAATATCACCTAGGTGTGGTATTTTTTTGAACTGATAGTATCACGCATTTCGATTCCTGCAAATTATTATAATTATACGGTTATAGTGAATATTCATTTAAATATAAACCATTAATATAATAGAATGGATAAATGGACTACCTAATGAGAATGATTATTTGAATGACCAAAATGTCTGGTCTTGACAATTTTACACTATGTAATGCAATATTGTATTTTAATTGTACTTTGTACATTTTGTTTTGTTTAAAAGATTTGTGTGTTGTAGAGTTTCTGGCCGCATCTTCTCTCAACGGAACACCTTCCGACGCGGTGGTAGAGTCAAAAAATGACGTCAAAAAGCTATCTCATCATCATCATCATCTCAGCCGATGGACGTCCGCTGCTGGACATAGGCCTCCCCCAAGGATCGCCATAACGACCGGTCCTGCGCTGCCCTCATCCAACGTTTTCCCGCCGCCTTCACCAGGTCGTCGGTCCACCGTGTGAGGGGCCTACCCACGCTGCTCGCTATCTATATGATATTAAGCTAAAGCTATCTATATGATATTATTTTGAAAAAAAAAAATTTGAATTTTGTATTTTGAGAAAGATTATGAGGTTCACATCACACACTTAATTCAAAAGTTCATAAGAACAAACACCTTTCCTCGAACTTCTACAGGTTAAAACCGATTAAGTTTATTGTTAGTTTTAATTCACTCTACACTGTATTGCTAAGTTTCATTGATGTACGGTCTCTCTAAATAAAATGCTCATCTGTCACTCTTCTTTATAGTGTATCGTCGGCTTATCGCAAGAAGTAATTAACTACTATTTTGTACAACTCGAGAAAACACAATAATTAATTTTGCCAAAATATTTTTTGTGTAGGGTTATGGGCTTATGGGACTTTATACATAGGTCATAAAGGCGAAATTTGAAGTACTATCCAGATATTGAATTTGTAGTATGGTCAGCTGTATTTAGTGAATTTTGACGTTAATGACTTCTTGCGTTACGCCGATAAAAGTGACGTTTGAAGAACTCTATGCAGATAATGATCTTTGCTTATATCGCGGTGAACTCAGTAGTATAGTCAGCTGTACTTAGTGACTTTTTGACGTTAATGACTTCTTGCGATAAGCCGATAAAGGTGATAGTTTAAAAAACTCTATGCAGATTGATCTTTGCTTATAATAGTACTCGTCGCGGTGAACTCAGTAGTATATTCAGCTGTACTTAGTGACTTTTTGACGTTAGTGACTTCTTGCGATAAGCCGACGGTATAGTACTTCATTGTCTAGTATTGTGAGTGGTCACCGCTGTAGATCCTGAATTACAGGAGTTAAAGTAGTGAAAATGTGTGGGCTACTAAAACTTGATAATCAAGAACATGACAATGATATACCTCCTTGAATGCTCAACAACTTACTTATACAAAGTCTCATCAAGTTTGTACACCAACGCAATATTAGTTGTGTTCAAAACTTTGATAATTGTTTAAGTACCTACAGAACTAATTCATTATCTGAACGTGCCCACCCACAGATAATCCTCACAAATAATTAATTTACTAATAAGTCTGTATACAGTTCGCAGGTGCGATTTAAACTTTGATATTTAAGATAAAGCGGATTTATGCTCAGTTGCAGAAACGCTCGTTAAAGTTAATCCTCCATTAAATCTCTTGCTGACACTTTTTGTCTTGTTGACGTAGGTAATGGAGGATTAATTTGCTGTAAGGAGCTTTTCTGCAACTGACACTCAGTTGCAGAAACGCTCATTAAAGTTAATCCTCCATTAAATCTCTTGCTAGCTTTTACTACGTCAACAAGACAAAAAGTGACAGCAAGAGATTTAATTGAGGATTAACTTTAATGAGCGTTTCTGCAACTGAGTGTGAGTGTAAATGAATTAGAATTAAATCATTTGTTTCTGATTTGTTCTTGTTCCTACAATTATTGTTATAGCCATGCTTCGCTTATTATCAAATCCTTTCAAAAAGCAAAAAAATACACTTTGCCGACATTACGGCGCCTAATTTCGGCGATTACATCAAAATATTGCGCCAAGTGATGTGTCGCCGATGTATAAACACCGAGATGATTCCACAAATAAATACATAAATATTGTATAAATGTTCCGTTTTGCCAATTTAGGTACAGTCGGCCGCAATAAGTTGTATACATTTTTGTTCTACGTCGTAGTACTAAAGTGTATATAACCTATTGCGGCCGACTGTACGTGACACTAAAAAGCATTACACGCGTAATTTATATCGCGTAAATTCGGCAGGTGTGTTCCTCTTGCTCTTCATGATCCCGGTCACGACACCACTCTCTCTAAAGAAAAATGTCAATCAGTAGTGTGTCTAACCTCTATGGGCTATCGCTATAACTTCTCTCATGTTGTGCTCCTCGTGGTGATGTGTCTCCGGCTGAGGGTCGGCAGCTCGGGCGAGGATCTGCCGCACCACGTCTCTTGGGGGCGCACCCATTGGCGTCGGCCGCGATGACAGCCCCAGCTGTGGAAGATACATTAGTTGGTATAGTGTTTAAGATCTTCTTTTTGGTAATATGCTGTAGTGTCAACAGTGTCAGTGCTAAAGATGAGAGAGAGGTAAGCTTTCCTATATTCTGTTTCTCTTGACACATTTTAAGAATAAATCTTGGTACGAATAAGTCTTTAGCAGAATATATTATTTCTCGAAAGACATCGCGTATATCACTAGAGAGAGGTAACTTTGCGAAGAGGTCATAATGTCGTCTAATCCTGAAAAGGCCTTTAATTAGCTTGTAGGTGTAGGTAGAGAAAAACGTAAATATAAGTACGGTATATGTAGGGCCAGGCCCCTGGGTACTAGGGCTACAAGTTACCTCGGCGAGTATTTGCGTCTTGATGAGGTCAGGCTGGGTTGGCTCGGGCATCAGGCTACTCCGTACTCCGGCCATAACTACAATTACCTCTGTGTGGGCAGTACCTTGGTGAGTATCTGTGGCTTCACGTGCTCGGCCTAGGAGTGGTCAGGGACCAGGTTACGAAATCCTGCTTGGGGCTACAACAACAAGATCTCTGTGTGGGTAGTACCTTAGCGAGAATTTGTGATTTAATGTGGTCGGCCTCAGCGGGGTCGGGCGCGCGCGCGGCGCGGGGCGGTCGTGGCGCGGCGGCCGCTGCGCGCTGTACGGCGTGCGCGAGCGCGAGGGCCGCACACGCGAGGAGCACGGCGCGCATGGGGCGCCTAGCGCCGCACGCGCCGGGCCCTCAGCCGCCCCCATCCGCCTGCTGCCCCAGCGACATCTCCAAGCCTGCGTTCACAAAGAGATTTGTGTAAAGGCATTTTATAATTATGTATAGAACAGAAAACGCGAATCAAATTTGTGCACAACGATCAGCAGTGCGGAGCGCGCACCAGGAACGTCGCGATGCAGCACGCGCCTTGCACATGCTGAGTAAGGTTGAGAGTAGGTATTATAAAAGCTTAAAAGATTTAGTCTGGTTGTCGCCTCTCTTGTAAGTACCTCAATGATGTTGAGGGGCCATATAGGTTCAAGCGAATATTTTCTATAAGAAACGCAATTGCCCAACCCTTCAAAAAGTGTATGCATGTGTCGTATTTTCGATTTATTGATATATGTGATATATTTTATTAAAAAAGTAAACTAATAGTGAATATTTGTGAGTAAAATTCCAGTAATTTTATAAGAGAATTTTATTAAATAACGCGCATTTACCCGCGACTTCGTCCGCATAAATTATATACCAGATTAAGCTATCAAAAAATAAAAGTTTCATCAAAATCGGTTTAGTAGTTTTTGCGTGATGCTCGATCAAACAAACAAACAAACAAATAAACAGACAGACAAAAAAATATTGGTCATTTGGAATCAACACCTAAAAACCATATCGTAATCTTTTTTTTGTAAATATCTTCAATGTACTGACACGCTTCTGTTACAGTTTTATAATAGTTTAGATTAGATTAGATAATAAAACAAAATTTAAAGCACCGATATTAGTTTCTAGATCTTGTTTAAAGAATTTAATTGACTTTAATTGGTCAATATTGAAAATAGGACAGAAGTTCGTTTGTATGCAGCGCGCTCGGGAGCCATCTGAATAACCATATCTTAACCAGTAATGAGTAAATAACCCATGCAGACAAAACGGCACGCAACCTCTAGCGCAGAAAGTTTCACCATGAAGTAGGTCAAAGCAATACCAACGGATTCATCACCACAATCGCAAAGTTTAACGGTTTATAGCCTGTTACCGAACAGCGCGCTCATCTGTTTCTTCCATTTTTATTGCTATTCCTTTAAATAGATTAAAATCGCGGTTACAGATAAGAAAATAATTTAATTTAAGTTTTTTGAAGATTGGTTTAACTATTTTATTATGTATAAAAAAGGAGACCAATCGCTACAAATAAATGTCCACTGAACCGTGATTGGACCGCGTGCGAACCACAAATTTTAACACATAGACGTGGGTGAAGTCGCATCAGCCAGGCCCCTTTTCTTTCGTTCCCAAAATCTATCTCACTAAACATGCCTTGACACGCGACATAGGTACCTTATCATGTCATTATAGTGAAAAAATTCAAATGTGCCGTGGAAAAATATTTATTTTGAAACTTGAGTGATTTAATTTTTTTAAATAATTTTTGAAATCATCCTTTTTTATTTCCAAAATGTTTACCACCTCACTGTTTTGTATGAAGTATGTGTATCCTAAACAAGGTGAAGCGGTACTTCACTCCTGGACAGCAGAGCTCTTAATGTTATATAAAGCTCAGGTTCGATCCTGTATGGAGCATTGCTGCCACCTGTGGGATGGCTCAGCCAATTATCAACTTGCCGCACTCGACTCGGTCGAACGCAGAGCCAGGAGGCTCATTGGCGACAGTAAACTGGTGGAGACCAAGCTTCATAGCCTAGCCCACCGCCGCAGAGTAGCCTGCTTGTCGTTCTTCTACAGATTGTACTTCGGTGAGTGTGCCCAAGAGCTACATGAGCTCATCCCGCTTTCCCCTTTCTACTATCGGACTTCCAGACGCACGCGGGATATCATCCCTTTTTGGTTGACATCCCACATACCCGCACCAAGCGCCATTCCGATTCTTTTATAATGCGCACAGCCAAGGAGTGGAATGCCCTGCCTGCGTCAGTGTTTCCGAGCGCTTACAACCCGAATTCCTTTAAAGTACGAGTGAATAGGCTTCTTCTGGGTAAGCTCGCTGCATCTTCGTCCTGAGGACTGGATTGAGGTCAAGAGCAAACCCATCCTTATTAAAAAAAAAAAATCGATACGGAATTCAGCACAATTGAATAGTAATTGGATTGCAATGTGATGATATCAATTTCACCCTGTATACAGGGTGTTAAGGTAAACAGTTGCATTACTTTATGGAGTGATTATACCCTACTAAACAAAAAGTTGTTGTATAATGCGCACATTCTTGGGGAAAGCCCCAAGAAACCTATAAAAAAAACGACTTTTCATACAAACGGTCGAGCAGCTTGTTGCATTTTGTATGAAAAATTGTTTTTCAGTATCATGGGTTGCAGCTACCACTCTGTAAATAGAATAACTAGGATTTTATTCACCCGTGGCAATTCGTATTCGCCCACGAACCACACGTGTCAAAAGGTTAATCCGTTAAATAAACTCAAAGGCAAAGGTCAAAGGTCGAAGATGAAACGCTTCCTCGATAGGCCCGAAATAGAATAAAACTCAGTAGGTATTCATAAGTCATGAATAATGTAAAAGAAAATTAATCAGGATTTACTTATTTCTGTCATAAAAGTTATAATTATTTTTGTGATGGGGTTTTATAGTTATAACTTTATTTAATCTTGTCGTGGACCAGCGTCCATATTATACAGGGTGTAACAAGACACCTTATTATTAAGGGGGTGCTTCAGACCATCAAACTAAACTATAGGAAATTCTCAAAAAAAAAATTGCACTCTCCATACTAAATGCAATCAGCTGATCGAACGTTTGTATGAAAAGTCGAAATTTTTTTTTACGGTTTTCCTCTTAGGTTTCTCAGGGAAAGTTGTTCAGTACCATGGGTACAATCACCCCTTAAGGTGATTGCAGAGGGGTCTATTTTATACAAAACTTTGAAGCACAATACGCGTACTTACATCAAGCTTCACATTTGCAGTTCGATTGTAACGCTTATGGCGCTCTAAATAAGAACGGTACATAGTCAAAGGTGTCAAGCTCGACGCTCGACGGCTTGACGAGCTCTTGACTGTACATCGACATCTACAACGTGTTAATGAATTAACGCAAAACTAGAAAGTAGTTTGTTTAGAATCGAGAGCAGAATCGAATTACCATGGTTTCAACATAGGTAATTTTTTTCAAAATATTAAATAACTTTTTGGCAAAAAATAAAATTTTCTGAACCCGATGTCAACCCACCGCACGGGCACACTCACCCTACTTACTACCAAAACAAGATTATTAAAATGTATCCATGAGTACGTTAGCGCTTTCTTTCAGTGCTGAAATGATAACAAATCATTTTTGCCTCAAAACTTAAAATGCGAATAATTTTAAATTTTAACAATGAAAATAATAAAATTATTGTTTCAATCTAATTATTTTTTTATAAATCAGTTGGGGTGTATGAGGTTTTGAGCTAATTCTTTAACACGTTGTAGATTTTCTAAACTATTGTTCCATATGTAATAGTAATAGTAATATTAATTTGACAGCCAAAGATATACACACATAATTATTACCTCGACCTCTGCACTAGGCAGCGCCTGTATCGCGGGATCAAACAAAATAGTACAGTACGACCAGGAAAATAAATCCTGATTGGTCAACATTATTTGGCGACTGTACGTATCATATTTATGTATACACAAAGTTACTTATATTAATGCCGTCTTCGCGTATTGTGCGTCAAACTTTTGTATGGACTGAAACCACCTTAAAGTAATACAACTGTTTACCCTAACACCCTGTAGGTAATAGGTATTAATACTCTTTTGTGATACTGGGTTTCAGGTGTTCTATTATTGCACCAGTATTGCACAGATAAAACAACTCGACCCTTGTATAAAAGTCATAGCAATAAAAAGGTCAATAATCTTTATCATTATAACGCCATTTACTGTTCCAGTGAATTTAACAAACAGTGTTTAGGTAGGGTTTGACCTGATGTGTGGTGCAAGTCACAAGCGATCCCGTTAACAATACCACAGTGGCCTCGATTCGGAGTGTACCACGACTAAACTAAACTAAATGTATTCCTGTCACTTTCTAAAATAAGATTAAGAAAAGAGACAGAAAACCAACAGCTGACTTTAGTGCTGTCAAAGTGACGTTAAACGCCCGACTTAAATAAGATGGCGTACATTATGATGGCATCTTATTTTGCGCATTTAACGTCACTTTGACAGCACCTAAAGTCAGCTGTTGGTTTTCTGTCTCTTTTCTTATTCTTATTTTAGAAAGTGACAGGAATACATTTAGTTTAGTTTAGTCGTGGTACACTCCGAATCGAGGCCAGTATAAGATAGTAAAACATCCTGATACGTATAGTATAATGGTACCAAACAAGGTATGTTTGCCAGTACCACAGTATAAGACAGTAATCTATCTTCATACAATGGTACCAAACGCGGCTTGTATGTGTGCTCGCCAGTACGTACGACTCGTAGCACGCACACTCTGAAAATATGTCAGACTGATAAGAATGCGCCAGACGGGGCTACGCGGAGATATGTCAGTGTGTGCGTGCTACGAGGTGTACGCCGCGTTTGGCACCATTGTATGAAGATAAATTACTGTCTTATACTGTGCCAGTACCTACGCCTCGTAACACGCACACACTGACGATATCGGCAGCCAAGACAGCGCCAGACGGGGCTACGCGGAGATATTGTCAGTGTGTGCGTGCTACGAGGCGTATGCCGCATTTGGTACCATTGTATGAAGATGTTTTACTGTCTTATACTGTGACAATACACCACTAGTTTTTAAGTACCAACAAAGTTTATAAGAGTGTATTCAGACGATGAAACTTAGCAACTTTTCAGTAGGAACATGGGTCGAAAACCGACAACAATTTTTGGACCTCCCATCATAGATATTGTTCATGCCTCCCATAGAACATCAATCAGCTGATCCGTATTTTTGTATGGGGGTTAAAAAAAAACTGGTTTTTCTTTGCTTATCATTGAACGAGTATTGGGCCTTTCATGAAGCCTGCATCTGATGATAAGCATGGGTTTAAGTTATATGTTGAGATCAATAATAAGAAATTAAATTAAGTCTCAAAGTAAGGTTTTCGAGAAAAAAAGGTTAGTATTTTAGGTAAATGACAACGGCCAGAAAGCTAAATATGAATCAAAATATCTTTCTATTCTTATTTGGAATGATGTCACTATTACTGGCTTTGTTAGCGCAGAATATTAGATAAATAAAATAGATAAAAATTGGTCTTCACACAATGGGACACACACTACACATACAAACTACTTATCTTCACATCAAATCTCATGGCGATGAATGGTTGAGGCATGTTGAGGCAATGATAATAAGTATCAATGTAATGTAAGTAATGAGGCATCAAAATTCTAAATTTTTTATTCAAAATAATATCACATAGACGAAAAAAAAACAATATCTTTTTGACGTCATTTTTTGACTCTACCACCGCGTCGGAAGGTGTTCCGTTGAGAGAAGATGCGGCCAGAAACTCTACAACACACATCTTTTAAACAAAACAAAATGTACAAAGTACAATTAAAGTACAATATTGCATTACATAGTGTACAATTGTCAAGACCGTAGTCAAGACCAGACATTTTGGCATCAAATTGGAACAAACAAATGACAACATGGAACATTGAAAAAAAAAAAGTGTGGCACCCCGCTAAACTCTTATAACTTGTACATCTAACAATAATAGTTTTTATAGCTTAATCGAATGCAAACTTCGCCAAGTCCCTGTTTAACTTCAGTTCAAGTTAACTTAGGTTAAATTACCTGGGGGAGGGTGAGCAAGTCGTTCCTTATACTTGGATTAAATAGCATTTGATTTGTTTTTGATTTGTAGGTACCGTAAAATGGGGCTAATTGGGATTCGCGAGGCTATTTTAGACACTTTAAATTATAATATTTGTTGGCAATTATTTTCGAAGGTAGCATTAGTAGTAACGAAATTTTTACTTCTAGCAACACTTTAGTTCATGTGGCAACACTAAATGACACTTTTGAGGTTATAGCGCATGTTGATGGCAGAAATTTTCTCAAATGAATAAAAGTGCAAAAAACACGGTGTTTTGTACCCGTCCAAATTTACTTCGGAACTCTATGGATTTAAAAGTAAGTGTATATTATGTTTTACTATCAAAATGCAGGATATTTCGTGATAATAGTTCAGTATTTAAACTTAGAAAAACCCTATATTTGAATATGTTTTCCCGCGCATTTGTAACATGGGGCTATTTGAGACTGCATTCGGGGGTTATTTTGGACACCATATTAGCTGGCCGCGTTCGGAAATTTATGATGGTAGGTAAAGGTTTTTTGTTTGTTTCAGATTTGTTAATTGATAATTAAAAAAAATAACATGGTTCGTGAGTACAAAAGAACGTATCGCCATGTAACAACGGGCAAAACTCATAGGCCTTATGAGAGTTACAGTAAAGAAAATTAACAAAAAGCTATTGCCGACGTAAAATCGGGAATAATTACAATACAGAAAGCAGCTGTTAAATATGATGTGCCTAAAAGTACTATAGCCCGATACTGCAATGAGAATAAAAAACCCGTTCCAAAGAAAAGTGGGCATCCTACTCTGTTTTTTGAAGAAGAGGAAGAAGCTTTTATGAAATACTGCCTGGTAGTGGCACAAGGCCTAAAATGTTTGCGTTTTGTTTGTTAGGACATATCTAGTTGCTATGTAAATTCAAGTGCCTTAAAACGTATCAAAAATTAATATTTAAGCCTAGTTTATGATTGTAAACAAATTGGTTGATAAATACACGATGATTTTTTAAATTGTATTTTTTTTATACCAAAATACCAACAAAAAATTAACAAAAATTGCTTAGTATGTTTCCGAACATGCTTAGAATCGTCTCAAATATCGCACAGACCTCTAAATTCAGTCCTTCTATCGGAAAAGTACGCCAAAATGACTAGGTCCCAAAAAACCCCAAATGCGAGGCTATTTTGGACAGCTCTTAAAAATATTCTGTACGGTTTACTTTAACTTCTAGACGAAAAGTTATCAGTGCAAACGATGTATCCAAACCAATTACATATTTAAAAAAATATTATGTTGTTGTAATATCATCAACGAATTGACAGGACACATTTTTCCCGAAAAATTGACCCAATTAGCCCCGTTTTACGGTATAAAATAAAACCTTGAACCATTTATATACAGTGTGTTAAGGTAAAAAGTTGCATTATTTTAATTAATGCAATCAGCTGATCGAACATTTTGTATGAAAAACAATGACGTTTATGAAAAATCGTTTTCTTTTTCTTCGCGAATTTCCTATGTTTCTTATGGAAAGTTGTTCAGTATCATGGGTACAATCACCCCTTAAAGTAATGCAACTGTTTACCCTAACACCCTGTAGAATCAGTAACTGTACCTACGTTTAATACTGTCCACAATACAAAATTCACTCCTCCCCCCAAACAATTTGTAGTGGTAGCCTTGCACCCACCAAAACACCGCATACCGCACCGTACAACGTCCCTTAGTCGCTTCGTACGACTTTTAACGAAAATCGGACAAAACAGACACAGATATTTAGTGTTTAAAATAGAGTTAAACTTCACTACTACTACTAGGTAATATCCTTCACCAAGGCTCAAAATGTGATAGAGACAATACTGGTAAAGAAGCCAGAGTCTACAACGTTTTTAAAAGGCACATAAAGATCCTTCTGCTATAGGAGACTGCTTAAAACGTCCCTTGTTTTTGTGTGAGGAGACATTGACCTTTGTGTATAGACTAACTACAGACTAGATTGTCCCCAGTCTGAAGGTACGCGTTCGGTTCGATAGACAATAATACTGTTTGCTAAAATGTTGTAACTTACCGAATTGATTTTCGGTGTTCTGCAGAAGCGAGCGGGTTTTTGCAAGAAATTAAAGGGGTGTGTGTGATTTGATATGGACCAATGGCGTAAAATATTTTATGTAAAGTCAGGGCTATAACCCCGAAGCTTCGGTATGGATGTAAAAGAAAAAACCGGCCAAGTGCGAGTCGGAATCGCGCACGAAGGGTTCCATACCATTATCTATTAAAAACCGCAATAAAATCATGTCTGTTGTATGCGAGCCCCCCATAAATATTTGTTTTATTTTAATTTAAATATTTATTTTACGAAGCCTGTTGTGGATGTGAATGTTGTGCCTATTGCCTTTGACGAAGCCTGTCGTGGATACGCACTTTGTACTTTTCGTTTTAAATAAATTTTGATTATTCAAGTCAAGTAATATTTATTTTTAAAGTGAATATCTAACGTAATATTCTGTGAATAATTCAAGCGTCTACCTGTTGCCGTTATCAATATCGAGCAAAAACGAGCAAAAAAATCACGTTTGTTGTATGGGAGCCCCCTTAAATATTTATTTTATTCTGCTTTATAGTATTTTTTTTATAGCGGCAACAGAAATACATCATCTGTGAAAATTTCAACTGTCTAGCTATCACGGTTCATGAGATACAGCCTGGTGACGGACGGACGGACAGCGGAGTCTTAGTAATAGAGACCCGTTTTACCCTTTGGGTACGGAACCCTAAAAAATAATGTTTTTAATTCCTTTAAGCTTTATTCTTACCATGCTTATTTTCCTATCCGACCAGACATCAAAACAAAAGTTTTCACAAAGTTTATGCAAAGTGCTCCAAATCTTTCTTTTCAACTATATC
The DNA here is from genome assembly GCA_922987775.1 of Agonopterix subpropinquella. Classification (NCBI taxonomy): domain Eukaryota; kingdom Metazoa; phylum Arthropoda; class Insecta; order Lepidoptera; family Depressariidae; genus Agonopterix; species Agonopterix subpropinquella. Next base: position 14,425,193 of record OV277716.1, read on the forward strand.
TCATAAAAAACCTTTAGTTCGAGTAGACGTTTTCTAGTAACAATAAATACATTTCTTGTAATATTTTTATTGAAATATTTCTAATGGGTCGCCCCAGATATTCACTGGAATGAAGTGGAAGACCTACGTAAGCTTCAATTCAGATTGTACTTCGGTGAGTGGGCCCAAGAGCTGCATGAGCTGATCCCGCCTTTCTCTTTCTACTATCGGTCTTCCAGACGCACCGCGGGATATCACCCCTTCTTGGTTGATATCCCACTTATCCGCACCAAGCGCCTTTCTGATTCTTTTATACTGGGCACAGCCAAGGAGTGGAATGCCCTGCCTGCGTCAGTATTTCCGAGCACTTACAACCCGAATTACTTTAAAGTACGATCGAATAGGCTTCTTCTGGGTTAGCTCGCTAAATCTTCGACCCCATCTTTGTCCTAAGGACTGCATTGAGGTCGAGAGCAAACCCATTTTTAATAATAAAAATAATAAAAATTGAAGACGAGAACAAGAACTCAAAAATGAAACATTGAACATGGCATATTCAATGTTTAGCTCAGGCATCTAGATTTTCAATGTTCTGTAAAGATTTAATAAAGCAATTTCAATTTTTTTTATTTAAGTTTTAATTTTTAATTTTTTTTATTTTTTTTTATTTTTTTATGTTTTTGTCTTTGCTTTTTTTTGGCGTGAGCTTATGTATGTATGTATTTTTATTTAAATGTCGTATTAGAAATTAAGTAATTTGCTGTTTGATAACCAATAAAGATATATTAAATTAAATTAAATTTTGGAGCAGCCGAATCAGCCGATATGTATGAATTTAGTATTTAGATTACGTACCTTAACATTCCTTCGAAGTCCACCAATACAGAAAACCAATTTAAAAAATATTTCCGTAAAGTCTAAAAATCTTTGCAAAATATCTCTGAATTTAAACCAAAGGTGTTGTTATCAAACAGCCTCCTCGAATCTCCCCGGGGTAATGACTGGTAGCAACCTGTGGAGCTCTAAATATATACCGGGGCAAACCCACTCAGCTAGCTATTAAATATATATAGGTACAGTACTGTTTAATTATCAGGATGTAGAATTTTTGACTGGATGTGTCACAGATTTTGGGAGCCTAACATGGAGCCTATTCGAACAATCTGCCCCCAAAAAAAGTTTCATAGGACGATCTACATCTAAACTATTATAAAACTGTAACAGAAATGTGTCTGTACATTGAAGATATTTACAAAAAAAAGATTACGATATGGTTCTTAGGTGTCCCTCATTCCTAATCACCAATTTTTGGATTTTTTGTCTGTCTGTTTGTTTGTTTGTTTGATCGAGCATCACGCAAAAACTATTGAACCGATTTTGATGAAACTTTTTTTGTTTGATAGCTTATCTGACTTAAAATCTGGTATATAATTATTTATGCGGACGACGTCGCGGGTAAAAGCTCGTAATCTATACAGTTATCAATAAAACGGGGGTCTTATTCGTGTCAACTACCCGATTCAATCGATATCAAAATGATATTGTTTTTAGCGATTCTGGTTCTTAATATTTAGTTAATTAATTTAAGACAATGAATATGATGATCACATAAACAAAATATTAGGTACTTGAAAATTAGCTAATAGAGTCATAATACGTTACCGATCTTGTGAAAGATAATAATCGGAAACATACACAATACAATAGCCCTACAGGTCCTTGACTGACTGACAGAAAACGTACAACCTAAACTGCTGGAGATAGAAACATGAGGAATAGGTATATTTTACAGAGAATTTAGGGTGCACTAAGAAAGGATTCTTCAAAAATCAACCCCTAATTGGTACAAAGGAATGTTTAAGTTTCACGCGGACGAAGTCGCGGACAACTTATCAGCTTACTTATATAAATAACTAAATTTAACGAATCAAATAACGAGAACTAAATCAAAATCACAATTATAGATTGTATCCGGTTTTTATAAAATATATAGAAGTTCGAACTAAGAGTATTTTGCTGTTGTACCTAGGCATTTCATAACACGATCATGAACGATTTCTCTAACATTTTAATAAATAAACTTTTCAAAAGCAATGCTAAAACTCTGTCCAGTTTGATAGTACAGTAGTTTCTTCATGAATACAAACTTTGGTGTACCAGTTTTTAAACTACATCGACTAATAAGAATTAACTAGATATACTAATTTATGAGGCGATGAAGGCATGTTAAAAAGAATGAAGCGATTTTGACGATTGAGATCGAGTCACGATCCTTAAATTAGGTTTTTGTAACAACTAGAAAGTTAATAATTTATCTTCTTTCATTTTTTTATTTCATGTTGTTGAAACAACTTTCTGTTTTGTACAAATTGCCAGAATTAAACGAAAAGTCAACTACGCTCACCATCGTTTCCATTTAGCGCTCTCTATCCTACCACATCCAGTTCCGAGTTAATTCTGAGTTAAACCCGTGGGCGAACCTTATTACGGATCTTTGATAACGTCTTATCTTTGATACTTAGGTACCTATAAAATCTTATTGAAAAAATCGAATAGGCTCATTAAGGTAGAATACTATGGAGTCAGTGTATGGTACAAAATTATCGCTGGACTGTCGCCGTGGTCTAATGGTTAAGAGCATTGGGCTCTCGACACGGAGGTCGTGGGTTCGATTCCCACCTAGTGATATGTCACTTTGTGCATTTTTCCCCAGTCGGTTAGGATATTGCAGGTTGAATCACCTGATTGTATGAAAAGAAAAATGATTCCGTACATCGGATGGCACGTTAAGCCGTTGGTCCCAGCTACTATCTCTGGTGGTAGTAATTATTACATAAAAACCACGTCAGAGGCTGGAAGGTGGTCTGAATAAACTCTGACACCAGGGCTCTGGCCACACGATAAGAAGAAGATGTCGCCTCATATGACATACACGGGAAGAAATGACGCGGACGCTTGCTTGCGTCTTCTGTCATATTTCCCTTTAAGGACGGCCGCACATTATAAGAATTTTCTGTCAGAAATATCCCGCCCACCAATCGGAGTCGACAGGCGGTCCGAAGAAATTCCGTACATCGATTCTCATTGGTGCGCGGTATTTTTCTGTCATTTCTGACAATGTGCGGCCAACCTAAAGGGTTCCGTTCCGACCCAAAGGGTGCCAACGGCAACGGTACCCTATTTATAAAGGGCTGTTTTTTTGCTATAATAGCTAGAAACTTTTACAGAATATGCCTTATTATGGTGGAGTAATTCATAAAAAATAAAAATAAATCTTCTAATGGACATGCAATTTATTATTTTTTTTTTGTTGTTTTTCCTCTATATCGTGAAAACTGTAAATTGGTACATATAAGCGGCAAACTTGGTGTGATTAGATTATACAGGGTGTTAAGGTAAACAGTTGCATTACTTCAAGGGGTGATTGTAATCATGATACTGAACAACTTTCCCAAAGAAACCTACACGAAATTCGCAAAAAAAAGAAAAATTACGACTCTTCATACAAACTTTCGATCAGGTGATTGCATTTAGTATGGGAAGTCCAACAATTTTTGTATGAATTTCCTACAGGTTTTTTAGGCAAAGTTGTTTATAATCACGTGTAAAATTACCGCTTAAAGTAATGCAACTGTTTACCGTAATACCCTGTAGTGTAATATTCTGTGGTAAAATAACAAATAATAAAAACTGGTCAAGAGTGTGTCTGGCTCGAGCTTAGGAACGGAGAATTTTTTTTTGGTAATGTATGCTGGCCGGTGATCACACTTGGCCCGTAATTTTTTTCTGTACTGGAATTTTGTAATTTTTAAAGTTTAAAAGTCGTCCAAGTTAGGGTTTTGTTGGGTTAAGATAATCGAATCCAATTACAGTATATTGAAAAGCGTACATTAACACTTTATTTATCTGGTTATAGATTGGTTATAGTTTCAAAGTTTTAACATTCTGGATATCGAAGTTCAATCTAATATTGGAGTTGTGGGGGCAACAACCTATTTAAGACTAAACGTGCATTTACCAGCGACTTCGTCCACATAAATCATATACCAGATTTTAAGTCAGATCATAAGCTATCAAGGAAAAAAAGTTTCATGAAAATCGGTTCAGTAGTTTTTGCGTGATCCTCGATCACACAAACAAACAAACAGACGGACAAAAAATCCAAAAATTGGTGATTTGGAATCAGGGACACCTAAAAACCATAACGTAATCTTTTTTTTGTAAATATCTTCAATGTACAGACACACTTCTGTCACAGTTTTACAACGTGTTAATGAATAAGCGCAAAACCTCATACACCCCAACTGATTTATAATTATAACGTAGATTGAAATAGTATCTTCATTATTTTGATAGTTAAAACTAGTTAAAATTTAAAGTTATTCGCATTTGAAGTTTTGAGGCAAAAATGATTTATTATCATTTCAGCAATGAATGAAAGCGCTAACGTACTCATGGATACATTTAGTAGTCTTGTTTTCGTAGTAACTAGGGTGAGTGTATCCGTGCGGTGGGTTGACATAGCGTTCAGTAAATTTAAAATAAAAAAATATATATATTTAATATTTTGATAAAAATTACCTATGTTGAAAATATGATAATTCCGCAATTAATGAATTAGCGCAAAACTAGAAAGAAGTTTGTTTAGAATCGAGAGCAGAATCGAATTATCATGGTTTCAACATAGGTAATTTTTTTTTTTAATATTTTTTTTTTGTAAAATTTTAAATTTACTGAGTCCGATATCAACCCACCGCCGCACGGGCACACTCACCCTACTTGCTACCAAAACAAGATTATAAAAATGTATCCATGAGTAAGTTAGCGCTTTCTTTCAGTGCTGAAATTAAAACAAATCATTTTTGCCTCAAAACATAAAATGCGAATAACTTTAAATTTTAACTTTCAAAATAATTAAATTATTGTTTCAATCTAATTATTTTGTTATAAATCAGTTGGGGTGTATGAGGTTTTGCGCTAATTCATTAACACGTTGTATATTACTTTAAAATCTATAAACTTTAAACTCCGTTGTCAAATAATAAACAAAAGGACCGACAGCATTTAACATTTTGTGTACCTATGTAGATTTAAGTTTCAAACGAATTCTGAAAACAAACTTTAAATCAATTGAAACAGTTTCATTAAAATATATTTCAGCAACAGTCATTGAACTCGCGTTTAATTTATATAGAGACGGTCAGAGATCGCGTTGTACAGTTGACTGCGTATTTTGTTACCTAATTCTTTTATTTTTAGCTGTGGTGGTTCAGTTAAGAGTTATAGCCCAGTCATTTTACGGTTTGAGCCGGGACTAATTACTAATTGTATTTTTTTCGCTATAATATTGAAGAGCCATTTTGAGCTCAGAAATGTACAGAAATAAAAATAAAATCACGTCAGCAACAGTTCCAATTTTAAAATTTAGATATTATCTCGTTCTAAAAAACCTGATGATAATTTTTTTTTTGCACATATTGAAGGCTTTACCATTATACATATTTCAAACATGGTGTAAATATTTTTTTCTACTTAGAAGGTTTTGAAAAAGACATTCTTATTTTCTAATAAATACCTAATTTTTTTAATTTTAATGCCTATTTTATTGCTAAAAAATAATGTATTAAATCTTATTCAAATGAGTGCATTAGTATTAAGTAATATTGTTAATTTAAAAGCCTTCTGGGACACACAATCTTGATTTCTATGTTGCGTAGCAATTTTTTTTTAATATGGTTTAGGATAGTATTTTTGTCACTAAATGGTGCCGGTTGCAGTTTAAAAGTCCAATTAATAATTACTCCCTACCCCGCCTAACAAAACTCCGTAAAATGACTGGCCTATTACCTTGCCTGCCGTGCAGGAGGCGGTGGTTCGATCCCTGTCTAGGCCGTCTCATACTAATTGAGTATCGATTGAGTTATTCGGATTAATATGTACGATTTGTAACACAACTGGCTTTTTGGTGAAGGAAAACATGTGAGGAAATCAGCATGCTTCAATTTTGAGGCATGTATTAAATAAATAATTAAAATAAATAAATATCTTGGACATTGTCACACAAATTATCTAGTCACATTTAAAGTACCAGAATCTAACCTGGACATGTATTATGATGACTAGACAACGATATAGAATACATATATACAGGGTGTAACGTATAACGTTACCTTTTAAAAATAATAAAACGGGCCCTTTGCCCACGACTCGTTCTACCTACTTTTTTATTAAACTAACTTAATTTTACTGATAACTTGGGTGTTTCATTCCTCTCTCAAACCCCAACGTTACAAGGGTGAAATTGATATCATTGGCATCCTTTTAAACTAAGAGTCTACCCATCAAACTGAACAACTTTTACTATGGGAGCAAACAGATTAGAGCAACTAAAAAATCAGCTGTCCCATACTAAACTGCAACGCCTACTCGACTCAAATGTATGCAACAGCTGATTTTTTTTTTGCTCCGATCGGTTTGCTCCCATAGAAAAAGTTGTTCAGTTTGATGGGTAGACTCTTAGTTTAAAAGGATGCCAATGATATCAATTTCACCCTGTAGATACAAACATCCATGACTCGGGTACAAATATTCATATTCATCATACAAATATTTGTCCCTTACGGGATTCGAACCCGCGACCCTCGGTACAGCAGGCAGGTTCACTACCGACTGTGCTACTGGGCCGTATTGTACCAACTGTCACTTCTGCGGCCGTAGTATGGCAACGTGATATAGCGTTATCACTGCTCCCGGTATATTCAATTAAAATCCGTTTGGTTAATGTTTGGAATTAAACATTATGAAATCTGACCGTAAAATTATGCACTTATTTCTTTGGCGAACGAAATGTGATTCTAGTGAATGTTTACACAGGGGTTAATACAACGCCGCCAGGTTGCCTAGAAAAATCTTGCTTCAAGTATCTTTTCCATTACGATTTTTGGTACAATTTTTTCCACCTATCTGTTTGTGAAGGAAATGAGTTGCCATCGGAATGAGACTGATCTAAAGTACTGGAAAAACTAGGGTTGCCACCTCTCAGTCTGTCCTAATTCTAGGGATGCCAGGTTCAAAAAATTACTTCTTTGAACGGCGGCGACAACCGTCGCCGTTGCCGCCGCCCCGCCGCCGTCGTTTTATTTAATTTATTTATTTAGGTGGACATTTTTTTTAACTAAAAATCATAATGGAAAAGGTACTTGCGGCAAGATTTTTCAAGGCTAACTGGTGGTGTTGTATTAACCCCTGTGTAAACATACACTAGAATCACATTTCGTTCGCCAAATAAATAGGTGCATAATTTTAAGAGGGCTATTACAAGCTCAGTGGCGCCCTCGTCACAATAATAAAGATTTCTCAATAAAGAAAGCATAAATTAGAAAAGTTCCCAACAGATAAACTACAAAAGCCTTCAAGCCATTGTTATACAATACTTTTATAGGTTCTAAAAATTCCACTTTTAGTTAATTTCGAATAAAAATAAAAGCGGCCGTTTTTATTCTTTTTTCAAAATTTTTATGTTTAGACCTATAAAAAACCTATAAAAGTATTCTATGAAAATAGCTTGAAGGCTTTTGTAGTTTGTCAATTGAGCACTTTTTAATTTAGGCTTTCTTTATTGAGAAATCGTTATTAATGTGATGAGGGCGCCACTGGACTCCGATAGCCCTCTTAAGGTCGGATCTAGGTCTATTATAAAAAATGTTTTTTAGTTCGTTTGAGGAGAATAAACTACAAATGACTGTACCAAAACCCACTGACCATTATTCATCAAGTTGTGCAACTGGGGCACTAACTTCGACACTTCTAACTCGGCAACTTAGCTCGGTGGGGGAAAGGGGGAAATATTTCGTACATTAATTAAACTTTGCGTCCTTTTACGGGTTTGAACTGATTGATTCTGTGCAGTATGCGAATTTCGATTTTATATGGTCCGCCACACACATACGGAATTGCAAACCGGAATTCCGAATCAGGATTGTCATTTTTTTATAGGATTTGACAGCTGCGCAATTCCGAACGCAATTGTGGAGGGGGAAAATCCATACAAAATCACAATCCTGATTCGGAATTCCGGTTTGCAATTCCGTATGTGTGTGGCGGACCTTTAAAGGATACGGGGTGGCGGTAACCCGTTGGTTGAGGGCAGCGCAGGACCGGTCGTTATGGCCATCCTTGGGGGAGGTCTTTGACCAGCAGTGGACCTCCATCGGCTGAGATGATGATAATGATAAAGGAAACATTTTCGTCAGTTGCGGAAACCCGGTCCCGCTTTTGCAAACCGTTAAAAGGAGGAACGTCACCTACCTTGGTCATATCTTGAGGAATTAGCGATACCAACTGCTCCAGACTATAATTATGGGCAAAGTAGAGGGCAAAAGAAGCGTCCCCACAAACGATGTTTTAAACTGATTTTCAATGACCCTATACAGGGTCCTTCTTAATATGCTGACACTTTTTCAAGGGGATGATCAGAACGTCAAACTGAACAACTTTTACTATAGGACCAACACCGAAATCGCGAAAAAAAAATCCACTGTCCCATACGAAACTGCAAACATAACTCGTCTGAAATGTATGGGACAAAATTTTTTTTCGCGATTTCGATTTTGGTCCCATAGAGAAAGTTGTTCAGTTTGATGGTCTAATCATCCCCTTAAAAATATCAGCACATTAAGAAGGACCCTGTATATCTTTCTGGTAAATAAATTATATTTTCTAATCAGAGTTCCCCAGAATGCTAAATATGAAAGAAAAGGAGATATAAGTAGAAAAATGAAAATCTTTTCATTTTTATATGGAAGGAATATATCTACATTATAGGTATAATAAGAGTAATTTCAGGACTAGACAAAAATAAAATCGGTCAAGTGCGAGTCGGGCTACTCGCGCACCGAGGCCGAGGGTTCCGTACCACACCATTACAACATAATAACGTAAAAGAAAATTTTGTTTACTCCGGGACCTTTATCGCGAGACCGACTCACACTTGGCCGGTTTTTAGTATTTGTTGTTATTCTGTAGAGTTTGATCTATCATCACACTAAGTTTGACGCTTGTATGTATTACCGTTTTTACTATAGAGCGTGAAGAAAAAACGTTGATAAAAACTAGTTTCTTGTTGAAAACCCCCCTTAATTTTTATCTTTATGACATTTTCATTATTTGTTAATAAATCCGCCGCAATAACGCATAATCTGAGAAAATTTCAACTATCTAGCTATTACGGTTCAAAAGTTACAGCCCTAAATAGGTAGGACAGACGGACGGACGGACGGACAGACGGACGGACGGACGGACGGACGGAAAACGTAGGCTTAGTAATACGGTCCCGTTTTCACCCTTTGGGTACGGAACCCTAAAAATGAAAATCTTTTCATCCTTATATGGAAGGAATGTACCTACATTATAGGTATAATAAGAGTAATTTCAGGACTAGACAAAAAAAACTATAATTTTCGAAACCCTAAAGATACACGAACAACGTCCAAGGATGATAACTTATCAATTAGAGTTCAATCTTGAAACGTGAGAGTAAAACAATATTCCATTAAAACTGAAAGTAAACTGAAACAAGACACTAGTTTCGAAGGATATTCAAATTACTTTAATGAAAGTTATTTGCTGACTTATTTTTAAGATTCCTGTAATACCACCGCCGGACTGCCAAACCAGGGTCCTGGGTTCGAATCCCGGTTCGGTCATGGATATTATATGTTTGTGCCGTTGTTGTATGATTCCCATAACAAAAATCTTGAGGCTTACTTGGGATCATTACAATGTATGTGCCTGTGAGCGTTATTTATTTTATTTATTTATTTATAATAATGTCAGGTTTTTGTGGACAAAAGACAGCACCACCACAGCCCGGACATTGCAAACAAAAATTTGAAATTGACAAGATGACGTTAGCACGTGCAAAACCAAAGAAATTGAACCTTAAGCTATTACCTATTCTGTGCCTTAAGTCATCTTCGTAAGTAATGAGTAACCAGTGCGAGGTAACCAGAGGGCGACAGAGGGGGTGAGGTAAAAAGTTGGTGGGAGGAAGGGAGTGTCCGTACTGTATCTATTATAGTAATAGATACTCTTTCTTATACTGTGCCACCACACATCACACCATACCACCACCACGCGTCTTTCAATCTTAAAAGGTAGTAGTTTCATCGTTTTTGACCACCCTGAAAACGGTAATGAAATAATATTGATGTCATAATTGATTACCTACTGTCATCTTTTGTAATCAGAAGAAACTAAATGGAACCTAGCACTGTGGAATTGATGTCGATTTAAAGTCGGAAAAGGGTGCATCAGACCATCAAACTGAACAACTCTGAAATTGTGAAAGAAAAAGCAGGTGTGAAGGATAGAGAAATATGATTATTTAGAATGTCTCTGACCATAGATTTAGACATCGGAAATCGAAAGAAAAAGGGCATAGCATTAACGTATGTTAGAGCGAGATAAGGCGACCTAGGGATCTACCGGAGGATGGGCAGCAGCATCCTCTGAGTACACACATTCAATCCAACTGCGATTGCCAACCCGCCTGCCAAGCGTGGCGATTATGGCAAATCCCCCCCTTTTGGGGAGTCCTATGTTCAGCAGTGGACGTCTATCGGCTGATATGATGAGAGTTAGCGAGATACATAGACGAGACCAATTCACGAACTCCTGTATGGATCTGTAAGGACCTAGCACATACAAAAGTACAACCATAGAAATATACTTGATCTGTGTTTTTGGTCTGGCCTTGGATAATCCGTAGTATATGCTAAATCTATGTCTCTGACTACCTCTTCGAGGAATAAAGTCGTGGGCTGCACGCCTGTTTATTCATGTGGCGTGGGCTTTGCTTTAAAAATGGCATGTGGCCAGCTGAATTCGAATTTTTCTGGGTGAGCGCGGATCACATGTCGTCAAATGCGAGCATTTCGAAGCCCCATTATAGGTCGACCAGAATCTTATGAGTCATGTCATACATAACACAAAGAAATTGTAAAAAAATATAGATTTTCACATGGCAATGTCAAATTGTTATCAAGTAGGCCCTTTACAAACTGCAACTTATTGCGGCAGTAAAAACGCGCGATTGTTAATGGGTGTATGTTTAAGGCGGTTGCAGAGGGGTCAATTTTATACATAACTTTGTATATATGGAAAAATAGTTTAGAAAATATAGTTGTCGCGTATCAAATAACATTTGCAATTTATAATATAATTACGAAGATATAAAGCTTGGAAATTTTTCATACAAAATCATCGTAATTATATTATAAATTGCAAATGTTATTTAATACGCAACATCTAGATTTTCTAAACTATTTTTTCATATATAAAATATTACTCTTATTAATTCCGTCTACGCGTATTGTGCGTCAAACGTTTGTATGGACTGAAACCACCTTAAGAGCGTTTGGACGCCCAAATCATCTGGCCGAACATTTTCATCTTGTTTATAAGAAAAGGCATATAATTTTATAGCGGAATTTCATTACGAAAGTTTTTCTTCGTGGCTGTATGGCGTTTCCGAAGTGCTAAAAAAACGGCTAAAAGTCGCAGTGTTTGCAGGGCCGTAATCGAATTACCCCATGTGTTGCTTACTCAAAAATTTGATTTCCTCATTTTTCATGAGATTCTTGTCGACCTATTCTCCTCTGTTTGTGTAGATAAATGTTTATTCGTTTGCCCCCAAAGCACTGACCTTTCATTTTACATACAAATCTAGACACATGTGGCCTGTCTCATAAACTGCCCACAATATTTAGGGGGGAAACTTCCCCAAGTACTTGTAACTTTCGCTTATAAATAGGAATTTTTGGGGGAGTTGTAAGTTGTAATGGAATAGTTAAGTTTGGTTGTTTATTGTGGGATAGAAATCTAGTTAGGATCGGTTTGGATCGGGTTAGGAAACGGTTTTATTGGATGGACTCAGTAAGCGTAGACTATTGACTTTAAATACTCATAATTTTTGATTGAGTAAACCGATCAAGATGAAATAAAGCTTAAATGTTAATCGAAGCTAAGCCCTATGCTTTCGTGGAAACTGGAAACTCTATCCAAATCGGTTCAGTAATTTTTACGTTATGCGTTCACAAACAAACAGACAGACAAAAATTAAAAAAAATATCTCAATGTATTCCATTTTGTGTCCTAAATGCCCCCAATTAGCATCTTTGTAAATATAGTATAAACCAACGGCAATTTTTTTTTTAAATTGAAGACAGATTTTTATTTAAAAGCGTAAACCCTACCCACCCCAGAAAACCAAAAACAAATAAATATGCATTTTAATGCGCAAAATCTTAATCACCGGATATACGATATCCGGAACAGAAATCCGGATACGGAAATAAAAGGAAGTAATTGGGCAAGTTACGTATTAATCTAGAAAACTTTATTATACAGTGATTCGGATCTAATTTGTCTAATGGAGTATGTGTGATGTTTAGTTACAAATAAAACCGGTCAAGGGTGGGTCGGGCTACTCGCGTACCGAGGTTTCCGTACCACACCACCACACAACATATTAACTTACAAAAAAGTTTTGTTTCCTCCGGAATCTTTAGCGCGAGACTGACTCACACTTGGCCGGTTTTTATTATTTGAGATAATACTGTAGAGTTTGTTCTATAATTATACTAAGTTTGACACTTGTATGTATTACCGTTTTTACGATAGAGCGAGGAGAAAAAACGTTGATAAAAACTAGATTCTTCTATGAGGCCTGTAGTGTACAGCAATAAAGAGTAGTTAATGTGGAAAGCGCCGGTAGCGCCGTCTATCGGCGGACGCGGTCTGTGGTGAATATCTATCGTGCATTCGCTCGGTATTCGTGCACCGACCGCCGTGCTGCGCGGACGTGTGCTAGTCACATTCACTAGTGAAGACTATATCTGTGTTTCATTATATACATCAACCTCAACCAACCCTTAGTAGAAAGGTGTATTCTACATTGGCGACGAGGATGGGATTCGAAATTCACGTGAGTAAAGTGCTTATCAGTTTGTTGAGAGTTGAAAATTTAAAAATGCAAACGGTGCCTACGAAATAAAATTACACTGTTCCTTTAAGCAAGCTAAGCGATTTATTTAAACACAATCGAAGACGGTTTCTACTAGCGGTGCTTTGTTTGTTGCCTAAAAAGTTACACAGTGTTAAAATATATTTCAAAAGAAAAGTAAAAATAGTTTTGTCCCGATTTTAAATCGTTTATTGGGAATTATCTTAATTATCTGGTGTCTGCTAGCGTTGCTTTATTTTTGCCTAAAGTTCACAGTGATAAAAATATATTTCAAAAGAAAAGGAAAAATAGTTTTTTGTCCCGATTTTAAATCGTTTATTTGGAATTATCTACATACTGTATTTCTTTTCCCACATGTCGACCATCGAATGCTGATGCTGGAGGAAAGAGGGTAGACCAGACAGGAGTAAGGTGTGGGACAACACGTGACAGTGGGACAACACGTGACAGCACGGCGCGGCGCCTAGGATGGACAAATGTACGCCAGCTGCGGACATCAATCTTTAAGGTCACGTAATCATTCTGTATTACTTTACACGATTAAAAGAATTTATTCAAAGCATTCCGCAAATATAAAAGGGCCTCGTAGTCCGTAGCTCCAGTTTCACTGCCCGTTACACGTGACTGGACGGAGTTTCGGTGCTGGTGGGGCAAGGGTGTCCTGGGGTTTTGGAGTCTCTGACTGCTCCTCGGGGAGTGTAGTCGTGAGCATATACTAATGCATGCTTGTAGTCCGTCATTATGGCCTAATAGGTATCCAAAATACGCCCATTAACTTCTCGTATGCCGGAAAAACCAGACACAATAGAAATAAATGGTTTTCATCATGCTGATCCGCGTTCTGGCATACCAAAGGTTAAGAATAGTGTCTTGATTCGAGACGAACAGGATTAGGTAACCAAGATATGCCAAGTGAGTTTATTCCAATTGTTTTTTATACTTATATTGACGCATTGTAATTTTTAAGTAATTGTCGTACTTCGTAGTTGTAATGGTCTCTAATAAAAGTTACTTATTACCATTATGCGTACCGAACATTCTACGTATAGAACATTCGGCGTAACGGATGTTCGGCGTAACGAACATTCAGCATAACGAACATTCGGCGTAACGAACATTCGGCGTAACGAACATTCGGCGTAACGAACATTCGGCGTAACGAACATTCGACGTAACGAACATTCGGCGTAACGAACATTCTGATGTCACAAAAACTTTAAGTTGAAATCCAAAGTTTTACGTTTTAAACGTTTTACTTATTGGACATTCTCAGTGTAGGTATGCGAGAACAATAATAATATACAACATATTCGGAGCTTATTTGGTGGTACTAGTTCATGAAAATATTTCAATACAAACATCAATAGTACCAACATAATTGCCAATCATCATCATCATCCTATTTGTTACCGGAACTTGTTTGACGTAATCTATACTTTATAGAACTTCAATTCGGTAACATTACGTTGATCTTATCTTTGCAACATTGTTGTTAATGTCATAATTATGGATGTAATCACTCCAGGCGAAACTAATTAGTTTCTTTGGCTATTTGAGCAAGGAATTTTATATTTTAAGGATCAATGTTAATTCAGACAGTTATTTACAAAAAGTATCAAAAAGGATCAGAAAATGATCAGGTGATTTCATATTAAATTTAGTATTTCTTGAAATACCTACTCACATTTTAACAAGAAACGCTCATCTCAGTTGAGAGAAGATTAATAACTATATCATATTCAAGCATCATAACATTCATAACCAAACCGATAATACTGGTTAACAATTTTGTTCGCAGATTGTATGTTCCTAGATGTCACAGAAAAACCAGCCTTCAACAGGACGACTGCTAAGGCGCCGATTGAACCATACCTCCTTGCTTTAGTGCTTAATAAAGAGAAAATGTCTCCAATTAATAGCTAAGAGGTTTGAAATGGTCAGGGTGATTACTCTCATATTGTCAGCTTGTAATGTTAATGGTTAGTGCTTTGCCATGTACAACAAACAGTTATTAGCAACGTACAGTTGGTCATTCAATTGACATTGGCAGCTTTTAGCTGGTCATTCAAATGACATTAGAAACTTGTAGCAGGTCATTCAATTGACATTAGCATCTTTCAGCTGGTCATTCAATTGACATAGGCAGCTTTTAGCTGATCATTCAATTGACATTGGAAACTTTTAGCTGGTAATTCAATTGACATTAGCATCTTTCAGCTGGTCATTTAATTGACATTAGCAACTTGTAGCTGGTTATTCAGTCATTCAATTGACATAGGCCGCTTTTAGCTGGTTATTCAATTGACATTAGAAACTTGTAGTTAGTCATTCAATTGACATTGGCAGCTTTTAGCTGGTCATTCAATTGACATTAGAAACTAGTAGCAGGTCATTCAATTGACATTAGCATCTTTCAGCTGGTCATTCAATTGACATAGGCAGCTTTTAGCTGATCATTCAATTGACATTAGAAACTTTTAGCTGGTAATTCAATTGACATCAGCATCTTTCAGCTGGTCATTTAATTGACATTAGCAACTTGTAGCTGGTTATTCAGTCATTCAATTGACATAGACCGCTTTTAGCTGGTTATTCAATTGACATTAGAAACTTGTAGCTGGTCATTCAATTGACATTAGCATCTTTCAGCTGGTCATTCAATTGACATTGGCATCTTTCAGCTGGTCATTTAATTGACATAGTAACTTGTAGCTGGTCATTCAGTCATTCAATTGACATAGGCAGCTTTTAGCTGGTTATTCAATTGACATTAGAAGCTTGTAGCTGGTCATTCAATTGACATTAGCATCTTTCAGCTGGTCATTTAATTGACATTGGCATCTTTCAGCTGGTCATTTAATTGACATTAGCAATTTGTAGCTGGTTATTCAATTGACATTAGCAACTTTCAGCTGTTCATTTAATTGACATTAGCAACTTGTAGCTGGTCATTCAATTGACATTTGCAACTTTTAGCTGGGCATCAAATGCTATCAAATTTACTATCAGCAGCTTGTAGTTGGTCATTCAGATGACAAGTCAAATAAATAAAATAATTATTAGCAACTTGCAGCTGGTCATTCAATTGAAAAAAAAAACTGTTATTTCATTATCAGCAGCTTGTAGTTGGTCATTCAAATGACAAGTCAAATAGATAATTATAAGCAGCTCGTAGTTGGTCATTCAGATGACAAGTCAAATAAGTAATTATTAGCAGCTTGTAGTTGGTCATTCCTTTGACATTAGCATCTTTCAGCTGGTCATTCTATTGACATTGGCAGCTTTTAGCTGGTCATTCAACTGACATTAGAAACTTGTAGCTGGTCATTTAATTGACATTGGCATCTTTCAGCTGGTCATTTAATTGACATTAGCAATTTGTAGCTGGTTATTCAATTGACATTAGCAACTTTCAGCTGTTCATTTAATTGACATTAGCAACTTGTAGCTGGTCATTCAATTGACATTTGCAACTTTTAGCTGGGCATCAAATGCTATCAAATTTACATTCAGATGACAAGTCAAATAAATAAAATAATTATTAGCAACTTGCAGCTGGTCATTCAATTGAAAAAAAAACTGTTATTTCATTATCAGCAGCTTGTAGTTGGTCATTCAAATGACAAGTCAAATAAATAATTATAAGCAGCTTGTAGTTGGTCATTCAGATGACAAGTCAAATAAGTAATTATTAGCAGCTTGTAGTTGGTCATTCCATTGACATTAATTATTGTGAGTAGCTACGCTATGAATAACTCTAAAGGAATTAATGACTTACTGCACTTTCTTCTTTGTATAGATAAAATCTGTATCTTACCTAATCACTGCAGGCACTGCACTGTTAATTTAATCATTTGTATGTGTTAAAGTATACTATACTGTACTTGAACCAAATCGGTTAATCATAAATTCATAATATTTTAAATAAAGAACATAATTTCAGTGCAAGCAAGTCAAAAAACAAAATGATTTGCAGTTCTGTAATAATATGACGCCAGGCAATTAAGTTTAAACAACAGTTGCACTTAATTCATGTAAATTGTAATTTAAAATAGCATTATTTTTTTAAAGCCTACCAAATGATATAACTGTATGGTTCGTAAAATAGTATCTACATATTAAACGGGTCCATTAAATTGAAACTGCTGATTTCTCAAAACTAGTCTAGTCGACTAACTAAAGGTAACTACTGAACATAGCTGGTAACGAAAGCGACCTAGTGTACCTTACTTAATATTGTTGTCAGTCAGCGTTATATCAGCATTCATGAAACTGTAAAATTATATGGGTTATAAGACCATGCAACTATGAAGTTGTTAGCGAAAGCTAAAATATCATGCAACAATAAAATGATATGGGTTACAGAGCCATGCAACTATCAAATTGTTAGCAAAAGCTAAAGGGTCATGCAAATAAAATAGCTGTGAGTGCTTTATTGCAATGGCTGGCACCCGCCAGAATATTTTGAATGCATAAGTGTATGTGCTTATCACAGATTCACTCTTTTGTCCTTACCTCCTTAATTTGATAAAACGGAAATGGATACGATCTTGAAGCAGTGACTTTGACTAGTAGTTAGCCAAAATAAATAAATAAGAGATAATAAAGATCTATGGAACGTTATTTTTGTAGGTTTACTTACCTACCTATCAATAGAAAAATATTTTTACAGGGAAGGGATAGTACAGAACAGAAGTAACAATAACTCAAATGTGTTAATATAATGAGATTATAATTTCCATAAACATTGTTTATCGTTGAATTTGGTGTTTGACAATTTCAGATCAATATTTGATAAATATCTATTTTCTGTAAACAAATTAGTCTCAATAAGTAATTCGTAATTTGTTTGATGTAATAGCTTTGATAACAGTCAACACTGTATTGTAATAAGATTTAAGAGATTAGCTAAACTGTGGAGTTTCTTGCGCCGCTTCTTCTCCACGGGCTATACATTCCGAAGCGGTGGTAGATTCGAGTAAAGGTAAAAAATAAATTAAAACAAGAAAGAGATGTAGTGTACAGCAATAAAGAGTAGTTAATGTGGAAAGCGCCGGTAGCGCCGTCTATCGGCGGACGCGGTCTGTGGTGAATATCTATCGTGCATTCGCTCGGTATTCGTGCACCGACCGCCGTGCTGCGCGGACGTGTGCTAGTCACATTCACTAGTGAAGACTATATCTGTGTTTCATTATATACATCAACCTCAACCAACCCTTAGTAGAAAGGTGTATTCTACAAGGCCCTCAATTTTTAGCTTTTTTACTTTTATTATTTGGTAGTAAATCCGCCATATTCCAATTCCTGTAATAGCTTTTTGGCCAATTTTGATTTGCACATTATAATTTGATACACGTTTTATACTATCCGACATATCTTGGACGTCACTAAAGCTGTCAAAGAATCAGTGAGAGGAAGTGTTTCAAATCTCTGTTTCTGTAATTCAATATTTAGAATATTGAATTATATTTAGGCTATTTCCTTTATATTTCGTCTCGTAGACGACCCAGTTGGTCTAATGGTTACCACGCCGGACTGCCAAACCAGGGTCCTGGGTTCGAATCCCGGTTCGGTCATGGATGTTATGTTTGTGCCGTTGTTGTATGATTTCCACAACAAAAAGCCTGTTAGTGCTTACGTGGGATCATTACAATGTATGTGCCTGTGAGCGTTATTTATTTATTTATGTATTTATTTCGTTGCTATTTGAAATGGAATACAGATATTATGGTTCAAAAATTACAGCTCTAAATAGGTAGGACAGAAGTAGGGTCCCGTTTTCACCCTTTGGATACCTAAATGGGAACCCTAAAAATTGCTTCTTGTGCTATTTTTTGTCACCATTAGCACAGAATAGGTAATAGGATAAGGGCAGCGCAGGACCGGTCGTTATGGCGATCTGCGGGGGAGGCCTATGTCCAAGAGTGTCCATCGACTGATATGATGATGATGAGGTAATAGAATAGTACACAACGTGTTAATGAATTAACGCAAAACTAGAAAGTAGTTTGTTAAGAATCGAGAGCAGAATCGAATTTATCAACATAGTATTTTTTTTTTTCAAAATGTTAAATAATTTTTTTGCAAAATTTAAAATTTACTGAACCCTATGTCAACCCACCGCACGGGTATACTCACCCTACTTACCACCAAAACAAGATTATTAAAATGTATCCATGAGTAGGTTAGCGCTTTCATTCATTGCTGAAATGATAACAAATCTTTTTTGCCTCAAATCTTAAAATGCGAATAACTTTAAATTTTAACTATCAAATTAATGAAATTATTGTTTCAATCGAATTATTTTGTTATAAATCAGTTGGGGTGTATGAGGTTTCGCGCTTATTCATTAACACGTTGTATAGTTCTACATACTATTAGCCTGTTTGACTACCTACCACTGAAGAGCATGGACCTCTTTACACCCTTACATAATTTTACAATTCATTAGACTTCCTTCGCTTTACCAGCACATTTGAATTACAAAAGTGTTTAGTTTCTAATTGTAGACTCTATCTACAACATGTTTAAGGTCAAAATAGGCCGTTTTCATGTCGGGTCTCAAATCGATAGTGGTCTTATATTTAGCCTATTCGAAGCCTTTCTATGTAATAAGTTAAAATAACAAGACTCTTGACTTTTTGCTTTGATGTTTGAATACTTTGAGGTTCTACACTGCACTTTGATAGTAAAATGATATGCTATCAACTTGACAGAAGATTCTATTGTCTATAAATATACACTAATAAACTGTAACAGAAGTGTGTCAGTCATTGATTAAATTCAAGTAGCAAGATCGGTGACTAGCCTATTATAGCGCTTGGACCGCATAAATTAAGCCTCGTCGCCTAATTTACTTATTAAGTTATTAGCGGCATTGCGTGATTGAGATACTTTTTTTATTTAAGGCGGGATAAAGGTATGGTACCTTTCGCCCTGAACGTCTTCGCGTGCTTAAAACTCGTTATTCCAATCATTAAAACAGAAAATACAAAAAACAATGCGGGTTTTGTATCGAAGGTTGGCGCCTTATTTTTCGTCGTTGTTTTTAGTGCGGCCCTCAACCAAACTTAAATATTTTAGTTTAGAATAAAGTAACAAACAAAACTTGTTATTACTTGTATATCCCTAAACTCAGTCTGAACGGAAATATAAAGGCTTGAAGTTGATAATATATGCATTACGTTTACTTAAAGTCTTTATTTCAATTTCAATTTATATCTCAGGTCGGACTGAGTTTAGAGATTTATTTGTTATAAAGTTTTGTTTGTAACTATATTCAAGTTTAATTGATAGCCGCGCTTAAAAAAAAGGCGTAAAGAAAAAAAGGCGCCATTTTTAGTCATTGGCTTTTCACGACATTACTTTTCACTCGTAAGTACCTACATGAAAAGCAGGTCCATTTTTCGAGTACCTACGTAATGCAAGAATGTCACCCATCTTCCGCTATTTTAATTTAATCAAAGGTGTACTTTACATTTGAACGAAAATCGTACTTCATAAAAACAAAGATTTTTTTTTTGATTGTTTCTGAAAAATGTAATTGACTTTAATTGGATAGTATTGAAATTATCACCAGATTTCGTTTGTATGCAGCGCGCATTTACGCTCTCGGAATAAACTTTACTCGACTACGACAACGGTTCTACAGGGTTAAATTAATATATCATTAGCATCCTTTTAAACTAAGATCGGTTCCGAACCGATCGGTTTTCTCCCGTAGCAAAAGTTGTTCAGTTTGATGGGTAGACTTTTAGTTTAAAAGGATGCTAATGATATCAATTTCCCCTATATAAAACCCAAATAATCATTTACCACGGTCAAAAAACGACGAAGTAATCGTGTAACAAACATAATAAAACCCGTCAAGTGCGAGTCGGGCTACTCGCGCACCGAGGGTTCCGTACCACACTACCAGATAAGACAGCATTATTAACTTAGAAAAAAAACTTTTTTTGTCCGGCACCTTTAGCGCGAGACCGACTCACACTTGGCCGGTTTTTAGTACTTGTTGTTATTTTGTGGAGTTTGTTCTATAATCACACTAAGTTTGACGCTTGTATGTATTACCGTTTTTAGCATAGAGCGTGAAGAAAAAACGTTGATAAAAACTAGTTTCTTGTTGAGAACCCCCCTTAATTTTTAACTTTTTGAAATTTTTATTATTTTTTAACAAATCCGCCGTAATAACGCATAATCTGAGAAAATTTCAACTATCTAGCTATTACGGTTCAAAAGTTACAGCCCTAAATAGGTAGGACAGACGGATGGACGGACGGAGAGACGGACAGACGGACAGACGGACACACGGACGGACGGACGGACGGATGGACGAACAACGTAGGCTTAGTAATAGGGTTCCGTTTTCACCCTTTGGGTACGGAACCCTAAAAAGCTAACATTTGATAACCTCTTTTCAATTCGTTTCAAAACTATTTCTTGCTCTGTCTTTTAAATGATAATTCGATATAAATCCATCTCGTTCCAAGAACTGCTCGGAGGTCACAGAGGTCAAGGTGACGGGGTGACGGATCACAACGTGTTTACGTAGGTTCACGTGTAAACACGTAGATATACAGGGCGGTTACGTACGGCCCGCTCGAGCTATCTGCGGGCCGCTATCGCTACGATTATTATTGCTCTAGTGTTATAACTCGATAACCGAATAATGCAATTCGATATTAGACTCGATTCGATCGACATTCGCCCACAAGAACACTGAATAAGAAAAGTGAAAAAGATGAAAAAGATTATTTACCTACTAACTACAAAAATAAGACTTGTCAAGTGCGCGTCGGGCTACTCGCGCACCAAGGGTTCCGTAGCACACCACCACAGAACACAACCTTATTAACTTAGAAAAAAATACTGTTTTTGTACGGAACATTTAGCGCAAGACCGACTCACACTTAGCCGGTTTTTAGTATTTGCTGTTATTTTGTAGAGTTTGCTCTATAATCACACTAAGTTTAATGGTTGTATGTATTACCGTTTTTACGATAGAGCGTGAAGAAAAAACGTTGATAAAAACTAGTTTCTTGTTAAGAACCCCTG
This sequence comes from Agonopterix subpropinquella, assembly GCA_922987775.1. NCBI lineage: Eukaryota > Metazoa > Arthropoda > Insecta > Lepidoptera > Depressariidae > Agonopterix > Agonopterix subpropinquella. The sequence continues at coordinate 14,447,250 of OV277716.1, forward strand.
CTTAATTTTTAACTTTTTGGCATTTTTATTATTTGTCAACAAATCCGCCATAATAACGCATAATCTGAGAAAATTTCAACTATCTAGCTATTACGGTTTAAAAGTTACAGCCCTAAATAGGTAGGACAGACGGACGGACGGACGGACGGACAACGTAGGCTTAGTAATAGGGTCCCGTTTTCACCCTTTGGGTACGGAACCCTAACAAGCTCTATAATCACTAATCAGCTATAACAACATTAAACAAATATAATTTGAATGTTATTAGGTTGGTATCGCAAACGGGGACAAAGAATTATAAAACGTACCTAGGTACCTTCCTTTGGTTTGTCCCCGCCTGCAATACCTACCTAATAACATTCAAATTATATTTGTTTGATGTTGTTATAGCTGATTAGTGATTATAGAGCTTGTTTTTCTCTTTTCAGTTAATAGCTGTTTTATGCAGTCGGGTTTTTTGTTTTTCGTAACAATTTAGTTTATTTCATAGTTTTTAGTCTTGTGTTTTTCGTAATAATTTAGTTTATTTCATAGTTTTTAGTCTTGTGTCAACTGCCTCCGTGGTCTAGTGGTTGAGAGCATTGGCTCTCGATACGGAGGTCGTGGGTTCGATTCCCACGGGGGACACCTAGTGATATATCACTTTGTGCGTTTTTCCCCAGTTGGTTAGGACATTGCAGGCTGAATCACCTGATTGTCCGAAAAGAAAAATGATTCCGTGCTTCGGATGGCACGCTAAGCCGTTGGTCCCGGCTACTATCTCTGGTGGTAGTTGTCGTTACATAAAAACCACGTCAGAGGCCGTAAGGCGGTCTGAAAAAACTCTGACACCAGGGCCCTGCCCACATGATAAGAAGAAGTCTTGTGTCGAAAAATGTTAGCATAAAAGTACTATAATATATATATATATATTTGGAATTGTCTGTTTACTAGCTTTCATTTTATATCCATATTATAATTTTTTTCAATAAAAAATTTTGTATTCCCCCTCTTTTTTTAATTCTTAGGCGCCATATTAAAATAATATAGTCTATGTCACTCTCACGATTTTTACGAATCTAACTACACCTCATACGTCAAAATCCATCAAGCCGTTTAGGCTGTAGGGCGTGCCATAGAAATATACATACAAACATACATACATACATACGCTCGAAAAACATAACCCTCCTTCTGGCGCAATCGGGTAAAAAATTAAAAAATCACTACTTGTATCGTGCGATTCGTGCGATACCCACGAGAAATATGACTATTCTAAATTTTCCCGTCATCTCGTAGCGAAATAAAATATAGGTACACCTGAAGCCGCAGCATGCTACACGTGATACGGCTGTATCACGTCTTTTATCTCGTTCGTTCGCGCGCAAATAGAAAGAGAGGGAATGTGTGATAGCGCTGAATCACGATGGCATGCTACCCATGCTGTAGGGCTAGCATGTTATGCACGATAAAGCAAAGAAACGAGAAAACTGTCGTGCGCGCTCGCTTTTATATAAGTATGAGTAGGTACGCAAACTAACAAAGACAGAGGCAAGTCTCGATTTTTGTCGCTTTCTCTGGGATGGCATGCCAGGTCTGCTGCCCCTCTAGTATGATTTTTCTCCACGCCTTCTCTGCATAGAAAATGACCTCTACCCGCGCGTTTCAGAACGTGAATATTTTATCATGGAGCCAACATCGAGAAAAAAAACGGGTTGCACTCCGGGAGTGCCGGCAGAAGTGAAACCAAAGAGATCTAACGTCTTACGTCACGTGACGTCACGGTCTGACTATATCTATGCTTACGAATTTTCGATCAGGTTACGTGACGTCACGGTCCTGACGCGAGTTTAACATTTTTTACCCATCCCAAAAAGTGCACAACGCCGCTAGGCATTAGTAAACCACGCGTGCCCAATGCGGATTGGTAGACTTTAACATACACATCAGAATTTCTTCTTCAGTGTATGCAGGTTTCCTCACGATGTTTTCCTTCACCGTTTGAGAGCATTCGGTATTACGTACAATAAGTTAGAAAAACTCATTGGTACATGGCATGTTTTCCGTGTGGATTTGAACACGGCACGGACCCCCATAATCGGGTGTTGGGTGTAAAAAACCGACGCTCTTAAATATATTTTTTTATTTAATAATTAATGGACTCTTGCTTGTGCGTTAGCACTGCATTTCCGCCAGTGTCAAGTAGTTTATGGCAGAATCTATCCCAATCTCAGGGATTGTTTTTGGTCAAGAACAAGATGAGATTGAAGATTGCGGAGCCTCGTGGCAGGCAAAAACGCGACGCGCGAAACCACGCGAGACAAAGTGCTCGGGTCAGTTCCTGCAACGTGACCCCTCTTAAGGCGGTTGCAGAGGGGTCAAATTTATACAAAACTTTGACGCACAATACGCGTAGATGGTATTAATATAAGTGAAAATGTTTGAAAAATTTCAAAGCTTTATATCTTCGTAATTATATTATAAATTGCAAATGTTATTTGATACGCGACATCTAGATTTTCTAAACTATTTTTCCAAATGATATATTACTTTTATTAATTCCGTCTACGCGTATTGTGCGTCAAACCTTTGTATGGACTGAAAGCACCTTAAATACTACTAATTTGTTTTGTAATGTTTATGTAACAAGTATTTCGTAATCCGTAACCAAGTAACAGAAACCTATCAGGATATCAGATTTGGGAGGCACCCACGAGTTAAGAAATATAGCTATAACTGCCATAACTTTAATATTTGTCGGACAAGGTCGTCCGCCCCTCACGTGAATAACGACAACTTTATATCGGCCACGTGTATGCAAATAGTTACTACTATCCATGCTAGGGGGCGCCGGTGTATTACATAGTAATAATGTGGCGAATTCTGAAATCTGCATTCTTCTTATCGTGTGGGCAGAGCCCTGGTGTCCGAGTTTTTTCAGACCGCCTTACGGCCTCTGACGTGGTTTTTGTATAACGACCACCACCAGAGATAGTAGCCGGGACCAACGGCTTAACGTGCTAACCGAAGCACGGAATCATTTTTCTTTTCAGACAATCAGGTGATTCAGCCTGCAATGTCCTAACCAACTGGGGAAAAATGCACATATCGTAGTGACATGTCACTAGGTATCACCCGTGGGAATCGAACACACGACCTCCGTGGAGAGCCAAATGCTCTTAACCACGGAGGCAATTATCAGAGATAGTAATCTGTATTGATTGGATCGAACATTTTTTATTGTAACTTATAAAGGTCACTGGGCACCTTAGTATGAAACCACGACCTGCAGAAAAAAAAAGTACAGGATGTTTAGATAAATGTCTCTAGTTCATGAATATATATGTCGCATTAATGTAGACCATGGGATTCAGGCCAAAAACGAATAATGAAAAATGTAATATTTTGGTAAATTTTTTTTACATTTTCGTACATTTAATACATTTTCTTACATTTTGTACATTTTACTACATTTTAGTACATTTTAGTGCATTTTGTTAATTTTGTATATTCTTTCGTACATTTTGTGCTTTTTTGGACATTTACGTACATTTTGTACATTTTAGTCATCATCATCATCATCATCATCTCAGCCGATGGACGTCCATTGCTGGACATAGGCCTCCCCCAAGGATCGCCATAGCGACCGGTCCTGCGCTGCCCTCATCCAACGTTTTCCCGCCGCCTTCACCAGGTCGTCGGTCCACCGTGTGAGGGGCCTACCCACGCAGCGCTTTCCGGTACGCGGTCGCCACTCGAGAACTTTTCGGCCCCACCGGCCATCATTACATTACATCGGTACATTTTAGTATTATAGTAAATTTAGTAAATTTCCCTACGGTTTAAAAAATAAATAACTACATAAAATTTAATGTGGGTTAATACTAAACATTTTAAAATCGATTTTGTTTTTGTATGATTTAGTTAGCTGGGTCAGTTTTCACCCAATGACCTTTTAGAGTAATAATAATAATAAATAACGCTCACAGGCACATACATTGTAATGATCCCAAGAAAGCACTATTTATAGGCTGTTTATTATGGAAACCATACAACAACGGCACAAACATATAAACATCCATGACCGAACCGGGATTCGAACCCAGGACCCTGGTTTGGCAGTCCGGCGTGGTAACCATTACACCAACCGGGTCGTCGAATAAGACTTGCTGATAGGTGGTTAATACGCCAATATAATATTACGACCTTTTACCTGCGACCTCATCCGCATAAATTATATACCAGATTTTAAGTCCGATCATAAGCTATCAAACAAAAAAAAGTTTCATCAAAATCGGTTCAGTAGTTTTTGCGTGATGCTCGATCAAACAAACACATAAACAAACAAACCGACAGACAAAAAATCCAAAAATTTGTGATTTGGAATAAGGGACACCTAAATTAGCGTAAAACCTCATACACCCGAACTGATTTATAACAAAATAATTAGACTGAAACAATAATTTCATTATTTTGATAGTTAAAATTTAAAGTTATTCGCATTTTAAGTTTCGAAGCAAAAATGATTTGTTATCATATCAGCACTGAAAAAAAAGCGCTAACATACCCATGGATACATTTTTATAATCTTGTTTTGTTAGTAAGTAGGGTGAGTGTGCCCGTGCGGTGGGTTGTCATACGGTTCAGTAAATTTTAAATTTCGCAAATAAATTATTTAATATTTTGAAAAAAATGATGTATGTTAAAAACATGGTAATTAGATTCTGCTCTCGATTCTAAACCAACTACTTTCTAGTTTTGCGTTAATTCATTAACACGTTGTATACCGGAAGATTTTTTTACCGTTCCAAAACTTTCAGGGGTGGTTCAGACCATCAAACTGAACAACTTTTATTATGGGACCAACACTGAAATCGCGAAAAAAAAAACAGCTGTTCCATACTAAACTGCAATGCTTAGTCTAGTAGACTCAAATGTATGACAAAGTCGATTTTTTACGAATTCAGTTTTGCTTCCATAGTAAAAGTTGTTCAGTTTTATGGTCTGAACCAACCCTGAAAGATTCGGAACGGTAAAAAAAAACTTCCGGTACAGTACGGTATAGCTACGCGTGTCATTCTACTAACAAATGAATTTCTACCACTTTTAAATTAAAAAAAAAATAACCTAATTAAATTAATTAATAATTCATTTTTGAAAATTAACCGGTATAAGTAGTCAAAGTCTGAACCACTCTTAAAATTTTAACGACTCTATCAATTTATTGGGCATTACAAGGATATATATCAATTTATAGCGGCACGTATACGTATTACCGTACGTACCGTACGTTAATACCGTACCGTACGTTGTTACCGTACGTAGTGCCGTACGTATTTTTATACGTGTACGTGTTCTATCCGCAAGTCATACTTGAGCCTAACTAACTATTATTTAATAAGTAAGAAAAAGTAGTCTAGCCCGGAACATTCGTCTAATAAATAAGTCTGCCAAAAGATAATAATATTATTAGGGTTATTGAGCTAATTCTAGAACCACTCCCTTGGCTATTACAAGTACATACATGTATAAACTCGGGACTATTAACCCTTTCGGAGTGCTCAGAAATATGGCTGCAAACACTAATTAACTTTTTAAGAGTGTAATTATCGTAAAAGAAACTACATACAGTACAGACCTGGGTGGCAATCGCGGTAAATATTCAGTGATGGAACCGTGATTGGATTACGTACGAACCATAACTTTTGACACAATTGGTATTGCGCAAGAACATTTAGGAGGAAGTTAGAGAGGTTTGTCAATATCGTAGCAGGTGACGTTCCGTTGACTCTGCCTACCCCACTGGAAGACAAGCGTGAGACTATATGAAGGCGACGTAAATCTTGTGCTGAATAAAATCATCTCTTGGCTAAATAATAATAATCTAAAAGTAAACTTAGAAAAAACAAAGCTAATGCAATTTAGTCAACGCAAAGCCACACCGAACCTAAACATTCATCACCAAGGTCTAAAAATAGAAGAAGTTGTCTCTACCAAATTCCTCGGTGTTAACATTGATAAGGCTCTTACATGGAAAACACATATAGAACAGTTATGCTCGAAACTGTCTAAATCCTCATATGCTCTGTATAGACTTGCACAGATTGTAAACACAGAAACAGTCCTGACAGCATATCATGGTTTGGTTGCTTCAGTCCTAAGATATGGGATAATTTTTTGGGGCAATTCAACTGACAAAGATAAAGCTTTCAAAGCCCAAAAGAGATGCATCAGGGCAATGTTTGGGCTAGATATGACTGACAGCTGTAGACCATATTTTATCAAACATAAACTACTGACAATGGCATCACTCTACATACTCGAAGTAGCAGTATTTGTAAAAATGAATTCTGAACTATATCAGCAAGTAGGAGTCGTGAATAAGCGCAATCTGCGTGATAAAACTAGCCTATGTCTGCGTCATGCAAAAACTGCAATGATGTCAAAGAGCGTTTTTGATCTCTTAATACAAAATTTATTCAAATTAAAATTGAACAAAATATTAATTGAAAAATGTTATTATACAATTCAAGATTTCTTTAATGACGTAATTTAATTAAGTAAATATATTATACAGTAAATTCTTTTTCTTTTGTACTATTTTTATTTGACATCATATACAATTACGTTACACTGACATTTTAAAAAATTTGTATTTGGCAGGATTTAGACATAACTTGTATTATTTTATTTCTTTGACATTACTTGTATAATTTTATTACCTTGACATAGCTTGTATAATTTTATTACTTAGACGTTTAATTTTAATATTGTTTTTTGATTGACATTACTCTAATTTTTGCTTTTTTTTTTGTTTTGTTTTAATTTATGATGACCACTTATTGATTGGCATCCATAACATTATCTAAATAATAATTTGTAAGCCGTAAGGTAAGACATGTAGGACTTAATAATTATTGTAACAACTGCCTGTAACTACTCATGTCTGACAAATAAATGCATCTTTATCTTTATCTTTCATCTTTATTTTTATAGGGTCCTTCTTAATATACTCACACTTTTTTATGGGGATGATCAGACCATCAAACTGAACAACTTTCTCTATGGCACCAACATCAAAATTGCGAAAAAAAACATCAGTTTGTCCATACAAAACTGCAAACCTACTCGAGATAAATGTATGGGACAGTTTTTTTTTCTCGCGATATCGATGTTGGTTACAGAGAAAGTTGTTCAGTTTCATGGACTGGAGTGTGATTTTTGAAACTCATTCGTTGAACTCAGCAGTTGTAAATGTCAAAATTACTGTGGAGATATGCATCTTTCTACTGCTGATTTGACATAAAAAATTATACTCCAGGAGTACGATTTTTTTAAATTCAAACCAGCAGTAGAAAGATGGGTATCTCTATACATTTTCAACTGCTGAGTTCAACGTTACGTATGAGATTCAAAAATCGCACTCCAGATCATCCCTTTAAAAAAGTGTCAGCATATTAGTTGGACCCTGTATGTATGTATATATGTGAATATTACTCGAGATATCATCACGCTGAACCCAAACAAGCCCCGGCACGGCCCAGTTAGACGTCTACCGCCCTGCGCCGCCCGCCCAGACCGGCCGGCGCCGCCCAAGGCTGTCTGCAGGGCTGAAGGTTAAGGATTGGACACTTGTACCTAGCTGAGGGTTTTTAGGCTTTCGGGAGTTCAAACTGTGAAGAAATTAAGGAAATAGAAAAAACAATCATTGAAAAAGGCGCTTAGTAAAGTTAAGCAACATTCGGTTAGTCCTCGGACTTAAACCACTTGTAACCTGGTTTAATGTTATAACCATAAAGGTATTATATTACGGAAGAGAGGCATTGACAGCTAAGAGAGCAAGATGTACCTAGCGGCATCACTGTATAATAGAAAGAGATACGTGACGCGAGGCAATAGAACCGTTTTCGGGGATGTAGAGTCCTCGTAAAAATTAGATTTTTTTGTGAAATTTAATATACTAACACTATTTCATTAAATTATATTTCACGTTACATTGAGAATTACACACAGAAATCGAATTTTTACCCTGCCGAGGACTCCTGAAAACGTCCAAAAACGGTTTCATTTGACAACTCATGTCACTTCCTCTATTCCGTAAGGTATAATATATTTATGATTATTCGAGCATTTACCCGCAACTTTGTCCGCACAAATTATATACCAGATTTTAAGTCAGATCAAAGCTATCAAACAAAAAAAGTATCATCAAAATCGGTTCAGTAGTTTTTGCGTGATACTCGAACAAACAAACCCACAAACAAACAAACAAACAGACAGACAAAAAATCCAAAAATTGGTGATTTGGAATCAGGGACATCTAAAAACCATATCGTAATCTTTTTTTTTGTAAATATCTTCAATGTACAGACACACTTCTGTTACAGTTTTATAATAGTTTAGATAACGCTTACATACAGGGGTGTAAGGGACAACCGTCCGCAGACTGAACAGTGAACTAAGACCATCAAACTGAACAACTTTCACTGTGAAGCCTACCTCAGGAAACGCGAAAAACAAAACTGCTGTATCTACCCGACTAATGTGTATGGGACAGGTTGATTCTTTTTTCGCGTTTCCTGAGGTAGGCTCCATAGTGAAATAATGTTTTTTTTTTACTGAGAAGATAAAACTAAAGAATATGTAAGTGACAGCCTAGCAAATACTGAAACAGTGAACTCAGACAATCAAACTGAACAACTTTCTCTATGGAGCCTACCTCAGAAAACGCGAAAAAAAATCGACTGTCCCATACAAAACTGCTGTATATGGTAATACATACAGTTTAAATATATTTCTAATTGGAATTAGACCAAAAGTTACATAGGAAATTGAATATCTTTCTATTCCTATATAGAACGAAGTTTAGGCCCTAGAAAAAGACGGGTAAACGCTCTATCCTGAATCTTAACATAAAAACTCGTACGTCTTCTTGACCTATTTCTTAAAAGTCTACTTTTTCCTTTTTTCCTGAACGGATAATGGATCTAGTTATTCCATTATCGAGGGGGATATGTTACAGAAATAGTCTTTTAATCTTTAATATTTAGACACTTGTTAACGTGGCTTAGCAATCATTATATAATTCTCGAGTATTTAGTATATAGTATATTTAGATTAATAATATTATGTCTATGTTAACATACTTATGTTGTTGTGCAAATAAATTCTTCATTCTCGAGTCGTATTTCGATAACAGATCTTTAGAAAAGGGTATTTGGTTCAAGAGCATTCAACTGGAACCGCTTACAATCCCCTGAATTGACAACCGTCCGACGACCAGATCTGGTATGGTGATAGCACCTGAGCTTTACGCTGGTGAATTTCCATCCAAAAAGTTCACATCACACACCAAGGATTATTACATCTCCCAATTTTGAAGACTGTGATGTAGTTCAGGAAAACTTCCATGTCCTAATGGAGTGTGTGTGGAACAAAAACCAACCTACATACCTACTCTACTCTACCCATCAAACTGATCAACTTTTACTATGGGAGCAAAACTGTCAGAACAAAAAAAAATCAGTTGTTCCATACGTTTGAATCGAGTACGTATTGCAGTTTAGTATTTGACCGCTGATTTTTTTTTTGACCGGTTTGCTCCCATAGTAAAAGTTGTTCAGTTTGATGCATCGAGCATGTGGTTTAAAGTTTAATGATACTTTTCTTTACACCCTGTGTACCTAACATACATCTGTGCACACACGGCGACAGATCAACTTACATAGTTGGACTCTGTGTCCATGAACATAGAGGGGTTGAACCTCATCTGGCAGCACGGCATCGCATTTTTTCGTCGCTGCATCCTTTTCTGTCACTCAGAAACGTCATTTGCTAGAGCAAATAAGATAGACAACAGGTCACATAGTAACTGAAGATCATTTTACACTGGTCACGCTGGTGTTAGTTTTTTGGGTATAGAAAAAAAACTATTCAAGTTAGAGCCACCCTGATAATTTTCCCGCCATTTGCACGTTATTTCTGATGTTCATGATTTTTTCAGATCTTATACGGCTGAATTTTTTGAAATAGAGGTGGGGACAGCAATTTCTCGGATTTAATTGAAAATTTTGATAAACAAAGTTTTTATAAAAAAAAAATTAAAGTATATTTTTAGACTCGTATTTTCATAAGCTTTCAATTGATACCCCACACCATAGGGCATAAAAAAAAATGTTTTTATTCACCCTTTCTTACTCCCAAAATTGCCCCCCCAATATAAAAATTTTCCTTTTTTTTACTTCATTTATGATATTGGACCAGCAATTGCTATATCTGTACCGAGTTTTAACTTCCTATGTCTTACGGTCTTTGAGAAAAATGCCAGTGACAGACGGACGGACGGGCAGACAGACACCGAGCTGATTCCATAAGTGTTCCGTTTTGCCAATTTTGGTACGGAACACTAAAATCTCCCTCGGCAGTAGAAAAGAGCAACACACGCATTGAAAATAACTTTACGATGACAAATATAATTTTATGACTTGAATTTCACGGTGAGATAACGGTGATATAGAAGGAAAAAATAAACAGTCGAACTAACGTAAATACAGATTTTAGCGACCGAACCCCTGTGAGATGGTTTTAGGGTTCTGCCGGAAGTAATAAAATCAAAATAAAATATTGGAAAATTCACGGATCGGAGCATAAAAATTTTTCTGTTGCATACATTTGAGTCGCGAACTCGCGCGTCAACATCGCAGTTTAGTATGGAACAGCAGATTTTTTATTTGCTCCGATCGGTTTGCTCCCATAGTAAAAGTTGTTCAGTTTGATGGGTAGACTCTTAGTTTAAAAGGATGCTAATAATATCAATTTCACTCGGTATATGTGAGTTCAACCTACTGAAAATAAAAAGTTAATTCAATACGGAACCCTCCAGCCATCAAATGAAACTCGCACTTTACTCTTCCTGAACTTTACGAGCAGAGACCGAGGCGAACTTAATGTTCGTCCTCTTTACGATTTTTTTATATCTACTCACCCCCATTTAGCTGGATTATGATAGGGCTTATCAAGAACCGTCATTACTGTATTATGTTGTACTAAGTTTTTGCTCGCGACTTCGTTCGCGTTAAATCGATTTTCCATACAATACAGCCCACATTGACAATACGTTTACACCATTTTCAGAAAATATAGGGTCCTTTCCTACACATTCGCGGACAGTGAACTAGACAATAGAATTTGTATTGTTATCACTGCTATAGCCGGTCACTGTACGGTTAGTTAGTACGGTTATTAGTTTGCTGTCCGCGAATGTGTTAATATGCTGACACTTTTTTAAGGGGATGATCAGACCGTCAAACTGAACAACTTTCTCTATGGCACCAACATTGAAATCACGAAAAAAAACAGCTATTCTATACACAACTGCAAACCTACTCGAGCCAAATGTATGGGACAGGTGTTTTTTTTTCGCGATTTCGATGTTGATCCTTTAGAGTAAGTTGTTCAGTTTGATGGTCTGATCATCCCCTTAAAAAAATGTCAGCATATTAAGAAGGACTCTGTATACAGGGTGTTAGGGTAAACAATTGCATTACTTTATGTTTAAGGGGTAATTTGTACCCAAGATACTGAACAACTTTCCCTGAGAAACCTATAGGAAAATCGCATAAAAATTAATTTTCAGTACTAAATGCAATTAGCCAACGTTTTCTCGAAAATATTGTTTGTATGAAAAGCCGATTTTATTTTTGCGAATTTCCCCTATGTTGCCTTAGGAAAGTTGTTCAGTAGCATGGGTACAATCACCCCTAAGGATTAAACCTCATCTGGCAGCACGGCATCGCCTTTTTCTTGCAAATGACGTTCCTGAGTGACAGAAAAGGATGGAGCGACAAAAAAAGGCGAAGCCGTGCTGCCAGATGAGGTTCAACCCTTAAAGTAGTGCAACTGTTTACTCTAACACCCTGTATAGTATACAGGGTTCAACAAAACATACTAAACGTCATCATCATCTCAGCCGATGGACGTCCACTGCTGGACATAGGTCTCCCCCAAGGATCGCCACAACCTGCGCTGCCCTCATCCAACGGGTTCCCGCCGCCTTCACCAGGTCATCGGTCTACCTTGTGGGGCTCACTGCCTACCCAAAAGATGATTGGCAAAAAAACTGCAGATGAAACCTCACCCCTTAGTCGACTTTAAGACCGAACCACACACGAATTTTAATTACATAACGCAACAAAACTACTAGGACGCCATATTGTCAAATAGTTAAACACATAATGTAAAAAAAATCTGCATACGCGCCAAGTACAAATGCAACCGCAGACATTATTGTACGGAACGGGGTTAATTGACTTGAAGCTGAGACTGTGGCGGGGTATGGGGCGGAGGCGAGGGGAGGGGGTGGTGCTAACTATGAGCGGATAGCGGTTTTGTTACGACGTGATTCGTGACTGAATTCGATGAAGAACTAAGCTCGGAAACTATATAAAAAGCTAATCACAAAGTTAAGTGGAGACCTCAGAGGAACGATCTCTTTATTTTAAAGCATAAAGACCGCATCAATTTACGAATGTAGTTAGTCTCTTTTATCTTATGACGTTTTTTTAATAGTAGAAGGAGATGGAACTATAAATGTTTGTTTATGCGGCTGTCCACTTCTTTTTTATGCTAGTGTGCGTGAAAAGTAACCGCAAACATAGGGGCAAATATAACTTGGTCATCTTTTGTCCATACTAATTGACACCACACACTCAAACACAAACCTCAAAAAAGTGGACTTTCTTGCAATGGTATGACTCACTCTATGTTTTTAGGTATAATCTCTTTGGTATATGCCCATCATTGACTTTATGTGGATTGATTCGTACCTAGCATTGAGGCATTGAAGTAAGGCGCATTTTAGTTCGTCGTTCTTGGAGCGTAAGAAATTCGAAAAAGCGCACGAAATCAGGAGAGTGCGGTATCTGTTACGGTGGGTTACGGTAGTAACAACTGAATAATCGATGATGAACTTCAGAGACCAATGTCATCCTTTTTGGAGTCAACAGTAAAACTCTGATTTTACTAAACTTTTTTAAACTTACAGTTTTACCAGCTTTAATAAAAAATGAAAACATTTATTTATTATTGGCGTTAACCCGCGACTTTGTCCGCACAAATTATATACCAGATTTTAAGTGAGATCATAAGCTATCAAACAAAAAAAGTTTCATCAAAATCGGTTCAGTAGTTTTTGCGTAATGCTCGAACAAACAAACACACAAACAAACAGACAGACGAAAAATCCAAAAATTTGTTATTTGGAATCAGGGACACCTAAAAACCATATCGTAATCTTTTTGTTGTAAATATCTTCAATGTACAGACACACTTCTGTTGCAGTTTTATATTAGTTTAGATAATATTTTGATGTTGTATTAGGTTAACAGGTCAGCGCCATCTGTACAAAGCGGCACGTACCTATTTGAAACTCGCTTTTCCTAGTAACTTGGACCAAACTTACGTAACAAGTTTCAACTTTTACGCACTATTTTATTTAATTCCAGATTTAAATTACCCCATTTTAACTTTATGGTTTAGTAATTTTTTAGAGTTCCTTAAACAAACTATATTCGTCTGTTTTTGAGTTAAGAGCATCGTGTAGTGGACGAACGGATAGCATAAAAAGTACCTAAATAATTTTATAGCCACAGTATAAAAAGGGTATCTAGTGCTACATACAGTACGGACACTCCCTGCCTCCCACCAATGTCTTACCTCACCCCTCAGAGGAATGATCTCTTTATTCTAAAACATAGAGATCGCATCAATATACGATTGTAGTTAGTCTCTTTTGTCTTATGAAAAATGATAAATGATAAATGTACTTTATTGTGTATGACGTACCTTGAATAGTAGGAGACGGAAGTATAGATATTTGTTTATGCGGCTGTCCACTTTTTTTCGTGCTAGAGTGTGTGAAAAGTGACCGTAAACATTAGGGCAAATGTCACTTTGGTCTAATTGGTCTTCTTTTTTCAATACTATTTGACACCACACACTCAAACACAAACGTCAAAAAAAGACATACAAAGACAATGGACATTCTTGCAATGGTATGGCTCTCTCTATGCCTTTAGGTATAATCTTTTTAACCGACTTCAAAAAAAGGAGTAGGTTCTCAGTTCGACCGTATATTTTTTTTTTTTTTTTTTAATGTGTGTTCGCGGATAACTTCTTCGTTTATGAACCGATTGTAATGATTCTTTTTTTGTTGGAAAGGAGATATCCCAAGGGTGGTCCCATGATAAGGAAACCAGGATCTGATGATGGCATCCCAGAGAAATCGAGGGGAACCTTCGAAAATCGTACTGCCGACTAGTGCGTTTCTTAATTTAAAACACTCCTATTAAATCGAACTAATGAATTCACCACTGAAAATTGTGAAATAAACAAAATTTTAACAAAAAATTAAAACCGCCTTCAAAAAAACTAAAAAGTTAAAAAATAATATTGCAGCCTATGACTTTTTCGTTCGCATCATAAGAACATTAATTTGTTTTATAGAAGTCGGTGTCAAGCCAAGCCAAAAAATGCAAGCCATGTCGCGAATCGTACCGGCTTGACAGCGACTTCAATAAAACAAATTAATGTTCTTATGATGCGAACGAAAAAGTCATAGGCTGAAATATTATTTTTTAACTTTTTAGTTTTTTTGAAGGCGGTTTTTTGCCTCACCCCCTCTGGCAGGATCGTGGCTAAAACGTTAGTAAATTAATATTTCTATTGGCGTAAAATATAAGCAAATGCGTATTCCAGACTATTTCGTATCAGACGTACTCACTTAGTATCGCACATTAGGTACTTCTTTTTTAATATTTTTCCAATTTGTATGAAATGACAGCTAAGTGTTATAGCATATGCTCACGACTATTCGTAATCCAGGCGTTAGAATGCGATGTTCTGAACATTTCACTAGCAGTACCCAAACTTTGTACTGTACCGACAATCCACACCACCAATTTCAACGTTACCCCTTCTCGTTGTTACGGAATAATACGGTATGAGATGTCTAAGATATAAAGAATTTCTTATACTTACAGTCTCTTCGTGAAAGTCTATAGCTAGCACAGACTATAAGTTTGTGATAGCTAACTATCCTCAATAAATAAGAAAAAAGTTAGCCGTCACGGGACGCCCAGCAGAAGAGAAACTTCCGCAGCTGTCAAATTTTACTGTCGAACTTCCGTCACACGAAAAATTTGCGGATCCAAATTTCGAAATACAAGTAACAATAATTTTATTACAATAATTTTTAATTTTATTACAACAATAATTTTATTACGAACGTTTTTCTTCGTGGCTGTATGGCGTTTCAGAGTTGCCCAGTGTTGCCAGTGCCCCGTCACTCCCGTTTGACAGCTACGATAATTACCTTTGACAACTGCATCTTGCAAGATGTTGACAAGAGGCGGGCTGTAGCCCATTGACATAAGGTGCACTTTAGTTTTCGTTCCTAAAGCGCTAAGTTCGAAATTCGAAAAAGCGCGTGAAATCGGGTCGAGTGCAGTATCTGTTACGGTAGTAACTATTAAGTAATCTGTGGTGTTGCTTAGTCTAAAATTTGATTTCCTCATTTTTCATGAGATTCTGGTCGACCTATACCATAAAGGTATTATATACCCTTACAGTAAGTAGTAGAGGAACTGACATGAGTTGTCAAATGAAACCATTTTTGGACGTTTCCAGGACTCTATCGGCAGAGTAAAAATTCGATTTCTGTGTATAATTCTCAATCTAACGTGAAATCGTGGATAATTTAATGAAATAGTGTTAGTATATTTCACAAAATTATCTACGATTTCCTTTTAGGTTCACAATTATTCACAGAAACCGAATTTTGACCAGGAGTGCGATTTTTGAATCTCATTCGCCGAGTTCAGCAGTTGAAAATGTCGAAATTACTGTGGAGATTTGCATCTTTCTACTCCTGATTTGACTTTCAAAAATCGCACTCCCGAAGTATGATTTTTGAAAGTCAAATCAGCAGTAGAAAGATGCATATCTCCACAGTAATTTTGACATTTTCAACTGCTGAACTCAGCGAATGAGATTAAAAATCGCACTCCTGGACTCTAAATCCCCAAAAACGGTTCTATAGCCTCGCGACACGTATCTCTTTCTATTATACAGGCATGCCGCTAAGTACATCTCGCTCTCTCAGCTCTCAGTTCTTCTATTCCATAGTATAATACCTTTATGGTTTATATAGGGTCCAACTTAATAGGCTGACGGTTTTTAAGAGAATTATCGGACCATCAAACTGAACAATTACACTAGGACCAAAATCAAAATCGCGAAAAAAAAATTGCTGTTCCATACAAAACTGCAATCCCACTTTTGATCAATGTGTATGAGATAACTAATTTTTTTGGTCTATACAGGGTGTAACAAAACACCCTAGTAATACTTAAGGGGGTGCTTCAGACCATCAAACTAAACAACGTTCACTATGGAGCCAACATCGAGAAAAAACAAAAAAATCGGCCGTCCCATACATTTGAGTTGAGACGGTACTGCAGTTTTGTATGAAAGAACGGATATTTTTTTGGCGATTTCGATGTTGGCTCCATAGTTTAAGTTGTTCAGTTTGATGGTCTGAGGCACCCCCTTAAGTATTAATAGGGTGTTTTGTTACACCCTGTAGAGAATGTTGCTAGTTTTGATACTGTCATCATTTCCTTAAAAAACCGTCAGCATATTATTAAGAAAGATTCTCAAGTCAATAATTTTTGTTTTAAATGTATTTTATGTATTCTACATCGTGGTCTCGTCATCCTTAATAATACAAGTTTGGACTCGATTTTAGTACTTTAATAGGAATAGAATCTGTATATCACCACAGCCCGGACACTGCATACAAAAATGCGAAACCAAAGAAATTGGACCTTATGTCTTCTACTTAGGCAACGAGTGATCAGTGCGAGGTTACCAGAGGGCGATAGAGGGGTTGAGGTAAAAAGTTGGTGGGAGGAAGGGAGTGTCCGTACTGTATCTAGTGATACGAGTAGATACTCTTTCTTATACTGTGGTATCACGATGATATATTTTACTTATTTATTATTTTCCTATAGATAAAAACACACACACACACACACAATAAATGTGTGGTTCCTCGATAATTATTATCGAAGCTTCACTGCACAACGCGGGTCCTAAACGTGCCTTTCAAAGCACGGTTACGCTCGTGATGATATACAGGGTGAAATTGATATCATTAGCATCCTTTCAAACTAAGAGTCTACTCATCAAACTGAACAACTTTTACTCTGGGAGCGAACCGAACGGAGCAAAAAAAAAATCTGCTCTTCCATACTAAACTGCAACGTCTACTCGACTCAAATGTATGCAACAGCCGATTTTTATTGCTCCGATTGAATTGCTCCCCTAAAAAAGTTGTTCAGTTTGATGGTTAGACTCTTAGTTTAAAAGGATGCTAATGATATTAATTTATACCTGACGATGCTTAACTTTGGTGATCTCTTCCAATACTAAAGTTCAACTATG
The DNA here is from genome assembly GCA_922987775.1 of Agonopterix subpropinquella. Classification (NCBI taxonomy): domain Eukaryota; kingdom Metazoa; phylum Arthropoda; class Insecta; order Lepidoptera; family Depressariidae; genus Agonopterix; species Agonopterix subpropinquella. The sequence continues at coordinate 14,464,731 of OV277716.1, forward strand.
CCAATGAGTTCCTCTGGAATTTTTCTTTATTGAAAATAACTCAGCGCAATAACCTAGAAAAATAGCTTAATCGCTTGTCTGACTGTTACTACAATATACCAGTTATTTGTAACTAGTATGCTGTACTAGTGACTGAAATACTACGTTTGTCTGGGAGGCCATTAAATTCGCAATAATGCAATGCAATTGCTACTAGCTGAATGCTGTGATCTCGGGTTAGGGTTGACACCATTCTAGCTTTTATATTATAAGTCTGAAAGTTCGTGACGATGTTTGGATGTTTATGACTTGAACACTTAAGGTGGTTTCAGTCCATACAAAAGTTTGAGGCATAATACGCGTAGACAGCATTAATATAAGTAATATTTTATATATGGAAAAACAGTTTAGAAAATCTAGATGCCGCGTCATAAATAATATTATTTTGCAATTTACATTACCTATATCTTCGTAATCATATGAGTCGTGAGCATAATTATGCTTTTTTAGGGTTCCGTACCCAAAGGGTGAAAACGGGAGCCTTATTACTAAGCTTACGTTGTCCATCCGTCGGTCTGTCCTTCTGTCAGTCCTACCTATTTAGGGCTGTAACTTTTGAACCTTAAGAGCTAGATAGTTGAAATTTTCACAGTATACGCGTTATTACAGCGGATTTGCTAAAAAATAAAAAAATGTCAAAAAGTTAAAAATTAAGGGGGTCCTCATACAAGGAACTAGTATTTATGGTGTTAGTTTTTTGGGTATAGAAAAAAAACTATCCAAGTTAGAGCCACCCTTATAATATTCCCGCCATCTACATGCTATTTCTGATGGTCTTGATTTTTTCAAATCTTATACGGCTATATTTTTTGAAATAGAGGCGGGGACAGCAATTTCTCGGATTTAATTGAAAATTTTGTTAAACGAAGAATTTATAAAAAAAATTATAGTATATTTTTAGTTTTTTTAAGCTAAAATTATGGCTAAAATACAAATTTTTAATAACATGACGAACTATAAAAACGAATGAAATGTTGATGACGTCACTTGTGGGTATTTAGTACAATTTTTCATACATCGCGCGCGTTTTGATGTTCGATTAAAAGTTGCTAATTTGATTAATTGTCCCGGACTGTCCGATCCCCTATTGATAATAAATAATAATGATAAACAAAATAGAATACAATGGTAATTGTAGCCACATAATATCACCATAATATCACAACTTTACAGGACATTCCATTTTGAAATCATAAATTATGCTTAATGCGTAGTTGGTAGTTATAAGCAATATTTCTGATTACCTCGAAAGGGATTATAATTGTGAATATGTATTGTATTTTTTTTTGTTTAAATCATAAGACATTTTCGATGAAATGAAAAATAAAGCAAATGTTAACTACTCGTATGGTGAAAGAAATATAACCGTGAAATGAATTATGCTATTCAGGCACGAAGCAATTAATGTCACTCAATGTAAAATGTTTTCACTAGTTAAAAGTATTTCTGATTTAAAAGACCTGGTACCAAGACTTAGAGCGCACATATCTGTTCGTGCCAGTGGCAGCTGAAACCGCAGGGCCCTGGGGAGCTGAGGCCAAAAAGTTTATAAAAGACCTGGGCAGTAGATTACGGGAGAGGGGCAATGACCCTCGCTCTGGGGCGTTTCTTACCCAACGCATCTCGTTAGCTATCCAACGTGGCAATGCCGCCAGCGTAATGGGTACGTTCGGTACAGACACGACCCGGGGCGGGTTATTCGAGTAAGCAGGTTTGTATTTGAAATTTGTTTTTCTACAATTTCAAACGATACGATACGACTAGCTAAATCTATAAATAGTACACTAAAGTAGCTGACAAGTGGCAATGGGCTGGTCATATCTGCCGAAGAATGATCAATAGGGAGTCAGAGTTCTAGAATGGAGACCACAAATAGTCAGGCATAGTGTGTGACGCACCGGCGCTGGACTGACGACTCGAGATAGATAGCGGCGAGAGGCTGAATAAGGAAGAAAAATTATTATAATTTTGTGACGCATTTTGGTAGAGGCCTATGTTTAGCAGAGGACGTTGATAGGCAGATGATGTTGAGTTTATCGGTTGCTTCACGTAAATCTCGATGTGTATCCCTTTCCTTCTTAGGGTATTAATTAAAGCTTATATTAAGTATTATCTTTTTAGGTCGGTGGGTAGACCGCTAGCACAAATATTTATCTACAAACATATCTCTGCTCTAGATCATCTCTGCAGGGGTGTTGAGAAACTTTAATACAATTTAAAAAAATTCAAGTGTTGTCACGGCATACTTTTAGACTGATTTTATATAGGTACTATCTATCTTTTATCATTTTGATGGTTCTGCTCATTTTGAATTTATTTTTTGAAGCTACCACCACATTGGAACGTGTTGCGGCCAGAAACTTTTTTTTTTGCTCTTGACCTCAACCTAGTCGTCACGACAAAGATGTGGTCGAAGATGCGGGCCTACCCAGAAGAAGCCTATTCACTCGGACTTTAAAGGAAATCGGGTTGTAAGCGCTCGGAAATACTGACGCAGGCAGGGCATTCTACTTTGGCTGTGCGTATTATAAAAGAAGCTTTAACCCGCGACTTCGTCCGCATAAATTATATACCAGATTTTAAGTCAGATGATAAGCTATCAAACAAAAAAAGTTTCATCAAAATCGGTTCAGTAGTTTTTGCGTGATACTCGAACAAACAAACACCCAAACAAACAAACAAACAAACAAACAAACAAACAAACGAACAAACAAACAAACAAACAAACAAACAAACAAACAGACAGACAAAAATTAAAAAAATGGTGATTTGGAATCAGGGAGATCTAAAAACCATATCGTAATTTTTTTTTTGTAAATATCTTCAATGTACAGACACACTTCTGTTACAGTTTTATAATAGTTTAGATTGTGAAAGGCGCTTAGTGCCAATATGTGGGATGTCGACAAGTAGTGGTGATATCCCGCGGTGCGTCTGGATGTCCGATAGTAGAAAGGGAAATGCGGAATGAGCTCATGTAGCTCTTGGGAACACTCTGTAGAAGACCAACAAGTAGGCTACTCTGCGGCAAAACACGGCTTAATAAGCTAAGGTTATCTCTTTCTAATTGCGCGCGAATGAACAAGATAAAGGACGTGATGTAGCCTTATTGGGCGTAGCATGATAAGGTTGCTGTTGGCTTAAACACAAAAGGACTGTTATATTTCGTGATCATCTGAGTGCCTTAATAGTTCGTAAGTGTGACAGAGTGAATTTGGAGAAAAAGAGAGGCCGTCGCGGGACACCCGGTAGATGTGAAATAACGAAATACCGCAATCTCCAGATTTCGCGCAAATTACGTTTGCGCTTAAGGAACGACGAACTGAATCGCAGCTGTCAATACTCAATACAAAATACGAGTTGCTCGAAAGGACAAGTATCCAGAGCCATTAAAGATATTATTTAAAACAAACAAAGACCGATTTCGATTTCACGCGCTTTTTTCGAAAATTTCAAACGTGGCGTCTCACGCGTCATGGCGATTTTGTGACGGCATACGGGTCGGTTTTACTACCAAGGCACAGAATAGGTAATAGTTTTCAATTTCTTTATTGGAAAACCAACAGTGTTACATGATAATTTTAACATAGTTATATTCAACTTAAAATATGACCAATTACAGGTTTCCTCATTAAATCTAAAAGTTTAATGTATCTATCAACTATCGTGCGGTTCAGTGTAAATAAAGTATATTATAGTATATGGTATATAGTTCTACATAACCAAGGCATGCCAATAGCTGTTTCACATCAAAAAATAACAAAGACTTTCAGTAATTAAATCTCCTTGAAAAATAAAGTTGGCGGCTGGTGAAAAGTTATAAGCCACCATGCATAGGTAGGTACTAAAAATCTTCAAACCCTTTTCGCTGCATAAAGAATCGACAACCCTTATAAAATCTGCGTTCTGTACGCTATACTATCGCGGGGTGAGGGGGAGGCAAGTCTCCCCCCCTCTCCTCCCTCCCCTTGGCAAGCTCTCAGCTATATGTACTTAGATATCAATGGCCGGTTACTTTTCCTAGAGATAAAACATTGGAGTTTGACCGATTTGGCGTAACCGTTAGCTACCGAGTGCATACCATTTAAATGTCACGCTTTGATCTAGTGATATAGGAAAGAGAGCTTTATTGGAATCGTGTTAAGGTTTTTAAGATCGAAATGTATAAAATTAGTTGTACCTGAACATTTAAAAGGCCTAAAAGGGAGGCCTATGCCCAGCAGTGGGTTGATGTGGGCTTATTTGATTGATTGTTTGATTGAATTAACACTGAGCTATAAACTTAGCACAAAAATTAGTTGAGTAATTTAAATAAACGAGAAAATGTATTTTCGCGCAAACACAGTCACAAAAACACAAAAAATAATTTTTAGGCTTCTATACACAAAGGGTGAAAAGGAGACCCTATTATTAAGTCTACGTTGTCTGTCCGTCCGTCCGTTTGTCTTACCTATTTAGGGCTGTAACTTTTGAACCGTAAGAAATATTCACAGAAAGTGCGTTATTACGGCGGATTTGCTAACAAATAATAAATTGAGCTAAAATAACGCTTCAAGAAACTACCTCCGTAGTCCAATGGTTAAAAACATTGGGCTTTTGACTCGACAGTCATGGGTTCGATTCCCACGGGGACACCTAGTGATATGTATGTCACTCTGTGCGTTTTTCCCGGCTCAATCACCTGATTTTCTGAAAAGAAAATATGTTTATGTTTGTTTGTTTAACGCTAACAGGCACATATATTGTAATGATCCCAAGTAAGCCTCAGGCTTTTTGTTCTGGGAATCATACAACAACGGCACAAACATACAACATCCATGACCGAACTGGGATTCGAACCCAGGACCCTGGTTTAGCAGTCCAGCGTGGTAACAATTACACCAACCGGGTCGTCGATATGATTCCGTGCTTTGGATGACACGTTAAGCCGTTGGTCCCGGCTACTATCTCTGGTGCTAGTAGTCGTTACATAAAAAACACGTCAGAGGTCGTAAGACGTTCTAAAAAACACTGAAACCTGGGCTTGCCGCCCACACTCCAAAAAAGAGTCCAGTCGTGAGTCGATATTATATAATTTCATGGTGGCCAAGTCGGTTCACCTTGACTCGTAACAAATAGGTTGCACCGTATTGGCAACACCTATGACGCTGCGTCTGCCAAATAATATAAAGAAATATGCAATTGTATGGATTTCCTAATGAAATAATGTAGGTTAATGTTATGGGGAATAGTAATACATCGCTTTAACATAAGCATAAGTATTATGTTCACGACTTTTCCTCAAGAGAACAGTTCTTCTTTCATCGAGTCAATGGTATTTCATTATATATAGGGTCCTTCTTTATATGCTAATGGGTTTATAAGGGGGATTTATTTTTGCTCCGATCGGTTTGCTCCCATAGTAAAATATCAGTTTGATGGGTAGACTCTTAGTTTATAAAGGACTAGATGACCTTCGTACCGCCTTAAAATCTTCCCGACACACACTTGGCCGTTTTTTTTAGCCTATTTTCATCATGGATAATGTAGCATTCTAATGGTGAAAGAATTATTCAGATCGTCCAGTAGTTTCGGAGCCTATTCATAACATACAAACAATCAAACAAACAAAAAATCTAATCTTTCCTCTTTATAATATTAGAAAGAAAAGAAAGAAAGAAAGAAAAATCTTTATTCACCATCATATTAGTATAGATGCTAAAGATATTAATTTCACCTTGTACTATGAGACCAATAGTCTTAGTAAAAGTTGTTCAGATTGATGGTCTGAATCGCCCCCTAAAGTATGTAACGTATTTAAGTTAACACCCTGTATAAAAACGGACGCCCGGCAGATGTGAAACATTGAAGTACCGCACTCTCCCTATTTCGTACGCTTTTTTTGAATTTCGAACTTTGCTGGACGCCCGGCAGAATGTGAAATAGAAGAGAGTATCATGTCATAAGAGCGTCATGCCATTTCCGTCACGGCATCCAAGTCGGTTTTATTGCCAAGGCGCGCCAATACATTTTTAATGCAATGTTTTTGGGACGAAAGGTTACTTACCACTTGATTGTATTCGATGCTTAAAGTGCACAGTAAAACAAACTGACTCCGTGGTCTAATGGTTAAGAGCATTGGGCTCTTGACACGGAGGTCGTGGGTTCGATTCCCACGAGGGACACCTAGTGATAATCATGTCACTTTGTGCGTTTTTCCCCAGTTTGTTAGGACATTGCAGGCTGAATCACCTGATTGTCTGAAAAGAAAGATGATTCCGTGTTTCGGATGGCACTTAAAGCCGTAGGTCCCGGTTGCTATTTCTGGTGGTAGTAGTCGTTACATAAAAACCACGTCACGTAAGTCTGAAAAACCCCTGAAACCAGGGCTTGCTGCCAACACGATAAGAAGTAAAAAAAAATTGTTGAATCAAAACTTCTGCCCAAACCATAAAGAATAATGGTCGTAAGATTATGCACATCTCTTTTCCGTTATAGGAAAACACAAATCACAATGTATCCATTCGTAGGATGCTACGAATCATCTAGAGATTGCTACGAACGCTACGTTATAGCTGCGAGTTTATATGATTGTGCACACGTAGAACAATTAACTATTGTTTCATTCAAACCAACAATAAACTAGAGAGTGTGAACGAACTGGAGAAATGAATAGTTAAGTATTTTAGCCGACTGCAGTGAAAAGAAAAGTTAATGTTTTTAAGGGGGCTATCGGAGTCCAGTGGCGCCCTCATCGTATTAATAAAGATTTCTCAATAAAGAAAGTCTGAATTAAAAAAGTGCTCCATTGACAAACTACAAAAGCCTTCAAGCTATTTTCATAGAATACTTTTATAGGTTTTTTAAAGGTCGAGACATACACATTTTGAAAAAAGAATAAAAACGGCCGCTTTTGTTTTTATTCGAAATTGTCTAAAAGTGGAATGTTGAGAACCTATAAAAGTATTCTTTATTGAGAAATCTTTATTAATGTGATGAGGACTGGACTCCGATAGCCCTCTTAAGGCCGATTCTTAACTAATCGGTACTGAAATAAATTCACCAAAAATACGGGTTCAAAATAAGATCCTCAGTCTTAAGTATGGGAAATAGGCTAACACAAAAATGTTAGCGTATAGTTGGCGTATAGTTATGGAACTCATGTCGATTTGTTTCTCATAATCTCTAGATTATAGTGGTAATATTAATTATACCTCATCCAAAAGGAGCTACCACGGCCACAGATTACTAATAGTTACTACCGTAACAGATACTGCACTCGACCCGATTTTGCGCGCTTTTTCGAATTTCAAACTTTGCGCTTTAGGAACGAAAACTAAAATGCACCTTATGTCAATGGGCTACAGCCTGCCTCTTGTCAACATCTTGCAAGATGCAGTTGTCAAAGGTAATTATTGCAGCTATCAAACGGGAGTGACGGGGCACTGCCACGACCTTTAGAATAAAGGAGATCCTTGCTCTTAGGGAAGGGTAGGTACTAGCCAATAGACAATCACGACCAGTAATAGACGAAGAATTTTTCGCTTACGCTGGTAGACGGAATGTCAGTGTAACCGGGTATGAGATAGCGATTTATTTTTATGAATTTTTATAGCAATTTATATGAAGTGACAACCTTAGCGTCAGCTGGAGTCAGTACAAAAAAGTGGTTACGCCGATAAGGACAGCAATAAGGTAGCGATCTCCTTTTTTAACTAGAGCGAATTTGCTATGTGCATCTCTTATTGAGTGAATATGACAAGACGCGTGCTTCCTTCTAGTACCTTCTCTTTCTACGAATAAAACCTAAGTTTATGAATAAAACAATCCCTAATATTATAAATGTGAATGCAATTTTGTTTGTTAGGCTTTCACGCGAAAACTACTTAACCGATCGTCATGAAACTTTGTACACATATACTTGGAGGTATTAGAAGTAACATAGGATACTTGAGGTTTTCCAAATTCCACGCGGACGAAGTCGCGGGCAAAAGCTAGTTATAATATAAAGAAGTACTTATTGTGTCATTGACATTAATGCGTAGCGGGCTCTACGGACTTACTACGAGAATAATACGCCGTAGTCTCGTAGACAGATATTTTATTTTATTTTTTTATTTTTGTCTTTTGTCATCATTATGTAAAAGATAACTTTTAATTATTATTATGAAGATAAATTTAAGTAATCAAAGTCAAGGGTTTTTAATTAATTTTCGTTATTATTGCTTCCTGTCCTTTTGTCAAAAAAAAAACGTGTTGCACTCCGGGAGTGCTGGCAGAAGTGAAAACTCGAACATATAAAAGAACTATCATTTATGTAGTAAAATACAACATTCATTTACAGCGCAAAAAAAAATGCGCAAAAATTGTTATTTTTGTGTACGAACACAAAAATAACAATTTTTGCCGCTTAAACGAAACAACAGGAACATACATTTTCACCGCGCGGTAGAAAGAGAGGGATATGTCTGACCAATTTTCGATCAGATCAGGGTGACGTCACGGTCCTGACGCGAGTTTAAAAATTTTTACCCATACCAAAAAGTGTACAACGCCGCTAAAAAAGTTTTCTCTTAAAAAATAATTTATACCGGTAAAATTTTTAACAAACTGAATAAAATTGTAAAAACACTAGAACGAAATAACTTACCCTCAACATAAATCAAACCATTTGAAACAGAACCACAGAATTAATAACACCTATTATAGTAACTACACTGCCGATGTAACTTGACGGAAACCTTTGTTTAAGTAATTATTTTAATTTGACAATTAATGTTGCCAGTAATTAAATAATCTGTGCTTATCTTTGACTACTTATATAGGGACTAGTTACAAGTGTCAATCTACTAAGAAACATTTCTGCCACTTTTTGCGGGGAGCGAGGTAACATGAAATCCGCAACTTTTTTATTTCCCCACTTCAGATTCTAATTTTGAATGAAAAATCATGAAAAGTAGTCTCGTGTGAACCCCAAACGTTCTAAGTTCGAAATTACTGATTCGCAATTAAAGGCTGTCTCGTTTAGTGATAAGGTATAGAATTGAGTGTAAATGCACATGATCGATTAATCTTAAACTGTGGCAGAGGGGAAATGCTACCGCAAGGCCAGTCCATATATAAGTAGTCAAAGGTCATACATCAACTACTTACACGTACATTGTAAGGTTCAGATTAAAAGGTAGGTCTAGGCCGTCCCCTTCCAACATTTCCACTTACGCTTTCCTCTCGTCAATCTGCTCTCATCCATTCTTTCCACATGACCAAACCATCTCAACATACCTTTCTCTATTTTTGTCACTACATCCTCTTTCAGACCACAGCGTTCTCTAATAAAACATTTTTTTTTTAACTTTTACTTGATTTATCACTATTCATTTACCTTTTTTATTTTTATTTTATGTATATATATAGTCCTCCTAACCGTGTTCGGCTATGGCGACTTCGACAACAAAAAACAACAAAAGTTTAAGTCAGATGATAAGCTATCAAACAAAAAAAAATCATCTAAATCAGTAGTTTTTGCGTGATACTCGAACAAACAAACACCCAAACAAACAAACAAACAAACGAACAAACAAACAAACAAACTGACAGACAAAAAATCCAAAAATTGGTGATTTGGAATCAGGGACATCTAAAAACCACATTGTAATCTTTTTTTTTGTAAATATCTTCAATGTACAGACACACTTCTGTTACAGTTTTATAATAGTTTAGATTGAACTTATTTTCTTCTAAATGTCCATGAATCATAATGTATTTCAATAATCGCATACTAGAGTCTGGCTAACGAAAACGTGACCTGAGAAAACGCGGGAAATTCAAAAAATCTTTATGTGGTATTACTAACTATAGTGGAGAAAAAGAGAGAGAAGAGACTTTGACGTGCCTTTGACAGCTTAATAATGTTGCCATATCAAAACTTTTAAGAAAACTCCAGGACACGCTTTCGTTAGCCAGACTCTAATTACCATTATGGCGAAAAAATCCAGCCACAAAATCTTATTTTTCTCTAAACTAGTACTACTCTATGCCAGTTACTAACCAAAGTTCTAAACCATAAATAAGATTTAATCAAACGTCATATTAACTAAATAACACAAAACAGATAAACATCTGAACAAATAAGAAATTCCACAATTCGTTTATTTGAAAACGTCAATTATATAAAGAATAGTCGAGAAAAAAATAAACAATGTCAAATAGGTCACCTTTCCCATAAAGAGCAAACCTTATTAGACTCTATCTCTGTTGGTATTGAGTCTATAATCAAATGAACTAACGCCAGCGTCTTTTTAGGACGTTTAACGTTCAGAAATCTAGTATTTTCTAACTTAGAATCTAAACTATCTAAACTATTATAAAACTGTAAGAGAAGTGTGTCTGTACATTGAAGATATTTCCAAAAAAAAATTACGATATGGTTTTTAGGTGTCCCTGACTCCAAAGCAACCTTTTTTTAGAATTTTTGTCTGTCTGTGTGTTTGTTTGATTGTTTTTTCGATCAAAGATCGAGCATCACGCAAAAACTACTGAACCGATTATGATGAAACTTTTTTTGTTTGATAGCTTATGATTTGACTTAAAAACTGGTATATAATTTGTGCGGACGAAGTCGCGGATTAACTCTTGTACAAATATAAACTCATAACTGCCCGATAGTTGGTAGTGAACCTGCCTAACTGAGCCCTCAAATAGGGATTAGAACCTCTTTATATGGGAAGCTGGCATAATGGTAACCGTAATTTTTCGGGAACTTCAAAAATGTGGCGCATCATGATCTGACTCGGATCTACAGAGTGTAACAAAACACCCTAGTAATACTTAAGGGGGTGCTTCAGACCACCAAACTGAACAACTTTCACTATGGGGCCAACATCGAGAAAAAATAAAAAAAATCTGCTGTCCCATACAAAAGTAACTGACTCGACTAAAATGTATGGGACAGCAGATTAAAAAAAAAAAAAAAAAAAAAAAAAATAAGGGAATGCTGCCAGCGTTCTAGGGACCGTCCCGCAGGGAGAGGCTTTGGAGGAAGTTTATAGATTGTAGGTATAGAAATAGACGAAGCTTGTTGCAGATATATGGGATGTATTTATTGACGAAGCCTGTTGTGGATGTGAGTGGTGTACCTATTACCCTTCACGAAGCCTGTTGTGGATGTGAATGTTGTACCTATTGCCTTTGACGAAGCCTGTCGTGGATACGCACTTTGTACTTTTCGTTTTTAATAAATTAACCTTGTGTTCTAGATAATCCATGTTAAGGATCTTGTAGATAAAATCCTAACACATTACCCTCCAATTAAATACCTATAAGGTGTAATAGAAAATGTGTAAAATTATGGTTACCCTGTTGGTAAAGGTTCAAACCCCTTTCTAACAGTCCCGAAATAGTTTAAAGCACTGACTTAAACGTTTATGTCAGTGGTTTAGAGTCATAAATAAATATCAAGGACATTGTGACACCGATCATTCGGTCTCCAGAATCTAACCCGTACTTGTTTAATGATGACTAGATAACGATATAGTATACACTAGCTGACCCGGCGAACTTCGTACCGCCTCGGAATCTTCTCACTTATGTATAAAACTAGTGTCAACTTATCTCGCTTATAAATGTGAGAGCTCCTCGTCACTTACGTGAGAGTTTCCCCTCACTTCATGTAAGAAATCATTTCATTTTTAAATAAAAATCATGACTTTTATATGAGATTCTCACTTTTTTCACATTGCATAGTGAGATAGATTCTCACCTTGCATAATGAGATAAGCACTTTGCATGGTGAGGATCCTCACTTTTATATGAGACCCTCACAATTATCACTTTCCATAGTGAGTACCCGCATTTTTATATGCAATTCTCACTTTTCTCACTTTGCATTGCCGTTCCATACAAAATGTATGAGAACCTTTTTGGTGATTTCATCAAAAAACCGTTCTCTTTTATGAGAAAATGAATATTCTTTAAAAAGCTTAATTTTTTCCCATAATTTAATAGTTATTCTGCTATTCGGGGTAGGTTTTTTTTCGCGATTTCCATGATTATCCTATATAGAAAGTTCTTCAAGTTGATTGTCTGATCATCCCCTTAAAAACCCATCAGCATATTAAGTTGGGCCCTGTATATCCTCTATTTGGTTCAACCGAAAATACAAAATTAAATAAACAATTTAAGAGAATCCATCGAACTGTAACGTCTAAACTAAACTCGTGACAAACTGACTCGGGGTCTGAAATGCAAGATTATCTCTCGCCTTCGTGAATTGCTACCGAATATACTGCAGTGGTTGTCGGTGGTGGTGCCGGTGGGAGTGGCGAGCGGTTTGTTGTAAAATATAAAAAATATTGTGATTTCATGTGGTTGTGGTTAAAAAACCGTAATGTTTTGTCGCGGACTGTTACAATCACACTCGCATTTCCTTTTCTGTCGGGTACGACTCATGATTTTGTAAAAAAATGGGCTACAAAATTACATAATGTTCTCGACATGTACTTTGAAAAAATTTGAGTGTGAGAGAGATAGCCACAGAGGCAGAGAAAATTACGTTTGTTGATGTAACAAATATAAAAGAAGGTGTAATAATGTAGGGAAGACGTGAAGAGATGTGACTTGCAATAGGGATGTACACGGGGTTAGGGTAAACAGTTGCATTACTTTAAGGGGTGATTGTACCCATGATACTGAACAACTTTCCCTAAGAAGCCTATAGGAAATTCGTAAAAAAGAAATTGTACTTCCCATACTAAATGCAATCATCTGATCGAACTTTTGTATGAAAAGTCGAAAAGTTTTTTTGTGAATTTCCTATAGGTTTCTATGGAAAAGTTGTTCATTATCATGGGTACAATCACCCCTTAAAGTAATGCAACTGTTTACCCTAATGACCAGCAAGACTTGTAGCATGTGACGTGCGTTGTAGCGTGTTGTTGCACGTAGCAAACACTATACAGGGTGTAACAAAACACCCTAGTACTTAAGGGGGTGCTTCAGACCATCAAACTGAACAACTTTCACTATATAGCCAACAAGGAAATCGTGAAAAAAAATCCGCTCTTTCATACAAAACTGCAGTACCGTCTCGACTCTGACTCTGACAGATTTTTTTTATTTTTTCTCGACGTTGGCTCCATAGTGAAAGTTGTTAAGATTGATGGTCTGAAGCACCCCTTTAAGTATTACTAGTGTGTTTTGTTACAGAGTACAGAGTACCCTGTACAGTGTTACAAAAATACAAATAAACATTTTAGGGGGTGGTTAAGGCCATCAAACTGAACAACTTTCACTATGGGACCTCGAATCGCGACTTCAATCGCGGTGCGAATCACGCGTGATCTCTTCTTTTACAGTACACACATTTGCAGTGTTATCACTCTGTTGTATTAACGCAGCTTTCGTGCGTTCGCAGGCTCTTTGACGCGGGCCAAACAAAAATCGACAAAAATAGGTTAACGTGAACAGGCGAATAAGCGGCCTTTACAAAATAAAATTTCATTTTGTTTCTCGTCGGTTGTAACTTGTGCCACACTCCCAGTTTGCCTCAGTGCACACTGGAGTAACACTAGAATATCTTCTCCTTTTATTTGACTCGCTCCGAATTTGTTACGAATTCACTCGCTTCATTTCTTTCTATGGAATATTTTCAACTTTTTTCCGTTGGAAAATTAAGTTTATTTTATTCTTTGATAAGGCATACAGGGTACTTTGGGTTGGCATGTTTTTAAGGGGATGATCAGACGGTCAGATCTTCAAACTGAACAACTTTCTTTATGGGACCAACATTGAAATCGCGTCAAACATATCAGCTGTCAAATACAGTTTGGCTCGAGCCGGTTTGCATGGGCCAGCAATTTTTTTTAGCGATTTCGATGTTGGTGCCATTGAAAAAGATGCTCAGTTTGACGGTCTATTCAACCCCTTAAAAAATTGTCAGCATTTTAAGAAACACCCTATATATAGCACAGCATAACTATAATTATAGCCTAGTAATAGTTTGGTTATAGGTATGGGTGTAATTTCTATATGGTTATACAGTGTGTAACAAAACACCCTAGTAATACTTAAGGGGGAGACCATATCATACTGAACAACTTTTACTACGGGACCAACACCCGTCTTCGTCCTAAGGACTGGATTGACGTCGAGTGCAAACCCAACTTTTAAATAAAAAAATAAAAAATCCGCTCTCCCATACAAATTTTGGACAGCAGATTTTTTCGCCTCACGTACACCAACATAAGAAAACTGACCCGTTTGTTTTAATACATTAGAAACGTAACGCTCTATCTTGACATATAAATAATCAACGATTTTTTTCAATACAGGGTTACTTCGGGCACAGTGCGCATTTTTCCTCCATGCAATCAGTATCGTTAACCACACTAACGTAAAAAAAAAGTATTCCGTTTCATACAAAACTGCACCTATTGAACTCAAATGTATGGGACAAAAGATTTTTTTTAAACTGTTTATCGATTTTTGCTCCATAGTGTTTGTTCAGTTTGGAGATCTAAACCTCCTTTAAATACTGGTACTTTAAATAAGGTTTGACTGCCCCATCATCACACACTGTGTGCAAATAATGATATAATCCCTACCTTACTGTTTTATGTTGTATTTTTATTTTTTATTTTTTGTGTATCTACTAACATAGCTCTTAAGTCAAACCCTGTTACTAACAAATGGATCATTTGTAATCTGAATTTTGAATAAATATTATTATTATTAAATACTACTATGGTATTTTGTTACACCATGTATAAATGTGTCTAATCACCTCAAAACTGAAAACACTCACCAATTCACAAGAATGTGAGTGTAGTATTATAGTTAAATAAAATAAATTTAACTAAATTCAAAAGGCTTTAATCTACTCATGCGAGAAAAATATACTACTATTCAAGTTAAGACGTCGTATTTTTCAGTGAACGTGAATAAATCAATAGAGAAAGGGTTGGTAATAAAATCAGAGGGTTGTTGACATTGAAAAAGTTTTCTTTTTAACCTTTTTTCTTTGATAAAGTAAGCTACGGTAAATATCTATTGTCGTAGCATTTGACTACGAATGTGCTACGATTTTGCTACGGTGCTACGAGATTGTATTTTTTATTTATATACTTTTATCTATAAAATTACTAGTGTGTGTTTTTTACGAACATTTTAAATATAGATCGAATTAACTTAAGGGGTGGTCAGAAACCTTAGATCATTTAAATAAGGACCTGCCTTACGTTAGAATGATCATGTACATGTGTATACAATTGTATACTTTATGAACGAGACAGCCTATAATTGCGGAACAACTTATCTTGTTTGGGGTTCACACGAGACTATTTCTCATGATTTTTGACATTCAAAATTAGACTCTAAAGTAACGGAATAAAATCTAAAGTAGAGTATTTCATGCTACTTCGTCCCTCTTGAGCTCGTGTCTTGGACGCATTAGTACAGCATTTTAAACAAGGATACTTTAGAAGTAACCAATTTTTTCGTCACCTCCAATGACAATATTTACTTTACTTTACTTTAATAAAACCGGTCAAGTGCGAGAAGGCTACTCGTGCACCGAGGGTTCCTTACCACACCACCACAGAACACAACATTATTAACTTAGAAAAAAAAACTTTTTTGTTCGCGACATTTAGCGCAAGACCGACTCACACTTGGCCGGTTTTTAGTATTTGTTGTTATTCTGTAGAGTTTGTTCTATAATCACACTAAATTTGATGCTTGTGTGTATTACCGTTATTACGATAGAGCGTGAAGAAAAAACGTTGATAAAAACTAGTTTCTTGTTGAGAACCCCCCTTAATTTGTAGCTTTTTGTCATTTTTATCATTTATTAACAAATCCGCCATAATAATGCATAATCTGAGAAAATTTCAACTATTTAGCTATTATGGTTCAAAAGATACAGCCCTAAATAGGTAGGACAGACGGACGGACAGACGGACGGACAACGTAGGCTTAGTAATAGGGTCCCGTTTTCACCCTTTGGGTACGGAACCCTGAAAAATTTCAAAAAGTTAAAAATTAAGGGGAGTTCTTAACAAGAAACTAGATTTTATCAGCGTTTTTTCTTCACGCTCTATCGTAAAAACGGAAATACATACAAGCGTCAAACTTAGTATGATTATAGAGAAAACTCTACAAAATAACAACAAATACTAAAAACCGGCCAAGTGTGAGTCGGTCTTGCGCTAAAGGTCCCGTACAAAAATTTTTTTTGTTGTTTTCTGTGGTGGTGTGGTACGGAACCCTCGATGAGCGAGTAGCCCGACTCGCACTTGACCGGTTTTATTATAGATTATCTTGTTATTAGAAATAGTATTCAAGGTAAAAACGCAATCAAAATGGGAGCTTAGTGTTATTTTCAAACCTTTTTTTTTATTGAAAAGATAAAAAAAATATATACCTACGGTCGAATTGAGAAACCTCCTCCTTTTCTTGAAGTCGGTTAAAAATAAAATATATTATACTAGCTGTTGCCCGCGACTTCATCTGCGTTACCCGGATGCCGGAGTACCCTATGTGTTAATCCAGGCCATGGTCTATCTGTATGCCAAATTTCATCAAAATCCGTTCAGCAGTTTTTGCGTGAAAGCGGGACAAACATCCATCCATACTTACAAACTTTCGCGTTTAAAATTTTCGCGTATCGCGTTTGTCCCGCTTTCACGCAAAAATGCTGAACGGATTTTGATGAAATTTGGCATACTAATATTAGTAGGATGTAGTCAAGTACCCAATTACAGAATAAAACGCAGTGGTTTTTACCAGGAACTAAAAGAACAAAACGAAATAAATTAGTTAAGAAATAAGCTAAATATCATTCGTTCATCGTAACAAGTCCAAAGTTGACCTAAATGCTAGTTTATTTCGTCTAGACATATAATAGGCCTCCAATAAAGCCTAGCTTGCGGTCTGACACGAAAAAAATCGTGCCACGTTATGATACTTGTATTTTTAGAGTTCCGTAGCGAAATTGGATAAACGAAACATTTATTATTTATGCAATGATTTTGAGGGCAAAATACTAACTACCTATCACTACTTGATACCTTTTTTTCCATTTAGAATTTTTCAATTTAATAAATAAATGTCTTGGACATTGTCGGGTCACCAACGGGTCATCAACAACATATACATTAATATCTCGGAAACTTAAGATTTAAGAATGATAGCTTATTCAAAGAAAAAGTATTTTATAAACAACTAGCTGTTGTCCGCGACTTCGTACGCGTGGACTTAGGACTCGTTTATGGTTTTTTTTGTGACCTGACCTGTTTTTGTGACTACCTACCCCCCCTCATCCCCTACGCACCCACTACTCACCCCTACTCAGCCATACGCACCCCCACCTACCCCCTACACGCCCACACTCATACCTACTCACCCCCTACGCACCCTCTTCGTACGCCCTACAGACCCCTACAAACCCCCTACGCACCCTCTTCGTACGCCCTACACACCCCTACAAACCCCCTAAGCACCCCCTACTCGCCCCCTCTACGTAGCACTTACGCACCCCCTACAAACCCCTACGCACCCCCTACGAATCCCCTACGCATCCCCTACGCACCCTCTACGCACCCCCTACGCACCCCTTAAGCACCCCCTACTCGCCCCCTCTACGTACCACTTACGCACCCCCTACACACCCCCTTCGTACCCCCTGCACACCTCTACGCACCCCCTTACGTACCCCTACGCATCCCTTACGCTCCCCCCAGGCACCCCTACTCACCCCGTACCCCACCCCCTACCTACCCCCTACTCACTCCCTACTCACACTCTACTCATCCTCAATTAACGTCACGAAAAACCATAAATACGACACTCATAATGATATTTAGACATTTCAACCCCAACAAGGGATGATGGTATTTCACGTCCGTCACGTTGGATTTTAAAATCATTGTTGTTTTCGTAATCAGCAACCCGATAAACCATACAAACCATACCCATCTCGTTTTTCAGACTTGCCGCCCCATTTCCCCCTGTCAGGGGTTGAATTCTCAAAAAACCTGAAACACTTGTTTACTCACTTATCAATATTATAGGAGTACTCCTGTGAAGTTTCGAATTGAATAGTCTAGCTAATCTTGTTTCCCCATACAAACTTTGGCCCACGTTTCACTCCTTTAGGGGGTGAATTTTGAAAAATCCTTTCTTAGTACACCCCTCGACCTCATAAGGAACCTACGTGCCAAATTTGAACTCTCTAGACACAGCGGTTTGGGCTGTGCGTTGATATATCAATCACTCAGTCAGTTTCTTCTTTCATCGCACCCCAACATTCATGTGCCGCACATTATGTCACAATTTATTATGATACAAAATTGCCTTTTATGAGCTAAAGTGACCCTTGCTACATCCAAATATTCCGAGAGATAAGTGTACTTTTTGCAGCCATCTGTAGCAAGGTTGATTCAGTGTTTATGGGGTGTAGAGCTTCTCTGTGATGGGAATGAACCAGGTCTGCTTGCATAACTTCAGTCGGTTTAGGAGTTACTGATGATAAAAGGTCTGTAAAAAATTAACGATCATCTGCAAGGCTTATCGTATGGTATTGTTGTAGTATGCACTGTAGTTATGTGAACAGTAGTCCATCCCCATCACAGAAAAGCTCTACACCCCATAAACACTGAATCAACCTTGCTGCTGATAGTTGCAAAAAGTACACTAATCTCTCGGAATATTCATACAAAATCACCTACGGATGTACGTAAATTACGTACGGAACACCGAAAGGTACACCTCCAAATTATAATATTCAATAAGACGGTGATGCTAAGTAAAGTCTGGTCGATTAAACAAACATTTAACATGCAAGAAGTTCTCTAAACGTCCCACTGGTGCCGTTATAGAACAAACTTACAATTATTGATAAACTTTTCTAAGAAAATTTCATACTTTTCAAACTTTTTCGTAACTTTCGCGTAATATTGGATTTAAAATGTCGAATTCCATACTTTTTAGTTTTGTTTTATAGATAAAAAAGTAAAGGGTGATGCAAATATATACAACGTGTATATTTAAATGCGTTACATATTTAAAGGGGTGCTTCAGACCACCAATCTGAACATCTTTTGATGGCCCAATAGCTCATTCAGTAGTGAACCTGCCTGCTATGCCGATGGTCACGGGTTCCCATCCCGTAAGGTTCAAATATTTGTATGGATAATACGAATATTTGTTCCATAAAAAATATTGATAGGTACTAGACCCAAATGAATAAGCAAAGCATATTATAAACTGGATGATTATTTCAATGATCGAAATGCTTGGGTCTGAGTGACACTAACTTATAGTACTGTATAGTATCAATTATTTTATTAAATAGACTATGTATTATTGTATACATAACCTTAGCATAAGAATTTATATTGTTTAGTTATTAAGTCGTGTTATGTTGTAGAGTTTTTGGCCGCATCTTCTCTACAGCGACAACACGTTCTGACGCGGTGGTAGCTTCAAAAAAAAGATTTGACGTTTAATAAGTGTGCTTCAAGCTCCTATATTGAATAAATTATGTTGACTTTGACTTTGTACATTTTACGTTCCATTACATATAATGCAAGAAAAAACGAAAATAAAAAATATTATTTAAATGTCCAGCGAAAACCTGCATGTGACACTCATACTCTAGACGTATCTGTCTACATGCAGTTGACGTCATCAACCATTCGGCCAATCACAGTCGTTTATGACTACGTGTCTAGAGTAGACAAAAACATTATTTTCTTTGTAGATTTTCTCTTAAAATATCGAGTATGTTTCCAAAATTCATAATCAATACAGATGCCATCAATAGATCCTATATTTTACATGCTGTCAAATACCCTATTCCACTAATAGCTCGAAAGCTGTGTCGGCATTTTGCTGCCGCTACCCTCGGCTACCCTCTTTCTTAACTTTTTCCCTTTTAGGCGTTTGTCGCCTTTTTGTTGCACCCAAAAGCCACATTTTGTTGGTGTTCTTTTTTTTACTTAGTTAACACAAAGTAAATAAATCGGTCAAGTGCGACTGGGAATTCGGCAGTTAGTGTTCCATACGATATATGCTTTTAAATGGGTCTTACGCGATAGCCTGACTAACTCTGTATAGACTAACAAAGTATTTTTTTCATCGTATAGTTAGAGTTTAAGATCAGTTTACATTGGTAGTACCGGCTAGAGAGCGAACGCTATACAACGTGTTAATAAATTAGCGTTTTTTTTTTTTCTGTAATCTTATCTGTAATTTTATTTATTTATTTTATTTATAGTTCAGTTTTGAGTCAAAAGTGATTTTTTATCATTTCAGCACTGAAAGAAAGCGCTAACGTACTCATGGATACATTTTTATAATCTTGTTTTGGTAGTAAGTGAGGTGAGTGTGCCCGTGCGGTGGGTTGTCATCGGGATCAGTAAATTTTAAATTTTGAAAAAAAAATATTTAGTATTTAAAAAAAAAATCCTATTCAAACATGATAATTCGATTCTGCTCTCGATTCTAAACAAACTACTTTCTAGTTTTGCGTTAATTCATTAACACGTTGTATAAAGTTAATAGCAAGTTTCTAAACACACCACAAATGCATTATGGTCATGAGTTTATGTGTGTATGTAAACCACTTCAGGTCAGACACCCGAGGAAACTAATTTTATACCCGTATCGAATACATTTTCTTCTTGCATTCGAATTGCTTTACATTGCTTCTTGCACAAAGTTGCATGTCAGTTTTGTGACGACGGGTTGCGAGTTAAGGATCCCGTATAATCTTTCGATTCTGAATTACTTTACATACTGAATGATCAATTATATGCATAAGCATAAGCATAATATGCTTATGCTTATGCATATAATTGATCACGACTATATTCCCCGAGGGGGTAGTCAGAGATATTCTGAAACTACAGAACATCCACGTTTCACTAGTAGTACCGAAACTCTGTCCAGTGTGACGGGGAGTGAGCCCGTCGCCACTTGTAATGGACAGTAGGTACAATACATGCCTCGAAATTGAAGCATGCAGGTTTCCTCACGATGTTTTCCTTCACCGAAAAGCCTGTGTAACAAATCGTACATGAATTCCGAAAAACTCATTGGTACGAGTCGGCCTGGACGGGGATCGAACCATCGCCTCCTGCACGGCAGGCAAGGTTACTCGCCACTGGACCACCACGGCTCCATTCAATCAATTATATGCGTTACATATTAAACGGGGTACTTTGGACAATCAAACTGAACAACTTTCACACTGGAGGTCTGGAGTCAACATCTAAATCGGGATAAAAATGTTGGTTGTTCCATAGAAACTAATCGACTCAAATGTATTGGAGTGAAGTTTTACAGACAACTTAAGAACCTATTAGTCAACAAATGCTACTATACGATAGATGAGTTTATGTGTGAAAAATTATAGCGTGCTAGTCTGAAATTTTATGTGATGTTGTCAATTTTTATTTTTTATTTTCTATTTTAAACGTATACAAAATTCTATAATTTTAAATGTTTTTTGTATAATTATTTGTTTTACAATTGTTATTAACGTGCTAGTCTCAAATTTAATGTAATGTAATTAATATTCATTAATTTTTTATTTTCTATTTTAAATTTATACCAAATTTTATAATTTCAATGTTTCTATGTAATTATTTGTTTTATGTTAATTGTTGATATTGTTGTATAACTTGCATGCGTACAATTTGCAATGCCCTATTCTACAGGGTTCATGTACTCATACCTAATCATATTATAAGACCTTTAATACTGTACATGAAAGCAATAAATGAATTGAATTGAATTGAATTGAATTGAATTGGAACAGTCATTTTTTATGCAATTTCGATGTTGTTAAAGGTAAAGGTGGGCGAAATCTGACCCAGCTAACTAAATTTTTCCTACAAAAACCAAATTGGTTTTAAAATGTTTAGTATTCACCCACATTCAATTTTATGTATATATTTATTTTTTAACCATGGGAAAATTTACTAAATGTACTATAATACTAAAATGTACTAAATGTCCAAAAATTTACAAAATGTACGAAAATGTTCAAAATGAAGAAAATGTTAGTACTAAAATTTACTAATTGTACTAAAATGTACAAAATGTAAGAAAATGTATTAAATGTACGAAAATGTAAAAAAATGTACCAAAATATTACATTTTTCTTTATTCGTTTTCGGCCTGAATCCCATGGTCTACATTAATGCGACATATATATTTATGAACTAGATACATTTATCTAAACATCCAATACTTTTTTTTTCTGTAGGTCGTGGATATAGGTTTCATACTAAGGTGCCCAGTGACCTTTGATGCTGCATTGTAAAAGTGTTTCTATTTGATTTTCTAAACTCTAAATTATCCCTTTCGAAATTTGTAACGGATTTAAATTTACACTCTTTATGTAAAATCACGACCTTAATCCTTTCAGGGTTATCACAAACCTTATTAGAATTATCGACTAAGTATCATTAAAAATAGCTAAAAGATTAAGGATGGCATGACGTGTAAAATGGTGGTAGATTGCTAGCCTTTCGTCCACACCACATTGACCACTTAATTATTATTATTATACCTCTTATGATTAAGAGGTATCTTATGATAATAGGTATGGTGATCCATACAGTACTAGCTAGCGATAGCCCTGGAAAGAAAATGGACAGTCCATTTTAAGTCAGAATTAAACATAACAGTAAATAACTAATGAATAATAATAAAACTTCTATAATTCAAAATCCAAATCAACGGAAATCCTCTCCTATCTCCATTTCAAAATATCTTTATTCAATCAAAGAATGATACATTTTAGTAGTATTGTAATCTACTACCGCTTCGGAAGTGCGGATCCCTAAAAAAGGAGGTTACAATGTCGTAAATATTGGGGTACGGAATACCAATCGTTGCAAGTTGAATCTTATTATTATGGTGATAGATATGACATTGCTATCGTTTAAGGAATCTTTGTATTTCAATATAAATGTTCCTTTGAAAAAATCTGAAGGAAACTTCTTTTATTAGTTGTTATTTGAGTTTAATTTAAGACCGATTATTGCTTACTTCTGGCTTATTATTGGTGTTTAAAGGTATTTAAAAGAGCACATGATCACGACTTTATTCTCCGAAGGGATAGACACAAAATATAATTAAATGGAGGAACGTCGATAGCGCGTTGAACACTAAATTATGAGGGTCCAAGTTTGACTCTGCACGGACGACATGCAATGTACCAATGATTTTTTCTATAACTTATAGTAATACCTGCTTTCAAATGGTGAAGGAAAACATCGTTAGGAAATTTTCATTCGATGAAAAAGAAATTCTGATGTATATGTTAAGTCTACCAATCCGCATTGGGCTCGTGTGGTGGACTAATGTCCATACCTGCCATACCGTAAGAATATTCCTGTGCCCTATTATAGTGGGACGTATATAGGCTGATTATGATGTGACTCTGAATGACAGAACACGAAACAGTGTAATTAGAGAGGATATATAATAACAAGGATCGAAAAGGGAACGCTGAGATGGTTTGGTCATGTGGAAAGTAGACTGACGTATATCGAAACTATTATAAAACTGTAACAGAATTGTGTCTATACATTGAAGATATTTACAAAACAAAGATTACGATATGGTTTTTAGTCTTCCCTGATTCCAAATCACAAATTTTTGGAATTTTTGTCTGTCTGTTTGTTTGTTTGTGTGTATGTTTGTTCGAGTATCACGCAAAAACTACTGAACCGATTTTGATGTAACTTTTTTTGTTTGATAGCTTATGATCTGACTTTAAATTTGGTATATAATTTATGCGGATAAAGTCGCGGGTAAAAGCTCGTAATATATAAAGCGAGTGTGAATGGAACAGTAAGAAGAGGTTTACGTATGTGGACCAAATTGGTAAAATAAACCGACGAGCGTGTATGACACGACTTATGACTGTGAAAGAGGTAAAAGAAGTGTGTCAGGATCGTAACCGATGGCCATGATCCATTGTCAATGCCTACCTCAATGGAACGCAGCCGTGACTATATGTATGTATGTTTTTATGTATGATGATACATATTATCACAATATCACAGAGTACCTAGTATAAACAATTAACTAGTAGTGTTCAAATTCTGTCCAGATTTACAGGTTTCCCACTTTTGATGGGCAGTATACAATGCCTATAAATAAAAGCACGTGGACTTTAATTAGGCTAACCTTATTAAATCCTTAATAATGTTTTTTTATTTAAAATGGGTTTGCTCTTGACCTCAATCCAGTCCTTAGGATAAAGATGGGGTCGAAGATGTAACGAGCTTACCCAGAAGAAGCCTATACAGGGTGTAACAAAACACCCTAGTAATACTTACGGGGGTGCTTCAGACCATCAATCTGAACAAATTTCACTATGGAGCCGATGTCGAGAAAAAATAAAAAGAATCCGTTATCCCATACATTTGAGTCGAGACGGTACTGCAGTTTTGTATGAAAGAGAGGATTTTTTTTCGCGATTTTGAAGTTGGCTCCATAGTGAAAGTTGTTCAGTTTCATGGGCTGAAGCATCCCCTTAAGTATTACTAGGGTGTATTGTTACACCCTGTATAGGTACTCGTACTTTAAAAGAAGTTGGGTTGCAAGCGTTCGGAAATACTGACGCAGGCAGGGCATTCCGCAAGAATTAGAAAGGCGATATTTTATTTCCTACAGACTTTTCAGTTTAATATTCCATTCCGTGCCGTAAAAATTAGATTATCAATGTGACCATGAACGATGTCAAACCATGACGTTCTGTCCCTCGCCCTCTGCACCCAGTTGGGACTCGCGTATCGCTTGATACCATTGCCCCATCTTTCCGGTGGGCAGCTTCATGAGAAAGACATGGAGAAATATGGAGGAGGCATATGTATGTCCGAAGATGGACTGTAGCCCAGTCATTTTACGGTTTGAGCCGGGACTAATTACTAATTGCATTTTTTTTCGCTATATTACTGAAGAGCCAATTGTGGAATGTACCAAAATAAAAATAAAATTACGTCAGCAACAATTCCAATTTTAAAAATATAGATATTATCTTGTTCTAAAAAACCTGACGATAAATTTTTTTTGCACATATTTAAGGCTTTACCGTCATACATACTTCAAACATGGTGTAAATATTTTTGCCTACTTAGAAGGTTTTGAAAAATACGTTCGTATTTTCTAATAAATACCTCATTTTTTAAATTTTAATGCCTTTTTTATTGATCAAAAATAATGTATATTGTTAAATCTAATTCAAATGAGTGCATTGGTATTAATATTATTAATTTAAAAGCCTTCTGGGACACACAATTTTGATTTCTATGTTGCGTAGCAATTTTTTTTAAATATAGTTTAGGATAGTATTTTTGTCACTAAATGGTGCCGGTTACAGTTTAAAAGTCCAATTAATAATTACTCCCTACCCCGCCTAACAAAACTCCATAAAATGACTGGCCTACTGATCAAGGGGTGTGATGGATGAATGGATATGTTGAACCACTCAGAATTTATAACCAGCTTCATCGAGTTAAAGAATAAAATTACTATGCCTTCCGTGCTCTAATGGTTAAGAGCATTAGGCTCTTGACACGGAGATCGTGGGTTCAATTCCCACGGGAGACACTTAGTGATATGTCACTTCGTGCGTTTTTCCCCAGTTGTTCAGGACATTGCAGGCTGAATCACCTGATTGTCTGAAAATAGAAATGATTCTGTGCTTCGGATGGCACGATAAGCCGTTGGTCCCGGCTACTATCTCTGGTGGTAGTAGTCGTTACATAAAAACCACGTCAGAGGGTGTAAGGCGATCTGAAAAAACTCTGACACCAGACCCTCTAGCATGATTTCTCCACTGACTCGGCCTTTTTACATACTATTCGTCGAAACACGACTGAAAAGCGCGCCAGGGGTAATTTTATATGCAACGAAGGCGAATCGCGCGCGGGTCGAGAATATCTTACTAGGACTTCAAGGCTTACTGCCCAAACGATAAGAAGAAACACCAAAACATGAACATAAAAAATATAGTATATATATATATACAAGAGGCACACAATAAGGCGGTCTTATCGCTAAGAAGCGATTTCTTTCAGACAACCTTAGCGACCTTAGGGACTATAATTAAATGAACCCATTCAAATTATTAAAAGGCCTGATTGCTCTGTAACGAAACGAACATAGTCTGACGATAGTGATGATGATTGCAACGAAGCCATCAATCATTAAAGAATTCCTTTAATCATTCGTGTCTTAATCTCGAGTTTCAAATACATCATTTTCGTCAATCGAAAATTATAATTTAATTAAGTATTCGTTCTGCATATTTTTATCACTAAATTAACATTGACAAATTATGTTAAACGTATTAAGTGTTCATTTTTACTACTGATTCATAAACTGCCAATTTCAGTAACCCATAAGAAATCAGTTTCAACATCAAATCAAAGGTTTCAAGTCAAACCGAAGCATACACATACATACAACTCAAATATCGACTACCCCGCGTCATCCACGCCTCAATAACCAAACCAAGACGGTCACTAAAGTCTGGCAGACTTTAAGCAAGTCTGCGGGAGGCAAGGGGTCATCCGGCATCCGGGGAGCGGGGTACTGGCGGTCGCAGGCAAATGATACTTGCTAGAAGCGACGCGCGCCGCATCGATCCGCCACATGGCTGAACCGGCCCGCAACCCCCCTTGTCCCCCTCCGACGAGGGGGCCTCCTCACCCCCCCTCACACCCCAGACACAAACACCCGCACGCACAGACGCATAGACACGCACACATACCGCTTGATCTAATGTGTTCTGCCAAATGATCCGTTCAGAATATTAAGTCGTCTACGTAGAAGAAAAACTGTAAGTCATTGAAATGGGTCGCGTTTTGTTACTCATTAAGTTTTTACTAACGTCGTCTTTCTGTCTATGACAGACAGAATTCCATTATTAATATTAATCAAAAACCAAAAAAACTTAAAATCCAATTAGAATTGTAAAAATGAAATTCGAATTGATAATGAGATTAATAAGTACAGGTCGAAACATTTGTCACAAATCATCAAAAATGTATCGTAATACATCCGAATACCGTTTATATTTATAACAGCAGGTTGTAAAGGTTTTCCATTAGTGGAAGCGTGCGTCCAACCCCTCACGGGGAGGGTCGGAGGGTTAATTGAGCCCGGAGCCACGTGGCAGCAATTATTTACCTTCAGGTAAACCACGTGCGTTTCGTCGCCCTTCATCATGCTTATTGCTTCCACCCCGTTCAGAGCAAAATGCATTCCCGTCGAGCCCAAATCCTTAGTAATACACATCTAGAGAAACACATTTACACATCTAGTACTCTACAGTATCTATACTTAAGTCTAAAAATATAAAACTAGCAGCGAAGCACTGTAAGGAGCTAACTAAAAATGAAGAAATAAGATGGTGAATTTACAGACATTCGGGTTTAATGTTTCTGCTTGCTCGCTACTTACGAATTCGACTCTACGGTTCACCATTTAAGGTTCAATCTACGTTTTACTACAGAACACACCACATAAAATGTGCGTTACTATAGTTGGTAACTATGTGGTATTGAGAAGCACTAAAGTTGGTGCAGTTGTTAAATGTCTACTAAACATTTTACTAATGTAATTTCTACTTAAGAGAAAAATAAATCGCTATGCGAAATGGTATCGGTCAATATAGATGACATAATAAATTTACGAGATGATACTTAAAAATTTAATGGCATATCCAAACATAAACTAATACATTCACAATCTACATGATAGACTACAGCTAAGTATTGCCTGGTTGTAAATAAATGCAAAAATGTAGCATTAAAGGCGGTCCGACGACGACACCCGAAATCTAGGGCACGTGATCTGCAAACACGCGGCCGCAGGATCTGAACTCACATTAGCCACAAAAGTGCACAGTCCGGGATAGTCTTATACTACGGTGTACAAAAATATAACACAGTCAACAGGAACTGATTGGTACTCTTTTAATACTAGGATATGGACGAGAATGGAGGTTCCGCGGAGTCATTTGGTTGACTCTGTTCGGGTCAGGACGCGTGCGTCGCGTGCGGCGGTCACGGCTCGACTGGGCGCCGAGCCGGCCCTCCCCCCTCCCGCCGCCTGCCCACCCCCCAGCTGCATCCTTCAAACGCTCTCTGATAATCGGGAGAAAATACAACATACAGTTGCAATTGGACCGCCGCATAGTGCTATTTTTTGGCCATGAGTCAGTCGGTAATTTCGAGGCTTCATTGGCCGGTTCTTTGAACTCGACGCAGTTATTCCGAATGCAATTTTGTCCTTCGATTTAGTTGTCGATTTGGATTTTTCTGTAGGACTTGGGGAAGGTTGTGGTTGAAGTAGCGTTTTGAATTTTGAGGTTATTTAAATCATACTAGTAGCCCAGTCATTTTACGGTTTGAGCCGGGACTAATTAATAATTGATGTTTTTTTTCGGTATACTTAGTATTTAAGAGCCAATTTGAGCTTAGAAACGAACCAAAATTTAAAAATAGTCCGTCAGTAACATTTCCAAATTTAAAATTTATCTCATTATAAAAAAACCTGAGGGTACTTAATTTTTTTTTCACATATTTAATGCATTACCAAATACCATGGTACTTACTTCAAACATGGTGTAAATATTTTTGTCTACTTAGAAGGTTTTGAAAAATACATTCGTATTTTCTAATAAAAACCTCATTTTTTAAATTTCGATGCCTATTTTATTGCTCAAAAATAATTTATATTGTTAAATCTAATTCAAATGAGTGCATTAGCATTAATGTTATTAATTAAAAAGCCTTCTGGGACTCACAATTTAGATTTCTGTGTTGCGTAGCGATTTTTTTTAATATGTTTTCGTATAGTCTTTTGGGAAGACGAATGCCTGGTAGAAGAAGGACTTCTTGGCTTAAGAACCTGTGTGAATGGTTCGATATGAACTCGACCTCACTATTTAGGGCTGCAGTCTTCAGGGTACGAATAGCCCTAATGATAGCCAACCTCCGATAGGAGATGGCACTACAAGAAGAAGATAGTCTTTTTGTCACTAAATGGTGCCGGTTCCAGTTTAAAAATCCTATTAATAATTACTCCCTACCTCTCCTAACAAAACTCCGTAAAATGACTGGGCTATAGTATTTACGGTAGTAATTATAGTACTCTGTGCTAGTAGGCATGTATTGTACCTACTGTCCATTACAAGTGGCGACGGGCTCACTCCCCGTCACACTGGACAGAGTTTCGGTACTACTAGTGAAGTTTCAGAATATCTCTGACTACCCACCCCCTCGGGGAATATAGTCGTGAAAATATGCTGTGTATTATCTGAGTAATTTTTTTTTGTGAAAGTAACATTTCGATAACGGTTTCCAGTAAACTCATTTAGAATTTTTCTTTTAAAAGTTGTAGCGAGATTTCTGTCTACCTTAAATTGCAGTGTGGATTTGAGTTTGTATATGTTTTTTTTATAATCTAGATGGTATGCTTCTATGGTGTATATTGGTTACATTTAACAATTAAAATTATTGGCGTAGCATGTAGTCTTAAAGTACGTACCGTAGTAGAAATTATACCTACGACAAGCCTACGACAAGACTACGACAAGCCTATGACAAGCCTACGACGTAGCAGAACGCAAACGTTTGTTTTTGAAAAAAAATGTTCCATTCATGCCATTATTAATCATGCAACTTAATCAAATTAACGCAAAAAAATACATTGCCATTCTAAAGAATATAAAAAATAAAAGGCCAAGTGCCTGTCGGGCCACGCGCAGGGTAGGGTTCCGTAGTTGCCCGTCACAATATACGGACTTAGAAGGGGGCTTTTTAGGCTTAGAAAGAAAAATTGCTTTTGACTATCTAATCTAAACTACATCATTATAGTAACTTTTTAATTGCAAATATCTTCAATGTATATACACACTACTGATACAGTTTTATAATAGTGTAGACATAGCAACAGTAAGTTGTGAAGACATGTTGTCGACGAACCGCCTTGTTTGGCGCCCTTTGCACCATGAAATAAATTGCTTCGTTGATTTGTCTGTTTTTAGGGTTCCGTACCCAAAGGGTGAAAACGGGACCCTATTACTAAGCCTACGTTGTCCGTCCGTCTGTCATACCTATTTAGGGCTGTAACTTTTGAACCGTAATAGCTAGATAGTTGAAATTTTCTCAGATTATGCGTTATTACGGCAGATTTGTTAACAAATAATAAAAATGTCAAAAAGCTAAAAATTAAGGGGGGTTCTCAACAAGAAACTAGTTTTTATCAACGTTTTTTCTTCACGCTCTATAGTAAAAACGGTAATAAATACAAGCGTCAAACTTAGTGTGATTATAGAACAAACTCTACAGAATAACAGCAAATACTAAAAACCGGCCAAATGTGAGTCGGTATCGCGCTAAAGGTCCCGGACGAAAAAGATTTTTTTTCTAAGTTGTGTTCTGTTCTGTTGTGTTGTGTTCTGTGGTGGTGTGGTACGGAACCCTCAGTGCGCGAGTAGCCCGACTCGCACTTGACCGGTTTTATTTAAATATTTATCATTGTCATTGCATTGCCTACAATAGGGGATTAGTCAAATTAGCAACTTTTAATCGAACGTCAAAACGCACGCGATGTATGAAAAAATTTACTAAATACCCACAAGGTGTCACGTTGCAGGTTCTGACCCGAGCAATCGTCTCGCGTGGTTTTCGCGCGTCGCGTTTTTGCCTGCCACGAGGCTCCGCAATCCTCAATCTCTTCTTATTCTTGACCAAAAACAATCCCTGAGATTGGGATAGATTCTCCCATAAACTACTTGACACTGGCGGAAATGCAGTGCTAATGCTAACGCACAAGCAAGAGTCCACTAATTATAAATTAAAAAAAAAATACCCACAAGTAACGGAGTGCATAACTGTATGACGCAAATTGCATGAGGTGTTCATCTCTCAGTGGTTGTGCATTAAGTTAAGTACTCGATGTAATTGTAAATTGTACCCATGTATCATTGTAACAGCTGTTGATGAACCTGATAAAATAAAATAAAATCAAATAAAAATAAATTCAATATTACAAGGATATTTTGTTACACAGTTACATCACTGGGGTGAATGTATGGCATGCTATGATACTGGACAACTTTCCCTAAGAAATCTATAGGAAATTCGCAAATAAATATCTCAGACGGATGCAATCGGCCAGAACGTTTGAAAAATGAAATTTTTATTTGGGAATTTCCCTTATGTTCATTGATTACATTAAAATAGCAATATAGGTGACTAGCTTACAGCGCATGGACCGAATAAATTGAGCCCCGTCGCCTAATTTACTTAGCGCTCTCACAGACGAGCGACACTTTGCGGTCGTCGGGTGTCGCGGAGGGTTACGCGACCGTAAATGTATGAGCGCGGCGCTCTGCGACCCACCGCGACAGCAAAGTGTCGTTCGTCTGTAAGAGCCCTTAGTCGAAATCTGAGGGGCTTTGCGTGAATGAGAGACTTTTTCTACTTTAGGCGGGACAAAGGTACCAAAATGCCAACGTGTGCTTAAAACTATTGTTATACAAATCATTGAAACGGAAAAAAAATCACACACATTACTTTTCACTCATAAGAACATGAAAAGCAGGTCCATTTTTAGGGTTCCGTACCCAAAAGGGTAAAAACGGGACCCTATTACTAAGCCTACGTTGTCCGTCCGTCCGTCCGTCCGTCCGTTCGTCCGTCCGTCCGTCCGTCCGTCCGTCCGTCCGTCCGTCCGTCCGTCCGTCCGTCCGTCTGTCCGTCCGTCCGTCCGTCTGTCCGACCTATTTAGGGCTGTAACTTTTGAACCGAAAGAGCTAGATAGTTGAAATTTTTACAGAATGTGCGTTATTACGGCGGATTTGCTAACAAATAATAAACATGTCAAAAAGTTAAACATTAAGGGGGGTTCTCAACAAGAAACTAGTTTTTATCAACGTTTTTTCTTCACGCTCTATTGTAAAAATGGTAATACATACAAGCGTCAAACTTAGTGTGATTATAGAACAAGCTTTACAGAATAACAACAAATACTAAAAACCGGTCAAGTGCGAGTCGGTCTTGCGCTAAAGGTCCCGGACAAAAAAAGATTTCTTTTCTAAGTTAATAATGTTTTGTTCTGTGGTTGTGTGGTACGGAACCCTCGATGCGC
This sequence comes from Agonopterix subpropinquella, assembly GCA_922987775.1. Classification (NCBI taxonomy): domain Eukaryota; kingdom Metazoa; phylum Arthropoda; class Insecta; order Lepidoptera; family Depressariidae; genus Agonopterix; species Agonopterix subpropinquella. The sequence continues at coordinate 14,496,930 of OV277716.1, forward strand.
GAGTAGCCCGACTCGCACTTGACCGCTTTTATTAGAGTACGTAATGCAAGAATGTCACCCATCTTGCGCTATTTTAATTTGATCAAAGACTATAATTTTGATTTGGGAAAGTTGTTCATTATCATGAGTACAATCACCTATTTAAAGTAATGCAACTGTCTATCCTAATCACCATCATCATCATCTCAGCCGATGGACGTCCACTGATGGACATAGGCCTCCCCCAAGGATCGCCATAACGACCGGTCCTGCGCTGCCCTCATCCAACGGGTTCCCGCTGCCTTCATCAGGTCGTCGGTACACCTTGTGGGGGCCTGCCCACGCTGCGCTTTCCGGTACGCGGTCGCCACTCGAGAACTTTTCGGCCCCATCGGCCACCGGTTCTGTGACCAATGTGCCCCGCCCACTTTCACTTTAGGGTCAATTCACACGTACCACAACCACACCACGTCGTTGCGACAAAATGTGGTTAAGCAGTGGTTACGTGTGAATAGTGTCGCAGCGGCTTTTTGCAGTTGCGTTGTGGTACCGACAAAATGTCGATGTGGTTGCGTTGTCGCTGTCGTTGCGATGTTGTTACCACGTGGTCATGTGCAGTTATACTCCGGCTTTCGTAGAGGAAACACGGCTTGACGGCATGTCGAGGCGATGTGGCCGCGGTGCCGCCGCCAGTGGTGGCGTTGCCGTCGCGATGTGGTTGCGATGTGGTCGTATTACACAGAAGGTCGATAACAACGGCAAAATGTGGTACGTGTAAATTGTAATATTCATTTTCAATACAAAATATACGCCCGACCACATGGCGTCGTTGTGGTGTGGTTGTGGCTGTGGTGTGGTTGTGGTACGTGTGAATTGACACTTAGTTTAGCAATTACTTGGGCTATATCAGCTATCTATCCTAATACGATACAATAAAATGGTGCGTATTCCTAATTTAACAAACTGCTCAACTCAATCGAAAATATTTGGATTTTGCACGTTTTCACCAGAATCTAAAGAGGTTTTTTCGACATCTGTGCCTTCGACTCATGATAATTGCCTCATATTTCTCTTTAACCATTGACTATGAATATATACGCTTCATTTAGTCGAGCCGTCTGTTTGTAAATTATGGTCACTTGGATCTTCAATAGATTTACCCTTGTCGTAGTTTTGACCTCGTTTGTGTTGTATTTCGATCCCGTACTTGATACTTATTCAAATTAAGATTTAAAAAAAAAAGATCGTCCGGGACTTGAACCCACAATCTGTCAATCCAGGTTTGTGCTTTTATCCAATCTATAGGTATACTTAAAAAAACATACGGGTCGAATTGATAACCTCCTCCTTTTTTGTCGGTTAAAAATATACTAATAGCTAGGTAGCTCAGTCTGCAGTGAAACTGCCTGCTGAGCCGAGGGTCGCAGGTTCGAATCCCGTAAGGGACAAATATTTGTATGATGAGTATGAATATTTGTACCCGAGTCATGGATTTTTAATATTTATATTTGTATTATATATCGTTGTCTGGTCATCATAATGCAAGTCCAGGCTAGATTCTGGTACTTTAAATGTGACTAGATAATTTATTTTACAATGTCCAAGATAAAAAAAAAACAATTATTAATTTCATGCAAAATTATAAACCGTCAATGTAAAGGTTGCATAAGTAACCATATCCCTCAGTCATCTCATACGACAGAAAGAAATAGGATGGTACATTCTACCACAAAATTATTACAATAATTTTTTTAAAGATGGAAGAAATTGTAACAAAAAATCTTTAAAAAATTATATAAAACTTTAACTAGAAAATATTTGAAAATTGCTTGTGCAAATATTTGACACATCAAGCTACAAAATAAGCTGGCCGCGCGTAGGAAGAATAATGTACAAGGTGAAATTGATACCATTAGCATCTTTTCAAACTAAGAGCCTCTTTTTTTTTTTTTACTATAGGAGAAAACCGATCGGAGCAAAAAATGCTGTTGCATACATTTGAGTTGCGAACTCGCGCCTCAACATTACAGTTTAGTATGGCACACCAGATTTTTTATTTGCTCCGATTGGTTTGCTCCCATAGTAAAAGTTGTTCAGTTTGATGGGTAGACTCTTAGTTTAATAGGATGCTAATGATATCAATGTATAACGTCGCGCAGCCATCTTATGTTTCTTTTGCGTAGCTTGATTGTGTCGCCGTGTATACCGTTTTGGTATGTCTAATAAAATAATGTAAAGTACCACAAGGCCGTAAGTTTAACACGCCCTGAACCCGATTTCATCATAACACTTTTACAACTAACATACGTCTGAATTTTACAGCTGTAACTTTAAACCGTAAACTGAACCACATGATTCTATTAAACTTTTACAGTTGCCGTATTAAACGCAATAACAAAACTTTTCGTAGCCATATCCTGTGGGTAAATAAGTTACACAAACCAAGATTATTATCACTTACTCTGTTGCAATTGAAACTTTAATGTGTTAACATATTTTAGAAGGTGCTTCGACTTACACACTTTAGGCCAGTCATTTTACGGAGTTTTGTTAGGCGGGGTAGGGAGTAATTATTAATTGTACTTTTAATCTGTAAACCATTTAGTGACAAAAATACTATCCTAAACAATATTTAAAAAAAAATTTGCTACGCAATATAGAAATCAAAATTGTGTGTCCGCGAAGGATTTTAAATTAATAATATTAATACCAATGCACTCATTTGAATTAGATTTAACAATACACATTATTTTTGAGCAATAAAATAGGCATTGAAATTTAAAAAATGAGGTATTTATTAGAAAATACGAATGTATTTTTCAAAACCTTCTAAGTAGACAAAAATATTGTTACGGCCGCTGTCAAACGTCAAACGTAAAGAAGGCATTCGAAAATTCGGCCGGCTCATTAACAATCGCCGTGGTCTTACGGTCTAAGGTTCCGCCTCCCATGCTGGGGGGTGACGGTTCGAATCCGATCCGCGCCAAAAATATTTCTAGATTTTTGTGTTTTTAGAAATGTTCTAGAAGGAAGAAAGAGAAGGAATATTTAAAAAGGGACAAAAAGGTGAACGTGTCCAGGAACTTCGAGAAAGGAGGCGAAATTACGAATATTTGAAAAGAACCAGAAAAGTGGGCGTGTCTTCGATCGGTTTCGAGAAAAGAAGGCGGGGTTGGAAATATCTGGAGGAAAACAAACGAGTAAAGAAAAGAAGATCGAAAAAAGGGTATTCCAGAACATTCTGCGGACTATAAAAGGCGGCGAATTCCGACTGATGAGCAGTATTTGATTTAACAGTGAACAGTGCGAAACAAAAGGAAGAAAAGTAAAAGTGGAAAAGTACTAGTGAAGAGAAAAGTGCTAAGAGTGGAACAGTGAGTAGATAGTGTCAGTGTAGTGCGTGACGTCATAGTGTCGGTGTAGTACGTGACGTCATAGTGTCAGTGTAGTGCGTGACGTCATAGTGTCGTACGTCGTGACGTCGTAGCCGTGACGCGTGTCGTGTCGTCACAGTAGTGACGTAGTGGACTGTGAACAGTGACAGTAAGTGGTGCACGGGGAGTCCCTGCGAGGAGGACCCGGTGAAGTGAACCGTTTAGGGGAACCTCTGCGAGGTGGACCGTTTGTAAGTGTATCCCAAATAAACTCTGTAAAATTGGGCTTAGCGTTTCACTCCAATCCCGGAACCCGTAGCTCGTAACAATATTTACACCATGTTTGAGTCTGTATAATGGTAAAGCCTTAAATATGTGCAAAAAAAGAGTATCATCTAGTTTTTTAGAACGAGATTTTTCAAATTGGAACTGTTGCTGACGTGATTTTTTTTCAATTTTGGTACATTTTGCAGCTCAAATTGGCTCTTCAATATTATACCGAAAAAAAATCAATTATTAATTAGTCCCAGCTCAAACCGTAAAATGACTGGGCTAACTGAAATACTATCACCATGAAGCTAATTGAAATTGCGAAGAAAATTGTTGTTTCAAAAAAAAACCTTACTAACCAGTCGACTCAAATAAATAAATAATAAATAAATAACGCTCACAGGCACATACATTGTAATGATTCCAAGTAAGCCTTAGGCTTTTTGTTATGGGAATCATACAACAACGGCACAAACGACTTTGACGACCCGGTTGGTGTGATGGTTACCACGCCGGACTGCCAAACCAGGTTTCGAATCCCGGTTCGGTCATGGATGTTATATGATTGTGCCGTTGTTGTATGATTCCCATAATAAAAAGCCTAAGGCTTACCTTGGGATCATTACAATGTATGTGCCTGTGAGCGTTATTTATTTATAAACATTTATAACATCCATGACCGAACCGGGATTCGAACCCAGGACCCTGGTTTAGCAGTCCGGCGTGGTAACCATTACACCAACCGGGTCGTCAAATGTAAGGGATATTTATTTATTTTTTAGGCACATAACACAGATTACAGTTATAAAACGCCAAATATAGACAGATTGAAAGGTAAAGCAAGCCATAATTATAATGTGCACATCATGAAAATAAGCAAAAGATAAACAATTAGCATTGTGTGTGACTCTATGAGAACGATAACAGAATTTGTTTGTCGTTTTCTTCACACTGAAAAGATAATAATATAATGTAAGTTTCTAAAAACTAAATTAAAAGCATTATAATAAAATACAAAACATTTATTGAGTGCAAAATATTTTCTCAAAAACCTGTATTTTTGAGAAAATATTTTGATTATATTACCTTATTAATCCAAATTTCGATTACGAGATATTGATAACAAATAATTTACTATCTACACGTTATTTTGTTTTACTAAAGGTCTGGAATCTATAAAAACATGACTATTTTTGATGATATACAGGGTCCAAATTAATAATGCTGACGGTTTTTCAGCTGTCCCATACATTTGGGTCGAGTTAGATTGCAGTTTTGAAAGGAACATATATATGTTTATTTTTCGCAAATTCAACGCTCTATCGAAAAAGTTGTTTGGTGATCTGATCATATCCTTCAGCATAATTATTAAAAAAAAAACCTATACTAAGTTATTTTGCAATCACTTTCCCAAGGAAAACGACCAATCCCGTTTCGCCTCAAAACTGGTTTTGATTTTGAGTTTTATAAGAAATGCCACTATAGAAATAATTTCCATTTCCTTGAGAAACACGATATTCCTCCTATACTGTATATAATTTCAGCAATCATACGATTTGTATTATTATGTTCTTTGATTATACACATATTTCACCAGCTGCAAAACAACCCGAAACGAATACACTTCGTCACGTGGGCAATAACTTTTTCAGGGATGGTTTAGACCTAACAGAACAACTTTGACTATGGAAACAAACATGAACTCGCAAAAAAGAAAATCAACTGATCTACAGAGTGTAAAAAAACACCCTAGTAATACTTAACGGGGTGCTTCAGACCATCAAACTGAACAACTTTTACTATGGAGTCAACCGAGAAAAAATAAAAAAAATCTGCTGTCCCATACATTTGAGTCGAGCCGGTACTGCAGTTTTTATGGGACTGCTGATTTTTATTTCGCGAAGTTGGCTTCATAGTGAAAGTTGTTCAGTATGATTGTCTGAAGTATTTACTAAGGTGTTTTGTATAGTGTTTGTATTATTTTATATATACGAAACAGTGTAATAAGAGAAAGATGTGGATTGAAAGAGGATATAGTAACAAGGATTGAAAAGGGAATGCTGAGATGGTTTGGTCATGTGGAAAGAATGAGTGATGAATGAGCAGAATGACGAATGAAATATATAAAGCAAGTGTGAATGGGACAGTCGATAGGGGTCGCCCTAGACGTAGGTATGCGGACCAAATTGGTAGCGTAGGTACTTAAGAAGGGTCAGATCAAATGTACCCGAAACCGACGAGCGTGTATGAAACGACTTATGAGTGTGGAAGAGGCGAAAGAGGTGTGTCAGGATCGTAGCCGATGGCGATCTATTGTCTCTGCCTACCCCAATGGGACACAGGCGTGAGTATATGTATGTATGTATGTGTTAACACTAAGGTTCAAAGAGCCTGGCGACTTACCCTGATCCTGGCAGCGGAGCAGCGCAGGACAGTCCGCAGATATGAGTCACAAGGAGCACTGAAATCCTTAAGGTGTCAACCTTCACCATAGGTCGCTGATCCAACCCCGGGGTATATTGTCTTTTGGAAACGAATAACACACACAATCACTGGTAAAATGAGTAGAAAAGTATTTTTCTAGCACGGAGCTCGTATATCGACCGCCGCGTCGTTAGGTTCGAAACGGAAGTGACCACCATGTTTTTGCGATGGCCAATCAGCGCACGCGCAAGGGTTTTATTGTCACCAGGCGAATAAAAATAATAACAAATAAACTAAAATACGCTTCCAAATTGTGTTGTCTTCAAATACAAAACTATCACATGAATTTAGAAGCCTAAATAATGAATTACAATACTCTTAAGCGCGGAAATGATCTAAAGAAAATAATAAACCTACTTCCGGTACGGAACAGTATGTATGTATGTTTTGCATAGTAAATCGAAACGTTTCCTCGACTTAAACTTTTTTGTAAATATCTTCTACACAGGGTGTAACAAAACACCCTAGTAATAATTAAGGGGATGCTTCAGACCATCAAACTGAACAACTTTCACTATGGAGCCAACATCGAAATCGCGAAATAAATATCAGCTCTTTCATACAAAACTGCAACATGTACCGTCTCGATTCAAATGTATGGGATGGCAGATTTTTTTTATTTTTTCTCGACGTTGGCTCAATAGTGAAAGTTGTTAAGATTGATGGTCTGAACCACCCCCTTAAGTATTACCTACTAGGGTGTTTTGTTACACACTGTATAAAGACACACATCTGTTACAGTTTTAATACATACTAGTGTTAACCCGCGACTTCGTCCGCATAAATTATATACCAGATTTTAAGTCAGATGATAAGCTATCAAACAAAAATGTTTCATCAAAATCGGTTCAGTTGTTTTTGCGTGATACTCGAACAAACAAACACCCAAACAAACAAACAAACAAACAAACAAACAAACAAACAAACAAACAGACAGACAAAAAATTCCAAAATTGGTGATTTGGAATCAGGGCCGGGTAAAAACCATGTGGTCTTTTTTTTTGTAAATATCTTCAATGTACCTACAGACACACATTCTATTACAGTTTTATAATAGTTTAGATATTAGTGTAGCACATAGATTTCTTTTTTCGCAAATAATTTTACAGTAAAAGCTACTTAATAAATTTAATAATACCTTGAAATTCGTATGAAACGGAACCCCCCAGAGAGTTTGGAACTCACGTCGCTAAAGTTCAAATTAGTGTCACAATGTTTTAGTTAAGTTGGCAGAAAATTGTATGAAAACGAAAGTTATTTCATACGTGACTTGTGATCGTAAAATGAACCTAGCGTGTATTGCAGCAATAGTCTTCATTCATACAAGGTTGTGACTGACTTATTTTTATACACTAAGGATGATATCTACAGGGTGTTAGGGTAAACAGTTGCATTAGATACTTTAAGGGGTGATTGTAACTATGATACTGACTTTTCCCAAAGAAACATAAAGGGTTTAACAAAACACCCTAGTAATACTTAAATCTGAACAATTTTCACTATGGAGCCATGGTCGAGAAAAAATAAAAAAAATCTACTGTCCCATACATTTGAGTCAAGAGGGTACTGCAGTTTTGTATGAAAGAGCGATTTTTTTTTGCGTTTTCGATGTGTTGTTCAGTTTGATGGTCTAAAGCACCCCCTTAAGTATTACTAGGGTGATTGGTTACACCCTGTATAGAAAATTCGCAAAAAAAAAAAAACGTTCGGTCAGCTGATTGCATTTAGTATGGGAAATGTTATTTTTTTTTTATGAATTTCCTATAGGTTTCTTAGGGAAATTTGTTCAAAATCATGGGTAGAATCACCCCTTAAAGTAATGCAACTGGTTTTTTTTTTTTTTTTTTTTTTTTTTGTTTGTTTGCTATACTGTCCTTCACCTTGGCGGGCAAAGACTTTTTATAGTGAACAGTTTTTATCTAATAATTTTTAATTTTACATCGGAAGCATTTGGCTAGCGTTGTAAGGGGAGGGTGTTTTTAGGATTTATTGGAATGGTTTTGGTAAGTTAATACGTACACAAGAATCATTTTTATTATAATAATATATATATATATTTTTTTTTTTTTCACGTACACATTTACTGGTAATACAATTAGTTATGCTTATATTTTTCTATATAGTAAGTAGATTGTAGCAACAATGCAACTGTTTACCCTAGCACCCTTCATACTTTTTTTACTAGTCAAGTTTAGTATGGACCACCCGTTTTGTAATGTGTTTAAATAAAAGCGGTCAAGTGCGAGTCGGGCTACTCGCACACTGAGGGTTCCGTACCACACCACTACAGAACACAACATTATAAACATAGAAAAAAAAATTTTTAGCGCGTGACCGACTTACACTTGGCCGGTTTTTTGTATTTGTTGCTATTTTGTAGAGTTTGCTCTATAATCACACGAAGTTTGACGCGTGTATGTATTACAGTTTTTACGATAGAGCGTGAAGAAAAGACGTTGATAAAAACCAGTTTCTTGTTGAGAACCCCCCTTCATTTCTAACTTTTTTTCATTTTGATTATTTGTTAACAAATCCGCCGTAATAACACATAATCTGAGAAAATTTCAACTATCTAGCTATTACGGTTCAAAAGTTACAACCCTAAATAGGTAGGACAGATGGACGGACGGACGGACGGACAACGTAGGCTTAGTAATAGGGTCCCGTTTTTACCCTTTGGGTGCGGAACCTTAAAAATCACCAATCTATAGTGACATTTGACCTCTGACCCTGACTTTTACGATTTCTAACAAAATATAATATTGTGAAAAGTGGGACATTATCTCACTTTATCATTATACCCATGTATGAAGATAATTGTTTGAATTTACTAATTAAGTCTACGCAATGATTAAAATTGTGCTACGTGCTAGGGAGGTTGCTACGAAAACCGTAGCAACTACGAAAACCGTAGCACATGACTACGAAAATTCAGCTTTATGTTTAGACTAGAATTTTCCTGTTATCATAGTGAGATAAAAATATGCCAGTTTTTAGTTCTATTCATAAGCTTTTAAACAAAAAAAGTTTCATCAAAATCGGTCCAGTAATTTTTGCGTTATGCTCCAAAAAACAAACATACAGACAAAAAAATTCTGATATTCGTAGTTACACAAACATCGTACCGTAACATCGTACCGTAACATTTACTTGTATATAATGAAGACTAAATTACTGCCTCCGTGGTCTAATAGTTAAGAGCATTGAGCTCTTGACACGGAGGTCGTGGGTTCGATTCCCACGGGGGACACCTAGTGATATATCACTTTGAGAGTTTTCCCGCGTTGATTAGGACATTACAGCCTGAATCACCTGATTGTCTGAAAAGAAAGATGATTCCGTGCTTCGGGTGGTACGTTAAGTCGTTTGTCCCGGCTACTATCTCTGGTGGTAGTAGTCGTTACATAAAAACCACGTCAGAGGCCGTAAGGCGGTCTGAAAAAACTCTGACACCAGGGCTCTGTCCACACTACAGGGTGTAACAAAACACCCTAGTAATACTTAAGGGGGTGCTTCAGACCATCAAACTGAACCACTTTCACTATGGAGCCAACGTCGAGAAAAAATAAAAAAAGCTGCTGTCCCATACAAAAGTGCAGTACCGACTCGACTAAAATGTATATGGAACAGCAGGGTGGTTGGGGATCTACCTCCTAGTGGTCCACCCTGGGCAACGCCGCCACAGACTACAACAAGTTCGTGGTGTCGGCTGAACGATCCCCCACAGCGGTGGTAGGCTCCGCAAGGAGCCGCCTGGCTCGCGACCACCCTCCTGCCGGAGTCCGGCGCCAAGCAGCTTGCTGCGTTCCGTCGGTGTGCAGGAGTCCCAGCGCCATTGGGGAATGGGAAAAAGTCAGTTGCGCTACTCGGAACCGGTCTTGACCTCTGAGCAACACTGTACCGGGAAACTCATTTTGGAGGGTAGCGGGATCCGAAGCACGGTGACAGTCGTTGGCCGACCGCAGTTAGTAGGGGGCCCAAGTAGTGCGCTAGCCACGTGTGAAAGGCTGCCCCACACAACTTGCGAAAAATCCCGCAATGCTCCACCGTGCCAGTTGGCGACTGGAAGGGAGGACCCGGTGGCCATTGCGGGGGGGTTCGGGCGTCCCCGCAGTCTCCAAATGAGTTTCCCACCAGTCAGTCGAGCTCATGAGGTCTTCTAGGGTACCTGAGTGGCATCTCGACTTTTTTTCCACCTCTCCACCACTCGACAAACTATGAAAAACAAAGTCACAAAAAAGAAAATGGTTAGACAACGGCTGCACTTCCTCCCACTCAAAGTGCACCTCAATAACATACGAGGTCTACACTCAAATCTCGATCCGGTCCACCACCACCTCGAGACCGAGAAGCCACACCTATTCTTTTTAACGGAGACGCAGATAGCAACCCCGTCTGATACGGCGTACCTCAACTACCCAGGATACTCGTTGGAACATAAGTTCAAGAGGCGAGCTGGGGTCTGTGTGTATGTTCGCGACGACATTTGCTGTCGGCGTCTCCGTTGCTTTGAGGTTTCCGGGTTCTCCGTATTATGGCTTTTTGTAGACACCGGAATGGAGAAATCTCTCTACGTCGGTGTCTATCGATCGCACGACGGTGACCAGGAGACAACCAGGCTCATGGAGTATCTCACTGAGACGGCAGAGACAGCCCAACGAAGGTATCCAACGGCGGAGCTTGTTTTTCTGGGGGACTTCAATGCCCACCATAGCGAGTGGCTGTTCCCGTTCCAGTTAACTGACCATGCTGGGAGAGAGGCGCGCAAGTTTGCATTATCGCTAGATCTCACCCAGCTGGTGAATCAAGCAACGCGGGTACCGGATGTTGATGGTCATACGCCCAATTGTTTGGACCTTCTGCTGACTTCAGATCCAGACAGGCACTCAGTATCGGTCTCTGCCCCGCTGGGAACGTCCGATCACTGTCTGGTGAAATCCGTGTCGATCTGCTCTCCTCCCGATGACAGCCCTAAGGGCACGAGGCGAGTCTGGCGATACGGGTCGGCAGATTGGGATGAGATGCGGCATTTCTTTGCGTCTTACCCGTGGCGGCAAGTGTGTTTTTCTTCGAGTGACCCTGCTAGTTCGGCTGATGCGGTTGCGGACGTGATACGACAGGGAATGGAATATTATATTCCTTTCTCCGACATCTCACTCGGTCACAAAGCCCAACCTTGGTACAATGCGGATTGTGCTCGCGCTGAGGCTAAAAAAGAAGCCGCCTACCAAGCATGGGTCCAAGCTCGCGACCGCAAAGTTAGAGCTCGTAGGGTTCGCGCGAAGAAGAGGGCCTTTAATTCTGCCGCCAAGTCCTGCAAACGGGTGATCCGGAGGGCTCGATTCGACCATGTCAGCCGCATTGGAGCCAAACTGGCATCCTACCCTTCTGGTAGTAAACAGTTCTGGTCCCTTTCAAAATCGGTCGAATCCAACTTCTGCCGTCCCACTTTGCCTCCCATGCAGAAGCCTGATGGGTCGCTGGCTCACTCCGCAACTGAGAAAGCTAATTTATTTGCTTCTCTGTTTGCGAGCAATTCACGTCTGGACGCTGGTGCCAAACAGCCGCCAACCATCCCTCGTTGTGATTCTTCGATGCCGGAGGTCACAATACATACAAAAGAGGTCCGCAGAGCATTGCGTAGTCTGGATGTGAATAAGGCCAGTGGTCCTGATGGTATACCTGCAAGAGTGTTGAGATATTGTGCGCCTGAGTTGTCTCCTGTTCTAACACGCCTGTATCGCCTCTCTCTCAGAACAAGAACGGTGCCTAAATCCTGGAAGCTTGCGAATGTGCAACCGGTACCCAAGAAGGGCAGTCGTGCCGACCCCTGCAACTACCGCCCTATCGCCATTACTTCCATTCTCTGTAAAGTCATGGAAAGAGTACTTAACAGTAAGTTGCTGTCATACCTAGAAGACAATGATCTACTCAGTGATCGCCAATATGGCTTCCGCCGGGGGCGATCGACTGGGGATCTTCTTGTGTATGTGACGCACTGCTGGGGCGAGGCCATCGAGAAGCACGGTGAAGCACTGGCTGTATCACTTGACATCTCGAAGGCCTTTGACAGGGTATGGCACGCTAGTTTGCTGAGCAAGCTTCCCGCTTATGGCATCCCCGCTGATCTTTGCAGCTGGATATCTGATTTCTTGAGAGAACGGTCGATTAGAGTTGTCATTGACAGCTGCTCTTCTGACCTTATGGCAATTGATGCTGGAGTTCCTCAAGGGTCTGTTCTCTCCGCGACACTTTTCCTGCTGCACATCAATGACCTCCTTGTGTCAGGTATTGTTGGGTATGCAGATGACAGTACTGTCATGGAGAGATATGTATCTGGCGCAGGGGCCAGCGGGGATAAAATACGCTCGCAGAGGGAGGCCATGGTTGAGCGGACAAACTTGACTTTAAGTGTTGTCTCCCAGTGGGGTGACAATAATTTAGTCAACTTCAACGCCACCAAAACACAGGCTTGTCTGTTCACCGCAAAAAGGAGTCCGTTTAATCTGACTCCTACTTTCCGGGGTACATCTGTCCCTGTTTCCGACAGTCTTGGGCTTCTGGGTATAAGCTTGACCACAAAACTCAACTTCGGCGCTGACATCGAGTCTAAGGCTCAAACTGCGGCCAAAAAGCTGGGCATCTTAAACAAGGTGAAGCGGTACTTCACCCCTGGACAGCTCTTAGTATTGTATAAAGCTCAGGTCCGATCATGTATGGAGTACTGCTGCCACCTGTGGGATGGCTCAGCCAAGTATCAACTTGCCGCACTCGACTCGGTTGAACGCAGAGCCAGGAGGCTCATTGGCGATAGTAAGCTGGTGGAGGCCAAGCTTCATAGCCTAGCCCACCGCCGCAGAGTGGCCTGCTTGTCGGTCTTCTACAGATTGTACTTCGGTGAGTGTGCCCTAGAGCTGCATGAGCTCATCCCACCTTCCCCTTTCTACTATCGGACTTCCAGACGCACCGCGGGATATCACCCCTTCTTGGTTGACATCCCACATATCCGCACCAAGCGCCTTTCTGAATCTTTTATAATGCGCACAGCCAAGGAGTGGAATGCCTTACCTGCGTCAGTATTTCCGAGTACTTACAACCCGAATTCCTTTAAAGTACGAGTGAATAGGCATCTTCTGGGTAAGCTCGCTACATCTACGACCCCATCTTCGTCCTGAGGACTGGATTGAGGTCAAGAGCAAACCCATAGTTAATAAAAAAAAAAAAAAAAAAAAAAAGCAGATATTTTTTTATTTTTTCTCCATGTTGGCTCCATAGTGAAAGTTGTTCAGTTTGATGGTCTGAAGCACCCCCTTAAGGGTACTCCCCACTAGGGTGTTTTGTTACACCCTGTATGAGAAGAACGACTAAATTGAAGCAGTTAACATTTAACTAATCATACCCCACGTCAAGTTAACCACGTCTGTCTATGACATAACGTGATAAATTCCCGGTGACCTTGAGTCCAACCCCCCACCCCCCAGAATTAGGGTGAAGTATATTTTAACCCTAAATTAAGTGGCGAGATTTCCTTCTCTAGACCCGCGCCGTCGGGTCTCGACTCGACCTCGGGGTAAAACGGGGTAAGTGTGTTTCTCGGTGGGGTAATATGGACTTTGAGTGGGATAGAAAAGGTTAGTTTTGGTTTGGCAGCGGTTTTAGTTGCAGGGTATGTTGTGGGCTCGCGCAGCGTCCTTTAAGAAAATGGAGACAATACGATTATAGTTTTGTAGTATATGCTTGGCTTTGAGATGCTTTTCCGGCATTTTTGGATGAAGTCTTTCGAAATTAAATCAAAATCAAAAATAATAATTTTTGATGTTGAACTTTTTAAATTGGCTTTGAAATTCGGATCCGCAACCTTTTCGTGTGCCGGAAGTTCAACATTTTAAATTTGCCAGCTGCGGAAACTACACTTCTGCCGGGCGTCCCGTAGTCCCGTGACGGACAACTTTCTTTTGTTTTGTCGTGCAAGCTTGCATACATATTTCAGGCCATCAAACTGAACAACTTTTATTATGGGGCCAATAGTAAAATAGCATAAAAATTATCTGCTATTTCATAGAAAACATCAATCAATCAATCAATTGTACTTTATATCACACAAAAAAACATGGTATACAGAGAGCAAACAAACAGGAAATATAAGTTATTTCTTCCAGACAACCTTAGGGAATGGTGAAATAACATTCAAACATAAATTGACCCAAATGTATGACAGCATATTTTTTTCGCTATTTCTATTAGTGAAAGTTGTTCATCTGATGGTCTGAATTTGAAGTACCTAAATATGTAGCGCATTTTAAATTTACACAATTTTTTTTTGTTTTTTGTTGTTTTTATTACAATCATAAAATATTGAAATATAGACATGCTACAGTAATTTTAGAAAGAAGCAATTAATGTAAAGTTTTATACAAACTTTTAATTTACAAAAAAAATCTTTAAGCCTATAAAAAAAATGCTCTTCCTACCGCGCATATACCGCAAACCCTCCCGAATATTATTATGTATAATATAATAATTTAGACTATCCGCCTACCTTCTCCCTCGCACTCCTCCATACCACATCTCGCATCTCATTCTAAACCCGTTTACAGGCGGATTTTGCCGAGTTTTTTTTTCGATTTTTCACATTTGCGTTACACTACTGATTGATAGAGGGGTGTGGGGTAAAACGGGGTGTGTTGGAGTGCAACTATACCCCGCTAGATGTCGCCGGGTGATCATTTAGTTCGGAACTTGGTATTTCGTTTTGTTTTGTACTTCGGTGCATGTCGCATGTCGCGTAAATTCGTGCTAAGGAATCTTTTTGCGGTTTACGCTTTTTTTTTGGAAGGGAATGGAAAACAAGTTATTGGTTTGGATGGGTTTGGATGTACTTATTGCTGGAGTACTTTAAGAGAACAGTTTGTTCAAATTGTTTTTACTAGGAATGTATTTAAGTCTTCAATTATTTATACCGTCTTATCCATTACATTTTAGCTTCAATTTCTTTTCTTTAGATTTAGGTTTCTTTTACAAACATAAATACTGGGTAAAGTTTATATGACTGCGGATATCTTCAGTATTTCAACAAACTGAACAACTTTCACTATGGAGCCAACTTCGAAATCGCGAAAACAAATCAGCTATACCATACAAAACTGCCTACCTATTTGAATGAAATGTTTGGGACCGCTGTTTTTTTTTTCGATTTTGATGTTGGCTCTATAGAAAAAGTTGTTCATTTTCATGTCAAAGTCAAAGTCAGAAATAATTTATTCAATATAGGAGCTTGAAGCACACTTATTAAACGTCAAATCTTTTTTTGAAGCTACCACCGCGTCGGAACGTGTTGTCGCTGTAGAGAAGATGCGGCCAGAAACTCTACAACATAACACGACTTAATAATTAAACAATATAAATTCTTATGCTAAGGTTATGTATACAATAATACATAGTCTATTTAATGTGAAATGTGGTTTATTGACATAATAAACAAGATATTCTACACAATTATAAATAACTAAATTATTAACTAAACTATTAACTAAACTAAATCTAACAGTGTTAGATTGTAATTTAAAAAGTATATACAAATATAAGAAATTGAGGCTAAAATGCATTCGAGGTCGCTATCGAGCAGGAGAGTGCCCAGGACGCTGGCGGCGTTACCTCGCTGTATCGCAATGTTGATACGTTGCCCGAGGTAAGCGCCGGCCCTGTTATCCCCCGAGACCTCCACCAGGCGTGACGACAGCTCCTTAAGGCTGGGTATTAGTAGAACAAGCCTCTCTTTCTAACAAGCAAACTTTCGCAATTAGCCATCCCGCTTCAATTGAAAGCAAGATCGCAAAAAAACGCATTTTTCATCAATATCTTTTCTCTTGGGTGTTTGGGGAGAAATCCATCGGTTAGAAGCCCTGCTATAATTATTTACCTTTCAAATGATGGTATATTCAGAAGAAATGGTGTAGTGTGATTCTTGTAAAACTGGTTATAAATCTGAAATCGAGCTTACTTTGCTCCTCTTTTCTATCGAGAAAATTTAATAGAATCGTGTTTTCAACGGTTAGATGCCCTGCAGAAAGAACGTATCTACACTGTTATGTGAACTATATATATTAAATGTAATAATTTGGTTCTCAAAAATCTGTTCGAAAACAGACAAAATAGGTATGACCCCCTCTTAAATAGTGGTCGTGTCTCCGGGCCCCAAGGTTCCAGGGTCTCCACCGCGAATGGTGCAAATATTTAGCCCTCACCCAGGGCTGCATATAAGCGCCTCTTCTTGCCCTCCGCCCTCATAATTGATACTATACAGTACTATAAGTTAGATGTTAGATGAGTAGAATACATGCTGAAGTTATCCGCAGTGATATAAACCCTGTAAATACAGGATGGAAACTTAAATGCATTACATACTAAAGGGGTGTGATTCATACCACCAAAATGAACAACTTTTACTATGGGACCACCATTGAAATAAATGAAATCAAGTAATAAATTTAATAGCGAAAAAAATTACAAGTGTTTCAATTATTTTTGCATAAGAGTTTCTTCTTCAGCTGCGTATGCAGGTTTCCTCACGATGTTTTTCTTCACCATTTAAAAACAGTCGATATTACTTACATATAAGCTAGAAAAACTCATTGGTTCAGGGCATGTGGTCCGTGCAGATTCGAACCCGAATCCATCCGTATAGATCCGAACTTCATTGTAACAGAAACGAAAACGTTCACGCAATTGCGAAGATCAAAAGTCCGGGTAGACCCCGACTGATTTAGGATCGTGCGATCGAATGGAACATTATTAGGATTCAAAACTATCCAAAAAACAAAAAAGGGCGCCAAAACGAGACCAAACGTAGGTCATTGCCAACAGATAATAAAAAATCTTCAAGGGCCATAAAGTTATGGTGACCATCGTAAATTAAAAATATTATTTTTGACAATTTACATTGCGAGGCTGTGCTCCAATAATTTCTGAGCCCGGGTTTTGTCCAAGATTATAGTTGGGGCAGATACGGCAGTTCTTTACAAATAATTTCTTGTTATGCTTGCGTAGGTGGTTCGGTCATGTCCAGAGGATGAATGAGAGTAGGTAAACCATAAAGGTATCATATAGAGGAACTGACAGCTGAGAGAGCGAGATGTACCTAGCGGTGCCACTGTATAATAGAAAGAGATACGTGACGCGAGACAATAGAACCGTTTTTGGGAACTTGTCGGCACAATCGACTGGGTAAATATTCGTGCTCTGTGAATAATTAGTGAATCTAAAGTGAAGTCGTAGATTATTTTGTGAAATATACTAACACTATTTCATTAAATTACCTACGATTTCACGTTAGATACACAATTATACACAGAACTCGAAGTTTTAGGATGCCGATAAGTGCCGACAAATGCACAAAAAACGGTTTCATTTGACAACTCATGTCAGTTACTCTATTCCGACAGGTATAATAACTTTACGAGTATAATAAGTTTACGAGGTAAACTCAGGGAGATTTATTTTTATGCGGCGGCACTGATATGTATAATCAGCGCTGGCAACAGAATGAGCGACTGGTGCAAGAGCCAATGTGAAGTACAGTTTAACCCGGTAACTAGTGCTAGCAGCCAACTTGGCTGTCGGCGTCAGCAGGCTGCTGCAGCTAAGCAACCGGCGCCATCGGCACCTAACTCGGCAAACGGGGTGCTGCCGGCAGCTAACTTGGCAACCAGCGCCGGCACTGATATGGATAACCAGTGCCGGCAGCCAAATGAGCGACTGCCGCCATCAGAGGGGAGCCCATGCAAAGTACAGTTTAATCCGATAACAAGCGCCGGCAACCAAAACCAGGCAAACAAGTACCTAGGTTTATAAAATAATCCTATCTAAATATTGAATTTAATTAAGTAGGTATTTAATAATAATATTATAGCAAAATAAATACCAAATATCAATTTGGCATCATGATAATTAAAAGCAATTGAAAGATTGCTTTGACAACTTGTTCCACTATATAGGGTATAGGATCACTGTAAAAATTTAATTGATTATATTATCAAAAATAAAAATATCTATTAAAAACCTCACATGTTGGAAGTTTATTAATTAAGATTCAATTAGAAATATTAGACGTATGGCCGATGAAAATCATTTCATTTCCCAAAGGTAAACTAATAAAAGTATTTGTAAAGCTAAGTTAGGAAAATTTCTATCTTATTCCGTTCTAAAGAAATCGAAAATAATTTTAAATAGCGTTGGCTATTTTAGAAGCTATCACAATTGATTTGGTTTATTTATATTTAAATAATATTATAAAATAAAATTAGAGTAACTGAATCATGTCACTAGTAACGACCTCCAGTGGTAACAAAGTGTACTACCTCAATATAATTGGACGTTAAATACACAGAGCGCTCGCTTTCGTAAAAATTTCATAAGTATCTCACCAGACGTCTCTGTATAAATATAAAAAAGCAATTTAAAGGACTAAACTCATTCATATTTAAATACATTTAAAGAATAAAAACATTCATTATATAAATAACAAAGTTAGACGAATTGTATCACTAGTGGCGGCCTCTATTCGCAAAGAATAGAACTACTTAAAATTAATTGAACGTTATCTGTAAAACGCAAGCACTCTAAGATATTCACTAATTTTCCACTATATGGCGTAGCTATTACACGGCTGCCCCACAATTTAAGTAATTTTAAACAACAAAGAATTCTTATAAAATACGAACATAAAATATTCAAAATCTAAGCTCCAATCCAATGTTGTCCTTAATCTTAGGGATATAAGGTAGATATTTGTAAAATAAGGAAATATTCTAGACATTTCACTCAAATCATCCATCCAAACTCATGAATCTGTATCCATTCCAAATAGCAATGAAATCAGCTATATCACGCCTCCCATCCCGTTCGCATGCGTGCAAATAGAAAGAGCGAAAACGCAAGAATACTCTTATCACATTCATCAAACAGACACTCTGCACCCACGGGACTCGAACCCGCGGCCCTCGGTACAGCAGGCAAGCCCACCACCAAACCGAGCTATCGGCCGTACTAAAATACAGCCTATGTATCAAAATCAATGGAAATATAGGATATGAATTATCACAGATCCTTTTAAAAGCAAAATGTGAATCAACACTAATATTATAAAGAGGAAAGATTTGTACCTATTTTTGTATGTTTGTATGTTTGTAATGAATAGGCTCAAAAAGTACTGGGCCGATTTAAAAAATTCTTTCACCATTAGAAAGCTGCATTCACCCTGAGTAACATAGGCTATATTTATTGCTAGAAAAGATTAGACGTCCACCCGTGCGAAGCCGGGACGGGCCGCTAGTAAAATATAAAACGACGATCATATTTAAATAATGTAGGTAAGTGTAAAATAACTAATTCCTCCAAATGAACAGATTTCATGTTTAGTTTAGAAATCATTATGGCATCAAAAGGATTCATACCAACATACATACATGTAAAACTATGTAGGTACAACCCGTAACAATTATACATACACCCACAGTTCGTACTAAATATTTTCACGCGGCGTTTATTCTTATTGAGGGTAGACAGGCTTATAAGAAGTGCAGTCCAACCTTGGCTGAGACACGCCCCTCGTAGAATGTCCTTCATAAATATCTAGATATACATACAAACATACATCCCTACGACCGGAATCTGCCTAGGGTGGTCAGAATTCTTTAGCATAATATATTAAATCACACCAAACAGCTACAGGCGGTTAAGTCAGCCTTTTGTCCCTCATTGCACTGCATAGGAAGAAATCTTTATGCCTTAGTCACATCATTCGAAATGCAAAATAATGGGCGGTCCAGGTTCAATCCGAAACCACATTATACATACAATCATACAATTCTACATTCACTTCCCGATATCCTCACGACCACAGTTTGCCTAGGGAGGTCAGATTTCAGTATAAAATTAAATACTACAAGATAGAATCACGCCATATAGCTACAGACGGTCCAGTCAACCGTTTGTCCCACATATCACTGTACTGGAAGGAATCTTATCCCTTAGTCGGCTTACTCAAAATATGAAGTAATAGGCAGTCTAGATCCAATCCGAATCCACGCGGCCTTTATACATGCATACATACGACTATACATTCACATTTAGATATCCTCACGACCACATGTTCCCTAGAGTGGTCAGAATTCAGTATAAAATTAAATACTACGGAAGGGAATCACGCCTAACAAATACAGACGGTCAAGTCAACCCTTTGTCCCACACAACACTGCATAGAAAGGAATCTTCATCCCTTAGTCGCATCATTCGAAATGCTACGTAATGAGCTGTCCTGCTCCAATTTAGTTCAATCAAATGAGCCGTCTACAACATTTTATCAGAGATCGCAGCATGTCGCTTACATCTACCTACCTAATTTCTTTCCAACCCAATCGTATCTACCTACATTAAGAAAATTCTGCTAACCTACTCAACTACCTACCTACAGTTCCTATAGAATTTCGATATCAATCTGTTACGTAAATCAAAGTAAAAGAATAGGCATATAAATCACGTCACGTATTCAAAATGTCAATGAAAAATGGTACGATTAAAATAAGTAAAATAAAACACAAAATTATTTATTTATTTATTATTTATTTATTTATTAGAAAAATCTACAGCCTATTACAAGCATTCTATAAAATATGTAATCTAAAGAAATATAACACAGGCCAATTACAGATTTTTCTTAACAGTAGTGACAATAGGTAAATATAAAGAACAGAAACGTTTTTGTCCTGTGTACATACAACTCGATGTTAAAACAAGTGTTAACATAAATAGTACTTATGCAAAACTACAAATAGTACAATCAAACCAAATTATGTAGGTAGCGAAAGATAAGAAATTATTACGAGGCTTAGGTACCAGTCTCATTACATCGGCATCGGAAGATAATGCAAGTGAAGTATAAGGCGAGCTATTAACGCCCCGGACATTACAGTTAGATATTATGTAGATATGTATTTTCATTCAATTTTATTTGTTTTCCCAGATGGGTAATACGGGTGATTGTGTGTAGACCTAGCCCTGCGATATAACTCTTGGGATCGGGATTACAGAAAAGAAATATTATCCATAATACCACTAGGGTGTGTGTAACATAATAATTGCGTGTGTGAATGGTAAGTGATGATATAGGACGTGTTTGAAGAAGATAGGATAGAGGGGAGAGGATCATTGTTTTAGATAACATAATAAATGATTATATGGTATATATATAAAGTGGTTATTTAGTAAGTCGTCACGGGTTACCGGTAAGTTCTACAAAGATTTTATTTTTAAATGAATGTTTTGAACCAGTGAATATGTCTACAGCATCAAAACTGTTGTTATAGGTTCGCACAAGTCGCGAGAGCACAGCGTTCTGACCGTAATTAGTGGAATGGTAAGGAACATGAAATAGAGGCGTTTGCCTTGTACGGCGTTTTGGCGTAGCCAGGGCGATACGAGCCAGAAGGTCAGGACAATCAAGGCGTCCTCTCAGTATATCAAATAGTAGACACATGTCCATCAATACTCGTCTATTCTCGAGTGATAAAAGATTAAAATGTGCACAGTTATCAGAGTAAGAGGTAGAGGGCATTTTGAGTTTAAAATTAACGAAGTTTAAAAATCTGCGTTGAATGCGTTCCAAGCGCTCTTTATGAACTGAGTAGATCGGTGACCACACGGGACTGGCGTATTCTAGCAAGCTGCGGACGTAAGCGAAGTAAACGACTTTAAATGTGATGAAATTATTGAACGGTTTACAGGTGCGCATGACAAATCCGAGATTACGAAACGCCCTATTAGCAACGCTTTCAATATGTGAGGAGAGATGCATTTTACTATCGAGGAGCACTCCCAGGTCACGGACCACCTCGACCCTCTCGACCGCAACGCCATTAAAATTATAATGATATGTGACAGCAGATCTTTTGCGCGTGAAGCTTATGCATTGACACTTTGCAATGTTGACCGTGATCCTGTTATTGTTATAGTAAGCAAATAGATTATCAAGATCATGTTGTAATTTCACACAGTCAGCTACAGAGCGGATTGACATAAATATCTTGGTGTCGTCGGCGTATAGCAAGTGAGCGGCGCTGTCGAAACAAGTGTAAATGTCGAAGATATAAGCGTTGTAGAAGAGAGGTCCGAGGTGGGAGCCCTGAGGCACACCAGAAGGTACACCAACAAAATCTGACCTGTACCCACCGAGCACGACAGCCTGAGAGCGGTTGGAGAGGTACGAACGAACCCAGCGTAGCAGGTCTCCGTGTATTCCCAGGGCTTGTAGTTTATAGATTAGGATGTCGTGATCCACACGGTCAAAGGCTTTTTCAAAGTCCGTGTAGATCACGTCCACCTGTCCTCCACCCTCCATTGCATTAAGAACATAATTAGTGAAATAAGCCAGGTTAGAGGTAGTGGAGCGTGCTTTGAGGAAGCCGTGTTGATTAAACGGAATACCCTTTGATACAATGGGATATATATGTTTGTATACAATTTTCTCAAATAATTTACTAAGTGTATTTAATATAGATATTGGACGATAGTTTGTTATTAATGATTTAGAGCCCTTCTTATGTATGGGAATTATGTTGGCTTTTTTCCATTGTGTTGGGAAGTAACATTCCTGCAAGGATCGTTGAAACAGTATCTTAACCGGTAAAGCAAGACTGTCAGCACAATTTATTAAGAAGATGGGAGGAATTTTATCGCAGCCAGGACCTTTATGTCTGTCAAGACCAGTCAGCAATATGCGAACCTCATCTTCTGTGATATTTAAGCAGGATATAGTATCGCAAGACGCATAGCTAGACTGTGTGGACATACTATGAGCTATATCGTCGAGAGTAGTCACTGGCTGACTAAATACACTTTCAAAAAAACTGTTGAATGCCATACAAATGGCATTGCCATCAGTATACTCATTGTTTCCAAGTGTAAATTTAGTAGGATATGCCGATCCACCTCTTTTCGATTTTACGTACTTCCAGAAGAACTTTGGGGAATACCTAATCATTTTTTCTGTGTTTTTAACAAATTTTTCGAAACATAAGCGTTGTACACGACGCTGTCTAGCCCTTAATAATGAAAACTCGTCATAGTCTCTAGGGTTCCTAAATTTTTTCCACTTCATATGTGACTTAGATTTTTCACGAATGATATGAATGAGTGACGGGCTATACCATACAGGATATGTTTTACTAGATGCGTTAGTGATGACTATTGGAACAAATAAATCAGTGCTTTCGTAAATTATTTGATAAAACTCATCAACTGCGTCATCAATCGTACCTTCAGATAAAAGAGAAGACCAGTCTATACGTTTCAGAAATTTATTAATTTCAACGTAGTTTCCCTTGAAAAAGTTAAACCGGGGTTGGCGTGATTCACAGAGAGGTTTCACAAATAGATCGTGTATATCGATAGCGAGTGGCGGGTGATGGTCGTCAATACGTGACAGAGCTACAGCTGATGCAGTAACCGTTAACGGAAGGTTGCAAAAGGTTAGATCTAAGGTCCTACCTAGGGCGTTGACTGTACAGTTATACTGCGTGAGTCCAAGAAAGCCCATATCTTCTATGAAGGAAGGTGCTGCATTTTGAAGCTCGCTGGGGCCAAGCGCAACGGACGAAAAACCAGTCTCACACCATTGCAAACAGAATAAATTAAAATCACCAGCAACCACGAAATTATCTAACTCGTGTAATTCAACGAAATTTGATATACTGTTTTTAATAAAATCAATGCGATGTTGGACATCGGTAGCGCGCCTTGTGTCAGTCAAGTAAATAGATATAAGGTGAAGGTTAGCGCTCGTGCCGAACACGCGAGCCGGTACTGTTACGCACATACCCTCCACCAGTGAACTATTTTGCCAGTGCGGGGATAGCTCGGCACATAATTCGTGTTTCACACAGATCATTATGCCCCCACCTGACTTCTTACTAGTGGTCAATAGGTTACGGTCAGAACGAAATATGTCATACCTATTATCGCAAATTTCGGAATCAAGAATGTCATCTTGTAACCATGTTTCAGTAAAAATTAAAATATCGTAGTCATATAGAAGAATATTATTAAATAAGTTTAAACACTTCGTCCGCAGACCACGGACGTTCTGGTAATAGATATTCAAATTATTTCTATTAGAAGCCATTTATATAAATAACGAGAAATGCGAACTTAGGTTCCAAAATCAATTGTTTGACTAAATAAAGAATAAGAAAGTTAATTGATGCTATATAAGAACAAAATAATAATCTATTGCGAATATCCACGCATAGATCATATTTATATTTATGACCCATACATTGACATTCCTCCTCGTTCATGTGTTCGCGCATAGAAAAAAAGGCGAGCAGGGGACAACTACATGTGCTAATGTGTGAGTGTCGAGAGTTATCAGTTTTGTACAACACGACTACTGCAGGGCGGTTATGGAGCGGTACACATTTAAGTCGCTCATTACTATGAAAAGAAAAATATGATATCATGTACGTGTATTCACTGTA
Organism: Agonopterix subpropinquella; assembly: GCA_922987775.1. Classification (NCBI taxonomy): domain Eukaryota; kingdom Metazoa; phylum Arthropoda; class Insecta; order Lepidoptera; family Depressariidae; genus Agonopterix; species Agonopterix subpropinquella. Next base: position 14,521,567 of record OV277716.1, read on the forward strand.
ACCTGGAAATACTAATGAATTAAGCAAGTTATATGTGCAGCAGTGTGGTATGAAACTTAGGTAGTTCGTATTAATGAGGAAAACGGTATGATGTGTGGATAAATAAGTTATTGTCCGAGATAGAAAAGTGTGATTGGGTTTTAAGATATATATTATGTGTACGTTATATTCTTTAGGGGTTAAAATATTAATAAGTATATAAAAAGATATAAAAATGATGATAGTAAAAAAGGAAAGAAATACTGTTCGTAAGCGATCAGGTGGCACAAATGAAGTACACGCGTTACACGAATTGAAGTTGGGTCCGGGACGTGAACCGCTCGTAATGTTAAAGAAAATAGTATAATGCGTTAGGTATACACAAGTTATCGGCTGAATTAGAAGGTCGTAATGGTACTTTGAGATACTTGCAATTATGCATATGCAAAATGTTTTAGGGGTTGCAATATTATTAGGCACATAATAAAAAAATATAAAAACTGTGAGTAGCTTAAGAAAAAAAATAACATAAGAAATGTAATTAACAAACACTAGATCCTTTATAACTAGTTCGCTATAGGAACTATCTTCTTTAGGTCCTTCTCTGTGTTTATAGGGAGTGCCGGAGACTGCTCGTTTCTGCGCACGAAGATACGGCAATCCCTCGTCCAAGTAAATTGGTAACCCATTTCTCTGGCCTTTTCGCGGCAAGATTTGTACAGCAGTTTGTTTTCGGGGGTTAGATGCTCGCCTATAAAAATTTTACGAGAATCACCAGCGAGTCCAAGGTCCATGGTGGTGGATATACGCGCTTTACGCGCCCCGGACAACAAAGTGTCTTTCACGTACTTGTTTCTGAGTTGCACAATCACATTACGCGGGTGGCCCGATGAGGAATCCATCTTCTGAACACGACTGATGTGTATAATATCGCCAGGTTGTAAGACAATATCTGCCCGTTGCGCCAAACCGGACACATAGTGTGTTAAATCCTCATTTTTAATTTCGGGCAACCCGCGAAATTCCAGATTTAGGAGTCTAGCGCGCTGTTGTTGATTGCGTTGCTCGGCACGAAGATCGTTTATTTCGCCCTGCATGACAGCCAGTTGAGCCTCAATCTTGGGAAATTTTGAACAGTTCTTCTCGAGATCAGTAACGCGTTTGTTCACTTCAAGTAGATCCTGATCCGTGTGCTCCAATGAAACTTTGAGCTCTTCGAAGTGCTGGGTTAATTTATTCAGTTCACCCTTTATACCACAGTTTATATCCTCACTTAGCTGGTTAATTTTTTCATTCTGTTCGAGCTTAAGTGCATTCAGTGAGTCTACAATTTCAGTTTTAAAAGATGACAAAGCATCTACGATTGATGTGTCGAATTCTGGCTTACGTTTGCGTGTTAAGATATTGGGCTGCAACGAAAGGTTGGGGTTCGACGCGCTTTTTGCATCAGGAGAACGATACATCTTGTCACGCTCACAAAGGTAATATCGATGTGCGTGTTAATTAACAATGGAGAGCACCAGATTAAGTACCTAGTGACGGTGGTGGAGTGCGCGAGAAGGAGGAATAATATCCTTGTCTCCTTTACCCGAGGTGTACGGGGAGCCGGTAATTTAGAAAGTTACACTTGATATGCACTTGAGAACAGAGTCTAATACGAAGACACAACGTCTGTAATCACTTGTTGAATAATATTAATAAATTCACCGAGCTAATAGTTAACACAAAACACGTCCGCTCTGGTCAAACGTTTTCGAAGAAAAAAATTAATTAAAGAATGGTAAAATAGGACAAAATTGCTGAAAGAAAAATAAGGTTAGACACAACATAGCTGAAAGAAATAAAACAAAATTAGATTATGACAACCGGAGATCTGTAATGAAAATAAATAAATTACATACACATACATACACAAATTTAGAAACCTGTAATGAATGACACACACACCCTAACATACGACCCTAACCGATAATTATAAAATTCACTGACCTCGGTACAGCGTCAAGCAATCAGCATCTCAGGAAACCAGACTCAGGAGATCAGCATCTTCTGCAGCAGCTGTTAGGACGCGATAGCTAAATGAATCCCTACAATTTACCTTCGCACTCCCGTACTTCTATACTTTATAATAAGCTGTTGTTCAGCTATACTAGTTCGAATTCTAAAACCTAAATTGACTTTGCTAAATTCGGAATCTGGATACGCGAATAAATAGCACAACGGGCCGGTTGCCACGCGTTGGCTAGAAGCACATTTCCGAGGAGTGGAATATGTTTCCCTCCAGAAAGCACTGTGTATCGGACCGACGCCAGTACTTCCGTAGTTCTCTGCCATCAAGATGGTAAAAAAAAACTGCCCAAATATGGGCTTGCACGCAATTTTATATCATTCTTTTGAGAGCGATAGCCAATGAAAACGGTTTCTAAGATTAGCCAATAGGCTCTCAAGCGCATTAGTTCCGATTTTGGCCACAAAATTCAGCCAATGAGGAATCGAACAAACTTCATACATTAATTATATTTTGCATGAAACTAATACCAGAAAGTAGATTCTACGATGCTGATTGGTGTAAACATCTAAGGTAAGGTATAGTACCAACCTAATATTCACTACGCGGACCGCTAGGCGGCGGTGGTAGTCGCATGATGGCGGTTTTAGAAAGGCACTGATTGGCGTACACGCCGTGTCGTGCCAACCTAATAATCTTGTATTAGTGACGCGTAAACTAGATGGCGCCTGGTGTCATAATAGAATGAATATATCCATCATCATCATAGCATCTAGCTATCATAATAGTAAACTAGATGGCGTTGTTAATGAAATGTTTGCCATGTGAAAAAATATACAGTTCACGAAAGTGAATTTCTAAAATTCTTTCAAGAAAAAAAAAACATGAATAATTCTATTTTTGAAAAGTTGGTTTCGTCACAGGCGCCCACAACTTTTTTTTTTTTTTTTTTTTTTTTAATTTATTTTATAATAAGTTACAAAATTACATGTTTTAGTTGTAGTCCTACAAAACCGTATTTTACGGTTTGGCTGTAGGAACCGAGAATCAGTCTCGCATTACATAGGCGCAATAATATAGACTATTTTTATACACATAACATGACTGGCGTACTGAGTACGTACTTAGTTATTCATTGATGACATTCGATAGCAACAGATCCTTCAACAACCCACAGAATTTCGACTTTTTCACCTCATTTCGGATATCGGCTGGTAGCTCGTTGTACAGCTTTGGAACACACCTACTTAGGGTCCTATACCCGAAGTAGTTGTTCGCCCGCGGTACTTCGAACTTACCAGCCGATATCGCTCTCGTTTCGTAGTTGTGATTCAAGTGTGACCTATAGTGAGGATTGCCATGATTATTAGTGGCCAGTAAGTATTTATATTTTAATGATGCTGGGAGAATTTTACAAATATGAAACAATTTTTTATAATTATCTTTACAACTATTTTTTGTTTTATTGTTTACTAATAAACTAGCTAAGCAATCGGCGCCGCCGGCACCTAACTCGGCAAACGGGGTGCTGCCGGCAGCTAACTTGGCAACCAGCGCCGGCACTGATATGGATAACCAGCGCCGGCAGCCAAATGAGCGACTGCCGCCATCAGCGGGTAGCCCATGTAAAGTACATTTTAACCCAATAACAAGCACCGGCTGCCAACTTGGCTGTCGGCGCCAGCAACTAGCTAAGCAATCGGCGCCGCCGGCACCTAACTCGGCAAACGGGGTGTTACCGGCAGCTAACTTGGTAACCAGCGCCGGCACTGATATGGGTAACCAGCGCCAAATGAGCGACTGCTGCCATCAGCGGGGAGCCCATGTAAAGTACAGTTTAACCCGATACCAAGCGCCGGCAGCCAACTTGGCAAAACACCCTATTAATACTTAAAGGGGTACTTCAGACCACGAAACTGAACAACTTTCACTATGGAGCCAACTTCAAAATCGCGAAAAAAATCAGCTGTCCCTTACAAAACTGCACTACCGACTCGACTGAAATGTATGGGATAGCTGATTTTATTTTCGCGATTTAGAAGTTGGCTCCATAGTGAAAGTTTATCAGTTTGATGGTCTGAAGCACCGTAAGTATTACTAGGGTGTTTTGTTACACCCTGTATAAGTACTTAATATATTTGTGCCACATCCCGTACGTTTTAGTAGCGCGATGCTTGTCTGGACGAAATCCAATGAATAGGCAAGTAGGGCCACCACTGACAACTTCAAGTACTGACTCACAGTTCAACTTGCTAACTTACTGACTCCCTGGCTATGTTTCTAGCTATCCTAGATCATATTGATGCTTTAGTGATAAGTCCGTTTTATGGATCAAATTAAAGATTATTTTGTGGATGATAAAAATATAGGTACTTTAAACGCAAAAATACTCGAAAAATCTAGAATTTTAGGGATGATCACTTCACATTAAATATTTTATTTAAATTTGTTTTTCTAAAGTATAGGGCTTGTAGCTAAAAGCTAAATTTCTATCGCATTAGCAACTAGCAGCGCCTAACCTAACCACTGTAATATTCAACAATGTACCTAATTGAACATTTTTAATATTCATAACTTTCAATTGAACGGTCCGATTGCGATAAAATTAAGCTAAATATTAATCAAAACGAACGCTATTGTTAAATCCAAACAGATGAACATTGTAAACACCAAATAATTTTTTTTTGCTTGTATTATTAATGTCCATCTGCAGATGTATATCTTATATTAATCTTATCTTTAAGGGGCGTCCGCCCGGTTTTAAGTAACTTTGTAACCATTTTATACATTAACTATGGCACTTTTTAAGCAGAAAACAAAACTGAACAATCTACAGGATATGAGAAGTGATGTGGTTTTTCTCGAAATCTATTTTAATTAATAAAACTGAAGAAAAACTAATCCAAAGTCCCCTCTTTTTTTCCAATTGTAACCGTTTTGTATTCTATTCTATTTTAAAAAAAATGGCTGCCATCTTGGTTGTGATGATTTTGCCAATGTCTAATTTATTTAGCAATAGTGCTTGACGTTGTACGGTAATTATGTATTTTGGTGACTTCAAGGATTGTTTTTTTTAAAAGAACACTATCTTGAGCCACCACTGGAGCTTCGTTGTAGGCCCGGGAGGGGGCAACCAACAATCGACGAGCGACACGTGACTACCTACAATAGCAGACCTACAACGCGACTCCTGTAACCGTTTTACTCTTACATTGTTGATCAGAAGAATATGAAAATTTACAACATTCTTCACAATATAATATAGAATGATGTGGTTTTCTTATTTTTTGAAAATTCATAAATAAATCATACAGGTTTTCAAAGAAAACTGAAAATTCTGACCGGCACCACGCAATTGAAGCGGGATGGCTAATTGCAAAAGTTTGCTTGTAAGAACGAGAGCCTTGCAAATGGGAGGAGTGGCCTTAAGGATTACGTTACGTTACGTCTCTTTCGGAATTGGCCACGCAAATTGGGAAGAGCTCGCGGAAAATAGAGGAGGGTGGAGAAGGAAGAAAAGAGATGGTCGCACTACTCAAGACCAAGCCTGGTTCGCACACCTGGCAGAGAAACGTGACAAAAAGAATAATGCTGTGACAATCCTACCTCTATAGGCCAGCGGCGTACGGTTCTGTTGTAGAGGCTGTGGACGTGTATGCGGCTCTCGTATAGGACTGTACGCCATGGAAAAAGTGCTTCTCCAAAAACACAGGCCACTCACCCCTAGTGCAAGGCTCTCTTTCTTACAAGCAAACTTTTGCAATTAGCCATCCCGCTTCAATGGCGTGGCTCCGGTCAGAATTTTCCGTTTTCTTTGAAAACCTGTATGATATGTATATGAATTTTAAAAAAATAAGAAAACCACATCATTCCATATTGTATTGTGAAGAATATTGTAAATTTTCATATTTTTCCATTAACAATGTAAGAGTAAAACGGTTACAACTGGAAAAAAGGGGTGACATTGGATTCGTTTTCCTTCAGTTTTATTAATTAAAATAGATTTCTAGAAAAACCACATCACTTCCAATATCCTGTAGATTGTTCAGTTTTGTTTTCTGCTTAAAAAGTGCCATAGTTAATGTATAAAATGGTTACAAGTTTACTCAAAACCGGGTGGACGCCCCTTAAACCATCTGCAACAGATGCTGTACCTATGGCCTATGATGATTAATCTTATGGGGACATTTTTGTCATCTTTTTCTGTGCCCTCTGATGCAATAACTCTAGGTATTTTATTGCATCAGATATCTCTATCTGTGAATTCTTTTAGTATCAGTCAGTAAATTTTTATAAGCGTTTTCAATTTAATGTTCGTCTGTGATTCATTCCTATCCTCTATCTAAACCACACTAAAAACTTTGTGAACCTTCAAAATTGTTTCGAGCGAGCGTATTTGGATGGGTAACCGTTTGAAAATAGTCTGATAGCTGTCTCAACGGCGGCGTCCACTTCCACTTTAATAACCTTGGTTATCATAGACAACTCTTTGGTATCCTAGTACATATAGTACCTACTTCCATGATGATCACCCAGCGGTGATTAAAGTCGACTCTACTTCCAGTTTTTAGTATCCCTAAATCATTTTTAAATTCCAGATGATCACTATCATTATTCATTAACCACCAGCTGAGAAGCCATTACCCATTGTTTATCTAATATCATCTTGAAGACGGGATCCGCGCAATTAAAGGCAACATCATCATCATATCAGCCGATTGACGTCCACTACTGGACATAGGAATACCTCCTCAAGGATCTCCACAACGAGCGGACCTGCACTGCCCTCATCTAACGTGTTCCCGCCGTCTTCACCAGGTCATGGTCCACCTTGTGGAGGGCATACCTACCAACGCTGCGCTTTCCAGCGCAACTCGAGAATTCTCCGACCCCATCGACTATGAGTTCTGTGAGCAATGTGGGGCACATTGCAACTTTAGTTTAGCTATTCTTTGGGCTACGTCTGGTATTTGACTTCATAATAGTTAGTGTCCCCAAATCTGCTATAGAGCTGTTTTACTACGTAATGTACATTTCCCCTCACCAAACTTCACCGATCTAGCATGATCTTACGTCCTCTCGCCCTCTCTACGGCTCGCACTGTTTAGAATAAGTTGCACATAATATTTATGCTGAGTGAGTGCTAGAGGAATACACCACTGCTTATGTTCGATCACCAAACGTACCATAGAAACTTCAAAAATGCGGGGGGACAGCTACAATAGATCTATTCAGGTCTCAGTAGCTATTGGTCATTGACCCAGCCCTAGCAACCAAATAATAAATTGCGGGGGACGGCAGGAAGTTTCCGTACTTAGGTATGTGTTTTTTCTTGAACTTGCAAATTTTGGGCAGTGTACTTAGTTTCTATACAAGGTGTTACAAAAATACAAATACACATTTAAGGGGGTTAAGACCATCAAACTGAACCAATTTTACTGTAGGACCAATAACGAAATCGAAAAAGAAAGTTGTTTAGTTTGACGGTCTCAACAACCCCCATAAAAGTTTGAAATGTTTATTTTTACTTTTGTAGCACCCTGTATAGGTAATGCATTTCTTTACCTATCCTTTTCTTGTGTAGTTTTTAGTAGAAAATTCATAAAATAAACAAAACTAGCGGAAATTGTAAATAAAAAAACCATTATCCATTAATTAATTTATTATTACTATTATAATACGTTATATAACTATAGGTTTATTCGTTATTGCTTCATTTTATTTATTGTACTTAGTTCTATAGAGTGATTCTTGCAGATAATCAGTGATATGAGCATTTTGAATGCACTGTTGAATCTTATTACTTGATTATACTCATCATAATTATTATTATCAGAATTAATAAAGTTATAATCGAGAGTATTATTTATGAAATATAAGTAATTTGCTATTAAATTGTTTATGATTGACTATAAAAACTTTGTCTATGAATATTAATGATAGAATAATAAATTCAGATAAAAATGGTCGAATCCAAACGAACAAGCAGTTGCAGAATATTTAATCATTATTTTAATTATTATTTAAAAATTTGTTTATATTTTTAATTAAATTCAGTTGGTATACATATTTATTCAGTAAAACAGTTATAAAAGCAAATGTTAAAAATAAAACATTGCAACATTAAGTATTATGTAGAAAACTCTTCAACAACATTCAACAGTACATTCAAACTAAATATTTTTTTAGTATTTTAATTTACAAATGAATTAAATGGAAGCAAATTATTAATACAATCACGGAAGCGAGTTCTTCAGAAGACGTTGTCATCATTTTGTACCTATAGTAAGCTATTACCTTTTTGTGTACCTTTAAATTTCTTACATTAAAATCTCTTAAGAAAGAATTATTCTATTACACACACAAGTCAACAAGGAGAATATAGAATTATTAATAAATATTTAGCATTTAAAATCTATTATTCCAATAACAATATCACATACAATAATAACTAGACAATATTTTTTTAATTAATTATTAATAACAATCAACAATTACCATACATTCGATGATACAAGTGTGTACTTACAGAAAATATTTCACTTATAATTAATTCGTATAATATTATTAATAATGTGCGCAATGATTGATTATTATAATGATCACGATAACGCGCTTATACACGGAAATTATTAATTGTATAATAATGAATTATTATTTGTATAATCTAATATTTTTTTGTTTACGTTGTTATTCAAGATTTTGATCGTTTTTTTTTACTTATATATATAAGACAGTTATCTAAAAGTATATTTAGCACTAAATTATTAGCAAAATTTAATATTACATTTTAGTAGAATAGATATTTTTTTAGACTACAAATAGAAAGAGATAGCTTGATTCGTGCTTTATAATTATTTTTATCTACTTTTATTACATTATTCGTACTTTTTCCATATTAGTGCCACGTTATTATGACTAAATAGTGGTCGATTATCAAAAAGCCTTTTCATTGATGCATAGCGATCTAAAGGAGGTTCTTAAAAGTAGTCAACAATAAAAATATTACTATGAAATATTTTCTATATTCAATAAAGAATATTTATTTGCGTTGTGAACGATTAATAAGTATCTCTAAAAAGGGGGTAAAACGATAACAACGAAAAAATTTAACTACAAAATTGTAAAGGTTTATCAAAAATGTGACATAAAGAGATGTAACTCACTTATCATTTTCTCATCATTACACAAAAATATAGATGGACATTAATACATTATTGACGATGTCTTTTTTAAAAAATTCACGTATTATGGAAAATTATACATAATATAAAATTATACATTTAATAAGAGCACTCTAATATTTCTATCAGGCGCAAGCAACAGCAAATATTAAAAAGTAATTTAGAATATCAAATTACTTGTTTATTTATGGAAATAAGAAAATACTTTATCTTGACAACCTCATAATTAATGAAACGACCAATCTAACAATGTACTCGAATTAGATTATCGGACAGTAACAATCGGATATCAAAAGTTTGTTTCGAGTTTCATCTCAAAATAATATTTGTTACTTACCTAATATTCGTAGAAATAAACTTGACCATTTAGTAACAAAGTAAATGTTACCCAGGTACTAAAAATATAATTTGTTGAAAACAAAGTCAATTTAGAATCACCATAAGTGATCCCCACATGACCGATTCAAGGGATGGGGGGATTAGGTCCAATTATTATTGGACCGATTGTATGAATAATAAAAACTGTGTAGTACATAAAAATCGGTTATGTGCGCCTCAACTTTTAACAAATATTATGTCGCTTTTAATTTAATGTTGCTTTCATTTTATAGTAGTAATCCAATAATCAAATTTTACAATTGATTCAAAAATTTATCACTTGTCCAAATGTTCTGGAACCAAAGTATAATCTTTCTTTTTATCTATAATTAGTTATATTAGTATTAGCATCAACCACGCTAATATTTTCTAAGTATATTTAAAGACCTTGACATGAAACTCGAACAAACTGCCAATCCATTTATCCTCGGAGGACAATAACCTCTGAAGTAATCTAATAACGTAACAATAGGTATTGTCGACGTCCCTGTACATTACACGGAATATGATACTTCATGAAATGGAGACGGATTCTGTGCTTCAAACCCAGAGCTTAATAAAACAGTTCTTGTTAACAAAGATATAAACAATTGCCCAGTAGGTGATGGCACCTACCGGGCTTTATAAATTGTTTATATATTTCATTAGAATGTCTAGTTTCTTGACATCAAAATGACTGGTGTCCCAAAGATTATAAGTAAGTAATGAGCATCTCTCAAAAACTATATTCTTTTTGCGGTTCAGTATAGGCTGCTTTATTAGGCTTTGGTTTTTATATGTTACACTAGGACTAATAAGTACAGTAGCGTCATATAAAATAGCGGAATTTGACATGTTGACTTTTGTTTTAACAGCATTTTCTACTATTTGCTAAAAAAATCGACTTTCAGAGTAGTGGGACAAATGTAACAATGGGGTAAGGTAGATTTTTGGAAAAGTATAAAGGAAAAACACACAAACATCGTAAAGAAAATATTACACGTAGTTAGTTCCAAAGGCAAATTACAACTTTCAATATTCAATAGTTTCCGAGATATATTGAAATGTATACGATCTTACCCCGTTGACGCACTTGCCCCACCTAAGTTTCATATAAAAACTTTATCAAACGTGTGCGGCAAAGTTGATAAATGACAAAATGTCAAATTGCACTTATCAGAGTGACGTAATTGTACTGCATGATTCATTTTTATTCAATAAGACATCGGAATTGCAACTGTAGTTACAATTGAAACAAAAAATATTAAGATTTTCACAACTTTTGATTTTATAAGTAAAAATGTCACACTGTTCAAAATGTGTTTTTTTTTTTCAAAACTTTTGAACGATCTCACTTTTAGAATATAATAAAACTAAAGTAGAATTTGCATGTCATCATCATTCTGAGTAAATTTCTAATGATTGTTTAATTCTTAATCAATTACATACTAAATCTCGCAACGAATAGATAAAACCTTAAATCGGTTATTCCGATTAGAAAAATCACAACTCGACTAAGCCAATTTAAGTATAACTTTTAATTAAATATACGTGTCCTTAAATTACACATATAGATTTATGACTTATATTATATATAAATTCCTACAATCGATTATATAGTAATATTGTCTATAAATTACACCACATTTTTTATTTATTTGACGAATCTAGATAGGACTATAGATATACCTAGCGAGAGATTATATAAGACAAGTTATACAAAAAATAAATTATAGCATACTGATTTTTATATCCGATATGTTAGGCAGTTGTAAATTTACTAGGCCACAAAATATAGCGGTATGGTAAACGTCATTGTCATAAATAATGTGTGTAAAGAAATAACAAAAAAAAACTATACAAAATTGTGTTTGATCACTTTAGATTCAGTAAGTTGCAAGTATCAAAGCAGCTTTTTCAGTCGCTGTTTCAAATCTCCTATGGGACAAAATATTTTTAATTATATATCGTTATCTTTATCTGTTATTCAACATTTATAGTCTTCATTACACTTTAGTACTTCGAGACTAGATTATCTGCGACAATATCCATGACTATGGCTATATAATCTTGTAGAATCCTACTGTGGGTGAAAAGCTAGCCAGCCTTTGAATATGGTGTCAAGTGGTAGAAGGAGGCTTCCAATCACCAATTAACACCTCATTTCATTCTTCAGTAATTAATATGCTAAAAGTGACCTTTTCGATTCTGCAAAAAACATTTTGCGGAATTTATATATACTTATTGTTTTACATTTACGAAGGGAGACTAAAGAAAGAGAAATAAACCCTACAACCCTTTGTCCCTTAGTAAGTTTTGTTTATTATGTTGTATTGTTGTAAATAAATAATATAATTTTAGAATTAGAAACACGTTTTTTTGTGAAACAGTTAGCTGTTTCAAATAAAAAGATTGCATAATTATTGTATTTAATATTTCAGAAATAGGCATTCAATAAAATAAAATAAAATAAATCAAGTGTGTACGTATAGAATATATAAATATACGTTTCAAATAAATAATAAATATTTCAATACACACATTATTTAAAACAACGACAATAAAGCAGTGATACTTGATGATAAAGATAAAGTTACTTTGCTTAAATATACACCTAGTAGTATAAATAGCTTGAATATAAAAATCTTTGTGTTTTAATGAATATTGAAGTACTTTGCGATACCGACTAACCATCAGCACTTGAATACTATATTCTAACAGCGGGCTAGCTTTTTGAAATCAAATAAAAATACAACGCGGGGTAAAAAAGGGTTAGAGGATTCAGATCCTCTAAGGGTAAAGGTTATTCTCATTTTGATGAGAAGTTTTCTGACAGATAGTAAACCGAAGTTCAACATACAGCAATAGATGGCGTTGACGTTAATTGGATGCAAATGAATAACCAAAAAAATAAATTTCACTATTAAACTGATTCAGTCGCATCCGTTGACGAAATATCTGTTCACACTTTTCTGCTTACATATAAACATGAATTTTTATTTTATCATCTTGGACCTTGCGGTCCATCGCCAACGCCATTTAAAAACCCCATAGAATTGTAATATGTGTTACTTGTATAACGATTTAGAATTTGTGAAATAAAAATTTCACTATGGTAAGAGTTTTTTAGATCATTAAATCAAGTGCCTAAAATGTATCAAATGCCTCGAATTGCTCTAATGCTGTTGATTTTAATACAAAATCAAATCAAAAGTATTCTTTGGGACTAAAATATAATTTTTCGGGGCATGATGATGAAGTGATAAGGTTATGCATGGTAATTGCATTAATGGGGTAATTTCGTATACCTTTCAATGTCGTATCTTGAAAAACTCACCCCACTGATGCATTTTATGTGCTGATGGTTAAAAAGAAGCTTAAGTGATAGATGAGGCAAGGAACCAAGGAACTTTTATAGCTTTTGTAATGAAATATATTTCAGTGATTAACCGACCAATATATATTAGATGATTAGTATATTCTTTAATCTACTGAATAACTTCGAGTAGATTTGAGTAGATAATGAAGACTAACGGGCTATTTTGTTGAGTTTTTGGGAAAAAAGCTAATCCACTGTTTTTATTCGGATCGTGTGGTGGTCATTCGTCTCTTGACTCATTGATTCACTTTTACCCGACTGGGGTAAGTGTGAAACAATGACTTAGAGTTGAACCTCATCTGACAGCAAGGAACCGCATTTTTTCACGCTCTACCCTTTAGGAACGGCATTTGCTAGAACAAGAAAGATGGCGGAAATTCGTCATCACCGGCGATGCTGCGACCTTTCTCGCTCTGGCAAGTGACGTTCCTAAGCGACAGAAAAGGATGGAGCGTGAAAAAATGCGATTCCATGCTGCCAGATGAGGCTAAACTCTAAGTAAGATAGAGTGAGAAAATCACTGAAATATACTACACAAAATAGTTACAAGAGCTCAAATAAAATAACTTGAGCATCAGCAATAACAAGTTTAAGTACTATACCTTATTTACTAACAAATAGTTGTAAAGAGACGACAAATTGACAGCATTCACGATAACACTAGTCGTATGTGATGTATTTAGTAATTGAGATGAAGCCTTAATTTCTAAACTGCCAATGGTAATGACAAGTAAATAACAATCACATACAGAGAGGCAATAGATGTGGCTTGTTGTACCACAGATTACTAGATACTACGTAACAGATAGGTAGGTAGGCCTTCGAAAAAGAGTTGGTTTTATTCCTTTTAAAATCAGAGACGCCAGACGCCAGACGCCGGACGCCAGACGCCAGACGCCAGACGCCAGACGCCAGACGCCAGATGCCAGACGCCAGACGCCAGACGCCAGACGCCAGACGCCAGACGCCAGACGCCAGACGCCAGACGCCAGACGCCAGACGCCAGACGACAGACGCCAGACGCCAGACACCAGACGCCAGACGCCAGACGCCAGACGCCAGACGCCAGACGCCAGACGCCAGACGCCAGACGCCAGACGCCAGACGCCAGACGCCAGACGCCAGACGCCAGACGCCAGACGCCAGACGCCAGACGCCAGACGTCAGGAATCAGACATCTGAAAGACATTGAAGACTTCACGAAAGTGCGCTAACTATTGCCTCCAAGTCTATGATATTAATAACAATCAATGTTACGTATTAAAGATATTTCTGAGTTATCTCAATTTGAACTACGAAGAGGATTTTATTTTTTGGAATTTTTTGGTCCTATTTTTTGTTGGGTGATCTAATATGAAAGGGTTTATGAATGAAAATACGAAGGTAATGTTATGGATGATATTTTAGTCAGGCTGTCTTAAAACAACTACTTAGCCGATTCGTCAAATAGAAAAATGAACTCGGCTTTTCAAGAATAGTTTTACAATTGTAAAACATTGAACTTCAGAAGTTGAACCAAATTCTTTTTCAAACATTTTTTTGGCCTTGTCGTGCTGTTTAATTAGAGATTGAAAAATCCAATTACGTTGTCACTTTGACGATATCTTCCGAATTTTTGAATGATGTGAAATTCGGAAGTAATCGATAGAGTATCGATAGCTTAGACGAAAGTAAACCCCGGGTTCAAATCCCGTATGCGACTTACTGAATTTTTCAATATTTTTAATTGAAACTGTTTTTATTTTATTATCCAAAGCTTGATGGTAATTAAAAACATCAGAGCTTGACTAAAATATCAAACGATAAAAATATTATGCTAAAAGTAAGAAACGAAATAGCTATTGCTATAATAATCGATTACACCATTATCACATGCTTGACGACCTAAAAATTTAACTCTCTCTATTATTTCGATAAAAATATTTATTAATTAAAATGAATTATAACTATAATCTTTAATAAGAAAACACTTCAATGATACTAAGTGACGATTGGTAATGGGAATTAAATAGAGATGGCGTTGTTATTCATTTCAGATATTAAATTATTTGAAGAAACTGCTAATAACATGACGTCATAATTATTTTAACGCTATAGAATCAAAATAAGCATATGCTCACGACTATATAGTCGGGGAATATTCCCCGAGGGGGTAGTCAGAGATATTCCGAAACTCAAAAAAACCCACGAAAAAATCCTTAAACACTGGTTTATTTTGATTCATGCATGCTTATGCTAGAACCGAAATAAGCCAGTTTCTAAGATTTTTTAAGAAATAGCAAGTGAGACTAGACATTGCATCAATCAACTTGTTTACAGATTTTATTGTTTTTGTAATTTTTTAATTCGGAAAATTTTTGAATCCAATGCAATGATTGTCATTTGATATTTTAGACGTTGCATTTAGTGCGGTGATGAATAAAATATACTGGAGTTAGGTACTCACTCAACTGCTTGCAAACTCTTCCAGCTTACCATTTTCTCTTGTTATATACTAATCCAGTAAAATATAAGCTTCAATTTTTAATCATGTTTTGAATTTTTATCATTGAAATGTTTTATTACACAGACTTTAAAAAGGACAGAGTCATAGAAACTAGGAAACAATTCAGAACTGGAATAGGATTTTATAAACAAATGTCTTTTATTTTTCAAATTTGAAAACTTCATATAAATTGTCTTCGCGTATTTCAAACATAATTGCAATATTCAACGGATTAAGAGAGTGAGATTTTTTCAAAATTTTGTCACTTATAACACATTACAAATTTATCAAGAAATCTCAACACATTTTGAATCTTATTCGATCTTAGTAAAAAAGACAAAATTTCAAAAAAACACCACTTCCTTTAACATCTTGGACCCCAGAAATATACAACAGTAACAATGTTAAAACTAAAATTTTTAAAAATAGATTTCTGTTTCTAGGACAGGGCATCCAAAAACAATCTTACACTAAGGGTCAACTAAACTCCTTTCAAAGGACAACAAGCAACAACAAATATGTCTTTTATAAGAGGTATTGTTTCCTAAAGCTAGCAACTTATCCATTCTATTGTGCTATAATTCGTTGTGCCCAAGAAGCTTATATACCTACAGAGATGGAAATTGCATTACAAACATATTTTTGAAGCCAGAATCTATGACCTTTATGACGTCACTGATGTTTCCCATCTCATTTCCTCTTTACATGAAGGTCAAATGAAGGTCATTCAATGAAAACTCCATGTAAAAAAGAAATGAGAAGGGAAACATCAGTGACGTCATAAAGGTCATCGATTCTGGCTTCAAAAAGATGTTTGTAATGCAATCTCCATCTCTGTAGGTATAAAGCTTCTTGGTTGTGCCTGTATTGCACATTATTACTAACAATGACAAGATAACCGTTCAAATCTTGCTGATGTATTTAAGTTTATAACCTACACCCTTCCAAATACTACAGGGTGAAATTGATATAATTAGCATCCTTTTAAACTAAGAGTCTATCCATCAAACTGAACAACGTTCACTATGGGAGCAAACCGATCGGAACAACAAAAAAATCTGCTGTTCCATACTAAACTGCAATGTTTACGCGACACAAATGTATGCACCAGCAGATTTTTCTTTGCTCCGATTGGTTTGCTTCTATGTTTGCTCCCATAGTGAAAGTTATTCAGTTTGATGGGTAGACTCTTAGTTTAAAAGGATGCTAATGATATCAATTTTACCCTGTATGTACCTAGCCTATTGGATGTGTGCATGTGGCTATAGATTGAAGTACATAAGATTCGTGATCTAATAATGTGACTACCAAAAAACATAATAAAATTATAATCTAGAGTTTGTAAAAATTTTATTTATACGAGTAGGTGAGTTTTAAAACTTATGAGCGTCATACTCAGTTGTCGATTTTCAGCTTGAATTTGTTTTCATTTACAAAATGTAATTTACATCTGATGCCAATGTCATAAACAAAATAAGCTAAACAGTTCTTGAGATTAGCGTATACATATAGATAAAACGGAAAGAAAAACAGACACAAATTTTTATGCATATGGCTCAACACACTTCACGCAAAACCACAAATTTGGCAGTATTTATTTAGAGAACTCTAATCACAGGAACCACCTAACTGATTTTGGTAAGATTGGGATACAAGAGCATGGCTGTGAAGTGCAGCATGCTAGTGATCATATTTTTAATTTAGAAATTATTATATAGGAAACATAACTAAAACAGTACATGTAAAATTCAAAGAACTACTCGTAGATAATCACATAGATATTCAACTGTACGAAAAAGATTTTTATGAGACTTTTTAGGTATACAAAACAGAATATAATGAAATAAATGATATACCTACTGCTGGAAGCTCGTGTTCTAATTTTCAAATCAATCCAACAAGATTTGAACGGACCAAAATTTTCTATAACCACTAATGATAGCACGCGAATCCACGGTTCATTCTTACATATACCTGTTTGAAGCTAAATATACCTTACTACTATATAAATAAGAGATAGATAATATATTTAAACATCCTAAAGACAAAATCGTCAAAAACACACACCCGATAAAGACATGAGTCTAATTTTATCTTGAACACTTCTTTTCATCACGATTTGACCTTTTACTCTCCGATTTAATGTCCATTGATTAGTCACAGACAATATTATTTTTATTAATAATAAGGAAGTACATTATGGAGGCTCTGAAAACGCAACTGAAAATCGGTTGCGTTTTTTAAATCGAGAACGCAAACCCATACAAGAGAACGACCGCTTTTTCTTTAACATAAGATTTTAAATTAAGCTTTATCAATGCACCATGCAATGTTCAAAAACATTTTCAAAATAACATAGATGAAGCTTTTATTCTTTGCAATCGAATACACAATAATTTCGTTTGTAAATCGATAAATTCAATATCAGTTTAAGTATCATCTTTCAAATAATAATATCAACGTATCTATAGGTAATACGTAATAGTCAGTTGACGTGACAAAACCTAGACTAGAAGTTAACAAAAATGAAATAGCTTTCATGTTGCATTTACTGCATAATGCGTTTTGTCTAAAGATAAGAAACGCAGACAAAACGCAACCGATTTCAGTTAAGAAAAATGTTGAGCCGAATTAATGTGTAGAAATAAAATGATTTGAGCATGATGATGAAGTTGGAAGACTCGAGAAAAAGGAATGGTTCGGAAAATGGGCAGGCAGTCAAATAATATTCTAGTTTTGGAAGGAAAACTTGTAGTTACGTCAGTATTATTCCCAAAAAATCATTTTTACAAGGAAATGATTCAGTCATTCGAAAATTCAATGTATTCTTTAATTTTATAGGAAGAAAATAAATAATAGTCTCAAGGGTAAACAGTCTTCGAATTAAAGAACTTTTGAGAAACCATTTTCTTTTCAATAATCTTTAAACCAAAATTTAAACATGTCTCTTTTCAACAAGTGATTTTACCTTTAAACTGCCGGAACGTGGATATAAGCAACCAACAATTGATTTTGTATTATATCTGGAATTGCAGCAGTCCATGGGATAAAACAAGAAAGACTCTATCAAAAGTTATTTAATTATAACGTTCAGAATCCAGATTTCAAAAATAGATGTCGCTAGTGATGTATTTTAAATATAGAGTGGACTTAATTTTGTTTATATTCTTCTAACTGCTCGTGACATCTATTTTTAAAACTAAATACTAAAGCCTTACTTTAAGACCATTTTGTCAAAGTTAACAACCAAACCCAGCCCAACTTTAGTAGATGAATGCAGGGTGAAGGGGCGGCGGCGGGACTCGGGGTTGCTTGTCGAGAGGGGCGCAACACGATGGCTCACAACAGTGGGCGCTATACGGAGCTGGCAGCAAGGCGTACTGAGTTGGATGCCCGTATATTGCTGGGGTCGCTGGAAAATAATTATTTTTTTATTTATTACGACATCGTATCACTTTGGAAAAGAAATACTATCTTCGTATTATGTGTTTTTATTACATTTACAATAGAGTTGTATTTATATTTAATGTAAGGCGCTGCTGCCCATTTTTATTTGACATTGCTATTTTTATTTTATTATACAATTTGACGATCATGTTATTAATGGATATTTTATGTAAAATATTTAAGTAAGAATATGACATGTTATAATATGAAATAAATGAATCTAATCTAATCTAATCATACCTTTGCAAATACTTTGCTACGTCATCTCATAGGACTCCCAGGTCAATTAATGATAGGGTTAGTGGAAGGGGTAGTGACGGTTTGTGTCATGGTTACCACGCCGATCTGCCGCCGTTTGAATTCCGGTTGGGTCATGGATGTTTAATGTTTGTGCCTTTGTTGTATGGTTTCCATAAAAAAAGCCTAAGGCTTTCTTGGGGTCATTTATTTAAAAAAAACTGTTAAAATTTTTCTGATGACGTGAAGAACGAAAATATGCATTAACTTACTATCAAACGGTAGTGGATAGACAGCATAAGGCGGGGGAGGCAGCTCGCAGGGGGCACACGCGGGCAGGGGCGCTAGAGGAGGGGCGCACAACAACTGGTAGCATAGGGGCGCTTGCAGCGGCGCCGCCTCTGTACTGAGGACTGGTAGTTGGCTCATCTGCAAATTTTTATACAAGTTATTGACTAAGCTTAATATTCAAACCACACAGCACAGAATATCTACTAAACATCTATTAGATATTTTGTAGACACTTAGATATTTTGTAGATATCTATTAGACATCTTGCAGACATTTGTGCTGTTGGGGAAGGATTTTAGAATCATAACAATACCTAAGCCAGCTTCCTGGTAATATTCTATACACGGAACATGGATGACATGCCACGTACCAATTTTCGATTAGGTACATAATGTTTACTTTACCAAAATGACCACTTTCCCAAAAAAAACATTTTTTTTTAAACTCTTGTACGTAATACCGACTGCTCTCAAACGGTGAAAGAAAACATCCTGAGGAAACCTGCATACGCTGAAGAAGAAATTCTGATGCGTATGTGAAGTCTACAACATTGGGCACGTGTAGTGGACTAGCGGTCATACCCTGAGGGTAGGCCTGTGCCCTGCAGTGGGACATAAATAGACCGATGATTATGATGATGATGAATATTGAATGATGAATTGATGAATTGATGATGATAAAAATCTGCTTGTGGAGAAAATAAATGATTTGTACTGTATTGTATTCAATAATGTGATAATGCTGAATAATGACGTGTTATGTATACGGTGACTACCTCTTGGTATCTACATACAACGAAAAATAAATCAGCTATCTATCTATCTATCTATAACGTCACGCCTCTTTCCCAGTGGGGTAGGCAGAGACCAGGGCGCGCCACTTACTACGATCCTTACATAACTCTTTTGCCTCTCAAATAAAAATAAATATAAATCAGCTGTCAACCTGAAATTGATTATTATCATTGACTTACCAACTACTGGACGTAGGGTCCGCGCTCAAAAGTGTCCGAACCAAAAGAGCACCAAAACGTAAAAAGAGAACCAATTACGCGACGGATTTCGTTTGATTGGCTGACTACACGCATGCGCGTGCGCGGGGCGCGCCGATGAGAGAGCGGGATGGAAAATAATTTCAGCATTTTCAATGTTTTTAATTGGTTTGTATTACTACATGTACTTAGGTTTGTGTAGTATAGTCTCGGACACTTTTTTCGAGAATTTTGTACTAGACCCGGCGTCCATAGTATTCTACGTCAATGATAAAAATTAGGAAAAAGTTTGACTAGTTCCGCGATGGAACTTTTACCACGGGACTAAAAGATAGGTGATAAAAGTTTTTACCTGTTTCCTGACCGCCTGTGCTACCCGCAAACGTCCTAGAGGCGAAAACATCACGCCTCCACTCTGAAAAGAGAGATATACAAACTTATAATATTGTTTTCTAAACATACTACCACAGTCACAAGAAGAATAAAATATTTAACAATTATACAGAGTGTTAGGGTGCCTGTCCATTGACGCGGAGATTGGCGGCGGAGCGGAGAAACGGAGTAATATTAACCAATAAGATTGCGTAAAACCTCCGCTCCGAGATTTTATGCAATCTTATTGGTTAATATTTCTCAGTTTCTCCGCTCCGCCGCCTATCTCCGCAACAATGGACAGTGAGCGTCGCGTCGTCGGTGGCACGTTGCGGAGAGCTATGAAAACTCAATTTTGAAATCCGGGTTTGAATCTACACGGACCACATGCCATGTACCAATGAGTTTTTATAACTTATGTACGTATAATTACCAACTGCTCTCAAGCGGTGAAGGAAAACATCGCGAGGAAATCGCATTCGCTGAAGAAGAAATTTCGATGCGTATGTGAAGTCTACCAATCCGCATTGGGCACGCGTGGTGGACTAATGCCCATACACCCTCCCTGAGGGTAGGCCTGTGCCCTGCATTGGGACGTGTATAAGCTGATGATGATGATGAAAGGACAAACTATAATGCGTTACATACTGTAAGACAATTAAACTTATTTTTTTTTACTACAGGACTAATTATTGAAATAGCAAAAAAT
This sequence comes from Agonopterix subpropinquella, assembly GCA_922987775.1. NCBI lineage: Eukaryota > Metazoa > Arthropoda > Insecta > Lepidoptera > Depressariidae > Agonopterix > Agonopterix subpropinquella. The sequence continues at coordinate 14,543,006 of OV277716.1, forward strand.
ATCTACTGTTCCATATAATATACAGGTTGGTCGAGTTAAAGTGGTGCAAACGAAATTAAGTGAAGCAGACCATCAAACTGAACAACTTTCTCTATGAGAGCAACATCGAATCGTGGTACAAATGTGTTCCATATAAAACTGTTAACCTACTCGACACTAACGTGTCAGCAGATTTCTGATCTCATAGAGAAAGTTTTTAAGTTTGATGGTTAGATGATCTGCTTCACCTCATTTCGTTTGGACCACCTATCATCATCAGCTTATCATCGTCCACTGCTGAACATAGGCCTCTCCCAAGGAGCGCCGCAAATCTCTGTCCTCGGCCTTCCTCATCCAGTCGCTTTTTTAGGTCATCTGTCCAGCGGGCAGAAGGGCGTCCCACACTACGCCTACCAGTTCGTGGTCTCCACTCTAGAACTCTGACACCCCACCGGTTGTCAGTTCTTCGGCAGATATGACCAGCCCATTGCCACTTCAGCTTGCTAATTTTCTGAGCTGTGTCAACCATTTTAGTTCTCTGACGTGACGTATCACTTCATTTCTGATGTGATCGCTGAGCGACCTTGAATTGTACGACCTATTGGTTTATAAAATGTAAAACAACCCTTCAAACAATGTTGAAACTAGAGTTGCTTTTTTAATTTACATTTTCGACGCAAATTACGATACAATGTTACAATTCCTTTAATTTTATGGCACATATTTGATAAGTTTCAAACAAAGAACGAATATAGTGAGAAAATAACGAAGTGGTTCAATTGTGATGGTCACGCACGAAACGAGATTGGGATAATAGTAATAGTACGATACTACTATACCATAAAAGTAATATTCGTAAATAAAAGCAAAAACGGAAGGCGATAATAATTTTGTCTTAAATTCGTAACTAAACAATATGCCTGAGTTCATCTGGCGCACCCAGGAGTGCAATCTTCTTACATCGCTGTCTAAAATATCAACGAGCTCACAAATGTAACATCCTTCTTGCATCCTTCGGATCGTCGAAGTTTTTATATGAGTTTGACAGGTATCATGACATAACCTTAGCGAATACCGAATTGACAGCTTGGCGATGTTTGCACTCATTGCATTGCTGGATGAGATTGTCATATAGTTTTTGGTGACACGAAAGAAGAAAAACGGATTTGACGGTCTAAATGAATAGTACCCTAATCGGGGATACACCCCCTAATCACCCCCAAGAGCTAGGGGTACATCCCCTAATTACCCCCACAAGCTAGGGGGTACACCCCCTAATCACCCCCACGAGCAAGGGGGTACACCCACTAATCACACCCTTACGCATTAGAGGTGCACCCCCTTATCACCCCTATGCATCCCCAATCACCCCTTACGCACTAGGGGGCGCATCCCTTACTCGCACCCTACTACCAACATACTAATAAGGTGTGAGTAGGGGGTGCGGGTGTAAGTAGGGCGTACGTAGGGATAAGTAGAGGAAATGCAGGTAATTTGGAATACAAGTTACAAAAAAAAAGCTTATTTACCAAGGCTTAAGAGAAATAAGAATGAAAACCACATAAAATGTTAGTGAAAGTAATGTATTATTAGCATAAAAATAATCAACAATATTCTTCTTCTCTTTATGGGATAAACTTTAGTTTATACATAAATTGACATAAAGGCACTGAAAACCAAAAGTGAATATAATTTGGAATAGGGTATTCCAAATTAAATTCATGTGAATATAATTTGGAATAGAGTAGGCATTCCAAATTAAATTCGGCTTGGGTGACTACTGGCCCTCTAAAATTCTGGTCCGGAGGCGAGTTGTCCACTTTGTGAAATGTTAGGGTACAACTAGCACGAATACGAGTTTCATGTTTATTTGAAGAGCGAGCCAGTTGTCCACTATGAGAAATTACTAGGGGATAACTGGTCCAAAATTTTAAATGTTAAACAGTGTGACAACTGCAATTATACTGGGTGTAAGAGGCCTTTGTCCAGCAGTGGGATGGTATGCATAGATTAAAAAACTTTTATAAGTTACATAGATATTTTAGGAGTGCCATCAACGTAAACCAGCATTGAATTCTCGATATGTCCAACTTAGCCCCTATTCACCCCCTACGCACCTACACGCACCCCCTACTGACCCCCTACTTACTGCCGCCCCTACTCATACCTGTACATATGTGAATATTTTGCAATTCCAATAACATTACATACATACCTACAGGTAGAAAAGACAACCTCCTTTTTTGAAGACGGTTAAAAACATAAGTTGAAAATAGGTAAGTTAAGTATATGACATTTTTTTTTTTTTTTTTTTTTTTTTTTTTATTCATAATGGGTTTGCGCTTGGCTTCAGCTCACCTGATGGAAAGTGTAGATGAAGCCGAGGATGTAGCGCGCTCGCCCAGAAAAAGCCTATTTACTCTTCTTTTAAAAATATCCTGATTGTATTTGCTTGGGAAAACAGACGCAGGGAGAGAGTTCCAAACCTTACCGGTTCTCATTATAAAAGAGGATGCGAACCTATTTGTTCGGATTATTTACATTCCTATTTTGAGTTCTGTTAAAAAGGTTAAGTCAAGTAATCATCATCATCATCTCAGCCGATGGACGTCCACTGCTGGACATAGGCCTCCCCCAAGGATCGCCATAACGACCGGTCCTGCGCCGCCCTCATCCAACGTTTTCCCTTCGCCTTCACCAGGTCGTCGGTCCACCGTGTGAGGTCCATTGCCCTTTGAGCGACTTTCAGCCTTTTTATGAGGCCTTGAGTGAACGACGACGTTTCTGTTCCATATGTCATCACTGGCAAACACTGCGGTATTTGGGACGTGAAGATACTACGTAGCTTCCCGAACGCTGCCCAGCCGAGTTGTACCAGGCAGTACAGCACAGTAATAGTGCATATAAATTGGAATATTCCAATTTAAATTCACTTGTTGTTAATTTGGGACATTCCAAATTAGCTTCACCTGTCGTATATTAAATTAACAACATAACCCTACCTAACCTCAAAATGCTCTCATGTATGTATGTCTATAGTTTGATTAAAAATAAGTGTTAATTTCAATAATATAAATGTCAATCTATAGATTTGCATCAATGAAAACAAATAAATATGATTAATATTCGAGATACAAACTGATTTAGTGCTTACTTGAAAAATTTCGAGAACAGCACTTTCACTCGGATGACATTTACCAGAACGCAGACAAAATGGCGCAACCTCAGCCAAGCCCCATGACTTGAATAGTACACAGACTACCTAATAAAGGCGATTTCTAATAGATGCCGCTAGTAGAAACTCTAATACTGTGGTATTCCAAATTACGAACAGTATTCCAAATTACCTGCTTTTCCTCTATAGGTACTATAAAATATAATTAAAGTAGTAGGTAAGTTGGAGTCAGTTGGGGATTTCGAGATTTCAATGTGGGTAACATTGATTGAAAGCACATTTAAAAGTACCTTCTTTTGTTTATTATGCATCTGTGCATTAAAGTAGATTAATTTTTGAACGATATATAATCGGTGTAATAATAGACTACTAGGTAACGGAAAACCGTGACCTAAGTGCGGGTTTAGGTCACGGAGTGCTATAAACGTATTTTATACACTGTATACTATTCACAAGCAAACTAAGTCACAGATATATGTATAACATAGTGCTAGTGATATATAAAATAAACCGAAGCAAAACATACGAAGCCACCCTTTCAATTGAAAGCGAAATCAATGGGTATTTTATGCCTAAAGTGGTTTCTCTTGTTACTCCGATTTGCCTCACGTTGCCGATCGAAGGTTATTGATAAAAATAGGCTCTTATTGTTGGCTATTCACATGATAATGCGGAAAGTTGCTTTTGGATTTATATACGATTAAGGTCTTTATTTGCGCAACGAATTATTTTTATTCAAAATATATTTCGCCTTTTAAAACAATCGTTTTTTTTTGTTCTATGAATATCGACGTTGCTTAAAGTTTATAAAAGAAATTATGACTATCACTACATAGTGTAAAACAAAGTCGCTTCCCGCTGTCTGTCCGTCCCTATGTATGCTTAGATCTTTAAAACTACGCAACGGATTTTGATGCGTTTTTTTTAAATAGGTAGAGTGATTCAAGAGGAAGGTTTATATTAGCATTGCACCCGTGCGAAGCCGGGGCGGGTCGCTAGTTAGAAATAATAATCTAATGTCAATAATGGGAAATGGGCAAGACAATTTCAAGCATATATTGCATAACAGGGCCGCTTCTTCCATTTCTTTCTTTTTCAAAAGTAGGTAGGTACTAGTAATTAAAAACTATCGAATTATTTATCAAACTAATTAAAAGGATTGGGGGAGGATTGAGAGAAGGCTGTGGTCTGAAAGAGGATGTAGTGACAAAAATAGAGACAGGTATGTTGAGATGGTCTGGTTATGTGGAGAGAATGGATGAGAGCAAATTGACGAGGGCAATTTATAAGGCAAGCGTAAGTGGAAATGTTGGAAGGGGAAGGCCTAGACGTACATGTACGGAAAATGACGACGTGCTTAAAAAGGGCCAGGTCAGATCTCCCCGAAACCGACGAGCATGCATGAAGCTTGAAACATGAACTTATGAATGTGGAGGAAGCTAGAGAGGTATGTCAGGATCGTAGCAGGTGGCGTTCCGTTGTCTCTGCCTACCCCAGTGGGAGACAGGCGTGAGAATATGTATGGAGGACTATGTATAGAACGTACCAATTTAGTTTAGTTTTTCTGTCACTGTGTTTTGGTACAATCATTAAATCATTCCATCATTTCTCCCAGCCTCTCCAGTCCAAAGAGGACACGTTATGATATAAAATATTTACCTATATCACCTCTTTCTGAAGACTTCCGTAAAATAACAATATTATCGAAGAATAAGCACCAAAATGTTAAACTTCGAAGAGTTAACAAAATTTTCAACTTTGGTTGTTTTATTTTTGATCCGAGGCGAAACTTTCCATTATGGGAACCCCTACAATTCAATAGGCAATACAATTCAATATGTGTACAAACCGAAATGTTTTATAAACTTTTGTTTATTGTCAAAAAGGGATGAAGAGTCCGATATTTTTATTGAATTTGATACACAGTTACGACCGTTCTAATGTTATTGTCAGGTCTAGCTGCCGGCTGCCTGTCCATTGAAGCTGTGCGAGCTGTGCGAGCTGTGTAGCTGTTTTTTTTAACCAATCAGGAGCTCGGGCGAGGCGCGGCCGATCTCGCCCTAGCTCCTGATTGGTTAAAAAACACAGCTACACAGCTTCAATGGACAGGCACCCGCCCTGTGTTTCCGTTTTGAATATTGCATTGTGGTTCAATTTATTCCCGTGGATATCGCTGTGGCTATGTGGGATCACACACGATGACGCATGACGGAGCGGTAGACGTTAGTCCGTCATTTATGACGCAAGGAGTTGCATGAAACCGCACATAGAAGCACACCCGGTGCGTCAGTTTGATACAACTCCTTGCTTCACAAATAACGGACCGACATCTGCCGCTCCGTCATGCGTCATCGTGTGTGACCCCACTAGGCGATGAGATATGGATTTCCAATGAAGGAGCACACAGTGAAGAAACCTGCATGCTTCAATTTCGGGGCTTGTATTGTATTGTACCCACTATACAAGTGGTGATGGGCTCACTCCCTGTCACAGTCTTGTCACAGTGGACAGAGTTTCGGTACTACAAGTGAATCATTGTTCTGAGGTTTCAGAATAGTAATGACTACCCCCTTGGGGAATATAGTCGTGAGAATTATGTTTATGTTATGCTTACTAAAGATGTAATTTAATAGGTACGTAAGTATCCTTCTACGCGGACAGAAAGGATAACCTAAAGGTTCCTATGTCAAACTACGGAACTCTTAAAATATGCCGACCTTTTTAAAAATCTTGCTCTTTCTAATAAGAACCTGCGAAGTCGACTGGATCGAAGATGATATTGCGAAAAGAATCCTCTACCGACTTTTGTTCGAAATTGAATGCTCGCTCGAACAGAAAACTTATTCACCTGTTCCCTTTGACATTACAATGACATCTTGAAACTTTTGAAGTGGGAATTCCGAGAGGGATAACGGGAAGTGAGGTTTCTTGTAATTTCAAATACTTCAGGCGATAGATTTTTTTTTTTTTTATGTCTTCGACAATGTCACACAAATTATCGAGTCACATTTAAAGTCCCAGAATCTAGCCTGGATTTGTATTATGATGACTAGACAACGATATACAATACATATCTAGATACAAACATCCATGACTCGGGTACATAATATTCATATTCATCATACAAATATTTGTCCCTTACGGGATTCGAACCCGCGACCCTCGGCACAGCAGGCAGGTTCACTACCGACTGTGCTACCGGGCCGTCAATATGATAGTTTAGTTATAGATACAGTGATTGAGATTTTAAAAAGGATGAGGTTCTATGTTCGGCTGTATGTTTTTTAAGGCGGATGCAGAGGGGTCAATTTTATACAAAACTTTGACGCACAATACGCGTATATGGTATTAATATAAGTGACTTTGTATATATGGAAAAATAGTTTAGAAAATCTAGATGCCGCGTATCAAATAACATTTGCAATTTATAATATAACTAGCGGCCCGTCCCGGCTTCGCACGGGTGGACGTCTAATCTTTTCTAGCAATAAATATAGCCTATGTTACTCAGGGTGAATGCAGCTTTCTAATGGTGAAAGAATTTTTTAAATCAGCCCAGTACTTTTTGAGCCTGTTCATTACAAACATACAAACATACAAAAATAGGTACAAATCTTTCCTCTTTATAATATTAGTGTAGATAACGAAGACTTGTAGACTTGTAGACTTGTAAATGGTATCTGTTATTTTTTGCTAACAATTCAAAACAATTTAATCAATACATTATTTTTATGCTTGGCACCATGTCTCGCGAGGATGCATCCGACGACCTTTTTTATCTTTAGTATTTATTTAAAATAACGAAGATATAAAGCTTTGAAAATTTTGTATGTAAAATTTCATATATAAAATATTACTTTTATTAATTCCGTATACGCGTGTTGTGCGTCTAACGTTTGTATGCACTGAAACTATCTTGAAAATGTTTTTTTTATCACTTCGGTATAGGCCAGTATACTGAAAATTTGGCCTATAGGCCAAATTTTCAGCAAAAGTGCGACATCACCGTTGTGTCGTGGGTTTTGGGACTACGCTACTCTACGTGGCTGACTGGGGTGTCAAAGCAAAAACAATTTTAGAAAAATCGAAAAAATTTGAAATTGCGGTCGTTTATCGCCCGGTTTTGGTCAGGAAATATGCATATCTCGAAAACGAAATAGTATAAGAGATAAGTGTACTTTTTGCAACCATAAGCAGCAAGGCTGATTCAGTGTTTATGGGGTATAGAGCATCTCTGTGATGGGGATGGACCAGGTCTGCCTCCGTAACTCCAGTCGGTTAAGGAGTTACTGATGATTAAAGGTCTGTAAAAAATTAACGATCAGCTGTACGGCTGATCGTATGATATTATTGTAGTATGCACTGTAGCTATGTGAACAGGACAAAAACTGTCAAGTTCTGTCAGTCGGTTTAGGAGATATAGCCAGTCAAAGTTCCGAAATTTGTACGGCTGTATCTCCTAAACCGACTAATGAACCATGTCAGTTTTTGTACTGTTCACATAGCTACAGTACATACTACAACAATAACATACGATCAGCCTTGCAGCTGATCGTTAATTTTTTACAGAACTGTAATCATCAGTAACTCCTAAACCGACTGGAGTTATGCAGGCAGACCTGGTCCATCCCCATCACAGAGAAGCTCTACACCCCATTAACACTGAATCAGCCTTGCTGTTGATGGTTGCAAAAAGTACACTTATCTCTCGGAATAAAATGAGATATCGAAAAAATAAAAAGCCCCTCGAGATATGACTTTGTGCTATATTTAACGAATTATTGGAGATACGTATTAATAATGAGCTATTCAGAAGTTGTACCTTTGTGATGCGCAGACAAAAGCTTATATGCCTAAAAATAGCTCCTTTTTTCTTGTTTTAGCGCGGCCATCATTCAAACTTGAATATTTATAGTTCAGAATAAAGTTAAAAACAACACTTTGTTATTACAAATATCCCCGAACTCAGTCCGAACCGAGATATAAAGGCTTGACGTGCACGTAATGGTGATATTTTCAACTTCAAGCCTTTATATCTCCCTCCATCTGGACTGAGTTTAGGGATATCCATGTTACTAAGTTTTGTTTGTTACTTTATTCTGAAATAAAATATTCAAGTTTGGTTGCTGGCCGCGCCAAAATCAGCGGCGAAAAATAAAGCGTCCACCTTACATACAAAACCCGCATTGTCTTTTAATTCAGTTCATTTGGCAGATTCATTTTCAATTTACCCGAATAGAAGGTTGTGGAAGACACGAGATGTTCACCGATATTTTCGTTAATTTTACTGTGGACCTTTAAAAAATCTTTATTTATTTGAAAGGGTTTCCAAGGTGGTCCCATTTTAATCTTGTGAAGATCTGATGACGCGCTTTGGAGCTACACAATAGAACTCCTCAAAAGTTGACAGCAATTTATCGGCGATTGAGAAGTTTGCTTCGTATCAATGAACCATTTGTATAAATAACTGATATCCGAGTCGAACTTTTTTTCATTCATTTATTCACGGTAATGTGGATCGTATTACAAAAATAAAGTTTCACTACAATTTTACCCTAAGGCATAGTGGATATATATAACACAAACAATTGAAATTTTAAAAGAAAAATTATAATATATTTCACCACTGAAAATTATGAAATAAGAAAATTGTTAAGAGGGCTATCGCAGTCCAGTGGCGCCCTCATCACATTAAAAAAGATTTCTCAATAAAGAAAGTCTGCATTAAAAAAGTGCTCAACAGAAAAACTACAAAAGTCTTCAAGCCTTTGTTATACAATACTTTTATAGGTTCTAAACATTCCACTTTTAGACAATTTCGAATAAAAACAAAAGCGGCCGTTTTTTTTCTTTTTTCGAAATTTTTATGTCATCATCATCATCATTCTCTTGCCCATTTCCCATTATTTGGGGTCGGCGCAATATGTCATCCTCTTCCATTCATCTCTCTTAAGGTGGACTTCCGATGCCAGCGGCCGATGCGACTAACGCGCGCGTCTGACGCGAGGTTCTGTCAAATATGACAGAACCTCGCGTCAGACGCGCGCGGCCGACGACAGACCTCACTTCCGATGTCAGCGACTGACGCGTGCCTATTGTGCAGAGTGTTATCACTTTAGGGTATTTTCCCCAAAATTTAGGGTATGTTTTTATGTTTTGGTGTTTAAACAAAAACATAAAAACACAAACAAAAAAAACAATACATATTTTAATAAAGAATATTTGATTGATTGACAGATTGATAGGTTTAGAGAATATATGAAAGCATTTTTTTTACAGGGTGTATGATAAAATACATTTTTGGGAGCAATGAGACCCTTGGCTTTTTAACCTGTACCTACATGGATCACTTTCTAGCTAATAATTATGTAGGCAAGAGATTTTCCGAAAAAAGAAAAAGTAGTTTCAAGTGGCTCGATAGATGGTGTTATCGCTACGTGGATGAGCGACCTTGCAGATAATAAAATACAAATAAAATAGTAAAACATAAGCAAATTTTCGGTAAAAACTTCGTAATATTTCTGGCAAACATTCTTGTCCCGCGTGACGTCAGAGCATAGCCGCGCGCGGCCGCGGCCGATGCGATAGACATCGGCCGCGCGCGTCTGACGCGCGCGTCAGTCGCTGGCATCGGAAGCGGCGCCATACGTTTTCATAGTAACTAGTATGGCCGCATCGGCCGTCGGCCGCGAGCCGCGCGCGTCAGACGCGTCGGCCGCTAGCATCGGAAGTCCACCAGCCGTCGTCTCAACACTCACCCCCTTTTTACACATATCATTCTTCACACAATCCATCCATCTTTTCTTCGGCCTGCCTCTCCTACCACTGCCATCCACATTCATACTTAACACTCGTCTCGTAACATGACACTCACCCCTCCGCATTACATGCCCATACCACGATAATCTATTACCCTGCAATTTTTCCGTCATAGGTGCTACTTTCAAACTTCCTCTAATATACTCATTCCTAATCTTGTCCATTCTAGTTACACCACACATCCATCTCAACATTCGCATCTCAGCTGCATGCAGTCGTTTCTCATCCGTCCCTTTTGTGGCCCAACATTCTGATCCATACATAACGACAGGTCTTAAAAAACCTATAAAAGTATTAGAAAATAGCTTGAAGGCTTTTGTAGTTAATCTGTTAAGCACTTTTTTAATTTAGGCTTTCTTTATTGAGAAATCTTTTTTAATGTGATGAGGGCGCCACTGGACTGCGGTAGCACTCTTAACAAAAAAAAATTAAACGACCTAAAAAAATGCAGCCTATGGCTTTTACGTTCGTATTTATAAATAACAACATTAATTTGTTTGTCATCCACTTAACTTGGGTAATAGTGTCAGATAGCCAAAACACCTCAACGTTCTCTAAATGTTATGTTATAAAGCCTAGTATAAAGCTCACAAAATCCTGCTATAATTTCATGTAGCATTTTGCCCGCTAGACCAAGATAAGCATATTTAGCTAAACCCTAGACTGGACTTAGGCTTATTACACCGTTATTATGGAACTAGGGTTTATCTAGACCGTTTTATTTTCTGTTACAACTCCCTAATAGCTCTATTTTGTGAGTTTGTTTGTGTTGATAAAGAAGTTTAAGAGGCTGGTAAACGCTGGGCAGGGTCATATTTTTCTGGTTTTAAGAAGCTATCTTCTCGTTATTTGAAAGACATAAAAATTTATTAAATATACAACGTGTTAATAAATTAACGCAAAACCTCATACACCCCAACTGATTTACAACAAAATAAATAGATTAAAAAAAAAAATTCCTTATTTTTGTAGGTAAAATTTAAAGTTATTCGCATTTTAAGTTTTGAGGCAAAAATGATTTGTTATCATTTCAGCAATGAATGAAGGCGCTAACGTACTCATGGATACATTTTAATAATCTTGTTTTGGTAGTAAGTAGGGTGGGTGTGCCCGTGGGGTGGGTTGAAATCGGGATCAGTAAATTTTAAATTTGACAAAAAAAAATAGTTAATATTTTGATAAAAATTTCCTATGTTGAAACTATGATAATTCGATTCTGCTCTCGATTCTAAACAAACTACTTTCTAGTTTTGCGTTAATTCATTAACACGTTGTATATTTAGCAATTAACTTCAATATCTCGGCTTTATTTGCTATGAAGTACATTTCTTATTTTTCTATAAAATATTATCAATATAATTTTGTTGACCAATATTGGTGCGAATTCTTATGATTTTCGAATTTGATTTCCTTGGATTACAAGGCACCACAGTGATAATATAATAATACACCACTAGTTTATAATTATTAACATAACTTTAAGGGTGTATTCAGACCATGAATCTAAACAACTTTCCCAAAGAAACATGGGTCGAAAAACGAGAAATTTTTTTGGACCTCCCATAGAAAATCGATCGGCCGATCCGCACTTTTGTATGGAAGGTCCAAAAAAGTTTCTCATTTTTAACCGACTTCAAAAAAGGAGGAGGTTTCTCAATTCGACCGTATATATATTTTTTTTTTTTTATGTGTGTTCGCGGATAACTTCGTCGTTTATGAACCGATTTCGATGATTCTTTTTTTGTTGGAAAGGAGATATCCCAAGTGAGGTCCCATGATAAGGAAACCAGGATCTGATGTTGGATCCCAGAGATATCGAGGGGAACCTTCGAAAATCGTAGTGCCGACTAGTGCGTTTGTTAATTTAAGGCACTACTATTAAATCGAACTAATGAATTTGCCACTGAAAATTGTGAAATAAACAAAATTTTAACAAAAAAATTAAAACCGCCTTCAAAAAACTAAAAGCCCTGTCGCGAATCGTACCGGCTTGACAGCGACTTCAATAAAACAAATTAATGTTCTTATGATGCGAACGGGAAAGTCATCGGCTGCAATATTATTTTTTAACTTTTTAGTTTTTTGAAGGCGGTTTTAATTCAACCCATGTTTCTTAGGGAAAGTTGTTTAGATTCATGGTCTGAATACATCCTTAAAGTTATATTAATAATTAAAAACTAGTGGTGTGTGGCGTTCGGTTAGGACCTACTTCGTCTTGTCTATTGGAGTTTAGCTCTATAGTTACTTCTGTCATATTAATTATGATCTTGTTTTGTTATTCCTTGTGACGGACGAATCCTAAGAGATAATTTTATCATTGTTGTATTTCCTGAATAAATGCATTTAAAGATACTGATCAGAGTTCGTCATTAACGGCAAGATTAACGACACCAAAGTGGTGACCCTCGACATAGAACATAGCAGCTTCCAAACAGCGGTAGGGTAGAGCACCCACTCCTAGTACCGGGCCGTTCTCGACCAGGTCGAGTCCCTGGCTCCCTTTCGCAGCCATTACATCTGGACTGTCCTGATTTACTGATCTAGTGCGGCTGCACCTACGACGAAATTTAACCAAGAAACGTCCGGGGCTGAAACAAACTTTGCTAAGACTCGCCGGGCCGCGAACAACGCGAATTCTCACACACCGACACAGCGAGTGCGGGTTGTCGAAGCCGCCTTATGAGCATTACCTACACTAACCCGGAGGAGTGCGTGAGTCGAAGTGAAAGATGACCCACTGACCCCTTATTTCTCTTTTTAAGTACGTAGCCAAATACCCTACTGTTTTTATAACAATATTTGTTGTAGCTCTAATTTGTGTCGTACTATATCATCGGCTGTAGTTTTTTTTTTAAATTACCTTGTTATTATCATAAGAGTTTTTTATTAAAATGGATGAATTCAAAGATGCCACTCCCCCACAGACAAGCGCAGGGAACACCCCTGTAGCCTATCATTTGGCACCAACGGGCATGGTTCATGGAGTCGCTGTCAAACTTATAATGAAGGACAAAAATAGGTAGGCACCTACTAAAATTATGTAGTTTAGAAGAGGTGAGACGACTCTCAAAGAGTCAAGGTCGTTCGGTCCGGGAAAACTCTTAATAACCTAACATAATCATTTTCAATTAGTGTTCCTGCAGAAAATATTACCTAGATAAACTTGCCAAGCTCTCAAATGAATTTCATTTCACGAGCTTCGGGTTTTATTTTTATTTTCAGCGTAAAACGAGACTACCTGGTGTATGGCTGGCGGATTAACGGAGTCCATTTTCAGTAACCATGATAAGTAAATTGAAATCCCTGCTTGTGATATAGTTTTAGAGGGTTTTACTGTACCCAAAAGGTGCCAATGGGTTCGACCCAGAATATATGCGTTATTATGGCAGATTTGTTAACAAATGATAAAGAAAAAATTTTTAGGTTAGGTACGTGTTTTTTCAATGGCTATGTGCACGACACTAGCGCCATCTAGTGCAACACGGCCCCGTGAATTATTTGTACATAAAATGTTAGGATAAAGTTTGTTATTTTATATTAAAATAAAGTAAAAACTAAAGATATAATAGATAGCAATAAAAACATCCCTGCCAAATTTTAAGTATTAGTATTTGCTGGTTTAGATATTTGAGAATTGAATGAGTGTGCGAATTTGCATAGATTCAAGCAAATCTGACACAACTTCGCCGGGAAAAGTACAAATTTCTGCCACAGCGTGCGCTGCGATCGACTTGACAGTTCCCAACACCCACTTCGCACATAGCCAATTGTAAAATCAATACAGGATAAATAGGTACAACCGTCAAACTTGGTGTAATTATAGAGCATACTCCTAAGTAAGACAAAACAAACAACAAATAATAAAAACTGACCAAGTGTGTGTCGCGTTAAGGATCTGGGATATTTTTTTAGGGTTTCGTACCTAAACCCTATTACTAAGCCTACGTTGTCCGTTCGTTCGTCCGTCTGTCATACTTATGGGCTGTAATTTTAGAACCGTAATAGTTAGACAGTTGAAATTTTCACAGAATTTGCGTTATTACGGCGGATTTGTTCACAAATAATAAAAATGCCAAAAAAAATTAAGGGGGGGGCTCCTCATACAAGAAACTAGTTTTTATCAGCGTTTTTTCTTTTCGCTCTATCGTAGAAACGGAAAGACATACAAGCGTCAAACTTGGTGTGATTATAGAACAAACTCTACAGTATAACAACAAATAATAAAAACCGGCCAAGTGTGAGTCAGTCTCGCGCTAAAGGTCCCGGAGAAAACAAAACTTTTTTGTAAGTTAAATTATGTTGTCTGGTACGGAACCCTTGCTGCGCGAGTAGCCCGACTCGCACTTGACCGGTTTTTTATATGTTTACAGACAGTAAAATAAAAATAAAATACTATCTATCAGTTTGTTTTGTTCTGTTCACATCAAAAGGTTTCGCTAAATAGCTGAGAACTAAGTTTTTATTTTGTTGAGCAGAGTTATTGCTCTTCTCTTTTATAATAAAACCGAGTTGTTTGTTTTGAATTTGCGGGGAGAAAAGCAAAATTGGATACGTAACTGTGAAAATAAAACGTTATTGAATTTCGGTCACGTTTAGGTTGAATAAAGGCTGATACTCAAGACAAGCAGTTTTCGTATAGGTATACGAAAGAAGTTCCTCAATCTTAGTATGGGAAATAGGCTAACATAAAAATGTTAGTGTATAGTTGGCGTATAGTTATGGAACTCATGTCGATTTGTTTCTCATAATCTTTAGATTATTGTGGTAATATTTGCTATACCTACCTCATCTAAACGGAGTATTGCGTAATCGCAGTTGGCGCACATCTTGTCTTGGTTAGACATGTTGGTTTTTTATTTTTATTTTCGTATTAACATCTAAGATGTTCCTATACACGCATTGCTTTACATGTGTCGTTTTAATAGGAAAAAAGAATGTTGGCAAAAAATTTTTTTTGTTTTTATTTCATAATTCCGTTTGCATTTTTACCTAATATTTCGTTCTATTACTATAGTAAATTAAATTATGGTTTTGGAGTGTAATACCTTCCATAAACGTAACCGTTTGTGGGCCTACAATAAATTGACTGCTTTAAAGTAGTGATCTAACCATAAACATATTAGTATAATAATGTGTATGGATCTAACTGATGTAGTCATCATCATCTCAGCCGTTAATCATCCACTGCTGGACATAGGCCTCCCCCATAGATAGCAATACGCTGCGCTCATCCAACGTGTTCCCGCCGCCTTCACCAGGTCGTCGGTCGGTCCACCTTGCCTAGCCTGCCTACCCACGCTGGGCTTTCTGGAATGAGATAGCCACTTGAGAACACAGAAGAAATCGGCCATATGTGCAATATACCCAGCCCATTGCCACTTTAGTTTAGCAATTCTTATTATTTATTATTATATTATTAATAAATAAAATAAATAAATAACGCTCACAGGCACATACATTGTAATGATCCCAAGTTAAGCACTGTAGGCTTTTTAATATGGTACCCATACAACAACGGCACGAACATATAACATCCATGACCGAACCGGGATTCAAACCCGGGACCCTGGTTTGGCAGTCCGGCGTGGTAACCATTACACCAACAGGGTCGTCAAAATTATTCTTAGGAAGATTTACAGCATTGTTTCTTACTGTGTTATTCTCCCAGAAAACAGTTGAGAAAGCAGTTGAGATCTCCCGCTGTTTTATGAATGCAAAGCATGAATACTAAAGGTCATGAACCCACACCGGTTGACCTTTCACTTTTATTCTCACCTCTAGTCTAATAATATTGACCTTTATCTCTATTGTACGATTTACAACTTTTTAATACAAGATCTAACTTGAGTCAACCTCAATAATGTATGGATAGAATTTTAGGAAAAAAAACAATGCGGGTTTTGTATGTAAGGTTGGCGCCTTATTTTTCGCCGTTGTTTTTGGCGCGGCCAGCAACCAAACTTGAATATTTTATTTCAGAATAAAGTAACAATCAAAACTTATTAACATGTACTAAACTTAGTCCGGACGGAGATATAAAGGCTTGAAGTTGAAAGTATTATCATTACGTGCACTTCAAACCTAGTTCGGAGTCGGACTGAGTTCCGAGATATTTGTAATAACAAGTGTCATTTTAAATTTATTCTGAACTATTATATCATATGCAAGATTGATTGATGGCCGCGCTAAAGAAATAAAAAAGTTGCCATTTTTAGGCATAGGCTTTTGTCCGTGCTGTACATAGTACCATAGAAATATGTTCTGTGGTATTGGTAATTACGACGAAAATTAAACCAAAATCTTTGTTAGTTAACGAAAAAACTTAACATTTATCAATAAATCACTTCACTATCCGATATAAAAAACAATAAATCATAATATTTGACACCTGCAACAGAAAATAAAACAGGTAAAAATACAATTTCAAACCGTCACTTAGCTTAGATGTGAAATGATATATTACAAGATCCTGAAACAAGTTTTCTGTACTCATATATTTAGGCCACAGAAAAGAAAACCACAGTAGAAATCTCATGAGAACTATTTATTTACTAATGTGACGAAAAAACCTAATGAAATTAAATTCAATACTGAATATTCTTAAAATTGTCATAGTGACTTATGATTATGACCAGATTCTGAACGAAACGAAGAAACTGATAAGCGGTGCTACGCATACCAGGGGCAAGCTGAGCCTTCTATTTTTTTTTTATGTGTGATATGTAAACATTTAACCCCAATCTCACCTGATGTTGAGTGATGATGAGGCCGTAGATGTAGCATGCTTACCTAGAAAGATGCCTATTCACTCTTGCCTTGAAGAGGCCCAGGTTGTATTGCTCAGGGAACAGGTCCGCAGGTAGGGCGTTCCACTCCTTAGCCATGCGCATTATAAAAGAAGAAGCAAACTTCTTCGTGCGAATTGCTGGTAGGTCAACGACATAAGGGTGGAAACCCAGTCTGCGTCTCGTCCCCCGCAGATCAAAGGGAGACGGAGGTATTAGATCGTGTAATTCCATCGCACATTCTCCAAAATGTATCCTATAAAAAACAGACAGACAGGCTACCTTGCGACGATGCTTGATATTCTGTAGTTTAGGCTTTGATATTGATACATATTATTTCATAGTTTAGGAACCATAGGCTGGCAGTGTTGCTACCCTGCCCTGTTCCCTTGGCTCGGGGTTCAAAAATGTTATTCACGTCTATTATTTCTAAACGCTAATGCTTATGTAAAAAAAAAAATAAAAAAATAAAAATAATGTTGGAAATGAATGTGTTGTGTGTTGTTGTTGAATTTTGTTGTTGTTTTAATGTTCAAAATATTGTAATGTACCAAATTGAAGGGAAACATTTCAAAATACACGGTAGCATAAAATTGCCACGTAATTTTTGGTTACGCGATTGGAGAAGATTCCCTCGATAAAATATTAGAAAGATTTTTATCATTCTTTCAAATATTAAATCTCCTCTCTACTGGAAAGGTTCATGTATAATAAAATACACAAGAAAATAAGGAACAACAATTTTGGGGCTGCGATAGACCTATATGGTTGGCAGGCACGTAATTTCGTTGGCAGCCATATGGCAGCCCTATTTTGTAGGATCCTTAAACTACGACATTTCCACTGGAGTATTTCCCAATGCCTAAACACATGGGTGTAGAAAACATGCCACGGGATCTTAGTCTAACACAAATTCCAGTAGTTCCAGCCGTCACTTAGATCTGGAACGATACGGATACAAAATTAAATCCATTTGTTATACCTTACTCAAATCAGGAGGTCTCCTAACCATAGTCTTTTGCCTTTATGTTAAGTGTCGGAATGGATTGATCCGGAGGACTTTGTAAAAAGAATAATTGTTATGTTGCGTGCGTTTGCAGATTATGGTGGGATATCGGGGTAGTTTCAACCTTTTGTGTTGGCCTGACTAAACGTAGCTTTGTGTCTTGTACGAGAATTGCATTGGTTGTATAGTTTATCATTATACTATACTATTTGAACGCAGCTTTGATTTCGAAAAGTAGTATCACAGAGTACTGTAATTACTGTATAGCCCTACGAATAAGAATGTATAGAAATGTAAACCAAGCTCAAAAAGTGACCCCAAAAAAAGTACGCAGTGTTCGAAATTTGTTCCTTAAAAACTACACCTTGCCGCCAAAACTCATAAAAAATTTCATTTTTCAAAGGGTGCCAAAAATTATGTTGCTTTTGTTTAGAGTTATTCGTAGAGTATAGCCCAGTCCTTTTACGGTTTGAGCCGGGACTAATTAATAATTGTTTTTTTTTCGGTATAGTATTTAAGAGTCAATTTGAGCTTGTATGTACTAAAATTTAAAAGAAAATCGTCAGCAACAGTTTCAAATTTAAAATTGATCTATTATCTCGTTATAAAAAACCTGAGGGTAATTTTTTTATGCACAAATTTAAGGCATTACCTACCATAAAACATGCTTCAAACATGGTGTAAATATTTTTGTGTACTTAGAAGGTTTTGAAAAATACATTCGTAATTTCTAATAATAACCTCATTTTTTAAATTTTGTATGGTCCAACACACCGTACAGTTTAGCTTGGGTCAGCGCTTACCGTGACACAGATTCAATAGCATTTAAAGCAATAACATTAAACTGTAAAGGACATCTGGCACATAATACCCAAAAATGTATAACCGTCCTTCTATTTTTATTATGGACTATGGAACACTAGAAACTAACTGCAGGCATTAGTTTATTTTATAATGATTTATTAGTTTTTATCATTTTTATGTAAAAAAAACATTGTGCTTGCAACACCTCCTACCTCCTCCTACTAAACAACATTGACAGCCATGTTGGGGTTGCTGCTTTTTTATAATTTATTAATAATAAATGATTAAATAACTCGTTAAATAAAAATAAATGTAACTATCTGAGTCGTTTTTATAAAACCTCATAATTTATTACACATTTGACTTCAGTCAAAACTTCTATACATTTTAAGGTATTTTTTCAAGGGAGAGCGGCGGTTGTCCTTTATAACATTTCGGACAAATGTCAATGCCTATTTTATTGCTCAAAAATTATGTATGTAGTTAAACCGAATTCAAATGAGTGCATTTTTTATTAATATTATTAATTTAAAAGCCTTCTGGGACTCACAATTTCGATTTCTATGTTACTATGCGATTTTTTTTATTTGTCTTCAGATACCTAGTCTTTTTGTCACTAAATGGTGCCGGTTACAGTTCAAAAGTCCAATTAATAATTACTTCCCACCTCTCCTAACAAAACTCCGTAAAATGACTGAGCTATGTACAAATGAAAAAGTAGTAGGTATACAGTTTTTAAAGGCCCCATAAAAAATAGTTGCAATTTTATTGTATGTTTTGTTTTGGTGAACAATAAAGTACTTAAAGGTACCTAAATAATTAAATTGAATTGAAGTATACAGGGTGTTAGGATGAACAGTTGCATTACTTTAAGGGGTGATTGTACCCATGATACTGAACAACTTTCTCTAAGAAACCTATAGGAAATTCGCAAAAAATTACATTGACTTTCCATACTAAATGCAATCAGCTGATGTATAAAAAGTCGAAAATTTCTTCTCTCTATCCTGAAAATCGTCGATGGATGAACCCTTTTCACGATAGCACGCTGAAGAAATCATTTTCGGTTGCAGCAACGAAGGTATCTAGACCACTTTGAGATTGAGGAAAATTGATCTCGATCTCACTTATGAAATTGATATTATTAGCATCCTTTTAAACTAAGAGTTAAATTGAATAATTTTTACTATGGGAGCAAACCAATCGAACCAAAAAAGAAATCTGCTCTTGCATAGGTACATTTTTATAGGCATTGCAGTTTAGTATGGAACAGCAGATTTTTTTGTTGCTCCGATCGTTTTTTTTTTTCATTTATTTTAAATTTTCAGAATTACAAACGTTACAAATTACATTACATTTCGCCAAACTGCAGAACAGTTTGTTGGCGAAAGACATTACACTCAACTTTAAAAAAATGAGTCCTTAATCTTACCCATACAATATGGTTAATATAAGTTAAAGTATATATATATAATATCACAAACCCATAACAGTAAGTTTGTGATATCACATATATATCCAGACACCTACTAACAGCGATTGTTTACAATTTGTATTTAATTATTCAAGAATAGTGCTCCCATCTAAGATGGCTCCCATAGTGAAAGTTGTTCAGTTTGATGGGTAGAGTCTTAGTTTAAAACGATGCCAATGAAATCAATTTCACCCTGTAAGTATATTTAAATATTTATTGTTGGGTGAACGCAAAAGAAGATATCCAGCTACCTATTGTTTACTCTGTCTACGTAAAAAAAGGAACCAACAACATGAAATAATCAAGATTCAAGATAGACCTCGACTTGCCCTCGACAGACCGACGATATGACTCAGCTGTCAAAACTGTGAATAGATTACACAGATCAATCTACTGCGGACGCTTGCTTACTTACATATTTATAATACATGGTCTTATTTACCATAAATATAGGCCACATCGTAGAAAGAGAAGGTACTAGATGGAAGCACGTGTCTTGTCATATTCACTCAATAAGAGATGCACATAGCAAATTCGCTCTAGTTAAAAAAGGTGATGGCTACCTATTGCTGTTCTTATCGGCGTAACCACTTTTTTGTACTGACTCCATAGATATATTATACCTATACTGACTCCAGCCGACTCCAAGGTTGTCACCTCATATAAATTGTATAGGATTTTATGACTATCGCTATCTCATACCCGGTTACACTGACATTCCGTCTACAAGCGTAAGCGAAAAATTCTTCGTCTATGGGCCACATACATATAAACGTCAGTGGCGATGGCGTGTTGCTGAAGAGATTTGGAAACCCAATCTTGAGAACAGCTGGGCTAGCACGTCGCACGTGATACAGCTATATCACGTCTTTTATCTCGTTCGTTCGCGCGCTAATAGAAAGAGAGCGGAAGCGTGATAGCGCTATTACTAGCCATGCTAGGTTGAAATCCGCACGGATAACATGTCATGTACCAATGAGTTTTTCTAACTTATATACAGGGTATATGCCTAGCAAATACTAAAACGGTGAACTCCAGATCATCAAATTGAACAACTTTCACTATGGAGCCTACCTCAGGAAACACGCCAAAAATCTGCTGTCCCATACAAAAATGCTAACCCGACTAAAATGCATGGGACAGCAGATTTTTCAGGATGTACCTAGGCGCCATAGTGAAAGTTGTTCAATTTGATGGTCTGAGGTCACCGTTTCAGTATTTGCTGGGCTGTCACTTACACCCTATATTAGTACTGTAGCCACGGGACTTTTTAATTACAAAAAAGATTACCGATTGCCGTTTTTATATTATTGTAGGGTACGAAATGACTTATATAAAAACCCGAGTCTTAAAGATCACAACCCGCCGTAGCAAAAATAAACTAAAAAAAAATTTCTCAAATTTTTGAATTTCGTGGTTACCATTTTTTTTCTATACTGTCATGTTCTTCACCTTAGTTCAATACCCATACGTAATAGTAAGACTGTCTAAAGTTGCCATACAAAGCTATAAGACAAGATGAAAAAGTCAATTTCGATGGGTCTTATAGCTTTGTATGGTAACTTTAGACAGTCTTACTATTACGTATGGGTATTGACCTAAGGTAAAGAACATGACAACATAGAACAAAAGCGGTAACCTTGAAATTCAAAAATTTGAGAATTTTTTTTTTAGTTTATTTTTGCTACGGCTGGTTGTGATCTTTAAGACTCGGGTATTTATATAAGTCATTTTGTACCCTACAATAATATCAAAACGGCAATCGGTAATCTTTTTTGTAATTAAAAAGTCCCGTGGCTACAGTACTATATAGGCCACATAAGCATGGATATGGTGTGGCACGTGCAAACTTTAACTTTGGCAGTGAAAAAATTGTTCCTCTCATGCATCGGCCCATCACAGTCGACACCGGCCTCCGTGCCTCCGTGGTCTAATGGTGAGCATTGGCTTTCGACACGGAGGTCGTGGGTTCGATTCCCACGGGGGACACCTAGTGATATGTCACTTTGTGCGTTTTTCCCCAGTTGGTTAGGACATTGTAGGCTGAATCACCTGATTGTCTGAAAAGAAAAATGATTCCGTGCTTCGGATGGCACGTTAAGCCGTTGGTCCCGGCTACTATCTCTGGTGGTAGTAGTCGTTACATAAAACCACGTCAGAGACCTTAAGGCGGTCTGAAAAAACTCTGACACCAGGACTGCGATTTTTGAATCTCATTTGTTGAACTCAGCAGTTGTATATGTCAAAATTACTACGGTGATATGCATCTTTCTACTGCTGATTTGACATTAAAAAATCACACTCCTGTAGTATGATTTTTGACCGTCAAATCATAAGTAGAAATATGCATATCTCCGTAGTAATTTTGACATTTTCAACTGCTGAACTCAGCGAATGAGATTAAAAATTCGCACTCCTGGGCTCTGCCCACACGATAAGAAGAAGAAGTCGACGCTGCAACCGAAAATGGAAGTTTGTAGTCAAAATAAAACTATTTTCGAATTTATTCCTTTACTTATACTATGAAACCTTGCTTTATGCCAAATTTTATGATTCTAGGTCAACGGGAAGCACCCGCTTTAATTTATTTGCGATTATCAAAATAGTGATATTAAATGGCAGTAGGTAAAACTATCTTTTGATTGTGTTGACTTAGAAGCTTGAATTTTTTACACCTCCAATGGATCGTAGATCTTTAAGTATACAGGGTGTAACAAAACACCCTGTAATCTTAGAGAATCCTGTTATACTTAAGGTGGTGCTTCAGACCATCAATCTGAACAACTTTCACTATGGAGCCAACGTCGGGAAAAATAAAAAAAATCTATCATTTGAGTCGAGACGGTAGACGGTACTGTAGTTTTGTATGAAAATGCTGATTTTTTTTTGCGATTTCGATGTTGGCTCCATAGTGAAAGTTGTTCAGTTTGATGGTCTGAAGCACTTAAGGGGTTATTACTAGGGTGTTTTGTTTCACCCTGTATATTAATTTCAACTTGATACCCGTTTCAAAGAAAAGGGTCTTCACAGATGTACAACAAGGTGATCAAGGGTTCCTTTTTTCCTTTTGAGGTCCTTTGAACAAAAAAAAAGAGAATTATAGTTTTAAACAAATACTGATTTGTCACGGAGAGACTACTGAATGGGTGCGATTTGGTGTACAGAAAGCTAGAGGTCAACATGCTGCTAAAGTATTTTCAAGGTCTTAATAGACTTCAGACTGACTGGACCTGACGGTACTTAAAGCTTTATTTACATTACGACAGGCACATTTATAGTTTCAGAATGGAATGACGTGTCAATTGGTGACACGCGGTGACCATTGGTGACCTTTCGCTCACAAAAACCTTAATTTACAATAAACGTAACTTAGTGTTATGGATTAACGCTCATAGAGTAGACCTGGCCCTCCTTAAAGGTAGGCCTGTGCCCTGCAGTGGGACGTATTCCTATCTATATTATAGGCTGATAATGTCATGTAATCATAGGTGAAGAGGAGAAAGTAGCTGAAAGAGTGGACAGGCATCGCCAGCGTCGAAGAGATGTTTCGTTTGACGAGAGATAGACAGGGATATGCTATGCTGACTGCCAACCTACAGTAGTGGAGAGGAACCCGAGGAAGAAGAAGAATCGTAGATGAAGATGACGATGAAACTTAGCTTAAATTAGTGACACTCCCAAGATTAAGACAAATTGATTGCCGTAAGAATCATCAAAATACGCCAATAAGTAATAGTAGTATTAGTAATAAGTAATAGTAGTATTAGTAATAGTAGTGTTAGTATTAGTAATAGTAGTAATAGTAGTATTTCTGTGACATTTCCGTTCGACAACTACATTGTTAAGAATTTTTAGCAAACACTCATGGAAAGCCAAGTGTCGCCCTCAACCCACCTCTTTGAATACCTGAAGTATATATCTCTACGCTTGAGTAGAGCTTCTAAGAGACCAAGAGTGCGATTTTTGAACATCACACGTACAAACGAGTAGTAAGTAGAAAGATGCATAATCTCCATAGTAATTTTGACATTTTCTACTATTCGTTTGAATATTGCACTCCAGGATGTTTCTGGGGTGTTTTTTTCTGAATTTCACATTCGATTATGAAAGTGGAGTAAACATAGCAATAGAGATGTTGGCAATGCCTAAAAGAAGGTAAATAACAGAGATTATTTTTTTAGCGTACACAGACAATACCTTTGCCAGCCTGAAATATAATATGCTGACACTTTTTTAAGGGTATGACCGCCATCAAACTGAACAACTTTCTCTAAGGTACCAACATGGAAATCGCGAAAAAAATCATCAGTCCCATTTGGCTCGAGTAGGTTTGCAGTTTTGTATGGAACAGCAGATTTTTAGGGTTCCATAGGCAAACAAGGAGCCCTTATACTTTCTTCCATTCTGTCTGTCTGTATGCCCCACCTCGATTACTCGCACATTTTGGCACCTATTGAATCTAAATATGACATGAGGACAGACAACAGTATATAATGTATAGAAGTGATCCATTGGTTCTACCCATTATGTTATGAGGCAATCAATTAATTTCGTTATTAAAATAGTAAATACCTTTCTCCCCCTTCAACCCTCGCAAAACCACACGAATACAATCTACCCCTAAAATTTCCATTGTACAGTCTTGAGCAAACACTTGGGGAAAGTCAAGTGTCACCCTCAAACCACAGGCTTAAGGGTACCTATACGTTTTGTTACCACTTCCAATATACAGGGACGGATTTACCTGGACCCATAAAGGCCCTTCCTTTGGTTAGTAAATGTCCAGGCCTTACTAAATGATTTTGCGTAGGTAGGTACTTCCGAATTTTATTGACAACTGATTTTTCAGTCTTTAATTTGTTTTAATATACTGTGTTTTTAAAACACTTTCCAAATTTTTTTAGAGCTATTATTAAACTGAACAACTTTGACGTACTAATGGGAGCAAACATTTTTTTATTTTGCGTTTTCGAAAGTTGTTCTGTTTGATGGACTCAAGCTCAATCACCATTAAAAAATTTGGAAAGGGTTTACAAAATAACGTAGTATTTCAGTGTGAGAAGTTTCAGAGGCTACCACTTTGGGTAGCTGAGCCAACGGAGTTATAAAATAGGTACCTACAGATATTCTGAAAACTAAAATGACACAAGTCATGTAAATAGGGTGGATGGCCCGATACTCAGGCACTGGACTTCAACCCATGTAGTGCCAGCTAGCCGCGCCTCTAAATAAATATTTGATGACATGTTTAAAATTGTATTTAATTTTATATGTTTTGTGTTTGTTTGTATTTGGAATTTTAATTGTTATCTTGCCTACTAACATACTTATAAGTGAATTTTTGTTATTAACACATATGGACAAAAGAAGTCTGAAATAAATGATATACAATACAATACAATACAATAATTATTTTACTAAACTAAAATTTATGAGATTCCAGCATGCTTTCTTAGACTCAGTTCTTGGCCAGAGGAGCTCCTAAAAGTTTAGGGGGCCATAAGCATGGGCCTGTCTTGTCTCTATGTATAATCAGACCCTGTGAATACCTCAAGGACTCCCCTCTGGTTGAAGTAGATCTTGCTATTTTCCTGACGCATTTTTTTGGGAAGTATACTCCACTCTGGAAAGTCCTTTTGAATTTCTGGCTTTTGCGTTGTAAGCTTGTAAGTTTTATACATTTTTTCGGATGTGTTGAATTTCAGTTTACGTAGTTAGGTACACACGGCGACACATCAGGTTACGCACCCTATATACCCATAAATACACTACGTACAAAACACAAAATAGTGCGGTAGAGAGCCTGCATAGACGCGGCTGCCGGCGCGGGCGCAGCGTGCTGTGAGACGAAACAACAACAACATACCGCACCCTTTCGCACGATTCGCAGCGTTCAACTTCTAATAGTTCAAAGTCCAAACAGGGTAACCTGACCTGTCGCCGTGTGTACATACGTGACCGTATTTCCTATCAGGGTGTTTAGAAAATAAGCTGAAAATACCGTAGTATGATGCTAGAGCATCCTCTAATCATGAAACTAATATACCTACCTATCAAGTAAGTAGGTACCTATATCGTCCTATTACCTACTTAGGTATTAGGGTACTTGATACGTCAATCCATTACGTGTATAAAACACAAAAAAGGAAATCAATTCCATTAGTCATGTTTTATGTTTTTTTTTTATTCATAATGGGTTTACGCTTGGCTTCAGCTCACCTGATGGAAAGTGTAGATGAAGCATGTAGCGCGCTCGCCCAGAAAAAGCCTATTAATTTTTCTTTTAAAAATATCCTTATTGTATTTGCTTGGGATATGTACTTGTACAGCATCCACGGGAATAAAAGATGGTTGTGAATTCTGTGCCGTCAACCTTGTGAACAAATTAAAACTGATCCGAATGTGGTAGGTGGTTAAATGTGAATTGTGTTAACCGAATGTCGACTTCCGATACTAAAATTGCCTGCTCTAGATATCAGGTTCAACTATTAATAGATTAAAAAAATAATCGCTATATTTTTAGCCAGAGAATTAAGAGGATATGCGGGCTGAAATGGAAAGAATAGGTCACTTTTCCGACTGTACACGTATTTGTCCGATCCGCCCCACCCATACAACCCGCCGCCGACTAGAGTGCGAAAGAAACAACTGCAGCTCGGACCGATTTTATCTACATTTAATCGACGAAATCAGGATTTCGTATTCCCCTGTTTCCTCCTCCAAAACTAAACCGATTTTAACAATTCTTTGAAGAATAATTTTGCTTTTTTGTTTATACTTATACGTCTTTGTATATCAGAAAACGGGTAGTAAAATTGGACATATTCGAAGGTCTCTAGTTCTTACAGTAATTAATTAATGCAAAAAAGCAAAACATAGGGATATAGCAGAGGTAACATCAGGTTGTATGGTAAAAAAATATTTGCTTTAGTGTCATTATCCAGGGAGAAAACAGGGGAATACGTTTGTATAAAAAACGGTACCCGCCTATCCTCTTAACGTTCGGTCAATGGGTCAAACCGCCTAAAAGTATTTTAATTGTCACGCAAGAATGCACACGTAACAAATATTGCTAAACATTTTATAACAGGCGAATTATTTTATACTTAATTATTATTTTTCAAATAACTTCGTCGCAATAAGTCGGAGGCTTTTAATTTTAGTTTTATAGCAGTAGTAGTCAATGTGCTTATTGTTTATTCATGTAATATTGCTTGATATAATTTTAAAGGCCAAAGCCGTTGTCGTTTAGTTGTTAGTAGTCTCGGGCAGTTTTTCGATCCCAGCTTGGATTAAAATCGTGTCATACCTATCCAAGATTTTTAAAAGTATTATTAGATAACACTCTTCACTAGGTGAAGAGGTAAACAGTTGAATTACTTTACAGGGTTTTGTACCCATGGGTACCATGGTACTGAACAACATCCCCAAAGAAAGAAACTTATTGTGTAGGTATACTTACGCAAAAAAAAATTATTTGACTTTCCATACTAAATGCAATCAGCTGATCGAACGTTTGTATGAAAAGTCAAAAAGAAAATTGCGAATTCCCTATAGGTTTCTTTGGCAAAGTTGTTCAGTATCACGGGCACGATAACCCCTTATTTAAAGTAATGCAACTGTTTACCCTAACACCCTGTAGACAACACTCTTAACTACAGGGTGAGGGTAAACAGTTGCATTTGGTATACCTAAGAACTAGACTAGTTTTTATCAACGTTTTTTCTTCTCGTTCTATCGTAAAATCGGTAATACACACAAGCTCAAACTTGGTGTGATTATAGAGCGAACTTTATAGGTACAGTATAACAACAACTAATAAAATCCGACCAAGTGTGAGTCGGTCTCATGCTAAAGAACCCGGAGATTTTTTTTTTTTTGAAAATTAATAATTATGTTGTGTAGTGGTGTGGTACGGAACCCTCGGTGCGCGAGTAGTCTCACTTGATCGTTTTTTTTTAAATTCCCTTACATTCTAATTCGTAACTGGAATTTATTAATTTGCACATAACATAGATACAATAATATTAATCTATAGGTAAATAAAAACCAAAATTCGTAACTGCCATTTTGAACGAATTAATTAACAATGTGAAATTCAATAATAGAATCCCTATCATAAAACACTTATTAAGTGACGTCATAATAGTATAACGACGACGTATTGTCCCCAGAATTCCCCGTGTACCACCATGCTGACCCAAATACCAGTTTCAGAACCACTGTCCTCCAACAAGGCATTGAAATCTCCGAGCGAAACGAAAATCTTATCTCAAAACATATAGCACTTTTAGATAAAAACATCTCACTGTACGAGATAACAGAGCAACGATAAATTTATAGCAAAATAAGTTCAATGCCGTTTAAAAAATATGATCTCTATCACGAAATAAACTCTAAAAGCGAGAACACTAAAGATCATTTTACAACTACAGCTATTTTTTAATTACAATGACCACTGACCTGCTTGACTATCAATCTCGCAACTCGAGGACTTGCAAATGTTACGAATCCATAGCACTTGGACACTCCAGCTCTATCGTAAATAACCCTGGCGGCTGTCACAGTCGCGAACCCAGAAAAGAACTTCCATAAGTCTTCATCTGTGGTCGTCAAAGAAAATCCACCGACGAAGATTCTATTGTGTATCACTGTTCCAAATTTAGGGGCATCTGATGGAGGCAAAGTGTCATCAGTGTCATCCTCAGGGGAATTCAACAAAGCCTTCAATTTTTCATGTGGATCAGCGCTTTTTCTATTATTCGCAGCACTTTCTTCCACCATGTGGGCGCAGCTGGCCGATTCACTCCGTATATACCTTTTCACTTCCATTTTTAAACGATTTTTTTTAAAACATGATCCCTTGTTTACTTAACTAAAAAATCTAGCGAGAACTAAACCACTATTGCTCACGAAAAAACAAGATGTACTGTTGAAAGAACAACGGGGGAATATCGATTTGACCAAAATGGTTTTACGCGTGCGTTGTGATGCTCTGTACGCCACTGACGGGCTTCAGGAAGCAAGGTGGGTCTTACTATGCTAAGATTATAGTGTTTGGTTAAGAGATTTCGTAGATATGCACTAAAAATAGTATTTGAGCTATTGTCACTCGCTATTTTTAATAGTCGAGGGATGTAGGTCATTCGTTTAGTTTCGATTTAATGGTTCGTATCTAGGTTTTGGTTTGGTTAGTTTTGTTTGGTGTAGATGGCGGGGCTAATTGATGCGCTATTTTGAACCTTATAGGATTGTAATAAATTGGGAAAGATGCAGAAATCTTTATAGGAAATACATTGGGACAAATGGAACAATCTTTATCGCAAATAAATTTTTATCAATACAATCAATTATTGCCCAGAAAATAGGTAGGCTACCTACTACCCTACTACCTCAAGAACGTAATATATTTTCAGTAGGTAAATTTTAATAATATAGAATTAAACAATATTATTTTACTTATTACTGAGGTAATTTTCTTTAGTAAATAAATTATTCGCTGCGAAGTTTGTTTAAAAGAAACCAACATGAAATTCGCAAAAAAAAATCTATAATTTTCATACAAACGTTCGATCAGTTGATTGCATTTAGTATGGAAAGTTCAAAATATTTTTGCGAATTTCCTTATAGGTTTCTTAGGGAAAGTTGTTCAGTATCATGGGTACAATCAGCCTTCAAGTTCAAGGTATGGCAACTATGCAAGGTAACACCCTGTAGGTATAAAGCTTTTCCTATGCCAATTTTGTAACTAGGATTAGGTTAGGTACCTACTATTATGTGTGCCCTGGAGGCCTAAGATACTTTGGGCACCTGCACTAGTAGCATGCACACCCGCGATAGCCGTGATACGGCTTTATCACGTCTTTTATCTCGTTCGTTCGCGCGCAAAAGAACGAGATAAATCTTATCTTATCTTGTTGTGGGGGCTGGCAAGCCAGCAACACTTCGACCCAGTGGGATCTTTTGTGTTAGCCCCAATACTTTTTACTTTCTTCACCCTTCAAATACATGGTCAATGAAGGAGGCAATACCATTGAGGGGAAGAAGCCTAAGATCTCCCGGTTTTGGATATCCATCACCGAGGAGGCACATGCGTTTTGCCGCCAAGACATCACAGTCACAGAGAATGTGCTCCATGGTCTCCTCATCCTCTCCGCACGCTCGGCAGCTGGGATCCAGAGTGAGTTTCATCTTGTGCATCATCGTGCCTGTGGCGTAGTGCCCAGTGAGGGCTCCGACGATGGCACGAGCCTTGCTCCTGCTGTTGTTCAGTATGAACTTTGAGACACGAGTTGTCGCATTGCTGATAAATTTCTTGGAGTGCTGTAGACCTGTAAGGCTAGACCACTCCAGCTTGTGTGTTTTATCAGCCCAATCCCTAATGGCCATTCTTATGTTGCATGCCGGGATTCCCACACTTGGTTCTGGGCCAACCATCTTTCGTTCTGACCCAGCCCTTGCCAGCTCGTCAGCATTCTCATTACCCCGAACACCGGTATGCCCCGGGACCCAGACTAATCTCACGGTATTGTGTAGACCAAGCTTGTTGAGGGTCTTTACTCCGTTTAGGATTAGCCTGGAGCTCACATAATAGGAGTTCAAGGCTTTGAGAGCTGCTTGGCTGTCGCTAAGAATATATATAGTCTTGTTGGTTACCTTCCTATATATAACGAGATAAAAGACGTGATCTTCTTATCGTGTGCGGGCAGAGCACTGGTGTCAGAGTTTTTTCAGACCGCCTTACGGCCTCTGACGTGGTTTTTATGTAACGACTTCTACCACCAGAGATAGTAGCCGGGACCAACGGCTTAACGTGCCATCCGAAGCACGGAATCATTTTTCTTTTCGGACAATCAGGTGATTCAGCCTGAAATGTCCTAACCAATTGGGGAAAAACGCACTAAGTGACATATCACTAGGTGTCCCCCGTGGGAATCGAACCCACGACCTCCGTATCGAGAGCCAATGCTCTTAACCATTAGACCACGGAGGCAGTTATAGACGCGATAAAGCCGTATCACGGCTATCGCGGGTGTGCATGCTACCAGTGCTGGAGTGCGATTTTTGAATCTCATATGTTGAACTCAGCAGTTGAAAATGTAAGGAGATATACGCATCTTTCTAATTCTAAATCCCACCTAAAACAAAGTCGCTTCCCGCTGTCTGTCCCTGTGCATGCTTAGATCTTTAAAACAACGCAACGGATTTTGATGCGGTTTTTTTTTATAGATAGAGTGATTCAAGAGGAAGGTTTATATGTACCTATATAATACATGCATAGTATCAGCATTGCATCCGTGCAAAGCCGGGGTGGGTCACTAGTTTATAAATAAAACATAATAACGGTATGCAAAGGGGATATGTATAACTAAGTCCCTTGTCCCTACTTATAGAGAGTGAAATTGATATCATTAGCATCCTTTTAAACTAAGACTCTACCCATCAAACTGAACAACTTTCGAGTTGGAACGAATCGGAGCAAATAAAAAATCTGCTGTTCCATACTAAACTGCAATGTCGACGCACAAGTTCGCGACTCAAATGTATGCAACAGCAGATTTTTTTTGCTCCGATCCGGTTGCTGCCATATTGAAAGTTGTTCAGTTTGATCTTTATCTGCCATCAGTCGAAAGACTATAATCAGATGTGTTAAAAGATTTACTGGGGCAGGTTTTTGTATACTAGCTTTTGCCCGCGACTTCGTCCGCGTGGAGTTTGGAAAACCCCAAGTATCCTATGTTACTTCTAATACCTCCAAGAATATGTGTACAAAGTTTCATGATGATCGGTTAAGAAGTTTTCGCGTGAAAGCGTAGGTAACAAACAAACTTACATTCACATTTATAATATTAGGGAGGATAATACATGCATAGTATCGTGCGAAGCCGAGGCGAGTCGCTAGTAGGTTTTTGATACTACGAGTAGTTTGACGAATAACAAATAAAACCCGTCAAGTGCGAGTCGGGCTACTCGCGCACCGAGGGTTCCGTACCACAACACCACCACAGAACACAACATTATTAACTTAGAAAAAAAAAACTTTTTTTGTCCGGGACCTTTAGCGCAAGACCGACTCACACTTGGCCGGTTTTTAGTATTTGTTGTTATTTTATAGAGTTTGCTCTATAATCACACTAAGTTTAACGCTTGTATGTATTACCGTTTTTACGATAGAGCGTGAAGAAAAAACATTGATAAAAACTAGTTTCTTGTTGAGAACCCCCCTTAATTTTTAACTTTTTGACATTTTTATTATTTGTTAACAAATCCGCGCTAATAACGCATAATCTGAGGAAATTTCAACTATCTAGCTATTACGGTTCAAAAGTTAAGGCCCTAAATAGGTGGGACAGACGGACGGACGGACAGATGGACAGACGGACAGACGTATGATTAACCTTACCATATTTTAACTTGAGCTCTCCTCTCCTTCAGTTCTCCTGTTAAAAGATTACATTGATGTGATGATGATGACGATAGTTGATTACGATTGCTGCGGCGGCGTCTGCTAATCTGTAGACAAGCAGTCAAGGTTTGCATTATTAGGTAAATAGCGGCTGCATTAGAAATCAGTGCAGGAGGCCTACTATGAGCTTTTACAAAACTGTCCAATGCTTCTTAAACTGACTGGCTTTATTTTGTACATGACGTCCCGAAAGGTGAACGAAAAGTGCACGATTATTGCGCTGCTCGATGATGGCTTAAAGCCAGCTAATGATTCCAGTGCGTGTTTTATATTACACAGCTGATGGTTATAAAGGCAAGAACCTTGAGCCGTAAAATAAGTGCTGCCAGGTTTTCTAAATTACAGGCGCTTTATTGAATTTAGGGATTACTCTTTCTGAAAAACAAAAATTACATTTCATTTATTTTTTTAAAGAATAAGGAGATATATTGAATTCGGTAATGAGAACGATCATGGTAATGAGAAATCGAGACATGGTAATGATATGCCTATCATGGTAATGAGATAACGAGATATGATACTGAAATTTTTCAAAAAAGCATTAAGATAAATCACAAAAATAAAGCGGTCAGCACAAGCATCGTCAAATACAAAGATATAAAAACAGTCAAAAATCAGCAACAAGCTTCGACAGAACAATGAAATACAAGCTCAGTCAAATAACCCGCCCCTTGTCGATCCTGGCGCAAAGGAGCCCATAATGCTTGCAGCGTTGCCACGTTGAATAGCTAAGGCTAAGGTTTAAGAGAATTCTACTCGGAGCGCGCTCCATACAAACGTAGTATGGTGATATTTTCAATACTATCTAATTAAAGTCAATCAAATTTTTCAAAAACAATCAAGTAACTAATCTCTATGTCGGTATGAAGTCAGATTTTCATTAAAATATACAGTTTCAATGCTAGAATTAATTTAAGATTTGTATGGAAATATTTGTGGCACTGTAACTTTAAAACTATAAATTTTATCGAAAATCTGACTTCATACCGACATAGAAATTAGTTACTAGATTGTTTTTGAAAAATTTCATTGACTTTAATTGGATAGTATTGAAAATATCACCATACTACGTTTGTATGGAGCGCGCCAACGGTAGAATAGCCTTAAAGTATTGCATCAAAAAAGATGTAAATAATGGAGCAGATTAACGCAAAGACTTCTAGGTCTTCAAATCTTTAAAAGTAAATAAAATTAGGCTTATTATTTTGGAATGTTAGTCATTGTAACTCTAACATTCTTTTCGAAAGAGAAGTTTGTTTTCATTTTTAACCTAATGAAACCTAAAATGCAGTTAAACATTTTAGTGTTTATAATTTTTGGGTTAAAAGTTAGTGGTCTTTTGAGACTAAGAATCGTAAATACTTCTGGTCTTTTCAAGTTTGACATGGCAACACAGCGCAAAATAATTAAAAAGTTAAAGGAGTTTTTGGCGGGATTTGAACAGATACGTTTGGAGTCCTCATATTTCATCGAATTTTTATTGTTTATAGTGAGTTTTGGTTCGTAAAATCGGTGTTGTTTTGCGTAACAAAGTGTCGTGCAAGTGAACAATATGCAGTTCAGTGAAATATGATGGTGTGGGTCGTGAACAGGAAAAGTGTTCCGTTCTTTTGTAGCGCGGCAAGCGGTCGGTTCACCTCTTTCCTGTGGACTTCTCTGCATTTCCTGCGTTTCTCGATTGCCTCCAAAAACTCCAAAGAAGCGTTGAAACGTCGAACACCAACGTTTTATTTGCTATAAATGAGAGTATTTATTCCTGACATCGGTTGTATGCGATACTATAATCGCTTTACCTTGAACAGAACCAAAAAAAAAAAAAAAAATTAAAAAGTTAAATGTCAATCTGACCTGTCACTGTCAATGTCAAATGAGTTCTGTATTGTGTTGCGCTCGGCGAAGTTTCACAAATATTTTTTATTGTGTTCCTTGTTTTAACTTTCTTTAAATTCACAATCAATTTGTTTATCAACAACTAAACTGTACTGAAATAAAAGTTTACGGTACTACATAAAGTAAACTAACATAAACAATCAGTTGAAAAGTATCAAAGTGCAGTGATATCAAATTAGATTACGAGTTTTTTAGTCGTAAATAAACAGTCTGTAAGTATTTTACTGATGCTATGACCTACATTATCTATCTATTATGTTTACGGAAGTGTTTCACCACTAAAATTGTACTTTCTCCAAATGAAAATGCGATATTTTCCGACTACATTTTTCGTTAGTGTTCGAAATACCCACAACCCAGTAAAAGTTTGTATGACAATAGAAGCAGTCGGTGTAGGTACGCAAATAAAAAGACCGGTTTAGCAAGAGCTTGCATAATGTTAAAGGATGCTTCGATTGCACTTTGTGCACTTAAAATACATACATACTTGTTGCACACTACATTGCAATCAGAACAGTTGACTATAACATTTCTGATGAGTAAGTAATGCATGTGTAAGATGTATTGTGATCAGATCTCTAGGGTCAAATTGATATCATTAGCATCCTTTTAAACTAAGAGTCTACCCATCAAACTGAACAACTTTTACTATGGCAGCAAACCGATCGGAGCAAAAAAAATCTGCTGTTGCATACATTTGAGTCGCGAACTCGCGCGTCGACATTGCAGTTTAGTATGCAACAGCAGATTTTTTATTTGCTCCGATCGGTTTGCTCCCATAGTAAAAGTTGTTCAGTTTGATGGGTAGAGTCTTAGTTTAAAAGAATCTAATCATATCAATTTCACTTATAGTTATACATATCCCCTTCGCATACCGATGACGACCCGGTTGGTGTTACCACGCCGGACTACACCATTGTTACCACGCCGGACTGCCAAACCAGGGTCCTGGGTTCGAATCCCGGTTCGGTCATGGATGTTTATATGTTTGCGCCGTTGTTGTATGGTTTCCATAATAAACAGCCTATAAATAGTGCTTTCTTGGGATCATTACAATGTATGTGCCTGTGAGCGTTACTTATTTATTTTTTATTATACCGTAATTATGTTTTATTTATAAACTAGTGACCCGCCCCGGCTTCGCACGGGTTCAATGCTGATAATATGCATGCATCATATACATATATAAACCTTCCTCTTAAATCACTGTATCTATTAAAAAAGACTGCATCAAAATCCGTTGCGTAGTTTTAAAGATCTAAGCATACATAGGGACAGACAGTAAGCGGGAAGCGACTTTGTTTTATACTATGTAGTGATTAATGGAATTTTGGATTGCCTATTGATACTGCCTCTGTGGTCTAATGGTTAAGAGCATTGGGCTCTTGACACAAAGATTGTGGGTTCGATTCCCATGACTCCTAGTTATATGTCACTTTGTGTGTTTTCCCCCAGTTGGTTAGGACATTGCATGCTGAATCACCTGATGGTCTGAAAAGAAAGATGATTCCATGCTTCGGATGGCACGTTAAGCCGTTGGTCCCGGCTACTATCTCTGGTGTCGTAGTAGTCGTTACATAAAAACCACGTCAGAGGCCGTAAGGCGGTCTGAAAAAACTCTGACACCAGGGCTCTGCCCACACGATAAGAAGAATGGAATTTTGCTTGTATATTAGCACTACATTTCTGCCAGTGTCAAGTAGTTTGTGGCTTGGAGTTGGTATCTATCCTAATCTGAGGGATCGTTTTTGATCAAAAACAACAAGAGTTTGCGGATTGTGGTAAACAGAAAAATGAACCAGGGTTCGAAAATATCAAGATAATTATTTTCTTTGATAATTATCAGATAATTATCGGATAATTATCCAAGCTGATTCTTAGTATTGAGTAAAACTTCTAACTAAAAGATCTAAAATTGCTGTTTTTGTTTTTAATACACTCGTATCCAAACCAACCAGCTCACAGTCTACGGCATTTTCATTTCGTATCACAAAGAATAACAAATAATTGAGAAAAACAACAGAAAACAGTGAAAAATTGTTTTTTTTTAATTGTGATTATTCTTCTTATCGTGTGGGCAGAGCCCTGGTATCAGAGTTTTTTCAGACCGCCTTACGGCCTCTGACGTGGTTTGTTTGTGATTATTAATAAATATATAATAAAATATATATAATAAATATATATAATATACATATATAATATATATTTAGTTTGTTATAATTATCAAGATAATTATCAGAGAGATTACGGGGGGTACCCCCTATTTTTGACTTTGAGTTGAGCGTAGATATATTGAGATAGAAGCATTGTAACGATTTATTTTCAAACAAATTTTTTCCAACCCCTCTTTCGTTGTAAGTTCTTTTTGACCCCTTAAAAATATTGTTTTCTTCATAACCACAAAATTTCTGATTAGGTGCAAAAATTTGCGAGCTATTGAGGTGGGGCACACAGACAGATATAGCATGGACGAATGTATTATAAGGGTTCCTTGTTTGACTATGAACCCCTTAAAAGACCCTGTATACAATGTGTTAATGAATAAGCGCAAAACCTCATACAACCCAAGTGATTTACAAAATAATTAGATTGAAACTGCTTAGATGGTTAGATGCTTAGATGGCTTGGTCACGTAGAGAGAATGAATGAAAGAAGACTTACAAATGAAATTTATCGAGCACAGGTGAGTGGAAGTGTTGGGAGAGGCCGTCCGAGGAAAACATACCACGATCAAATCAATGATCTTTTCCGAAAAGGACAAGTGCGTAGCACCCTCAATCGACGGAAGTGCATGAAAAGATGTATGAATGTCAATGAGGCTAGAGAAGTGTGTCAGAGTCGTAGCGTGTGGCGATCTGTGGTCTCTGCCTACCCCCTTGGGACAATGGCGTGAGCTTATGTATGTATGTATTAGATTGAAACAATACTTTAATTTCATTATTTTGAATTCACATTTTAAGTTTCGAGGCAAAAATTATTTGTTATCATTTCAGCAATGAACGAAAGCGCTAGCGTGTTCATGGATATATTTTAATAATCTTGTTTTGGTAGTAAGTAGGGTGAGTGTGCCCGTGCGGTGGGTTCAGTAAATTTTAAATTTTACAAATTAAGTATTTAATATTTTTAAGAAAATTACCTACGTTGAAACCACGATATTTCGATTCTGCTCTCGATTCTAAACAAACTACTTTCTAGTTTTGCGTTAATTCATGAAAACGTTGTATATAGGTCAGATAAAAACTTTTCTCATTTAAAAACAATAAACAATAAATGAATAAAATAAACTCCAGGGTTATGAACATTGTTGCTTGTTTACTATCCTGGTCAAGGTGCTTGTCCCTTAGGTTATCTGTTCATGTCTTGACCTTAACTATATTGTATACAATCTTGTCAATAGAAAAAAGAAAGTTACAGGGACCTTCTTAAATGCTGACACTTTTTTAAGGGGATGATCAGACCTTCAAACTGAACAACTTTATCTACGGCACCAATATAGAAATCGAAAAAAAATCTGTTGTTCCATAAGAAACTGCAAACCTTCTCGAGTGAAATGTATGGGACAGCTGTTTTTATTTTGTGAATTTGATGTGGGTCCCGTAGTTCAGTTTGATGGTGTGACCCTTTAAAAAAGTGTCAGCATAATAAGAAGGACCCTATACAGGGTGTAAGGAAAAGTATCATTAACCTTTAAGCCACATACTCTACCCATCAAACTGAATAACTTTTACTATGGTAGCAAAGTTAGAAGTTAGAAAAGAACAAAAAGAAAATCAGCTGTCCCATAGGACAGCTGATTTTCTTTTTTTCGTTTGAATGGAGTAGGTATTGCAGTTTAGTATGGGACAGATGTTTTTTTTTTGTTCTTATGGTAAATGGTTGCAAAGTATTCAATACAAGTGAAATAATTTATTCAAATTGAAATTGAATAAATTATTAGGTAGGTAAATATGTTATTATCACTTATTAATCTTATTATACTATTCAAGATTTTTTTTATTGATATAATAATTTAATATTTATTTATGAAAATTAATTTTTTTTTGTACAATTTTTTATTTCACATCATTTATAATTTACACTGACATTTTTTTGTCATAAAATGTTTTTCTTGGATGGTTTTTTTTATATAATATAATAATTTAATTATTATGACCACTTATTGTAATGTTCGAATCTTGGCAATGAATTTATAATTAGATGTAAGATATTGTAATGATAATTTAATATTGGAATTAGCATCTCTGACACTATCGTAAATAATAATTTGTAAGCCGCAAGGTAAAACATGTAGGACCTAAGAACACCTGCCTATTATACTACTACTTCTTCTTATCGTGTGGGCAGAGCCCTGGTGTCAGAGTTTTTTCAGACCGCCTTACAGCCTCTGTCGTGGTTTTTATGTAACGACTACTACCACCAGAGATAGTAGCCGGGACCAACGGCTTAACGTGCCATCCGAAGTACGGAATCGTTTTTCTTTTCAGACAATCAGGTGATTCAACCTGCAATGTCCTAACCAACTGGGGGAAAATGTACAAAGTGACATATCAATAGGTGTCCCCCGTGGGAATCGAACCTACAACTACCGTAAACTTAACCATTAGACTGCGGAGGCATTAACCTACTCATGTCTCACAAATAAATTAAAATATATTTTTTTATTTGATTACAATTTAGTGGTAGGTATACAAATGATTGAGTCATAGCATTGCCAGGCATCCGGATAAAGCCGGATATGCTTTATGGATGTGTATCCGGACAAACTAGATGGTGCCGGGCCTGTCCGAATTTTACTCCATTTTCAATGAAACTGAGCTAAAAGCAAAATGGGGCATTCAAATTTTTTGATTCCATTTACTTAAAGTTCATTTAATTAATTTGTGAAGAAATTTTGTTTTGTTTAATTTAGTTTTCCATTGCAAATCGCTATACCGTCTTCTTCATTATTAATAACTTTCTAAAGTAATTAATAATGAAGAAGACGATTTTATTTTATTACATTGTTATGTCATTCATGATTTTGTGGTACATGATCAAGAAAGCCGGGTAAAAAATCCTCATTAATTAAGGGTGTCCTGTCCGGCCTTTTTCTCAATGTCCGGCTAAACTGACTGGTCTGTCTGGCTATTTGGTTCGAAGACCTGGCAACCCTTATTGAGTCCCTGACTCCCAAAGTCAGAGAACCTTGTATTACATTACAATAAGTAGCTATAAACCAACTAAATTAATTAATTAGGTACACACGGCGACACATCAGGTTACGCACCCTGACCCTATATACCCATAACTACACTACGTACAAAACACAAAATAGTGCGGTAGAGAGCCTGCATTGACGCGGCTGCCGGCGCGGGCGCAGCGTGCTGTGAGACGAAACAACAACAACATACCGCACCCTCTCGCACGATTCGCAGCGTTCAACTTCTAACAGTTCAAAGTCCAAACAGGGTAACCTGACCTGTCGCCGTGTGTACATGATTGATTAATATTATTAATATTATATTATACTATTTACTTAAAAATAGTACCAACATTCTAAAATATTTATCTTAATTTTTTTATCTTTATCTCTGTTTCCCTCGTTTGTATGAAGCCGCCCATCTGTACCTTTCTCTTTTATGGCCGTAGTCTAGTAAACAGGCTGCTATCTCGAAAATTGTCCGAGTTAAAGTTTTTAATTGAAATCATTGGCGCTTAGGTATAGTGCACTCAACATAAATGCATAAGTAACTCAGTATCACAATGTGCGCAGGCGTTAACCTCTTGTCGACGAGATAACCGACTTGATGAATTTACTATTTTAATTTGCAGTTGTAAATAAGAAGCTTGCGATATCAAAATACCTGCAATAGGAAATTTGACAGGTTTTTAAAAACTGTTCTAAATTAATCACAAAGGACTATAAAAAAATTATATTTTACGATCCATTACATATACAACGTGTAAATGAATTAACGCAAAACAAGAAAGTAGTTTGTGTAGTATCGAGAGCAGAATCTAATTACCATGGTTTCAACATAGGTAATTTTTTTCAATATATTAAAAAATTTGTTTGTAAAATTTAAAATTTACTGAACCTGATGTCAACCCACGGCACGGGCACACTCGCCCTACTTTCTACCAAAACAAGATTATTAAAATGTATCCATGAGTACGTTAGCGCTTTCATTCATATTGCTGAAATGATAACAAATCATTTTTGCCTCAAAACTTAAAATGTGAATAACTTTAAATTTTAAATATAAAAATAATGAAATTATTGTTTCAATCTAATTATTTTGTTATAAATCAGTTGGGGTGTATGAGGTTTTGCACTAATTCGTTGTAGTGCAAGAAAAAACGAAAACAAAAAATATTATTTAAATACCGCAACGAAAACGCTTTTCCAGACAATATACGTGGCAACAAGCAGGTGACGTCATCGTGACGTCAACTTTGTACGACATTCACACTACACGCAACTGTTTACAAGCAGTTGACGTCATCAACCATTCGGCCAATCTCAGCCGTTTACGATCACGTGACTAAAGTAGACAAAAAAATATTTTCTTTGTCGATTTTCTCTTAAAATATCCAGTATTTTTCTTAACTGACTAAATAGTTGGTTTCCAAAATTCATATTCAGTACGGATGCTAACAAATACCCTATTCAAGGTGAAAAAACATTTGCATATAGTGGCGCAATCCTACTCGATCTAAATGCATGAGACAACTGTTTTTATGTCGATGTTGTTGAACCCATAGATTAAGTTGTTCAGTCTGATAGTTATGTAGGTAACGCATTTAAATTTACAACTTGTATAGGTCACTTGTGCCAGGTACTAATGGTTCAGTGTATTGAGTTCTCGCGGTATGACGCAAAAACTAAACGCATGCGCATGATTCATTGATCACGTCATGTAAGTGACTCTAATAATCGCTAGTTATTCCCCGCACTCGGTTCCATGCTATTTATCAATAGCTTTATGCATGCTATCTTGGACATTGCCACACAGATTATCTAGTCCTATTTAAAGTACCAGAATCTAGCCTGGACTTGTATTATGATGACTAGACAACGATATAGAATATTATAAATAGATAAAACAAACATCCAGACTCGGGTACAAATATATTCATAGTCATCATACAAATATTTGCCCCTCACGGGATTCGAACCCGCGACTCTGGACACAGTAGGCAGGCCGACTGAGCCATCGAATCACCATCTTTTATCTACATATCCTAGCTATTGTCCGCGACTTCGTCTGTGTTAACTAAACAGTTTCCTATGTGTTAATCCAGAACCATAAAGTTATTATACCTGTCGGAATAGAGTAACTGACATGAGTTGTCAAATGAAACCGTTTTTTGTGCATTTTATCACACGGCACGTGCACGGCACTTATCGGCACCCTAAAACTTCGAGTTCTGTGTATAATTGTGAATCTAACGTGAAATCGTAGGTAATTTAATGAAATAGTGTTAGTATATTTCACAAAATAATCTACGACTTCACTTTAGATTCACTAATTATTCACAGAGCACGAATATTTACCCAGTCGATTGTGCTGACAAGTTCCCAAAAACGGTTCTATTGCCTCGCGTCACATATCTCTTTCTATTATACAGTGGCGCCGCTAGGTACATCTCGCTCTCTCAGCTGTCAGTTCATAACTTTATGTCCAGAACATATTCTATCTTTTTTACAATCTTCATACAAATCCATTCTGCCGTTTATGCGTAGTTGAATCACAAACATTATTATGGAATATAGACCACTACATCATATTGATTAAACTTTGAATATCGCGTCTCGTTTAGTGGATCCCCAAAGTATCGGTGGAATGATGTAGTGGAGACCTTGTGAGATTCAAGCCATCTATACTGGCGGGAGATTGCGCAGGATCGGGAAAAGTAACGTCACAGAATAGATAGGAGTCCTACCATAAATACAGCTTCATACACTGACATAAACTCTAGCGATAGACACGCCCTTTCAAAGAAGCAACATGTTCCACTTGAATACGGTTCCCAAACCGCATTGATGTTCCCGAGTTCATTTCGTCACTATGGCAATGACAGACTGCTATGTGCCATTTTGTGTGACATGTTGCTTCTATGGAAGGGCGTGTCTATCGCTAGAGTTTATGTCAGTGGCTTCATACAAGCTCGCGGCGTCCAGTACACCCCTGCGCAGCGATGTTTCTACCAAATTGCCGCTTGTTCTCGTACGTGAACGTTCACGTATTGCTGCACGATTCTCACCTATCCCCACTACCCGATCCGCCGCGTAGTCCCTGCAACGCCCATTGCCGAGTTTCGTACAGCTTATGCCCTTGGACAGGTTGCTTAACACATTCGCGGACACTGAACGAGACACAATAGAACTTTTATTGTTATCACTGCTATAGCCGGTCACTGTCCGCGAATGTGTTAAGTTCTTTCACTGGTTCGGTTGACCTACCAGGAGCCCGATTGCGCTAAGTTAAAACATCGATGTTCTATTCTTATCCAATTTCAGTTCTAATCACATTGCAATCCAATTACTATTCAACTGTGCTGAATTCCGCATCGCGCTAAACTCTATGTAACTGACAGCCTTTAACGTCTGAGCGATTTGTCAAAACGGCTCTAACGGCTGTCATGAGCTGTACCGCGATTAGCGCAATACCAAATCGCACGCGGTCGAATCATGGTTCAGTTGCGATTTATTTACCGCAATCGGGGTCCAGGGCGCTTCGCCGTCACTGGTGTGGTCCCCCTATATTCCACAGTAATAAGCGGTTGTAGCTCCCTGATATGCTGTATTTGTCAGTTAGAAAAAGACAAAAAATTTGCTGCACGCTGCGCACCATGAGCTTGTATGAAGCTGTTTTTCTGTTAGGATATCTATTCATAGATATCATTATAGGATATACAGGGTGAAATTGATATCATTAGCATCCTTTTAAACTAAGAGTCTACCCATCAAACTGAACAACTTTTACTATGGGAGCAAACCAATCGGAGCAAAAACAAAATCAGCTGTTGTATACATTTGAGTCGAGTAGGCATTGCAGTTTAGTATGGAACAGCTGATTATTTTTTTGCTTCAATCGGTTTGCTCCCATAGTAAAAGTTGTTCAGTTTGATGGGTAGACTCTTAGTTTAAAAGGATGCTAATGATATCAATTTCCCCTTGTATGATAAGTTATTTTTATGGACCAACTGCTTGTGTTAAAATGTTTTTTCTTTCTTGTTTACAGAGTAGAATCACATGATAAGTCATTGTGGAATCCAAGATGGCGGGTGGGTGCGCGTGGTCGCGGAGAGTGGGACAGCGCGCGCGCAGCCTTCGCGGGTTGGTGAAGGACACACAACGCGCGCTAGATGATGTCTCTAATATATTGCAGATCGGTGAGTTTGGTACTTGATATTAACGGCGATAGTGCACTTTCGTTGTTTAGTTTAAGGTTACTTTTTTTCCATTGATTTTGTAATCGAAAGATGTAATGTTTCAGAATATATAATCTATATTCTGAAGGGCCATGGGCAGGACAAATATTCCGAGAGATAAGTGTACTTTTTTCAACTATCAGCAGCAAGGCTGATTCAGTGTTTATGGGGTGTAGAGCATCTCTGTGATGGGGATGGACCAGGTCTGCCTGCATAACTCCAGTCGGTTTAGGAGTTACTGATGATTAAAGGTCTGAAAAAAAAAAATTTTAAATCGTAAATACGATCAACTGCAAGTCTGATCGTATGTTATTGTTGTAGTATGCACTGTCGCTATGTGAACAGTACAAAAACTGACATGGTTCATCAGTCGGTTTAGGAGAACAGCCGTTCAAAGGTCGGAACTTTGACTTGCTGTATCTCCTAAACCGACTGACAGAACTTGACAGTTTTTGTACTGTTCACATAGCTACAGTGCATACTACAACAATATCATACGGTCAGCCGTGTAGCTGATCGTTAATTTTTTAAAGGCCTTTAATCATCAGTAACTCCTGAACCGACTGGAGTTATGCAGGCAGACCTGATCCATTTCCATCACAGAGAAGCTCTACACCCCATAAACACTGAATCAGCCTTGTTGCTGATAGTTGCAAAAAGTACACTTATCTCTTATACTAAAAGCCGTGGTGGTCCAGTGGCG
Organism: Agonopterix subpropinquella; assembly: GCA_922987775.1. Classification (NCBI taxonomy): domain Eukaryota; kingdom Metazoa; phylum Arthropoda; class Insecta; order Lepidoptera; family Depressariidae; genus Agonopterix; species Agonopterix subpropinquella. Next base: position 14,587,524 of record OV277716.1, read on the forward strand.
AGTAACCTTGCCTGCCGTGCAGGAGGCGATGGTTCGATCCCCGTCCAGGCCGACTCGTACCAATGAAATTTTCGGAATTTATGTACGATTTGTAACACCACCGCTTTTCGGTGAAGGAAAACACCGTGAAGAAACCTGAATGCTTCAATTTCGAGGCATGTATTGTATGTACCCACTGTCCATTAAAAAGTGGCGACGGGCTCACTCCCCGTCACACTGTACAGAGTTTCGGTACTACTAGTGAAACGTGAATGTTCTGAAGTTTCAGAATATCTCTGACTACCCCCTCGGGGAATATAGTCGTGAGCATATGCCTATGCCTATTCTGAAGGGTAGGGGAGGGCTGGGGGTCAAATGCCCCGGGCGACACTTTACTAGGGGCGGCGAATTCGGGAGAAATATAGATTGATTGAGGCTCTGTTTGTAACCAATAATTCGTAGAGAGAAAAGTCGATCTCGCTTCTCTCGCTCTAAGTGTCTGTTTTAATAACTGTACGTACACAGTATAATCCTAGAATGTTCTGATCACAGCTAAGACGTGGTGCTAAAAATTTCGAGGTTGCTTCGCTCGATTCATAGCCTTTACTTAGGTTACTTTGTGCATATTTTGTAGGTACGCAAAAAGCTTTGGCTCCAACCGATTCGTATTGAGGAGAAAATAGTTTATATTTTTGTATGGATAAACCAAAAGATATCTGATTTGACCACAACCCGAATAGTTGTTTTACAAAATTTCGAGTTCGCTCCGCTCGCTACGTAATTTTTTGTGTCAGTCGTCTTATATACAGGGTGAAATTGGTATCATTAGCATCCTTGTAAACTAAGAGTCTATTCATCAAATCGAATAACTTTTAGTATGGGAGCAAACCTATCGGAGCAGAAAAAAATCTGCTCAACTCAAATGTATGCAACATAACAGTTGATTTCTTTTTTGCTCCCATAGTAAAAGATGTTCAGTTTGATGGGTAGACTCTTAGTTTAAAAGGATGCTAAGGCTGTCCACTGATGCGAGCTGGCTGGGCGAGCTGTGTAGCTGTGTAAATATTAACCAATTAGGAGCTCGGCCGAGATCGGCCTGGCTCCTGATTGGTTAATATTTACACAGCTACACAGCTCGCTAAACCAGCATGTATCAGTGGACAGGCAGCCTAATGATATCAATTTCACCCTGTAGATAAGGGGGCGGCAAAATCGGCCTGTGCCCCGGGCGACAGATATCCACGCTACGCCACTGATGATAATACATCGTATGAACAGACCTCGTATTGTTTGCAGACGGCGAGGTGCCGGCGGCGGTGCAGCAGATAGGCAGGTCGTCGGGGCGCAGCACGGCGCTGGTGGTGTGCGGGCGCAGCGCGGCGGCGCGCGCGCGGCTCTTACACGCGCTGCTCGGTGTTAGGTTACTACCCGACCCGCCGCCTACTGGCTGTCGCTGGGTATGACTCACTTCATCAAGCTACTGCAGATTGCTCAGTCAGTAGTGAACCGACCTACTGTGCCGAGGGAGAATCCCTAAAATCGCAAATATTTGTATCTTCTCATCAGTGCCGTAGGGCGGTGCGAGCGGTGCCCAGGCACAGGGCGCAGACCCTGGAGGGGCGCAGAATTGACCAGGTTGGTACAAAGTTTGTTTTGGTTCATGCATGGTATGGTAGACATACCTATGCAATATTTTTTTCGTGCATACGGGTGTAGACGCCAGATTGAGTCTTGTTTTGTGAAATTTCGAGCTCTCGCTCTCCACTCAAACTCCACTCCTTTGAGTGGTTTTTGAGCATGTATAGGCTAAATGAAACTCATACCACCCACCACCGTCTCAGTTCTGCGACCCTATGTCTGAGGTTAGAGCATTTTTCTAGGGCTTAGTTTTAGAAGCTCGCACCGGGCGCATAAAAGGCTATTTACGGCAATGCTTCTCATCGTGTCGGCAGCAAGCCCTGGTGTCAGAGTTTTTTCAGACCGCCTTACAGCCTCTGACATGGTTTGTATGATGAATATGAATTTTGTAGCTGAGTCATGTTTCTATCTAGTCTACATATTTATTCTATATACTTGTCTAGTCATCATAATACTATAGGTAAACCATATAACTCGCGGTACGCCCGCGGGGCAAGAGGGGGGTGGGCGCGGGTATCGATACACACATAATTCCTTGTTCCGAGAAACGTCACTTGTACTCCCTGCCGCGCGCGCGCGCCTTCACCCCCGAAACGCCTGTAAAGCCCCCCGCGCCCACCTACCTCTTGCACCGCGGGCGTCCCGCGAGATAAATGGTTTACCTATAGTCCAGGAGTGCAATTTTCGAAACTCACACATTCAAAATAGTAATCTAATGATTCATAATTTCCATTTTGTCACTTTCTACTACTGAAGTAGTTTTCTACTACTAAGTCACACGGACTTACAAAAATCGCACTCCTGACTAGATTCTGTGACTTTTAAGACTAAACAATCTGTGAGACAAAGTCCAAAATATCTATTTAAAGCCTTTTTCACTACTTCTGGTTACGTCTTTAATAGCTTATCTGACAGAAGATTTGACGTAATCCATATGAAAATAACTGTCAAACGATCTGTCAGATAAGCTACAAAGAACTTATTTGAAGTTGTAAAACAGGCCCTTACTGTTTTCCATCTACTGGTGATCAAGAAAGGAATAAAGAAATTAAATTAAATTAAATTAAATAAAACGTTTGTACGTACCTTTGGTTTGTCCCCGCCTGCAATACCTACCTAATAACATTCAAATTATATTTGCTTAGTGTTGTTATAGCTGATTAGTGACTATAGAGCTTGTTTTTCTCTTTTCAGTTAATAGATTTTTTATGCAGTCTGGTTTTTGTTTTTCGTAATAATTTAGTTTATTGCATACTTTTTAGTCTTGTGTCTAAATGGTAGCATAAAAGTACTGTAGTATATATATTTTTGGAATCGCCTGTTCACTAGCTTTCATTTGATACCCATATTGTAATTTAAAAAAAAAAAAAAAAATTATTCCCCCTCTTTTAAATTCGCAACCGCCTTATTAAAATAATATAGCCTATGTCACTCTCACGATTTTTACAAATCTAACGACACCTCATACGTCAAAATCCATCAAGCCGTTTAGGCTGTAGGCCGAGCCAAAGAAATATACATACAAACATACATACATACGCTCGAAAAACATAACCCTCCTTCTGGCGCAGTCGGGTAAAAAGTAAGCGAGCGAGCAGCTATAATAATTGATTTGTCTTTATAACATTTTTACCATTTACATCTATTCTCAGCTCAGAATCCAGTACGGCAGTTCAAAGGCAGTTCACCTAACGCTCGGCAACTCAGAGTTCGAGCTGGTGGAGGAACTGGAGTGCAACAAGAAACCCTGGGACACTCTGCCGGTTGAAGTTTGTACATCATTTTCTGCTTTTTAGGGTTCCGTACCCAAAGGGTGAAAACGGGACCCTATTACTAAGCCTACGTTGTCCGTCCGTCCGTCTGTCCTACCTATTTAGGGCAGTAACTTTTAAACCGTAATAGCTAGATAGTTGAAATTTTCTCAGATTACGCGTTATCACAGCGGATTTGTTAACAAATAATAAAAATTTCAAAAAGTTATAAATTAAGGGGGGTTCTCAACAAGAAACTAGTTTTTATGAACGTTTTTTCTTCACGCTCTATCGTAAAAACGGTAATACAAACAAGCGTCAAACTTAGTGTGATTATAGAGCAAACTCTACAGAATAACAAAAAAAACTAAAAACCGGCCAAGTGTGAGTCGGTCTGGCGCTAAAGGTCCCGGACAAAAAAAGTTGTTTTTTTCAGTTAATAATGTTGTGTTCTGTGGTGTGGCACGGAACCCTCGGTGCGTGAGTAGTCCGACTCGCACTTGACCGGTTTTATTTACTTTGCTTCGAGAGCACTATTGATCGTTACTAATGGGGATGAAAAGGGCACAAGTAATCAAGTAGTCATACCGAATTTCCCGTACCATTGCCGTGAAACCTAAGAAATCTGCTTAAGGCTATTCTACCGTTGGCGCGCTCCATACAAGTAGTATGGTGATATTTTCAATACTATCTAATTAAAGTCAGTGAAATTTTTCAAAAACAATCAAGTAATTAATCTCTATGTCGGTATGAAGTCAGATTTTCGTTAAAATATACAGTTTCAATGCTAGGATTAATTTAAAATTTGTATGGAAATATTTGTGGCACTGTAACTTTAAAACTATAAATTTTATCGAAAATCTGACTTCATACCGACATAGAAATTAGTTACTAGATTGTTTTTGAAAAATTTCATTGACTGTAATTGGATAGCATTGAAAATATCACCATACTACGTTTGTATGGAGCGCGCCAACGGTAGAATAGCCTTAAGGGTACCCAGGGAGTAAGAATCTTAGCTTCGGACATTGCTGGGACAAAGGATAAAGAAGTAGCATAGCATAGCATATGCTCACGACTATATTCCCCGAGGTGGTAGTCAGAGATATTCTGATTCTTCAGAACATCCACGTTTCACTAGTAGTACCGAAACTCTGTTTAGTGTGACGGGGAGTGAGCCCGTCGTCATTTGTAATGGACGGTACAATACATGCCTTGAAATTGAAGTATGCAGGTTTCCTCACGATGTTTTCCTTCACCGAAGAGCCAGTGGTGTTACAAATCGTACATAAATTCCGAAAAACTCATTGGTACGAGTCGGCCTGGACGGGGATCGAACCATCGCCTCCTGCACGGCAGGCAAGGTTACTCGCCACTGGACCACCATGGCTCGGCACGGCGGATAAAGAAGTAGTGAGAGAAAAACGCCACCTAGTGGCATTATTCAGAATCAACTGCTTAGCTTTAATTCCAAAGTACGGAAACGCTTGATAACACTTACCTTAACCTGTTTGTCTTGTATTCATCATCATCTCAGCTGATAGACGTCCACTGCTGGACATGGACTCTCCGCAGATCGCCACAACGACCGGCTGCGCTGCCCTCACCCGACGGTCTTCTTTCTTATCGTGTGGGCAGAACCCTGGTGTCAGAGTTTCTTCAGACCGCCTTACGGCCTCTGACGTGGTTTTTATGTAACGACTACCACCACCAGAGATAGTAGCCGGGCCCAACGGCTTAACGTGCCATCCGAAGCACGGAATCATTTATCTTTTCAGACAATCAGGTGATTCAACCTGCAATGTCCTAACGAACTGGGGAAAAACGCACAAAGTGACATATCACTAGGCGGTCCATGGGAATCGTACCCACGACCTCCGTGTCGAGAGCCCAATGCTCTTAACCATTAGACCACGGAGGTAGTTACCCGACGGTTTCTCGCCGCCTTCACTAGGCGGCGGCCTTGTCTTGTATTGTTCTGATGAAATTAATGAGTTAATTATTATCATGTTATTTTCTTTTTCCAGGACCTAATCCGTCAAGACCAAACGGACCTATCAACGATGCTGGAAATCGAACTCAACAACTCGTTCCTAAAGGACGGCCTCAAAATAATAGTTCCCCCCGACATCGACACAGACCCCGGCAACGAAAACTACGCGACTTTGAAGCAAATGCACTCCGAATTATACGCTAAAAGAGATTTAATACTTAGAAATTTCAACCCAATATATTTATACGCTGTAGATAGAATAGGTAAGAGTATTACTATCATATTAATTTTCAGGGTCCAACTTAAGAGGGCTATTCGAGCTCAGTGGCGCCCTCGTCACAATAATAAAGATTTCTCAATAAAGAAAGCCTAAATTTAAAAAATGCCCAACAGATAAACTACAAAGCCTTCAAGCTATTGCTGTACAATACTTTTATAGGTTCTAAACATTCCACTTTTAGATAATTTGAATAAAAACAAAAGGGGCCGTTCTTTTTCTTTTTTAAAATTTTTATGTTTAGAGCTTTAAAAAACCTATAAAAGTATTCTATGAAAATAGCTTGAAGGCAATTTTGTAGTTTATCTGTTGGGCACTTTTTTAATGTAGACTTTCTTTATTGAGAAATCTTTATTACTGTGACGAGGGCGCCACTGAGCTCGAATAGCCCTCTTAAGATGCAGACTGTTTTTTTAAGAGGATGATCAGACCATCAAACTGAACAACTTTCTCTATGGGACCAAGATCAAAATCACGAGAAAAAAAATCCTCTGTCCCATACATTTGGCTCGAGTAGGTTTGCAGTTTTAAGGCAATTATTTTTAAGGCAATTTTCGGCTTTATAAAATTAAAATTAAAATTCTACTGGTTCATTACAATCTCAGGATTACTTTAAATTGAATTGAATTGAATTGAAAAAAGGTGTAAACCCACGGTGGTGTAGTGTATTTCAATCTTATTATACTGTAACAGTATAGTGTGTTGACTTTGAAGATATTAACAAAAAAGTTACGATATGTTTTTTATGTGTCCCTGATTCCAAATCACAAATTTTTTGATTTTTTGTCTGTCCGTTTGTTTGTTTTTTTTTTTTAATTTATTTAACTTAATTCTTAAAACTGCTATAATTGTGAGTTTGTTTCTCGAGCATTAAGCGAAAACTGCTGAACCGATTTTAATGAAACTGTTTTTGTTTGATAGCTCATGATCTGACTTAAAATCTGGTATATAATTTGTGCGGACGAAGTCGCGGTTAAACGCTCGTAATTTATACATTTTGTTTGTGCTAAGTACATTTAAATTATTTTTATATCAATGTTTACAGGTAAGAGTATCTTCAGTGAAAACATATCGTGTTCGAGAATGGAAACTTCTAGAAGCGAAGAGGAGTTCTGGACGACTTTCAATTTGTATTATATGACGAGGGTAGGGAGGGAGAGTGAGGGGGTCGCGGAGAGTGACAAGTGTGAGAGGACAAACGTTTGGCGGGGAAGTGAACCTTCTGTCTTTACGTGTGAGGTATGTATTTGCAAGTTCCCTTACACCCTTGTAAGAGACAGCCCTCCGCAAACTGAAACGGGGAACTCAGACCATCAAACTGAACAACTTTCACTATTGAGCCACCGTAGTGTACAGCAATAAAGAGTACCTAGTTGGTGTGGAATGCGCCGGTAGCGCCATCTATCGGCAGGCGGAGTCTGTGGTCAATATCTATCGTGCATTCGCTCGGTATTCACTCACCGACCACCGTGCAGTGCGGACGTGCGCTTAGCCACATTCACTAGTAAAGACTATCTGTCTTTCACTATAACTTCATTCAACCTAAACCAACCCTAAGTAGAAAGGTGTACTCTACAGCCACCCTCAGGAAACGTGAAAAAAGACAGTCGTCGTTTCAGTCTGCGGAGGGCTGTATTTAAAAGAATAGATAATCTTACTATTATAAAACTGTAAATTTAAAAAAAAGAAGTTTGTTTGTTTGATCGAGCATCACGCAAAAACTACTGAACCGATTTTGATGAAACTTTTTTGTTTGATAGCTTATGATCTAACTTAAAATCTGGTATATAATTTATGCGGACGAACTCGCGGGTAAATGCTCATGTCTTTTAAATAAGAAGATGCAGAGCCTGTTTTAACACTTGAATAAATTCTTACTAGCTTATCTGATAGATCGTTTGACATATCTTTCATACGAAATCTGTCAAAATATCTGTCAGATAAGCTATTGTCACGGCCGCTGTCAAATGTCAAACGTAAAGAAGGCATTCGAAAATTCGGCCGGCTCATTAACAACCGCCGTGGTCTTACGGTCTAAGGTTCCGCCTCCCATGCTGGGGGGTGACGGTTCGAATCCGATCCGCGCCAAAAATATTTCTAGATTTTTGTGTTTTTAGGAATGTTCTAGAAGGAAGAGAGAGAAGGAATATTTAAAAGGGACAAAAGGTGAACGTGTCTAGGAACTTCGAGAAAGGAGGCGAAATTACGAATATTTGAAAAGAACCAGAAAAGTGGGCGTGTCTTCGATCGGTTTCGAAAAAGGAACGCGGGGTTAGAACTATCTGGAGGAAAACAATCGAGTAAAGAAAAGAAGATCGAAAAAAGGGTATTCCGGAATGTTCTGCGGGATATAAAAAGGCGGCGAATTTCGACTGGCGGCAGTCCTTGGTTATACAGTGAACAGTGCGAAACAAAAGGAAGAAAAGTAAAAGTGGAAAAGTACTAGTGAAGAGAAAAGTGCTAAGAGTGGAACAGTGAGTAGACTAGTGTCAGTGTAGTGCGTGACGTCATAGTGTCGGTGTAGTACGTGACGTCATAGTGTCAGTGTAGTGCGTGACGTCGAAGTGTCGTACGTCTTGACGTCATAGTGTCGTACGTCGTGACGTCATAGCCGTGACGCGTGTCGTGTCGTCACAGTAGTGACGTAGTGGACTGTGAACAGTGACAGTAAGTGGTGCACGGGGGAATCCCTGCGAGGAGGACCCGGTGAAGTGAACCGTTTAGGGGAACCTCTGCGAGGTGGACCGGTTGTAAGTGTATCCCAAATAAACTCTGTAAAATTGGACTTAGCGTTTCACTCCAATCCCGGAACCCGTAGCTCGTAACATTTGGTGTCAGAAGTGGGATTGGAGTAAGATGCCGCTGGTGCCAAAGGAGTTAAAGGGAGTCACCACCCGGGCCATGTCGGAAGCGCGACAGGAAGGTGCGGCCCCTGTAACTGAGGTGCAGCGGACCCCGGAGAGAAGACCTGAGGGGGGTGAAGTGCAGCGCACTCCAGAGCAGAACCCAGGAAATTTCCTCTATCAAATCCAGCGCATGATGGAGGACCAGGCTCGCCGGCAGGAGGAACAAATGCGCGCGATGCAGGAGGCGCAGGCTCGCCGGCAGGAGGAACAGGTTCACGAACTGCGCGCAATGAAAGAAGAGCAAGCTCGCCGCCAGGAGGAACAGGCTCGCCGGCAGGAGGAACAGGCTGGCCGGCAGGAGGAACAACTGCGCGCACTGAAAGATGAGCAGGCTCGCTGTCGGGAGGAACAGGTGCACGAACTGCGCACGATGCAGGAGGCGCTTCATAAAGATATTACGAAAGGCTTGCAACAGGCAGTAGAGAGAGTCGAAGTCGTAGAAGGGAGGTTGAATCGTGTGAAGGGAGAGCTCGAAGGGAGGTTGGATCATGTGAAGGGTGAGTTCGGAGGGAGGCTGGATCGTGTGGAGGGTGAGTTTGCCAAGATCCGGCGAGAGGTTGAGCAGAGCAGATCTCATAGTCGTGTTGCTGCTGTTTTTGACTCACCCATTCTACCAAAAGGTGTCAAGACTCCGGTTTACGATGGACTGACGTCATGGCCCGCCTTCAAGCTACAATTCGAGACAGCGATGAAAGTTAATGGCTGGGGCAAAGAGGAGGCGCAGTCTGCGTTGACATTAGCACTCCAGGGACAGGCTCTCACTGTGCTGGAAGCCGTAGGTGCTGGTGAAAATCTGACGTTCGACAAGCTTTTCGGAGCTCTGGAGGCGAGATTTGGCGACGGACATCTCGAACACGTGTATCGGGCGCGATTGAAGGAACGTAACCAGCATGCTAACGAGAGTCTGCAACAATGGTCCGTGGAGGTGGAGAAGCTCGTGCGAAAGGCTTTCCAGTCATCACCAGCAGCCATCGATGACATGCTCCTGCAGGCCTTTACGGATGGGATACGGGACCCGGAGGTGCGAGCTGCCGTGCGACTTGGGCACCATGCTACACTCAGGGACGCTGTTGCCCATGCATTGGAGGTGGAGGCCGTACGACAGGATCCTCGTTCCGCTCGCCTCAGGGAGATTGTGGTGACTAGAACCTCACCGCCGAGAAATCGAAGCGTCGGTTATGTGTGCTACGAGTGTGGTGAACGAGGGCATATTCGCAGCTCCTGCCCGAAGCGCATAGGTCGTCGGGATGTAGGAGTCTCGACTGATGAGCAGCAGGAAAACTAAAACCAGCCAGGGCTGCGGGGTGGGCGCTGGCCGGTTATGTTGCAACCCCAACCATAAGAGTCAAACAGACATCAGATGGAAATAGTCTGTTAGTCGAAGGAGAGGTCAATGGTAGAATCTGTCAACTAACTTTGGATACCGGAGCTTCGAGAACAGTGATCAATACTCGACTGATAAACGAGATGGAAAGTTATCAGAAACGACTTCTGCAACAAACCAACCTGCAGTTAACAACAGCTACCGGCCAGCGCATACCTGTTAAGGGAGAGTTGGGAGTTTCGATTAAGATCGGGGAAACTCCTTTTAAACATGAGGTGATTGTAGCGGAAATAGTAGACGATTGCATCATTGGCTTGGATTTCTTACAAAATCATCAGTGCAGTATAGACATGAAAAACGGAGTGCTACGGTGTAATACAGAGGAGGTTCCGATGAAAGGTGGATCGTCGGGAAAGGTTTACTGTGTGAGAAGAACGGTTCTCAAACCTAGATCACAGACCTTGGTACCTGTCGTTTTGCCCAAGAGTAACGAAGGGAGATTACCACGGAGATGTGCTGTGATAGAGAAAGTTAAAACTGAAACTTCTTGGATTCCGGCAAGGACAGTTGTTGGATCCGTTTCATCTACCTCAATCCCGATACTTAACGTTGGAGATGTGGACCTGACGATTGAGAAGGGGGAGGTTGTTGGTCACTGTGAGGAAGTTTTATGGTTGCGACAATGTGTGGAAAATCCTCCTAGGAAACATAAGGCTGAGGAGGATGTAGTGTCCAAAGTTATGGAAGACTCCAGCAGGGATCTGACTAAGCTACAGGCCGTGAAAGCGAAGAACTTGCTGCGGCGTTTTTCAGACCTGTTCTCCCAGAACGACGCAGATATTGGTAGAACAGACTTGGTGAAGCACACGATTAATACGGGAGATGTAGCGCCAATCAAGCAACGACCTAGGCGCATTCCGTTTGCTCGTGAGAAGGAAGTGGAGGAAATGATAGAAGACATGAGAAGGAATAACATCATCGAACCTTCATCAAGTCCCTGGTGTTCACCTGTAGTTCTCGTTAAGAAAAAGGATGGCTCAACGAGATTTTGTGTGGATTATCGGCAGCTGAATGAAGTGACGAAGAAAGACAGCTACCCCTTGCCAAGGATCGACGACACCTTAGACACTTTGAATGGAATGAAATGGTTTTCAACGCTCGATCTGAAAAGTGGGTACTGGCAAGTGGACGTGGACCCTAAAGACAAGGAGAAAACCGCGTTTTCCACCGGGAAGGGACTGTGGCAGTTCAAGGTAATGCCATTTGGATTGAGTAACGCCCCTGCGACTTTCGAGAGATTGATGGAACATGTCCTAGCTGGAATTCTGGGTGACACGTGTCTTGTCTACCTGGACGACATCATCATTGTTGGTCGAGACTTTGATGACCACCTGAAAAAGTTGGAGAAAGTCTTCGAAAGACTACGTGGAGCCAATCTTAAATTGAGTCCTAAAAAATGTTCTTTCTTCAAAAGACAGGTCAATTACCTTGGACATGTAATCTCTGAGAGAGGAGTCGAGACCGATCCTGCCAAAACTGCTGCTGTGAGGGAGTGGCCAACACCGAAAGATAAGACACAAGTTAGAGCTTTTCTTGGACTCTGCTCTTACTATCGTCGTTTTGTGAAAGGGTTTTCGGACATCGCAAAGCCACTACATCGACTTACGGAAGAAAAGAGGACGTTCACATGGGATTCAGAATGTGAAGAGGCTTTTATGGAGTTAAAGGAACGTCTGAGTAAGGCACCAATTCTTGGATATCCCGATGTCCAGGGTGAATTCGTTGTAGACGCAGACGCCAGTAACATCGGGATTGGAGGTGTGCTCTCGCAGCGACATGGTGAAAAGGAAACTGTAATAGCCTACTTCAGCAAGTCATTATCTAGACCTGAGAGGAACTACTGTGTAACTAGACGAGAATTATTGGCCGTGGTGAAGACTGTACAACACTTCAAGAAGTATCTGCTGGGACGTAAATTTTTAGTAAGAACAGACCACGCCGCGCTGAAATGGTTACTCCAATTTAAGAACCCGGAAGGTCAAGTTGCAAGATGCTTGGAGCAACTACAGGAATTCAACTTTGAAGTAGAACATCGAAGTGGAAAAGTTCACTCCAATGCAGATGCACTGTCAAGAAGACCATGTCCAGAAGATTGTAAGCATTGCAGCAAGCAGGAAGGGAAGGAAACGGTTTCACTCAGGGTTATTAGAACTGATGCCATCAACGATGAGTGGGGAAACGAGGCAATGCGTCGCGAACAGGAAAATGACTCAGGAGTCGGGCCAATCGAGTTCGGGCCTGAACTGGTTAAGGAGTGATGGTTCTAAGCCCCAGTGGAGTGAGGTGGCAAGGTACGGGGCAGTCACGAAGGGGCTGTGGGCTCAGTGGAAGAGCCTCGTCATACATAACGGATTACTCTGTAGAAAATGGGAGACATCGGATGGAAAAGACTCGTATCTGCAGTTGGTGGTCCCACACGCTAAGGTGAAAGAAATTCTGCGAGTTTTTCATGATGGTACTTCCGGAGGGCATTTGGGTGTAAAGAAAACCTTGGAGAAAGTAAAGGAAAGATTTTACTGGTTGCATTGCAGAGACGATGTGGAAGATTGGTGCCGCAAGTGCACAGTCTGTGCAGCTGTAAAGGGACCTCATACGAGGAGCAGGGCAGCAATGAGAATTTATAATGTTGGGGCGCCTTGGGAGCGAATCGCTTTGGACGTCGCGGGACCATTTCCAGTCACTAAATCGGGAAACCGGTATATACTCGTGGTAATGGATTATTTCACAAAGTGGCCAGAAGTATTTGCCATTCCAAATCAGGAAGCGGTCACTGTGGCTACGAAGTTGGTGAATGAAGTTTTCTGCCGGTTTGGGGTTCCGTTGGAAATGCACAGTGATCAAGGCAGGAACTTTGAGTCACAGTTATTCCAGGAAGTTTGCAAAATTTTCGGAATCCACAAGACCCGGACTACTCCTTATCACCCTCAGTCCGACGGCATGGTGGAGAGATTCAATCAAACCTTGGAACGGCATCTTGCGAAGGTCGTCGATAATCATCAGGATAACTGGGACGAGTACATACCTCTTTTCCTGTTGGCCTACCGAACCGCTGTTCATGAGAGTACTTCGGCAACTCCAGCAATAGCAAACTTCGGGAGAGAGCTGAAGCTTCCAGCAGATTTGCTATCAGGATGCGCACCAGGCACTCCTAAAAGTATCAGTGACTATGTGAGTGAACTGCGGGAAAAAATGGTCGACATTTATGAACAACTTCGAGAAGCAGGTCAAAACTCAAGTGACCGTTCAAAGACACGATATGACCGAAAAGCGAACTATGCTGGGTTTGAGGAAGGAACATCAGTTTGGCTGCATAATCCAGTTCGGAGGAAAGGGAAGAGTCCGAAGTTGCAGGCAAGTTGGGAAGGGCCGTATGAGGTAGTGACTAGGATAAATGACGTCACCTATCGAATTCGACGATCGCCAAGGAGCCCGTTGAAGATAGTGCACGTGGATCGATTAGCTCGATATTTCGGCACCAATGAAGCTCGGGACGAGCAAAACTAAGGGAGGGGCAGTGTCACGGCCGCTGTCAAATGTCAAACGTAAAGAAGGCATTCGAAAATTCGGCCGGCTCATTAACAACCGCCGTGGTCTTACGGTCTAAGGTTCCGCCTCCCATGCTGGGGGGTGACGGTTCGAATCCGATCCGCGCCAAAAATATTTCTAGATTTTTGTGTTTTTAGGAATGTTCTAGAAGGAAGAGAGAGAAGGAATATTTAAAAGGGACAAAAGGTGAACGTGTCTAGGAACTTCGAGAAAGGAGGCGAAATTACGAATATTTGAAAAGAACCAGAAAAGTGGGCGTGTCTTCGATCGGTTTCGAAAAAGGAACGCGGGGTTAGAACTATCTGGAGGAAAACAATCGAGTAAAGAAAAGAAGATCGAAAAAAGGGTATTCCGGAATGTTCTGCGGGATATAAAAAGGCGGCGAATTTCGACTGGCGGCAGTCCTTGGTTATACAGTGAACAGTGCGAAACAAAAGGAAGAAAAGTAAAAGTGGAAAAGTACTAGTGAAGAGAAAAGTGCTAAGAGTGGAACAGTGAGTAGACTAGTGTCAGTGTAGTGCGTGACGTCATAGTGTCGGTGTAGTACGTGACGTCATAGTGTCAGTGTAGTGCGTGACGTCGAAGTGTCGTACGTCTTGACGTCATAGTGTCGTACGTCGTGACGTCATAGCCGTGACGCGTGTCGTGTCGTCACAGTAGTGACGTAGTGGACTGTGAACAGTGACAGTAAGTGGTGCACGGGGGAATCCCTGCGAGGAGGACCCGGTGAAGTGAACCGTTTAGGGGAACCTCTGCGAGGTGGACCGGTTGTAAGTGTATCCCAAATAAACTCTGTAAAATTGGACTTAGCGTTTCACTCCAATCCCGGAACCCGTAGCTCGTAACACTATTAAGAACCAGAAGTGGTGAAACAGTCCCTTAATCTTCTTGTATGTGTATTTATGCTTATTCCTGTATGTTTGCTTAGTAGTTTTTTAGGGTTCCGTACCCAAAGGGTGAAAACGGGACCCTATTACTAAGCCTACGTTGTCCGTCCGTCCGTCCGTCCGTCCGTCCGTCCGTCCGTCTGTCCGTCCGTCCGTCCGTCTGTCCTACCTATTTAGGGCTGTAACTTTTGAACTGTAATAGCTAGATAGTTGAAATTTTCTCACATTATGCGTTATTGCGGCGGATTTGTTAACAAATAATAAAAATGGCAGAAAGTTAAAAATTAAGGGGGGTTTTCAACAAGAAACTAGTTTTTATCAACGTTTTTTCTTAACGCTCTATAGTAAAAACGGTAATACATACAAGCGTCAAACTTAGTGTGATTATAGAACAAACTCTACAGAATAACAACAAATACTAAAAACCGGCCAAGTGTGAGTCGGTCTCGCGCTAAAGGTCCCGAACAAAAAAAGTTTTTTTTCTAAGTTAATAATGTTGTGTTCTGTGGTGGTGTGGTACGGAACCCTCGATGCGCGAGTAGCCCGGCTCGCACTTGACCGGTTTTATTAACTATTGATCAGAAGAATAGTTGAAACAGAATACGCGAGAAAAGATCAGCTGTTCCGTACAGAACTGCAAACCTAGTGTTAGAATAATTGTAATAATTATGGTAACATCAAATATACGGTCCTTCTTAATATGTTGACACTTTTTAAAGGGGATGTTCAGCCCATCAAACTGAACAACTTTCTCTACGGGACCAAATTCGATCTAGCAAAAAAAAAAATTCTGCTGTCCCATACAAAACTGCAAACCAACTCGAGCATAATGTATTGTAATGCGCACGGCTAAGGAGTGGAATGCCCTGCCTGCGGACCTGTTCCCTGAGCAATACAACCTGGGCCTCTTCAAGGCGAGAGTGAATAGGCATCTTTCTAGGTAAGCATGCTACATCTTCGGCCTCATCATCACTGAACATCAGGTGAGATTGGGGTCAAATGCTTACCTATCACACATAAAAAAAAAAAAAAAAAAATTATGTACCAGATTTTAAGTCAGATGATAAGCTATCAAACAAAAAAAGTTTCATCAAAATCGGTTCAGTAGTTTTTGCGTGATACTCGAAAAAACAAACACCCAAACAAACAAACAAACAAATATACAGACAGACAAAAAATCCAAAAATTGGTGATTTGGAATCAGGGAAACCTAAAAACCATATCGTAACTTTTTTTTTGTTAATATCTTCAATGTACAGATACACTTCTGTTACAGTTTTATAATAGTTTAGATATCAATCGTATATAGGGTCCTTTTTAATATGCTGACACTTTTTTAAGGGGATGATCAGACCGTCAAACTGAACAACTTTCTCAATGGCACCAACATCGAAATCGCGAAAAAAATAGTTGCATTTCCATACAAAACTGCAAACCTGCTCGAGCTAAATGTATGGGACAGCAGATTTTTTTTGCGCTTTTGATGTTGGTCCCATAGAGAAAGTTGTTCAGTTCGATGGTCTAATCATCCCCTTAAAAAAAGTGTCAGCAAATATGCTATATATTTTTTCCTTGCTAATAAGCAAGGACCCTATAAGTAGTAGTACTGTTTTGTCTCTGGTTGCTCTATGCTTTAAAAAGTAATAAAGTTGTCGGTCATCCGCTTTTGAAACCAACGTCTCGTTTTATTAGGTTTATTACCTAGTTGAGCTAAATGTATGGGACAGCTGTATTTTTTTCGCGATTTCGATGTTGGTTCCATGTAGAAAGTTGTTCAGTTTTATGGTCTGATCATCCCCTTAAAAAAGTGTCAGCATATTAAGAAGATGAAGAGAATGATCTTTTCCGAAAAGGACAAGTGCGTAGCACCCTCAATCGACGGAAGTGCATGAAAAGATGTATGAATGTCAATGAGGCTAGAGAAGTGTGTCAGAGTCGTAGCGTGTGGCGATCTGTGGTCTCTGCCTACCCCCTTGGGACAATGGCGTGAGCTTATATTTTATATATATATATTTATATTAAGAAGGACCCTGTATATTAATTTGTATTTCTAATTCTTATTTAATTTTATTTTAATTTACAGAACTGCCTAGACCTACACCAAATAAAAGAAATAAACGCAAACTCGCAGATCTTCTTCGTTCTCTTCTCCGACAGCACGGCCATAGAAGAGATCAGAAGAGAGGGTAACGAAGCCACCGAGTCTACAGAAGACACTGTCTACAGGACTGAGGAGTTGCCCGAGTCTGACCAGGGGCTGGTTCACGATGGTGTTCGAAGGTACGTCTAGCTAGGAATGTCTTTGATAGCCCGGTCATAGAAGAGATCAGAAGAGAAGGTAACGAAGCCACCGAGTCTACAGAGGACACTGTCTACAGGACTGAGGAGTTGCCCGAGTCCGACCAAGGGCTGGTTCACGATGGTGTTCGAAGGTATGTCTAGCTAGGAATATCTCTTCCTTGATAGCATAGCTATAGAAAAGATCAGAAGAGAAGGTAACGAAGCCACCGAGTCTACAGAGGACACTGTCTACAGGACTAGAGTTGCCCGAGTCTGACCAGGGACTGGTCCCCCCCCCTCGCTACGCTACTGCCTGCAGTGGGACGTTTATAGGCTGATGATGAGATGAAAACCTGTTATGATGATGTTATGGTGGATTAAGAATTGAAATAAATATTTTTTTCTTACAGACAGACGCCAGAGGAGAGCATAAACGCAGCCATAGAGAACAGAAGACTGTACGAAGAACAAATAACTTTCATGAACGATCTACTCGATCAGTGGGACCTCATGTGTGAGTTACAATACTTTATTTGTGTGCGGTTTTAATTTAATTTTAATTTTTTTTTTTTATTGTCATTAAGATTTCTTTTCGCGATTTCAATGCTGGTCCAATAGTAAAAGTATTTCAGTTTGATGGTCTGAAGCATCCCCTTAAGCACAGATAAAATAATACTATACCCTTAAGTATGTAACGTATCAACATATGTGTCCTATTGGCTATGTGCACGACACTAGCGCCACACTAGCGCGGCGTACTGGCAGAACTTTTTCGGACAGCCGTGAATTATTTACACTATTATAGTACTGTAAAAGTCTGTGTTTGTTCGAGGATTCTGCCAAAACTACTGGTCCGATTTTGATAAAACTTTTTATATTTAAAAGCTTATTATTAGTCTTAAAAGCTAGCTTATATTTTATTCCGGTACGATGACGTGAGCGGATGCGGACGAAGCCACGGATAAAATCTAATTTGTATGGGAATTCCCATACAAACTTTTACCTCAGTTTTAACACCTTTGGAGGGTTATAAATGCGACAAGCCTTTTTTAAGTGAGCATCTAGATGCCAATAGAAACTTCCATGCCAAATTTTTAGTTTGTAGTCTTGACAGTTTTGGAGATTTCGTGTTTAGTTAGTGTGTGGTTTTGCATAGATTCAAGCATATTTTCACTGCTTGGCCCGCAACAGTACAAATTTCTGCCACCCCGTGCGCTGCGATCGACTTGACAGTTCCCAACACCCACTTCGCACATAGCCAATACATGTGTAAGGATATGCCTATTTGGAGAGGAGTGAAACGACCGAGTGCATGATTGATACTGAATTTATTAGTAATAACAATGGATTAAATAGTCTTAGATCTAGGTTACATACTTATTACACAAAAAAAAAAAAAAAAAAAATCCTGCGTAATATTTGTTTTGATATAATGTATTGATTCGCTACGAGCGGGTATGGTTAAGTAACAATTGTTTCTAGAAAAATCATCGATATTCATAGTTAAATATTTTCCATTTTTGGCTAATAATCGCAATGTGTTTAGTTCAAAATCTAAAAGAGCGTGAAATTTTTTGAGAAAATCTTGACCTAAAATGCCGTCCGTTTTACACGGTAATTTGTTGAAAACATAAAATTTGTGTTCAAATTCTTCACCATTGTGTCTCAACTTTAAACAAACATACCCTTCTGAATAAACTTTTCCCCCAATTCCATTAATGCAAAGCCGTTCTTTATGGACAGGTATTTGTAAACTATCTAATTTGTTACACTTGACGACCGAGATTGATGCACCGGTGTCAATTAACCAATCACAACGCTCATGTTCTAAGTTGAGTGACACTTTATTCATGCTATTACTCACATAAATGTAATTAGACTCGAAAAAAATGATACAGCGAATCCTTATTTGGTTGCTCGTTGCTCTCTGGCGGGTCATTGCCCGATCCGCCCTGGCCTGTTGTCATGAAGTGCACATTTCTATTGATTGGAAATCTACGAGGATAATTTCCGAACCTACCTCTTGATGTATTTCCACGGGAAACTGAGTTGAACTGCCTGTTTGGTGGAAAATTATGATTGAATGTTTGCGGCTGCGTGCGATAGTTCATCCGTCCTCGGGAATGGAAATTGTTGTTATTTCCACGAAATCCTCGATTTTGACCTCTATGTCCCCGGAATGACCTGTTATTAAAATTTTGGTTTTGTTGTCGGGACATACCCATTACATCTGCAGAACCTGGCGCCGAACAGTTTTCCTCTTCCAGAGCAGCTTGGATTGCGTCCTTTAGGGAATTAAAGTTTCTTGCTGTTATTATTGTACTTAACCGACGATTTCGCAGACCGTCGGCGAATCGCTTAATAGCGATTTTTTCATTGAGTGGGCGTAAAACATCGTACGCTTCTGATTTTCCTTCTGCCTGCGATACCGTCAGATCTACAAACAACTCTGATAAAATTTTACCATAATCTTCTACTGACCTGTCATTCTGCTTCAAGTTTTGCATTTTTGCGTGAATAGCCGTCGCTGCCTTTTGAGGTAAAATCTGTTTCCGCATATCCTGTATTAAATCTTTGACAGTTTCGTACTTTGAAGATAACTTCAGTTTCGCTGACTGAGACAGACGAGTTTTCAACACAAAAGAAATCAAATTTTGTTTTTCACTTTCATCTAATATGGAACTATAATACTCTATGCCATCTATTAATTCCTTTGTGTTAATTTCTGTGTCATTCATCGAGGGCAATAAACTCAGAGCAACTTTCATATCAAATTTCGCCATGTTTGGTTTTGTATCTTCTTGCTTTGAATGATCTTTGTTACAAAATATTTTTATTTCGTTAAATAATTGTTCTGTTTTTCTACTTAAATCCTTAATTTCAAATAAAACTTCACTACTAAGCTGGTTTGCTTGTATTTGCTGTCTTAAAATGTCAACAATACTGTTAAATTGCAATACCAAACCTTCAGCTTCCGATAACCTTCGGTTTAATCGGTCTTTCGTCCTACTTTGATAATTTAATTTTACTAAATTCTCCTTTATATGTAATAATTGACCATATATGGGTCTTAACTCTAATGCCATAACATTTATATTTTTATATCAAATTTAAGTAGATAAACATGTGTCCAGAGACAGTTTTAAAAGTAACCATAAAGATATACAATTAAACTATAAATAAAAGATAATTAACTTCGTTTTAATACGTTACGTACGAATTCTCGCGAACTATTATTTATCAAAAGTACTCACAATTTTTCCGCACTTTCACTCACTTTCACTTAACGCGTTCTCTGCTCCTCTTCTATTTCATCGGGATTCTCGCATCTCTCGGCTGCTGGCCGCATCCTCCACATATAGCACGTTGATCTCCTCCACGGAAAGAACGCCGAAAACCATATACTGCTATCTGATTGTTCATCCAACCCTGGTGGCACTTTTGGTACATTCTGTAGAACCCATAGAGTACTGCCACAGCCATCAATGTGCAGATAATTATCAAAACGATCTTGATCACCGTAATATGCTGATGTAATTCCTTCACTGAACTGTTATTGTCCCCAATTGCAGTTTGAGTTATGAAAACGTCCTCTTTTTCAACTCTTGACTGACACATTTTAGATGTTTTATATTGTCCTCACTCACATGATAATTAAAATACGGACAGGAGCCAAAGTCTTTGTTATCAACCGCAACGCGTCCATAGGTTTGCCAAATATGGCAAGGTCGCCATGTAAGGATATGCCTATTTGGAGAGGAGTGAAACGACCGAGTGCATGATTGATACTGAATTTATTAGTAATAACAATGGATTAAATAGTCTTAGATCTAGGTTACATACTTATTACACTACACATGTATGGGCGCATCGGTAACGAATTGAGAGCGAGCTTTGAGTGAAAATATCAAATGGGTCACCAACTTATTAAGGGTCATAATTCCATTTCCTAGTGTAACTTCTTAACACCATTATCAACCTTATCTCAACGCAATAAAATCTTAACAAGAACTATTCTTTCAGCCAGTCCACCTCTAAAACATCACGTCAAAAGTCAATGGACGATACTGGATGACGTCCAAATCCTACGTACAGCCGACCAGAAAGCTTTGGGATCTGGTAGCAACGCCGTACAGAACGCGGGAGAAACTTTAGGGAAGCATTGTAAACGAGAGGAAGGGGACAAGAAGGTGTCGAGTAGGGCGACGTTCTTGAATTCTGTTGTTAAGTTCGCAACGGATTGCTGTCAGACTTATATGTTGGAGCACTGTACGAGGCTGAGTGAGGTAGGTGGGATTTTTTTTACGTATACAGGGTCCTTCTTAATATGCTGACACTTTTTAAGGAGATGATCAGACCATCAAACTGAACAACTTTCTCTATGGAGCCAACAACGAAATCGCGAAAAAAAAATCTGCTGTCCCATACATTTGGCTCGAGCAGGTTTGCAGTTTTGTATGGAAGAGCAACAATTTTTTTCGCGATTTCGATGTTGGTGCTTTAGAAAAAGTTGTTCAATTTGACGGTCTGATCATCCTCTTAAAAAAGTGTCAGCATATTAAAAAGGACCGTATATACGATTGATATCTTAATATAACTGCCTGTGTAACAAGACAGAGGTGAGAGCGACACAGGTCACTTCTAAACGTCAAATTGGCGATCTCCATAGTATCTCACTCAAATTTGACGTTTAATACGGATTACACACACAGACACAATCAAGTAGCAAACATCATCCATCAGAAATTAGCACTCAAACACAAACTCATACCGAACACACACACACCTTACTACAAATACACTCCTAACAATATACTAGAAAATAACACACACAAAATGTACTTCGACCGGGCTATACTGACAGATAGGACTACCCACTACAACCGCCCTGATATAACACTACAGGATAAAACAAACAAAGTTACTTACCTCATTGACATCGCTGTGCCCAACACCCACAATCTGCAAAAAACAATAGCTGAAAAAATACATAAATACACAGATCTCCAAGACGAAGTCACTAGAATCTGGAATCAGGAGAAAGTCTACATTGTCCCCATAGTTCTATCAACTACCGGCGTAATACCAAAACACCTCCACCACAGTTTAAAGCTCATTGATTTGAAACCTAGCACTTATATACAACTCCAAAAAGCTGCCATACTGAATACATGTCGAATCGTAAGAAAGTTTTTACAAGTAGAAGAAGATGCCACGGATCTAACAATATAGAAGTATTTCCTAATGTCATTTACTTGGTTTTGTCCCGTAAATGGCATAACAAAAATACCAGCGCAAGCTGAGAAATTTCAAAGACAAAAAAATAATAATAACCCCGCGGGGGCAGCTTGTGGCGAGCTGACGGTGAGTGGCGACACCGCGGACCCCTATCCAGGGGGACCATACAGACATGCGCTCACACACACACACACCCACACACACACCCCCACACCCACACACACAGTAACACACCCCCCTACCTCTGGCTTGCCTTAATTGGCCGTCCAGAGTGGAATCGCAAGAGCAGAACCTATGCTCCAGGTTGGAAGTGTATTGCACGTAATGGCGTAATAACGGGGAAACCCGCTCACGGGGGTAAACCCCGCGATGGTGAAACCGGAGCCGCACCTCTCGACAACCTTCAGCCGCTCAATGAGATGTTGCCCCATTGTCGCACTTTGTGCGTGCGGCCGTTTTATGGGGCCCACTCGACGAGTCGGCGAGTCACCGCCTGCCCTATTTACAATTTTGAGACTAGTTGTCATGGCAGGCGTCCGTTAGTCTCCTCCCATAGCCCAGTATCCATCCATCCAACTTTCACCTCCATAGCCCAAGACCTTATTTTTCCATCGCGGACATAGCGCCGTACTCCAATAGTCTTTACACAGATGGCGGGGACCATCCCCGTGGGTATCATGTTGTACGCTCGGAGATGGTATCCGCCATCTGTGTATCCCTTACATTTAGATTAACTTGTCTTTTGAACGGGCCTCTACATGTTGGCTTCGGCCCCATGCACGCCTTCCAAAGGTCCGGGACTTAATTGCCCGTGATTACGGAACGTAAGACATTCAATAATAATAAATGTTTTTAGAATTGACCTGTGTCGCTCTCACCTCTGTCATGTTACGCAGGCAGAACTAGACTCATAATCATAGCATGGCATATCATATGCCCCCAACTATATTCCCGAGGGGGAAGTCGGAAAAATTTTGAAACCTCAAAACATCCACGTTTCACTAGTAGTACCGAAACTGTGTATAGTGTGACGAGGAGTGAGCCCGTCGCCACTTGTAATGGACAGTGGGTACAATACATGCCTCGAAATTGAAGCATGCAGGTTTCCTTATGATGTTTTCCTTCACCGAAAAGCCGGTGGTGTTACAAATTGTACGTAAATTCCGAAAAACTCATTGGTACGAGTCGGCATGGACGGGGATCGAACCATCGCCTCCTACACGGCACGCAAGGTTACTCGCCATTGGACCACTGCGGTTTTTAGGGTTCCGTACCCAAAGGGTAAAAACGGGACCCTATTACTAAGCCTACGTTGTCCGTCCGTCCGTCCGTCCGTCTGTCCGTCTGTCCGTCTGTCCGTCCGTCTGTCCTACCTGTTTAGGGCTGTAACTTTTGAACCGTAATAGCTAGATAGTTGCAATTTTCTCAGATTATGCGTTATTACGGCGGATTTGTTAACAAATAATAAAAATGTCAAAAAGTAAAAAATTAAGAGGGTTCTCCACCAGAAACTAGTTTTTATTAAGTTTTTCTTTCACGCTCTATAGTAAAAACGGTAATACATAGAAGCGTCAAAATTAGTGTGATTATAGAGTAAACTCTACAGAATAACAACAAATACTAAAAACCGGCCAAGTGTGAGTCGGTCTCGCGCTAAAGGTCCCAGACAAAAAAAGTTTTTTTTCTGAGTTAATAATGTTGTGTTTTGTAGTGGTGTGGTACGGAACCCTCGATGCGCGAGTAGCCTGACTCGCACTTGACCGCTTTTGTTTAATATTCAAAATCAAAATTCCAAAAATGGAAGAACCAAAAGAGCTCCTAAGATATATTTTTATACTAGCAGACAGTAAAGATACCAAATACGAATAAGTTTATGAATCAAATACAGTATACAGGGTGTACAATAAAATGGGACACCTACTTAAAGGGGTGCTTCAGACCATCAAACTGAACAACTTTCTCTATGGGACCAATATCGAAATCGCGAAAAAAAAATCCGCTCTCCCATACAAAACTGCAAACATAACTCGACTGAAATGTATGGGACAGCAGATTTTTTTTTCGCGATTTCGATATTGGTCCCATAGAGAATGTTGTTCAATTTGATGGTCTGAAGCACCTCTTTAAGTAGCTGTCCTATTTTAATTTACACCCTGTATTTGCACCTACAGTTTTGCAATAAATATATTTGATTTGATTTGATTTTTGACAAATGTTCCATTCAAATATACAGGGTCCAACTTAATATGTTGACACTTTTTTAAGGGGATGATAAGACCATGAAACTGAACAACATTCTCTATGGCAATATGGAGGTGCTTCTGGGAATGTTCCTCCATTGAAAAGGGAAGTACTTCCGCCATTCTAGGTGTGATGCCTGGGGACCAGCCGTGGTCCAACAGTTCTTAGTTGGACCTGGTATATACATCTCTGTGATTATTTCTCTTGCGCGATTTATGAATCGCATTAGATTGTGAACCTTATGTGTAGTAGGTTACGAGTTACGTATTTACGATGAACGTTGTCTTTGTATGGAGCATATTTCGGAGAGCGACGGTATCGCCATCTGTTGGCATCTTTGCTATAACTTGTGGGTGCTGACATCTGTTAGCAAGTCCCAACAGCACCAACATTGAAATCGCAAAAAAAATATCAGCTGTCCCATACATTTTGGTTCAAGTAGGTGTGCAGTTTTGTATGGGACAGCTATTTTTTTTTCGCTTTTTCGATGTTGGTGTCATAGAGAAAGTTGTTCAATATGACGGTCTCATCATCCCATTAAAAAAGTGTCAGCATATTAAAAAGGACCCTATATAGGGATAGCTGTATAGTCTCATTGTCTGAAAACACCCTTAAAATGTTAGTAATAAAAAGATAATGGTGTATAAAAACTATAAAAAGTTCCCTGTTACAGATCCACGTGAAATTACTGCAGCAGTTCATACTGGCGTCGTTCGACATGGCGCGCGAGCTACAAGTAGTTCCAAAGAAGATACAGTACGTCGCGAGGCAGGAACAACAGTTGTACGAGGTAGGCTATCGATTATCATCAAGCACGTAAACCAGACTTTTAGTTCACTCGCCGCTAAATGTTTAATTTTTTTCACTTTTTGTCATTTTGTGCGTTTTTCCCCAGTTGATTAGGACATTGCAGGCTAAATCACCTGATTGTCTGAAAAGAAAAATGATTTCGTGCTTCGGATGGCACGTTAAGCCGTTGGTCCCGGCTACTATCTCTGGTGGTACCTAGTAATCGTTACATAAAAACCCCGTCAGAGGCTTAGATCAAACTTCAAAGTAAAATGAATGGATAGGCCCAAAGCACTTTAAGTTGAAGCACGCAAAACTAGAGCACTTCAATACAAATTAGGGTACTTGGTCTGTCATCTCGGTACATTTTCGAAGTAAAACTGTGAATTGTTTTGTCTCATTTTTCTGGTTTGAAATGTTCGCTTAAGGCCCGTCCATTCTTGTTTACTAATGTCATTGGTCAGAGGCCGTAAGGCGGTCTGAAAAAACTCTGACACCAGGGCTCTGCCCACACGATAAGAAAGAAAGAAAGGGGATTTCCAGGCATTTCCTTGTTCCTTCTGACCCAGGGTCGCACCAGATATTAATCCCTCGGTTTTATTTTGCAACCTCTGCAAATAACTCAAACCTAGAGATAGTTTGAGTTACTGGCCCCAAAATTCAATACCGTATGTCCAGAATTAAACATTTTAACGGGTTCTTACCGCGTTTTGGTATTTGGTTTTGGGTTTGGTAGGGTAGACAGATTTGTCTACTCTTAAAAATCAACCTGCAGTTCCTCAGTCATCCCGTGATCATGGCAGTTGTAACACTGCCGAAATATCGGGAACTCACAAATACCAAAACGCGGTAAGAACCCGTTAAAATTTTTAATTGGCTACTTGACAACTAGTCAAATCAGCTACTCTTTATCGGACGTCAAAACATGCGCTTTGTATAAACATTTGTACTAAATATTGAGTTGTGACGTCATCAACATTTTCATTACTTTTTATAGTTTATCTTCTTATTAAAAATAGTATTCAAGCTAAAAACTCAACGAAAATGGGAGTTTAGCGTTATTTTCTAACCCTTTTTTTATTGAGTAGATAAAAATAAAAATATATTGAATGTAGTCAAATACCCAATTCTAGATTAAATAATAACCGCGTAACTCTCAAAAACCGTATGTCCAGACAAGATAGGTTTGATCTTCTGATTTGTCAAATAATTGTTGACTTGTGTTTGCAGACAATAAATGACAAGTTCTCGGATGGAGATAAGAAGCAAGAGCTGGTACAGATAATGCAAGAAGTGCTGCAGGAGATGAGGTCAGAGGTCAACAACATGGACTGGAGCGTGGACGGTAGATTTCAGCTTATTCATAGTCTCAGAATAGATAACAAACCAGAAAGATCAAAATTATAATCTTCATTGAAGCTTGTTGGCAGTGACTACAGCACATTTTAGTTGAGGCGGTTGCAGAGGGGTCAATTTTATACAAAACGGCATTAATAAAAGTAATATTTTATATGTGGAAAAATAGTTTAGAAAATCTAGATGTTGCATATCAAATTAATAACATTTGCAATCTAAACTATTATAAAACTGTAAGAGTGTGTCCGTACATTGAAGATATTAACAAAAAAAAAGTTACGATATGGTTTTTAGGTGTCCCTGATTCCAAATCACAAATTTTTGGATTTTTTGTCTGTCTGTTTGTTTGTTTGTGTGTTTGTTTGTTTATTTATTTGTTTGTTTGTTTGTTTGTGTGTTTGTTTGAACGAGCATCACGCAAAAACTACTGAACCGATTTTGATGAAACTTTTTTTGTTTGATAGCTTATGATCTGACTTAAAATCTGGTATATAATTTGTGCGGACGAAGTCGCGGGTTAACACTAGTTACATCTAAAAGTTCAGAGCAGGATGGCGTTTTTCACAATGTTAAAATAATTTACAAAATTTCCTATCTCCTGTTTTTGGCGACGAGTGAGTTGAGTTGAGTTTTGGGACACCCTGTATAATCTTAAGACGAAAGATAAAAACTCTTTTTGAATAGACGCGTGTCAAAGCGTTTTATTTACGAAAAAGTCATTTTACCGCACGCAGCGAAAGTTATTGCAGCTCTAGACTCCGTTTCGCATGTGTTGACGTCATCTTGTCAATTTCTGTTTTTGTAGGCAGTGTCCAGGGTGTGCCGTATGGCTATACTAACTTGCTTTAGGTTAGATTTACATAACATAGGTACATATATGTATACTTGGCAGGCGCGTGCATTGAAGGTAAGCAAAAAGCAGTGAAACCATAATAATTTCTAAACTAAAAGCATTTTGTTTGCTCAATTACTTTTAATTGGTTTAATTACATGTGAACAAATCAGAGTCATTTGGTTAACAAAATGTCTTTAGTTTAGAAATTATTCGGTTTCTGCACTGCGGGCAGGCAAAACACAGTGAAAGCCTAATAATTTCTAAACTAAAAGCACATAATAGGTAATAGTATATAGTTCTACATACAGAACGGCCACTCCCCGCCCCCCTCTGACTTCAGATACCTCACCTCCCCTCACACTCTCTGTGGTAGCTTGAGGGAAGCCGAGCAAGGGAATGCAGTCAGGCGCGCGCACCCGTTGGATTTGACTACATAAAATATATTTTATTTTTCTCCACACAATAAAAATAATCGTTGGAAAATAACGCTAAATTCACATTTTCTGTGATTCTTTAGCTTAAAAACTATTTTTAATAACAGAATGAACTATAAATAGTAACGAAATGTATAATGTAGTTCATACGATGCGTGTTAAGTCAACCCTACACATATGTCATGCACAATTTTTGCAAAGTGCGCATGTGCAAACGTCATCATGTCAAATCTAAAACGTTGTTTGAAGTGCCGGACCTGTGCTAAAAGCATGTAATTCACTAAATGACTTTGATTTGTTTAAATACAGGTAATTAAACCAATTAAATTAAGTCATTGAGTAAACACATAGATATATTATAGGGTAGATAAATATTATGAAGCAAGACATAACAACACTACTTGCCATCTATTCACACTTATGACAACCGCCCATTAGAATAAGTGAAATGTCAATAGTAAACAGTTACCGTCTTGAAGCATTTTGTCACCAGATCTCCAGCTGGAAGACTCCGCTATTTCCTTACGTTAAGAACGAGGTTTGCTTGAATTTGCTTAAAATGTGGTGCCATTTGTGTAACTGATATTGCCGGTCTTTAGTTTATACGTCAATGAGTAAACAAAATGCTTTTAGTTTATAAATTACGAGCTTTTACCCGCGACTTCGTCCGCATAAATTATATACCAGATTTTAAGTCAGATGATAAGCTATCAAACAAAAAAAGTTTCATCAAAATCGGTTCAGTAGTTTTTGCGTGATACTCGAACAAACAAACACCCAAACAAACAAACGAACAAACAAACAAACAAACAAACAGACAGACAAAAAATCCAAAAATTGGTGATTTGGAATCAGGGACATCTAAAAATCATATCGTAATCTTTTTTTTGTAAATATCTTCAGTGTACAGACACACTTCTGTTACAGTTTTATAATAGTTTAGATTATTTGTAATTTTATTTTTCCAAGACTGTTCATGTATAAAGGTTTTTGCCTTTTGCAATAAACTGAAAAGAAATAAAGAATCTTGAGCCAAGCGAGCTCCTAATTTTTACATTACGTCTAAATTATGCGGTATATTTTGGTAATGCGCCTTTGGATTCTTATGCACGGTTGTGCTTCTCGGAGTATAATTTCGTGGGGACCAATATGTTGCAGGCCGCCTCCTCTAAACCAGCTGGCCTTAGCACTTGACCATTTTTCCCGTAGGAGCATACGTCCCTGCCTTCAGATTATAGATAGATGTATGTCTTTAGTAAGTAGGATATCTGTGGATTTTTCCAATCATGGAAAGCCAAAATTATGGTCACGACCTACACAGTACACAAATGGGATCCACTCTGCTCTGGTGGACCCCCATTTACGTCTCATGGACCCCCAATTATTTTTCTCGCTGTCATGGACCCCTTACAGGTCGTGATCGACCTCTGGGGGTCGATATAGATCACTTTGGGAATGACTGCTCTAGAGGATAAAGTAAATTGAATTTAGAACGTGTGCACTAAGTTTGTGAATTCAAAACATCATTAAACCTATTTACTTTTCCCTCCATGGTGCGGCATTTATCATACAACCTTTTTTAATTTTTTTAAACTCAGACTCGGAACCTTCTTGGTGTACTTTTTTTTAATTTGCTTTGCGCGCGCCATTTTCGTTACACATCATTTTCTCGCTGAGGTGGGATGAAAAGTTACGTGTTGCACTCGAGTGCAAAGATTTTTTACCTCGTGCTCTTTTGATTCCCTCGCTGACGCTCAGGATTCTAAATTTTGAATCAATCGCTGCGCTCGTGATTCAATTTTAGAATCCTTCGCTTCCACGGTCATAAAAATTGAGCACGCGGTTAAAAAGCAACTTTGCACTCTTGTATAACAAACGAGCTTTAACCCGCGACTTCGTCCGCATAAATTATATACCAGATTTTAAGTCAGATGATAAGCTATCAAACAAAAAAAGTTTCATCAAAATCGGTTCAGTAGTTTTTGCGTGATACTCGAACAAACAAACACCCAAACAAACAAACAAACAAACAAACAGACAGACAAAAAATCCAAAAATTGGTGATTTGGAATCAGGGACAGGTAAAAACCATGCCGTAATATTTTTTTTGTAAATATCTTCAATGTACAGACACACTTCTGTTACAGTTTTATAATAGTTTAGATAACTATTGTATATTGCAGACCTACCGTGCCATCAAGACCGTCGCTTCCTGATATCGAACTCGATCTTCTACTCGACTTGCTCGAGCCCCGACCGCGAGCGCGACCGCGAGCGCGTCCGCGCGACATGTCCGGCGCCCGACCTGCCGTCAGACGGCGAGGAGGCCGAGTCCTACGACAGCTACAACTTCGACGACTACGAGATCATTCACGAGAACGATGAGAGCTTGAGCGAGTGGAAGTTTAGGGTGAGATCCTCTGATCAAGTTTACAGTGTCAGCGCAAAAAAAAATCTGCTGTTCTATCTATACAACGTGTTAATAAATAAGTGCAAAACCTCATACACCCTATTACATACATACACTATATTATTTAGTTAGTTACCTATATTTTAGTTAGTTATATGTTAGTTATATAGTTATATTTTATTGTTATATCTGAAATAAAGAATCGAATAATTAGTTTCAAATAATTCGATTGAATCAATAATTTCATTATTTTGCTAGTTAAAGTTGAAATTTATTAGGATTTTAAGCTTTGAGGCAAAAATTTTTTTTTTTATCATTTCAGCAATGAATGAAAGCGCTAACATACTCATGGATACATTTTAATAATCTTGTTTTGGCAGTAAGTAGGGTTAGTGTACCAGTGCGGTGGGTTGACATCGGGTTCATTAATCGGGTTTACAAACAAATTAAGTATTTTGAAAAAAATTACCTATGTTGAAACCATGATAATTCGATTCTGCTCTCGATTCTTAACAAACCACTTTCTAGTTTTGCGTTAATTCATTAACACGTATACTAAACTGCAATGCCTACTCGACTCAAACGTAGGAAACAGTAGATTTTGTTGTTCTGACAGATTTGCTCCCATCTCTGAATATTTATATAGGGACCGGCCTTTCACTCTGCCACGGTACAAGATCAATTGTGTAGCAGAAAAGCAAAAGCAGCTATATTTCCAGACACAATGGATTTTCCATTGTGTCTGGAAATATAGCTGCTTTTGCTTTTACACCCGTCAATTGTTCATGTGCATTTACATAAAATTGTATCACTACACGAGACAGCCTATAATTGCGAAACAATAACTTTGAACTTATGACGTTTGGGGTTCACACGAGACTACTTATCATGATTTTTAACAATCAAAATTAGAATCTAAAGTTATGGGGAATAAAATCAAAAGTTGCGGATTTCATGTTACCTCGCCCCCGCAAAAATTGGCAGAAATGTTTGTTAGTAGACGCGCGTAACCAGTCCTTATATAAATAGTCAAAGGCTGTTCCATACTAAACTGCAATGCCTACTCGACTCAAACGTATGAAACAGCTGATTTGTTTTTTGTTTTGGCAGGTTTGCTCCCATAGTAAAAGTTGTTCAGTTTGGTGGGTAGAGTATGTATGAGTATGACGCTGTCCCGCACACCAACATATGAAAGTTGGCTCGTTTATTTTAGTACGGTATAAGCGTGAGGCTCAATCTAGACATATACTTTTCTAAGAAGCTTACATACATTTTCTATATTTCAGCCGAAACCTCCAGAACCAGACACAATATCGATTACGTCACAAATCGGCGCCATTCGGGTAGAGAACGAATCGGAGATGTTCTCTCTCTCCCGCAGCGTGTGGGGAGGCACCAGTGTGAGCGGGACGTCTATATGCACCAACAGCATCAATATATCAGTGAAGCAAGCTTCCCTGGATGTTCAACAGACTGGTAATTATTAACTGTCTTCAAAAAATAAGTTACCGATTTTAAGGCGGTTGCAGAGGGGTCAATTTTATACAAAACTTTGACGCACAATACGCGTAGGCGGTATTAATATAAGTAACTTTGTATACTAGCGTTAACCCGCGACTTCGTCCGCACAAATTATATACCAGATTTTAAGTCAGATCATATGATATGATCAGATTATATCGATGAGCATTATGACACACTTTGAGACAAATGACTTACTAACAGACAGACAATACGCTTATAGAAAAGGCAGATCCACCACAGCCGCTGCACACCAGATCACAGACACGATACTCACTTGCATCGACGACAAATACAAAACAGCTGGTATTTTTTGTGATTTGACAAAAGCTTTTGATGTTATTGAAAACAATCTACTGTTAGCTAAATTAAATAAATATGGCATCAACAATAATTTTCACCAACTGTTAAAATCTTTTTTGTCAGATAGAAAACAAACAGTTGAAGTTACAATAGGTGGGCACAAAGTAAGGTCTGAGACAGGTGATGTAACTGTGGGTATTCCTCAAGGATCCTCCCTGGGAAACACCCTTTTTTTGGCTTTTATAAATGACCTGCCACGCTTTGTAACTGACGGACTAATTGTACTATTCGCCGATGACACAACTATAATAGTATGTAGCCACACCTATGAGCAATTAAATGAAAAAATTAACATTGTCTGTGATCAGCTTCAGGAGTGGTTTGCGTCAAATGGGTTAATTCTTAATATGACTAAGTCCAACGTCATTCTCTTCTCGGGCAGGCCAATACCGACACCTCTGTGCATAAATAGCCCTATTCCTGTATCGGAGAAGTGCAAGTTCCTAGGTTTTACACTAGATCCAAACATGAACTGGAAACATCATGTCAATTCCCTCTGCGACAGACTCAGTGGAGCTGCATACGCATTGAGAAAACTTCGCCCTGTGGTCTCCGATCGCATACTAAAGCAAACCTACTTCGCACACTTCCACTCCTTGATGTCCTATGGTGCTATCCTCTGGGGTAACTCCACCGAGTGCAATAGTGTATTTGTTTTACAAAAACGTGCCATACGGATACTCGCAGGTATTAAACCAACGACATCGTGCAGAACGCGCTTCGTACAATATGGAATAATGACACTCTGTTCTTTGTACCTATTTGAAGTCATGACTTACGTAAGGCGTAACCTGTCCGAGTTCGGACGCCGTACTGGAGGTCCTACCCGCCAGCTACGGAACACTGGGCGACTGAAATCCGTGCCGCGGCGTACCACACTAGCTGAGAGCAACCCGCGCGTCATCGGTCCCACGTACTACGAACACCTACCCACTGATCTAAGAAACGAAACAAACGACGAAACATTCGATCGCCGATTGAAAAACTTTTTATTGGATAATGAGTTCTACTCTGTTGACGAATTCTTGAAAAAAAGTTTTTAAGTTTTTTTATATTCATTTTTAATTTGTTTGTTGTTGTTGACATTTTTTCTATTCTTAAAATAGTCAATAGACTATTTTTAACTTTAAGGTTATATTGTTTTGACATTATTTTATTTGACATTACTATTTTATTTTAATTTTATTATACAATATACAATATGACGATCATATTATGAATGGACATTTTATGTAAAATATTTATGTAATACTGTGACATGTTATAATATGAAATAAATGAATCTAATCTAATCTAATCTATGCTATCAAAAAAAAAAAGTTTCATCAAAATCGGTTCAGCAGTTTTTGCGTGATACTCGAACAAACAAACACCCAAACAAACAAACAAAAAGACAGACAAAAAATCCAAAAATTTGTGATATGGAATCAGGGACACCTAAAAACCATACCGTAACTTTTTTTTTGTTAATATCTTCAATGTACAGACACACTTCTGTTACAGTTTTATAATAGTTTAGATTTTGTTTGTTTTGTTCTCAGTACTCTCTAAATTGAGTCGGAAGATAAGTCTCAAACTAGTCAAGTTCATCGATTGCCTCCGAGATTCATACTTCGGAACTTTGCAAAGGTAAGAATAATTTTAATGTATGAAGACCCTTTCTAATGAATTTATCTATGTAATTTGTATTCACGATCTAGAAACTAATAAATAAATATCTGGGACATTGTCACACAAATTAATATATTTAAAGTATCAGAATCTAGCACGGACTTTAATATCTGTGATTTACGTTAAAATTTAAAATTCCAGTGTTCGGGACCCCTTACAACCATGGTCAAAACCACTGCCTCTACCCCTTGTTTGTGACCCCTAATATCCATTGTTCGGGACCCCTAATACATCTAGTACGCAACCTCTAACACACACCTCTATGCGCACAGGCAAGGAGTGGAAGCCCTGTCTGCGTCAGTGTTTCCGAGCGCTTACAACCCGAATTCCTTTAAAGTACGAGTGAATAGGCTTCTTCTGGGTAAGGTCGCTACATCTTCGACCCCATCTTCGTCCTGAGGACTGGATTGAGGTCAAGAGCAAACCCAACGTTAATAAAAAAAAAAACAGTTTGATACTTCTTCTTTGAGACCGCTAAACATCTTATTCGGGATCGCTAAAACTTCTGGTTTGATGGGATCCCTAATAAATACCCCTTGTTTGAGACCCCTAAACACCTTGTTCAGGATACCTAAAACTCCTAGTTTGGGATTCTTTAACTCCTGTTTGGGATCCCTAAAAACCTTGTTTGAGACCCCAAAACACCTGAGATCTCTAAACACCTTGTTCAAGACCCCTAAAACACCTTGTTCAGGACCCCTAAAACACCTTGTTAGGGACCACAAAATTGCTTGTTCAGGACCCCCTACACAGTTCAATACCTTCAATATAGCCTTCAATTTACCTTTTTATCGTTCCAGATGTTTAGAATCTCTAGAATCGTCGTGTAGACATGAGCTAGGCGGGCGGCCGGCGAGCGAAGCCATGAGGCAGCTGTTGTCCGTGGCTCGTCAGGTGGACCTGCAGCCCATCGCCTCCTACTCGCTCCTCAGCTCCTTGCTGCAGTCCTTGAAGAGGCTGTTCCACAAGTATGTACGAGTTGAAATATCCTGTGTTTTTAGCATCTAGCGGGAATCCGTTGGATGACTAAACTGGTCGTTTTGTGGCGATCTTTGGAATCAAATAATGTATGGATGTATTTTTGGAAGTAAATATCAAAGGGTGAGCTTATCTCTGAAGATATTTACATAATACAGATGAATACAGCATAGTAGACAAGTGTCTACACTCTCCGTCACTCTGGACAGAATTTCGGTACTACTAGTGAAACGTGGATGTTTTTTTTTTTTTTTTATTATTTTTTTTTTTATTATTATTCTTAGGAAGATTTACAGCTTTGATTACATACTAAACACGACTTTAAATAACTGTAAGCTAATTACAAATCCCCACCTATAAATTTCACTTTTTTTTTCAAAAAACGTGCTTGGTGTAGTTACAACCAAAATTGTGTTACCTATTTAACTTAAAAATTAACTTAAAAATTAACAATGTGAGAATCAAAATATGCAGTCGCAGTCGGAAAAACAGCTAGCTATTTAAAATAGCCATTCGCTATACTTAGTTTTCATATCTAGTGTTTCATAATATATCTGACTACCCTCTCGGGGATTATAGTCTTGAGCATATTATGTTATGCTATGCTATGGAAAGTCCATAATTTGTTTTTGCTATTTACCTATGTTTCTTAGGGAAAGTTGTTCAGTATCATGGGTACAATCACCCCTTAAAGTAATGCAACTTGTAGTGTGTGCATAGCCCCCCACACACGCGTAGCCTTAAGTTCAATATAAGCCTTTGTTCATATGATTATTCACGCATTATAAACCTAAACACAGAACATATCGTTTGATTGATCTACAACCAACGCACATCATTGCAAAAAGTTCACCCTAACACCCTGTATATACTATAGAGTGTGTATGTATCGTAGGCTGGTGCCGGGGCGCGCGGAGAGCGAGATGTGCTGCCCGCTCAGCGCCGCGTGGCGCCGCTCCGTCGCGCAGCTAGCCGCGGAACAACTCGCCGCGCCCAGGCTCGCCCGCCTCATCTCCACACAGGTACCTATACCTACGTTTTCACAGTACGATTTCGCTCGCATAAGGCAAAGAACCCCGCACAAAATGTTCAGGAAAAGCCGTTCGGTCGATTTGGCTTACATGTTTTGGATATATAGTCTGTAATACGCTGATCGAAAGTGTGAAGTTACAACGTCAAATACTGGCCAGTTTTTGATATTTTAATATTTCAATGTTAAAACTTTAAACCACAAAAATCAGTGCCATTTATGTTTGATCATAAGAATCGGTGTGTTAATAATAGAAACGAAACTCGCGTAACAGACACGTTCAAGGTCACGTCAATATCATGTTGGTTTAACCAACTAGTCAGGGCTTATTGCATCTCAAGCAAAAGTTAATCTGACTAACGCGTTAGATTAAATGGGTTGATGGGTGGTTGGTAGTGAATGAGGGGGTACAAGAGGGGTCCATTAGGGGTTCATTGGTGGTTCATTAGGGGTCCTTTGGCGGTCCATTAGGGGTCCATTGGGTGTTCATTAGAAGTCCATTGGGGGTTCATTGGCTGTCCATTGGATGTTTATTACGGGTCCTTTAGGGGTGCGTCTGGGGTCCAATGGACCCCCGATGGACCCGCAATGGTCCCCTAATTGATCGCGAATGGACCACTTATGGACACCTCATGTACTCCTCATACACTACCAACCACTCATCAAGCCATTAAATGTACCGCGTTAGTTTGATTAAGTTTTGGTAGAGACGCAAGCCCTGACTGACTAGTTGGTTAAACCAACTGATATTGAGGAAACCTTGAACGTATCTGTTGCGCGAGGATCGTTTCTATAGTGTACTATTATTAACAGAACGATTCTTATGATCAAACATAAATGGCACTCATTTTTGTGGTTTAAAGTTCAAACATTGAAATAGTCATATATCAGAAACGGGTCATTATTTAACGTTGTAACTTCACACTTTCGATCAGCGTATTAAAGACTATACAGGGTCCTTCTTAATATGCTGACACTTTTTTAAGGCGATGACCAGACCGTCATACTGAACAACTTCCTCTATGGGACCAACATCGAAATCTCGAAAAAAAAACAGTTGTCCCATACGTTTGGCTCCGAGTAGGTTTGCAGTTTTGTATGGAAGTGATGTTTTTTTGTCGCGATTTCGATGTTGGTCCCATAGAGGAAGTTGTTCAGTTTGACGGTCTGATCATCCCCTTAAAAAAGTGTCAGCATATTAAGAAGGACCCTATACACCACTAGTTTTTAATTACTAACAAAAAAAAAAAGTATGTTCAGTATCGGCAACTGATCATTTTGACATATTAAAAAAAATTATTTATGCAGTCCCAAAATTGTCCCTGAAAAGTCGTAATAATTAATCACTTTAGTATCAATGAAATTTTTCGGTACCGCGTGCTTCGCATACTCATTGATAAAATCAGAGCCGCGAATCACTGAAGACACAACCCCTCCTATTGGCTGCCAAAGCAATCCACACACCCCGCACCCCTGTGTTTACCCCTTCCCACCCCAACCCCCGCTCTATGTTTCCGGCCATTTTGTTTGTTTGCACTAGTGATGGATGGCTGCTACGCGCGCGCGCATTGTCAACTTTATTTTGCCTGTCAGTTGCCTCGTCCCTACAATGGCTTTTCGATTCACTGCGCGTGAATACACGCTCATGTTGCGAACGTACTTCATCTCCGGTGAAAACGCCAATGCAGCGTTGCGATTGTATGGTGGTCTGTACCCAAACGCTCGTCAGCCAACCGTCAACACAATTCGAAGTGTTTATCAGCGGCTACTCGACCACGGCTCAGTTTTTGTACCGACTCATGCTCAAGGGCGAGGGAGACCTTTCTTGCATAATCTTTATGACAACGTCCTGGAGTATTTTGAAGAAGATCCACGAAGAAGTACCAATGACGCTGCACGACACTTCGGTATCAGCCAGCACTGTGCCTGGAGAATTGTGAATTCCGCTGGGATGCATCCTTATCACTATCGGAAGACTCAGGAGTTGACGACAGTGGACCGAGCACCGAGAATTGCTTTTTGCGAATGGGTGTTGTCAAATGCGAATGCAAACGTGTTGTTTACAGACGAATGCATGTTTACAAGGATCGGATTATTTAACCAACATAACGAACATCTTCATCATTCAACTAACGAAGGTCTTGAGGACGTCTGGACTAGCACTCGCGTTCTCCGTTGGAGAATACGCGTGCCCGGTGTGGGGTCGATCTGCCCACGCCAAGCTGGTGGATACGGCACTAAATGAAACGTGCCGGATTATAACTGGTTGCTTGAAACCGACTCCGGTACAGTTGCTTTATCCACTGGCTGGCATAGCGCCCCCAGATGTCCGCAGGGCTGTGGCGGGCTCCGCAGAGAGAGCCAAAATGGTGGACGACACACGACATCCCATGCACGGCTTCATCCCTGCGCCGCAAAGGCTGCCAAGCCGACGCAGCTTTATGAAGTGTGTCGACCCACCGAATACAGGCCCAGCGCAAGCGAGGTGTACTCTTTGGAGACAAAAAGTGGCCCTCCCAACTCCATTTGTGCCGCCGTCTGAGACCCTACCGCCTGGACATGACTTGCCTTGGGCGACCTGGAAGTCCTTAAACCGACTTCGAACCCAGGTCGGTCGCAGCAAGGACAACATGGCCAGGTGGGGATTCTCGGATGCGCAAAATGTGTCTTGCTTGTGTGGAGCTCCACAAACGATGGCCCATCTCACATCGTGCCCTGCGTGCCCTAACACCTGCACGCAGGAGGAGCTCATGACCGCTAGCGACGGTGCAGTATCGGTTGCCAAATTCTGGCAAAGTACTATTTAGCGACTTTGTTGTGTTGAAGTCGACACGATAAGCAAGCAAGCAACGAACATTGGTGGTCGCAGCGCAACCCGAAACTTACACGCCAACATTCGTACCAACACAGGTTCAGTTCGAACGTCTGGGCTGGAGTACTGAACGATAACATCGTAGGTCCCTACTTCATTGAAGATCGCCTAACAGGGCTAAGTTATCTTGACCTGCTAAGGACAATGGTATCATCGATGCTAGACGACATTCCCCTGGCGAGCCTTCAAGGACTGTGGTTCCAGCAGGACGGTGCCCCACCCCACTATCACCTTGCCGTGCGTCAGTTCCTGAACGAGGAGTTCGGGGCCCAGTGGATAGGCCGCGGTGGTCCAGTTGCCTGGCCCGCGCGCTCACCGGACCTCACGCCGATGGATTTTTTTTTATGGAGTGAGATCAAAAGAAGAGTGTATGTGAGTGAGCCCAGAAGTGTAGGAGAATTAAATCAACGCATAACAGATGCATTTAATGAAGTTAAAGAGCAAAGAGACATTCTATGGTCTTTAGAAAATAACTTGAGAAAACGTGCGCGCGTGTGTATCGATAAGAGAGGAGGACATTTTGAACAACTACTCAAATACTTGTAAGTCTTTACTTTAAAATCTAATCCTTAAGTTGATTTTAACTTTTTAAATACAATACAATACAATATTCTTATGTTCATAATTACTTTCCTTTTGACTATTATTATTACGTAGGTAGCTTCACTTCACCTACCAATCAGATAAAGTAATTTTGCCTTTCCTAATACCGAAAAAGGTATGTAGGGGAAGATAAAATCATAAAATAAATTGTTTTCAACGATAATAATGGATTGATTTTACTCTTTTTAACTTTTCTTTTAAAATTGCCTAGCGTAAGAATCAAACTTCGTCCCGATCGCAAGTGTAACCAACCGGCCAATAGGGCACAGAAACATGACATGACGTGCGCTCGCGTTTCGCGGCATTTTTCACGAAGCGAATCGGTGAACTTCGGTTCGCGTCGTCGTAAACGGATCGGCGGCAGTCGGCGGCAGCCGGTGACTTCTGTCTATCTCTGTCGCTAACAGTGCGAGTGACTGAAACAAACTATTTACGAGAACGTATGGACGAATGGAGAGGGTTCATTGCCTTACTATGACGTATCTTACGCTAACGCTTTGCCCATAATTTTTTTCGTATTTTTGGGATCCAACTAATTCAATCAAAACATAATAATTAAGGTATTAAAATGTGGGACCTTAATATTTCAAAATGTTGTATTTTCCCACACATTCTGTTTGATGCTCGTTAGTAATTAAAAACTAGTGGTGTATATCCCTAAAATTTCAGCCAAATCGACCGAACGGCTTTTCCTGAACATTTTGTGTGGGGTTCTTAATTTTGAAGGCTATCGGCTGTGTGCGCGACACCAGCGACAGTGTAAACCTTGTTTAGGTCTCGGCTAAATTGTTATGTACCTCATCATCTCACCCGAGCGACGTCCACTGCTGGACATAGGCCTCCTCCAAGGATCACCACAACGACCGGTCCTGCCCTCATCCAACATGTTCCCGTCGCCTTCACCAGGTCGGTCCACCGTGTGGGGGCTCACTGCCTACCCACGCTGCGCTTTCCGGTACGCGGTCGCCACTCGACAACTAGCTGGACCCATTGGCCATCTTGGTTCTGCGAGCAATGTGCCTCTCTCATTCTCATACTATGGTTATGCTTCTAGATTCTGGAGCGGCTAAGTGTTGCCCACGAGAGATACCAGTCCGCACTCACCACTCTGGAGTCCGCGCTCGCCAGTCGACTGCATCACACAGAAGACATCAAACTCGCCATCAGGAAGAAGTAAGTTGCATTTTATACTTGTAGACACTGAGCCAGTGTATCCCTCGAGAGATACCAGTCCGCACTCACCACTCTAGAGTCCGCGCTCGCCAGTCGACTGCATCACACAGAAGACATCAAACTCGCCATCAGGAAGAAGTAAGTTGCATTTTATACTTGTAGACACTGAGCCAGTGTATCCCTCGAGAGATACCAGTCCGCAGTGACCACTCTAGAGTCCGCGCTCGCCAGTCGACTGCATCACACAGAAGACATCAAACTCGCCATCAGGAAGAAGTAAGTTGCATTTTATACTTGTAGACACTGAGCCAGTGTATCCCTCGAGAGATACCAGTCCGCACTCACCACTCTAGAGTCCGCGCTCGCCAGTCGACTGCATCACACAGAAGACATCAAACTCGCCATCAGGAAGAAGTAAGTTGCATTTTATACTTGTAGACACTGAGCCAGTGTATCCCTCGAGAGATACCAGTCCGCACTGACCACTCTAGAGTCCGCGCTCGCCAGTTGACTGCATCACACAGAAGACATCAAACTCGCCATCAGGAAGAAGTAAGTTGCATTTTATACTTGTAGACACTGAGCCAGTGTATCCCTCGAGAGATACCAGTCCGCACTGACCACTCTAGAGTCCGCGCTCGCCAGTCGACTGCATCACACAGAAGACATCAAACTCGCCATCAGGAAGAAGTAAGTTGCATTTTATACTTGTAGACACTGAGCCAGTGTATCCCTCGAGAGATGCCAGTCCGCACTGACCACTCTAGAGTCCGCGCTCGCCAGTCGACTGCATCACACAGAAGACATCAAACTCGCCATCAGGAAGAAGTAAGTTGCATTTTATACTTGTAGACACTGAGCCAGTGTATCCCACGAGAGATACCAGTCCGCACTGACCACTCTAGAGTCCGCGCTCGCCAGTCGACTGCATCACACAGAAGACATCAAACTCGCCATCAGGAAGAAGTAAGTTACACTTTATACTTGTAGACACTGAGCCAGTGTATCCCTCGAGAGATACCAGTCCGCACTGACCACTCTAGAGTCCGCGCTCGCCAGTCGACTGCATCACACAGAAGACATCAAACTCGCCATCAGGA
This sequence comes from Agonopterix subpropinquella, assembly GCA_922987775.1. Lineage (NCBI taxonomy): Eukaryota > Metazoa > Arthropoda > Insecta > Lepidoptera > Depressariidae > Agonopterix > Agonopterix subpropinquella. Next base: position 14,628,779 of record OV277716.1, read on the forward strand.
AGAAGTAAGTTACACTTTATACTTGTAGACACTGAGCCAGTGTATCCCTCGAGAGATACCAGTCCGCACTGACCACTCTGAAGTCCGCGCTCGCCAGTCGACTGCATCACACAGAAGACATCAAACTCGCCATCAGGAAGAAGTAAGTTACACTTTATACTTGTAGACACTGAGCCAGTGTATCCCTCGAGAGATACCAGTCCGCACTGACCACTCTGAAGTCCGCGCTCGCCAGTCGACTGCATCACACAGAAGACATCAAACTCGCCATCAGGAAGAAGTAAGTTGCATTTTATACTTGTAGACACTGAGCCAGTGTATCCCTCGAGAGATACCAGTCCGCAGTGACCACTCTAGAGTCCGCGCTCGCCAGTCGACTGCATCACACAGAAGACATCAAACTCGCCATCAGGAAGAAGTAAGTTGCATTTTATACTTGTAGACACTGAGCCAGTGTATCCCTCGAGAGATACCAGTCCGCAGTGACCACTCTGGAGTCCGCGCTCGCCAGTCGACTGCATCACACAGAAGACATCAAACTCGCCATCAGGAAGAAGTAAGTTGCATTTTATACTTGTAGACACTGAGCCAGTGTATCCCTCGAGAGATACCAGTCCGCAGTGACCACTCTGGAGTCCGCGCTCGCCAGTCGACTGCATCACACAGAAGACATCAAACTCGCCATCAGGAAGAAGTAAGTTGCATTTTATACTTGTAGACACTGAGCCAGTGTATCCCTCGAGAGATACCAGTCCGCAGTGACCACTCTAGAGTCCGCGCTCGCCAGTCGACTGCATCACACAGAAGACATCAAACTCGCCATCAGGAAGAAGTAAGTTGCATTTTATACTTGTAGACACTGAGCCAGTGTATCCCTCGAGAGATACCAGTCCGCAGTGACCACTCTAGAGTCCGCGCTCGCCAGTCGACTGCATCACACCGAAGACATCAAACTCGCCATCAGGAAGAAGTAAGTTGCAACATTTTTACCCTATTCACAAGTCGAAACTGAAAGTAATTAATTTTTTCTGTAAATAATGTCAAGTAATAATGTCAGCCTTCGTTTCGAGCTATTTGGACAAAGGGAGTATCGCTCCCTTTTAGTCACATTGAGCGTAGAATATAATGTAATCCTAAATCCAATATGGCGAAAATTTACGTAATTGAGTTTTTTTATCTTCATGATAAACGGGAGATATATGTTCTTGTAATCTCATCTAAACTATTATAAAACTATAACAGAAGTGTGTCTGTACATTGAAGATATTTACAAAAAAAGATTACGATATGGTTTTTTGGTGTCCCCTCAGAGGAAGAGACCGCATCAATTTACGATTGTAGTTAGTCTCTTTTATCTTATGACGTTCTTTTAATTGTAGATGGAGATGGAACTATAAATGTTTGTTTATGCGGCTGTCCACTTCTTTTTTATGCTAGTGTGCGTGAAAAGTAACCGTAAACATAGGGGCAAATGTCACTTGGTCATCTTTTGTCCATACTAATTGACACCACACACTCAAACACAAACCTCAAAAAAGTGGACATTCTTGCAATGGTATGGCTCACTCTATGCCTCTTAGGTATAATCTCTTTGGGTATCCCTGATTCCAAATCACCAATTTTTAAATTTTTTGTCTGTCTTTGTTTGTTTGATCGAGCATCACGCAAAAAGTACTGAACCGATTTTGATGAAACTTTTTTTGTTTGATAGCTTACGATCTGACTTAAAATCTGGTATATAATTTATGCAGACGAAGTCCCGGGTAAAATTCTAAATCTGAACTCACGAATAAGACTCCCAAATAATAGCAAAAAATAGAGAAGATGAGATTCCTTGGGGGAGGGTGGGCCACATTAAGCACGCTCGGTGGACTAACTAACGCCCATAAACCCTCACCATGGGACCCTAGCCGTGTGAATGCTTAGACTGAAGATGGTACCAATTTTTGCTATATCGCATAGTTTTGTTCTATTGCAGATACGCGCCGTCTTTCGCGAGACTCTGCTTAGAAAGTACGTCTATGTGTGACGTACTTATGTATGGAACTCCTGAACTAGGCAGAGAAATAGGTGAGTTACTTATTAGGATCGCAGCGCCATCAAAGAATGAACTGGTTGAAATTAAGAATAGTTAAAAACCTCGCCATGCTGCGGATAATATCGGAACTAATTTTATTAATTTTAAACATTTGCATTAAAGCTGTGGTGGTCCAGTGGCGAGTAACCTTGCCTGCCGTGCAGGAGGCGATGGTTCGATCCCCGTCCAGGCCGACTCGTACCAATGAGTTTTTCGGAATTTATGTACGATTTAATAACACCACTGGCTTTTCGGTGAAGGAAAACATCGTGAGGGAACTTGCATGCTTCAATTTCGAGGCATGTATTGTACCCACTGTCCATTACAAGTGGCGACGGACTCACTCCCCGTCACACAGGACAGAGTTTCGGTACTACTAGTGAAACGTGAATGTTTTGAAATTTCAGAATATCTCTGACTACCCCCTTGGGGAATATGGTCGTGAGTATATGCTATGTTATGCATTAAAGGTTATGTCAATTGTAGCGTCCCCAAAACTGGTTTTTATTTTTCTGTTCAGACTTTAAATATAACTTCCTGTAGCTTTCTGTTATGTCTACAGAAAGTTATAGTTATTTCTGTTTCAGTAAATGAAGATAATTTTCTGTATGCCTATTTGTTTGCTGTACAAATCGCGTAAAACTCTTAATTCAAAGTAAAATTATGGGATCGGCCTTATGCGAACATTTCAATCCAGAAAAATTTCAAACCATAATAATAGATATACTTCAAATATGTACCGAGATGACAGACAAGTGTGCTAGTTTATATGGACCAAGTGCACTAGTTATGTGCTGTCAACTAAACGTGCTTTGGGCATATCCGTTAATTTTACTTTGATCTAAGGTGAAACTAGTAGTCCGAGATCCGACCGTAAAATTATGCATCAGTCTCCTTTCGATGGCACCTCATTTACTTCCCTAGCAGACAGGTGGAAAAAGTTATACCACAAATCATAATGGAAAAGATACTTGCGGCAAGATTTTTCTAGGCAACTTGGTGGCGTTGAATTAATCCCTGTGTAAGCATAAACAAGAATCACATTTCGTTCGCCTAAGAAATAGGTGCATAATTTTACGGTCGGATCTCCCACTATAGTACCCGATTGGAAAAGAGTTACCTGAAAAACATAGGTCTTATCTTGACGTAGCCTGTAAGTTTTTATTTAATTGCAATGAAGATATGCAAATTTAATTTATTTGGATTGGTGATGACAATCGTCTTCCTTATCCCATTACTTGGGGTTGGCGCAGTATGTCGTCTTGCTCCATTTATCTCTTTTGACTGGTTTGGTGATGATAATGTACATATAAAGACACCGTCAAGTGTATATTACATGTCGCGTGTACATTACATATAGCGTGTACTATCGCGGTCTTTTCCGCCTGACCACCACTAGGCTCATTTTTGCTTGCATACTAAAAAATAAAAGCGATGTCTTACCCCGCCCTATTGATGAATAGACCAATTAATAATAGTTTCCAAACAATAAATTTTGGGCGAAATTATGCGATTTTTTTCTTAAGTGGTCAGGCGGAAAAGTCCCCGATAATATACATAATACATACATACATATAATGTACATATAAAGTCACCGTCAAGTGTATATTACATGTCGCGTGTACATTACATATTGCGTGTACGTTACATGTCACGTGTATATACATATTACGTGTACATTACATGTTGTGTATACAATACGGCTTCAGGTCGCGGGCAGTACGGGGTGGTGTACTCGGTGCGCGGCGCGTGGGCGGGGAGGGAGCCCGTGGCCGTCAAGTCCGTGCTGCCGGCGGACGAGCGGCACTACCACGAGCTCGCCATGGAGTTCTTCTACACCAGGTATCTAACAACACCAACACTGTGCCTTTTAACGGGCTAAGCTGCGTTTTAATTACGTGCGGCAAACTCTCGAACATTGGCGCGCGCGGCAACCGCAATGGATAACATGTTGCCGCGCGAGCCAACTCTAACATTGCCGCGGACTAAGCCGATCTCTGTCAGTATTTTACTGCGGAGCAAACGTGCGTTGCCGCGTGAAATCAGGAATAGAATAGAATAGAATATCATTTATTTTTGCGAATATGGGTACATAGACAAAACAGAGATGTTACATTTAAGTTGTTCCGTACATATTCTGCCATTTACGGCGTGCAAATTAAAACATGGTTTCATAGTCATAGAAGCTAAAAAAAAAAAATAATTTGACACTAAATAAAATTAACAAGTCAACAGGTAAGAATACTATTAAAACATATAGGTTCATCAAAATGATTAATTTCACTAGGTAGCCATAATAGTAATTAAAAAGAACGATAAATTATAATAAGTTGGCTTACATTACAAGATTACAATGATATAAATGTTATAGTTAAAATTTCAAATGTGGAAATTGAATAAATGAAATATACAGAGAATCTAATACGTACAGGGTCGGATGGAATCAAGGTTGAATATGTAGCCTGCTATCAGACATTCCTTAAAGCGTGTCTGTGAAGAATTCCGTGACATCGTAATAACATTTCTCAGTTAAAATCTTCCATGCCTTCTTAGGAGGCAGCTATAGAATCATTAAATAATACGTCTTATAATAAAATAAATAATAAATAAAAGTTTTTTATTTGTCTCAAAACAGCAATACACAAAATGACACAAGAAATATAGCGAAGTATTAATTTAAGTTTAGAGACAGAAAGGTCTATGACTCAGCATGATGGAAGTTGACGAAAACGCCAACAACCGCTGTTATTCTGTCATATCCTGATGCTCAAGAGACAAGTATTTATACAGCAATACGATATGAAATAGTTCACTTTATTTTTGTCTGTGTATGTAGATTTCAGAACCTTTTTTTCTGAGATTCATTTATAAATTTCAAAACCAAAATTCGACCAAAAAAAGGTCGAAGAAGTGGGTAAGCAGATCACAAAATTGAAATGGAATTGGACAGGACACTTGGCTAGACGGCCGGTGGACCAAGACAGCATAGCACAGCAGACCAAGACAGCAGAGTGGTGGTCAAGAGAGAGACAGAGTTCAGAAGGCAGACCACCATCACGTTGGGCTGATGACATTGTGAGAGTGACGGGGTTCGCATTGCATCAGATTAGCACAAGCCCATGCAATAAAACGACCTATGCCCAGCAGTGGGTTGATGTTGACTTATTTAATTGATTGATTTACAAGTACCTCTTGCATGATTTCTCTTCTTATGCGCGACTCGACCTTTTTTCATGCTACGCGTACTTGAATATCGGTGACATTTACTTTGATAGTGTAGTGTTTGTGCGAGCGCGTAGTGAGGGAGTTGTCTACCGGCCGTTATCGGGTGCGGGCGGACGTGTGCGCTCTGCACATACTACTTGCCTAGTGATTAACAGTAAATGTTTACTTATTTAGCAAACCCTACAGATACAAATACAGGTTGTTAGGGTAAACAGTTACTTACTTTAAGGGGTGATTGTACTCATGATTCTGCACAACTTTCCCTAAGAAACAAATAGAAAATTCGCAAAAAAATATTCGACTTTTCATACAAACGTTCGATCAGCTGATTGCATTTAGTATGGAACGTCGATTTTTTTTGCCAATTTACAATACAGGGTGTACAATAAAATAGGACAGCTACTTAAAGGGGTGCTTCAGACCATCAAACTGAACAACTTTCTCTATGGGATCAATATCGAAATCGCGAAAAAAAAATCCGCTCTCCCATACAAAACTGCAAACATAACTCGACTGAAATGTATGGGACAGCTGATTTTTTTTTCGCGATTTCGATATTGGTCCCATAGAGAAAGTTGTTCAGTTTGATGGTCTGAAGCACCCCTTTAAGTAGCTGTCCCATTTTATTGTACACCCTGTATATTTCTTTGGGAATGTTTTTCAGTATCATGGGTACAATCAGCCCTTAAAGAAGTGCGCGTAGCCCCGTCTGGCGCATTCTTGTCAGTCTGACATATTTTCAGAGTGTGCGTGCTACGAGTCGTACGTACTGGCGAGCACCCATACAAGCCGCGTTTGGTACCATTGTATGAAGATAGATTACTGTCTTATACTGTGCCCTAACACCCTGTATTGCTTTGCGACACCTCCGATCCTTTCTGTCCTCCATGATAGTCATAAATAAAAGGTAATAAGATGGTGATAGACGACCTAAAAAAGGTAGCGGCGAGCGGCTGGATGAGGAAGGCCGAGGACAGAGTTTTGTGGCGCGCCTTGGGAGAGGCCTATGTTCAGCAGTGGACGATGATAGGCTGATGATGATGATGATGAAGAAGATGGTGATTAAATAAGTAACGTGAGTGTACACCACCTCAGGAGCATCCCCCTGCACGAGCGCATAGTGCGCCTGCACGGCTCCGTGGTGACGCGCCACGGCGGCGCGCCCTGCGTGCTGCTTGTTTCCGACCGCAAGGTAATTATATATCTACATTACATTTGTACGAGATCAATGACATTCTACAGGGTGAAATTGATATCATTAGCATCAAATTAAAGATTGAAAAATTCTGTCTCGGGCGGGATTCGAACCCGCACTCTGCCAACCTGGGGAAGTGCGGTACCCAATTTCGCTACCGAGCCATTTGCTCGAGACCGAAATTTTCAATCTGTTGCGTCTTTAAGGGGACGTGATCATTAGCATCCTTTTAACACTTTAACTGCTGACGACCTACGTGATAGGTCAGCGACAAATGGGCCGCAGTGCTCACGACTCAAACGTTGAGTCAGAATTGTATAGCATTCCACAGTGTTAGCACTGCGCGACTATCATTGTTTTGAGCTTAGCAGCGAAAGGGTTAAACTAAGAGTCTACCCACAGACTATTATACAGGGTGTACAATAAAATAGGACAGCTACTTAAAGGGGTGCTTCAGACCATCAAACTGAACAACTTTCTCTATGGGACCAATATCGAAATCGCGAAAAAAAAATCTGCTGTCCCATACATTTCAGTCGAGTTATGTTTGCAGTTTTGTATGGGAGAGCGGATTTTTTTTTCGCGATTTCGATATTGGTCCCATAGAGAAAGTTGTTCAGTTTGATGGTCTGAAGCACCCCTTTGAGTAGCTGTCCCATTTTATTGTACACCCTGTATGTAGTCTACCCATCAAACTGAACAACTTTCACTATGGGAGTAAACCGATCGGAGCAAATCAAAAATCAGCTGTTGAATACTAAACTGCAATTTCGACGCGCGAGATCGCGACTCAAATGTATGCAACAGCTGATTTTATTTTTGCTCCGATCTGTTTGCTCCCATAGTAAAAGTTGTTCAGTTTGATGGGTAGACTCTTAGTTTAAAAGGATGCTAATGCTATCAATTTTTTTTTTTTTTTTTTTTTTTTATGTGTGATAGGTAAGCATTTGACCCCAATCTCACCTGATGTTGAGTGATGATGAGGCCGAAGATGTAGCATGCTTACCTAGAAAGATGCCTATTCACTCTCGCCTTGAAGAGGCCCAGGTTGTATTGCTCAGGGAACAGGTCCGCAGGCAGGGCATTCCACTCCTTAGCCGTGCGCATTATAAAAGAAGAAGCAAACTTCTTCGTGCGAATTGCTGGTAGGTCAACGACATAGGGGTGGAAACCCAGTCCGCGTCTCGTCCCTCGCAGATGAAAGGGAGACGGTGGTATCAGATCGTGTAATTCAGTCGCACACTCTCCGAAATGTATCCTATAAAAAACAGATAGACAGGCTACCTTGCGACGATGCTCAAGACTTTGTAGCTTCGCCACCGAGGTTGGATCACCTATGAGCTTCCTGGCACGCCTGTCGATTGAGTCCAGCGCGGCCAGCTGGCCAATTTCATCCTGTATAAGTAGTCAAAGGTTATAGCTGATTATAGAGCTCTGTTTAACTTTTTCAATTAATACATACATACATTCATACATATTCTCACGCCTGTCTCTCACTGGGGTACGCAGAGACAATAAATACAAGTGTAATCTAATAGCAAACCAGTTGAAATGTAATAGAGATGAGTCATTTTTAACCAACTTAATGTATTTAAACTATCGATATTTTTCCTCTTCCCCGTTTTAATTTATCAATAGTTATATTAATCTAATATTCCACCATCAGGTTCGGGATCTGCACGCGGCGGTGCGGGCTGGCCTCTCCTTCGCTTCTAGAATAAGGATTAGTTGTGATATCGTCGAGGGTAAGTTATGAATCATACCTTTAAACCCGTATTTAATTTCAAGGCCTTAGGAGAATTTGTCAATGTATGTCTGTGGACATCAGCTTCGAAGATGAACTGCAGCGAATTGTGATAAAATAAACAACAGCAAAAATTGAAATTACGGTCGGAGATATTTGCGATGCGATGCGATGCGACGTCGCAGTTATGTGTGGGAGCTCTAAATCCTCAATTAAAACTCTTGCTAGCTTTTACTACATCAACCAGACAATTAGTGACAGCAAGAGATTTAATGGAGGATTAACTTTAATGAGCGTTTCTGCAACTGAGTGTAAGCGTCTGTTTCACCCATAGAGAAAAACGTGTCTCCTGTCAACGCCCGGAGAGAAGCAAGTATTGCTTATTTCTCCTTTTTCTGTCATTTTTAGCGGGGGGAGGGACCGTTGCTATGACAATAACAGTAAAACGCATCGAATTAAGTAGACTATTGGGGCTAGGTCGGGGCCGTCGCGGGGGTGAGGCTTTGACAGAGGGGAACGTATGGGAAATTATGCGTAAGCCCGCTCCGTTCTGTCAAGGAGTACGTGTTTCTCTATGGTTTCACCATATCTGAATAAGTTTGATCATATGATTTTGAGGTTAATGTCCGCCCGCGTCACGTATACTGTATGCAATGCGCGTACCTACGCACTATAACAATAATTTTATAATTCTTCAATACCAATTATAAACATTGTTTATGCTATCTGTTATCATTAGCAAGTGCCCTGGTACACTTTCGCCAATCAATTTAAAATAACCCTATACAGGGTGTAACAAAACACCCTAGTAATACTTAAGGGGGTGCTATAGACTATCAAACTGAACAACTTTCACTATGGAGCCAACAACGAAATCGAGAAAAATAAATCCGCTCTTTTATACAAAACTGCAGTACCGTCTCGACTCAATTGTATGGGACGGCAGATTTATTTTATTTTTTCTCGACTTTATATCCATAGTGAAAGTTGTTCAGATTGATGGTCTGAAGCACTCCCCTTAACCCGTCCGGTGCTAGAGCTCTACAAAAAAAAAGTCCCTTGAGCGCCAAGGTGTTTGAGGGCATGACAACTTTTTTTACCATGTCTTAGAAAAAATTATTTTTCGAGGTTATGTTATTGAATTATTGCAATAAAGTATATATCTACGTAAAGTAAATAAGATGCCCTATCATTCTAAACACCTATTTTTCTATGCTAGGACTTACCTTATGAGATATTCCGTGTTCTTTGACACTATTTCTCAAAAAAACTTCACAACACAGAGACTACCTCGACTTTGTCCCAATTTTACATATAATTACACTGCACAACGCACAAAACCTATATGATAACATGAAAGCTCATAATATTACGAGCTATTTATAAACAACACCTTGCTTCAAAACAATTGAATACCGACAAAAAAACGGCGCAAAAATGTACAACACCGCCGCCATGACACGCGCGGTCAGAAACTAAACACCGCCGTGATCCGAAGTACTGACTGACAAAAAAGGCGAAATTTTTTCGGAAATTGGAACTTTTTGGAAAAAGTGTGTAATTGTTAATTTTGTTTTTGGTGGTGCTATGATTCTATTTATTATTCCTACAATATGTAATAAATAGTTTAATTTGATTTCCATTCATAACAAAAACTAAATAATCACTTTGTCGTAAATTATTACATAAATAAAGTTAAATTTTTATAAAATTCTGATGAAAATGTGGGAGTGGGTGGGTGGGGGGGGGGGGGGGGGGGGTTAGCGAGTGAACTGTCTTTGAATTTTTTATTGGATTCAAATTATGAATTAGGGAATACTAAATTGATATAAAAAAATATACTTTTTTAGATTTACGCGGTCACTACCTACATTTTTAATGAATATCATCATCATCAGCCTATATACGTACCATTACAGGGCACAGGCCTACCCTCAAAGAGGCTGTATGGGGGTTAGTCCACCGCGCGCCCCCAATGCGGATTGGTAGACTTCACAATACGCATTAGAATTTCTTCTTCAGCGTATGTAGGTTTCCTCAAGATGTTTTCCTTCACCGTTTGAGAGCGATTTTTGTATTGGATTTTCAAGTATAGTAAGTATGTACTATCTATTATTATTGTCACTATCCGCGTTTTCTTTGGCAGAGCCGGATCGCGTGACGGGTTTGGTACTAATTTACTGAAACTCTGTCCAGTGTGACGGGGGGTGAGCCCTTCGCCACTTATAATAGTCAGTGGGTACAATACATGCCTCGAAATTAAAGCATGCAAGTTTCCTCTCGATGTTTTCCTTCACCGAAAAGCCAGTGGTGTTAGAAATCGTACATAAATTCCGAAAAACTCATTGGTACGAGTCGGTCTGGACGGGGATATATTTCTGGTCAAGCTTTACATGGTAATCCCATCGGGCACATGGTTAGTTGTTACATACGTACCCTTATTGCAAAAACCAACTATCTGCTACCAACTATCCAGATTTTTCTATAAAATTTATTCAGTTTTCTAAAAATTGTGTTTAAATTGTGGTGCAGATAGTTTGTTTTTTCAATAAGGATACGTCGTACCCTTATTGCAGAAACCAATTATCTGCACCAAAATTTAACCAAAACTGAAAAAAAAACTGAATAGATTTAGCAAAATCTAGATAGTTGGTTGCAGATAGTTGGTTTTTGCAATAAGGGTACGTTGTAACAACTAACCATGTGCCTGCGCCCCCAAACCAAGTTTTGTATATTTCTGGTCAAGCTTTATATTATGGTAATCCCATCGGGCACATGGTTAGTTGTTACAACGTACCCTTATTGCAAAAACCAACTATCAGCAACCAACTATCCAGATTTTTCTATAAAAACTATTCAGTTTTCTAAAGATTGTGGTTAAATTTTGGTGCAATTATTTGTTTTTTTCAATATGGATATCATACCCTTAAAATTTAACCAAAATTGAAAAAACTGAATAAATTTAGCAAAATCTGGATAGTTGGTTGCAGATAGTTGGTTTTTGCAATAAAGGTATAATTATATATATTTGGGTAACTGAATGAAAGATGATAAAAAGTAAAATAAAATTTATTTACAAAGGTGTACAAATTTACGTGGTATAATAAACAAACATGTACAAATACACTTTATCGTGTCATAATAAAACATTATTGTTTTACCGTGTTTACACTTTTTACTACACTACATTTACAAAGGTACACAAATAAATTATTCTACAAAATTGTTTTTCGTTTTGATTCTAAAAATATCCTATTTATATTTTTGAAAAAATTATTATACATAGCAAATTTATTTATTTATTTTATTTTCAAAGAAGAGGAATATTTCTATTTCTATTTCAAGAAATTTAAATTTCTACAACAAGTATTTTTGCATAAGGGTGCAAAAAAGTATTTAACGGTCAATTTAACCACTCTTTACACATATACATAACATAAAAATAAAAAATATGTTACTGAGACAGCAAGAAAAATCTTTTCAACAGATTTTTGTCCGAGTCAAATATATTAGAAGTTGAAAAACCCATACTAGGTTTATTGAAAAAAACCACGTCAGAGGCCATACGGCTTTCTGAAAAAACTCTGACACCAGGGCTTGCTGCCCACACGATAAGAAAAATAATAAAAAAAAAAAAAAAATAAACTACACCTACCAAGAAGAGCTAGCCTAACCTACCGGGACATTATAAAAGCAATTAAGCCGGGGCCAGCGAGTACAATGGACGAAAAAAAAAACAGAAGTCACATTGGCTGTTTACAATTATGGATTTGACCGGACATATCAAAGCGAAGATTGGTTTGTAAAAAACAAACATACAACATACACTATTTGAGATCTATTAACAAAAATACAACATACACTCCGCCCAAGCCTCAAGGATTCTCCTTAGTAGTGATTGTTACCTAAGAGTAAATATCTGGAATTTACAAATAAGTTCAGATGACACTTGTCCTATCTGTTGAAAGAAGATTGTTTGTGAAATTGAATCCAAATCGTAAGATGCTCTCATTCACTCCATATATACTTAAATAAATAGAAAAAAAGAGAATCGAAAAAAAAGTAATTACTAGGTCAACTACTTAGAGCGTGAAACTTTATCTTTCCCTTTGAGAGTTATAAGAGAGTGCCACTCTCTCCAACAATTCTCAAAGCACAAAAATACGTCACAAGTAGTACACATAGAATTTACCTTTTTTTCGATATCTTGCCGATAGCAAACAATACAACGCTTTCGGTTGCCCCTGCCAGCTACATTTGATGGAACGTGCATAACATCCTTTCTCAGCCTTATAATAAGTTCATCTACAGTCGCACTAATCTCTGAAGACCTGTGGCGGTGCTTGTCAACCAGAGAATTAGCTAACTCGTAGCGGAACTCACGATGCGTCAATGAAAGCTTATCACGCCGTTTCAATGAGCCGACGTGCATTACGAGAGCATTGTGAATGCTTACGTTCAGCAATCTTTTGAACATTTTGATATACCATTTTACACCTCTCTTTCTCTCCAACAAATACATTGAGAGTTTTTGATCTTTGAGATCAACACCTCCCATTGTATTGTTGTAATCTTTCACGCTAACCGGTTTTACAAGCACTTTACCAGCCTTCGATCCGACGTAAGTTTCGTCGTCGTGATAGGTGGAAACCATAGTCACCACTTTGGAGTCTTTCCATGCTAACACGGAAACATCTCCAGAATGGCGAGCTATGATAGTACCCTTAGCCACATTCTTCGGAACCTTCGCGATGTCCTTAGGCACGTTCTTACGATTAGGACGCAATGTTCCCAAACAATCAAATCCTAAACTCTTAAGGTACCGAGCCAACGCTGGAGAATTATAAAAATTGTCCATCGTGACCAAGTGACCCAGACGCTCCAGATCTTTCAACAAATCGAGTACTACCTTAGTACTCTTGCCACCTAAATCAGCACTAGGTGGGAGGCCAGCAGTGCTAGCGTCTCCAGAACCCTTCCCTGTGTAGATCTCAAATTTGTAGAGATAACCAGTTTTTGATTCGCAGAGCTCGTAGGATTTAATGCCAAAACGCGCGGCCTTTGTCCTTATTGCTTGGACCCAGGACAAGCGGCCTTTGAATAAGGTCAAAGACTCGTCAATTGCGATCTCTCTCTGTAAATTATACAGAGAGGGAAATTTGGAATTGAGATGCACAATCACTGGTGACAATTTAAATAATTTTGCTGACAATCCTGTCACATTTGGTTGACTATCGGGATTCGGGTCACAATTGTCAACAAAATGCAAAAATTTGCTGAGCAAAATGTATCTATTATACGGCATCACTTGCCGGAACTTGGGCATCTCCAGCACACTGTTTGCCGCCCAATATTCTTTTTGCGATGTCCGTACATCAATACCCATATAAATATACACAGCGAAAAGCGTCATAATCTCGTCTGCATTAGTGTCAGACCACTGATGCAAACGAGATGATCGCTTCAACGTTCCTTCTGCCTTCATTTTGTCTATCGTCTGCTTGGCGTAACGGTTAGTCTCCAGGGCGATAAGCTCCATGATGTCATTACTCCAGATATCAGTAAAGGCATCATAGGGCGTATCATAGTCCTTGATTGGACCCGGGGTAGGACCAGAAAATTGTTCTGGTTCTCCCCGAAACGAATCAAAGTCAGAAGCCCACGTGAAACTAGACGACACGCCAAGGAGACGATCGGCTTCATCATCCATTGCCCTCTCTACTGCAGTTATAATTTCCCGGACAGGCTCTTCTAACTCATCATTGTCAGGAATATTCCTACCTGTACCCATAACTTCAATGACTTCGACAGTGTTCGTTTCGAACTCGTCGTCGAACTCACTGTCTAGTTCACTGCCATTATGTTTTGCACCCCTAGCAACTGGCTCAGATGTTGCCGCCATCCCCGACGTTGACGGACGAACATCAGCGTCTGCAGGGGAAGCATTCGGTGCGCTCTGAGCATTGCTAGGTCCAGGACCAGCCTGAAAACTAGCAATGCCTAAAGCATCACCGACCTGCACCCCTGCAGTAAAGCCGCTAGGAGAGGGGAGTACAGGCGGGGAACATTCCTCACCCTCACCCTCAAACTCATTTTCCACATCCTTAAGCCACCGCCTAACATGCCACGGAGCACTGCCCAAAATTTCATCTGCATCTTCGTCAGACAAGTCCATTGCCTCCACACGCTCTAATGCATTAGCACTGTGAAACAAAAGTAAGTACATTAGCATATACACACAACTATATTCCCCAAAGGGGTAGTCAGAGATATTCTGAAACCTCAGAACATCCAAGTTTCACTAGTAGTATATCGAAACTGCCCAGTGTGAGAGCGTCGCCACTTATAATGGACAGTAGGTACAATACATGCCTCCAAAATACAATTATATTATAATGAATGATTATTATTATTCGAATGTAAGTACATTAATTCGTACCCTTATTGCAAAAACCAACTATCCAGATTTTTCTATGAAATCTATTCAGTTTTCGTCAATTTTGGTTAAATTTTGGTGCAGATAATTAGTTTCTGCAATAAGGGTACCACATATCCTTATTGAAAAAACAAACCATCTGCACCAAAATTGAAGAAAACTGAAGGGTCGGATTGGTGCAGATAATTGGTTTCTGCAATAAGGGTACGACGTATCCTTATTGAAAAAACAAACTATCTGCACCAAAATTTAACCAAAATTGAAGAAAACTGGATAGATTTTATAGAAAAATCTGGATAGATGGTTGCAGATAGTTAGTTTTTGCAATAAGGGTACGAAATTATGTATAAACATTTGCCCAAAAAGTGATGTGTGATGTGAAGTGTAACAACATTTTAAATTAAAAGTTTTGAGATACTAAACGAAGGGAACAAATAATTACACATACCAAAGCACCGGCTGCACTACATTTGTGGGTGAACTGCAAACAAATAATACATAAAAATTACTATATTATCTTTATCTACATACAAATTATGTATAAATCATCTCTAATAGCTGTTGATTTTAAAACGAAGTCGGGTTAGCTACATTTTTTACAACTCAAGAAAGGCTGGACCGATTTTAAAGATCTCTAATTTGTTGGATTCATCTCCACCCCGCATTAACTATTAAAATATCGGAAAAATTCATGTGGAAAAAGGTGTTAGGCTGTACGAAGTTTGTGGGGTCAGCTAGTATAAAGTATAGAAATAAATTTACATAATTACAAAGAAAAAAATTTTCTAAACATACCGTAATGGAGGCGCAGGAATTTTTTTCCGACGAAGATGCCCCCCGGGGGTTTTGGCGACTTCTACAGTTTCTCCGCTTACTCGAAATGAACCCCCTGGGGTCCGATTGACAGGCAGTGCTTGAATGCTAAAAACGAGTAAAGGGAATAAAATTATTTACCAATAAAATAAAACATAACTCTACGTTACTGTGTCCAAAAAATAATGAACGGATATAATGTTTACCGTGGTGGCGACGGTGGCTCCTGTCTTCGGGAATTGAGGGCGAGCCCCATCAATAAGGCCCGACGGGCCGTTGACGGCCTCTGCGAGGAATGCGTTTGCCCCTGGGGCGTGGCCGACCGCGACCTGTCCGTAGACATTACTCGCATGCTAAAAAAATATAAAAATAACATTTATATAATATCGAGTAATTTTCTATATTTTTGAATTTCCAGAATACGTAATAACAAAAAAACACGAACTAGTTCTCATTAGGAAATTGCTAAAAGCTTTCCGAATTTCGAAATCTTTTTTGCCGACTTTACCTACAAAAATTTCCGAGCGTAAAATTGGTCGAAATATTTTTCTGAGATGTTATCTGCTCACGTATGCTATGAAATACGTAACTATTTATCAAAACGGGGTCCTAGATAAATTATCTACAAACTTTTATGCACTTAGGTTCCCGTAACATAAAATTAGCACAATAATTATCACCGAACAAATGGCAAACGGACAAGAAAATTTCCTGCATCCAAAAGTTCTTGGCTTCCTCACAAGTAATCTATCCGTATACTAGAAAACTAATACTTCACACGTAATCTCCACTTCTTTTCCAGTAAATTCATACATAAATTGACAAAAACACTCACCGTTTTCTCCTACAATCCATTTTTATTTCAATCGCAAAAACATTGAACACTCTCGGGCACAGCGCAAAATGGCGGTCGCTCGCCGGCCCTCCGAAATTATTTTTTTTCTAGACGGAAATGCGTTTCGTTTCTCAGCGAATTGTTATGAAACGAACCCAAGGAAACTAATAAATTTAATAAAAATATAAAAAGTATGGTGAAACGAAACGCCAAACCATAGATCACGAGCCAATGGGAGCGGTTGTCTTACGGACACACGTGTGTCCGTAAGGCGCCCGAGACCAAAAAATTTCTCGGACACACGTATGTCCGTAAAGCGCTCAAAGGGTTAAGTATTACTAGGGTGTTTTGTTACACCCTGTACAGGGTGCAACAAAAGTAAAAATAAAAATGACAAACTTTTATGGGGGTTGTTGAGACCATCAAATTGAACAACTTTCACTATGGGACCAACATCGAAATTGCGAAAAAAAATCTTTTGTCCCATACATTTAGCTCGAGTAGATCTGTAGTTTAGTATGGAACATCGCAAACGCATCTCATTATGGCGATTATGGTAAATCCCCCCATTATGGGGGAGGTCTATGTCCAGCAGTGGATGCCTATCGGCTGAGATGATGATGATGATCGAACATCATTTTTTTTTTCGCGTTCGATATTGGTCCCCTAGTGAAAGTTGTTCAGTATGATGGTCTTAACCACTCCCTTAAATGTTTATTTGTATTCTTTGTATCAACTTGTATAGCTATCAGGAGTGCGATTTTTGAATCTCATACGTTAAACTCAGCAGTTGAATATGTATGGAGATACGCATCTTTTTACTACTGATTTGACTTTCAAAAATCGCACTCCTGGAGTATGATTTTTTATGTCAAATCAGCAGTAGAAGGATGGAAATCTTAATAGTAATTTTGACATTTTCAACTGCTGAGTTCAACAAATGAGATTCAAAAACGCACTTCTGACCGTCAACATAACCGAGTATCTTGTTCCCATCGTAGGTATAAGATACCTGCACTCGCTCGGGCTAGTGCACCGCGACATAAAGATGAAGAACGTGCTGCTAGACGGGTCGGACCGCGCGGCGCTGTCGGACCTCGGGTTCTGCGCGGCCGAGGCGCTCATCTCCGGCTCCGTGGTGGGCACGCCCGTGCACATGGCGCCCGAGCTGCTCGCGGGGGAGTACGACGCCGCCGTCGATGTGTACGCGTTCGGCATTCTGTTCTGGTGAGCTCACATATTAAATATTCCACTGTGACAAAGCTTCTAAGGGATGCAAAAAATCTTCACGTCAAGGCCGTACGAAGGGAGGTTGAAGGGCTTAAACCTCCACTAGGTGCGTGACGTAATGTATAAAGCTGATGTCTCTGTGTACGGGGTCCGCATTATGTTCTGGTGAGTATACTATAGACTACAGGGCGTCCGAGCTGCTAGTGAGAGGTATGATGCTGCCGTCGATGTGTACGCATTCAACATTCTGTTCTGGTGAGCTATACTTTGCTATACTATATGGTTTTTGAAGGGAATGATCAGACCATAAAACGGAACAACTTTCTCTATACTCTACAAGACCAAAATTGAAGTCACAAAAAAAACGACTGTCCCGTACATAACGTCCCGGGCATCCACACTCTTCGGCTATTCTCGGCCAGAATGTGGTGCTCGCATTAGGATTATGTTACCTGTAGGATCCCACTGCAGGGCTAAGGCATAATCTGAACACTTCGTAGAACTGAGCTTGCCCTGACAAGAAGAGGATAATTCAATGATATACTTAAATGAATATTTAAGTTAATTTCTTCATTTTCAAACATTAAATAACTGTTATTTTAAACAGGTACGTGTGTGCGGGCAACATAAAGCTTCCGTCTGCGTTCGAGACATTCCAGAACAAAGAACAGCTGTGGAGCAAAGTTAAGCGAGGTGAGTCAACGTCTAAGATGCTCTTTCTTTACGAAGAATTCCAATTTTAGGTGACGGAGATAATAATTTGTGAACCCTGACTAGTTCATTAATTCAAAGTCGCTCAGCGAGCTATGGAGAGAGCTATGCTCGGTGTTTCTCTGAGAGATCACATCAGAAATGAAGTGATACGTCTGAGAACTAAAGTGGTTGACGTAGCTCAGAAAGTTAGCAAGCTGAAGTGGCAATGGACTGGTCATATCTGCCGAAGAACTGGCAACCGATGGGGTGACGGAGTTCTAGAGTGGAGAGTAGCCCAGTCATTTTACGGAGTTTTGTTAGGTGGGGTGGGGACTAATTATTAATGGGACTTTTAGTGACAAAAAGTCGATCTGAAAACATATTAAAAGAAAAATTTCTACGCAACATAGAAATCAAAATTGTATCTCCAAGAAGGCTTCTAACTAATTAATATTATTACCAATGCACTCATTTTAATTCTTAGACTAATTATATCGGGACGCGTAACCACGTGTCATTCTACTAACAAACTTTCTGCCACTTTTTGCGGGGGGCGAGGTAACATGTTATCCGCAACTTTGGATTTTATTCCCTATGACTTTAGATTCTAATTTTGAATGTTCAAAATCATGAAAAGTAGTCTCGTGTAAACCCCAAACGTTCTAAGTTCGAAATTATTGTTTCGCAATAATAGGCTGTCTAGTTTAGTGATAAGTTATAAAATTGAATGTTGAATGTACATGATCATTGCTCTTATACCGTGGCAGAGGGGAAATGCTACCGCAAGGCCGGTCCGGATATAAGTAGTCTAAGTTTTAATTAGATTTAACCAAATAGAATATTTTTGAGCAATAAAATAGGCATTGAAATTTTAAAAATAAGGTATTCATTAGCAAATACTAATGTATTTTTCAAAGCCTTCTAAGTAGACAAAAATATTAACACCATATTTGAAGTATGTATAATGATAAAGCCTTAAAAATGTGCAAAAAAAAAATATTTACCATCTGGTTATTTAGAACGAGATAACTGCTAAATTTTAAATTTGGGGCTGTTGCTGACGTAATTTATTTTTTATTTTGGTACATTTCTAAGCTCATATTGGCTCTTTAATACTATAACAAAAAAAACAATTATTAATTAGTCCCGGCTTAAACCGTAAAATGACTGGGCTAGACCACGAACTGGCAGCCGTAGTGCGGCCCGCTGGACAGACGACCTAAAGAAGGTACCGGGGAGTGAATGGATGAGGAAGGCCGAGGATAGAGTTTTGTGGCGCGCCTTGGGAGAGGCTTATGTTATATAGCTAACGTAAAATTTATCGGCTGCAATATTATTTTATACTTTTTGAGTTTTGAAGTCGGTTTTATTTTTTTGTAAAAAATTTTTATTTCATAATTTTTTTGTGGTGAAATACATTAGTTGAATTCTGGATATCAGCACACACAAAGGGTACATCGATACGAAGCAAACTTTTCAATCGCCGATGATTTGCTGTCAACTTTTGAGGAGTTCTATTGTGTAGCTCCGAAGTGCGTCATCAGATCTTACCGAATTGAAATGGGACCACCTTGGGAGTATACCCTTTCCAATAAAAAAAGAATTATCAAAATCGGACTACTCTATAGAAAGTTATGCGTGTTCATACATTAAACAAAAAAACAAAACATATACGCGTTGAATAGATAACCTCCTCCGTTTTTTGTTTTTTCGTCGGTTAATTAGTCTCCGTCGAGCACATCTTCCCCTCTATTTTTTGATTAGGTTTGTATATTTAGATTAATTTTATAGTGTTTATGTTAATGTACTATACCTATTGTAAATTTTAATATTAATAAAGATCATAACTGCTTATCTTTAAATTCTTAAGTTTAGAATATAATTAGAGTGGCACGAAGAAACGAAAATATGTACATAGGCTGATAAACACGTTACCCTCATTTGCGTCGCGCAGTCTGATAAAAAATTAGCGATAATCGTTTATTGTCACATTTAGAATCTAAACGATTGTCTCCAGCTATTTACTATCATAAAAATCAACCAACAAACTCAACACAAACCCCAATTTGCCCCCAGGTCTTCGACCAGAACGCCTCCCCCACTTCACCGACGCATGCTGGGAGATCATGGAGTCCTGCTGGCAATCTGAGCCCTCCCAGCGCGCGCTACTCGGCGACATCCAGCCCAAGCTCTCTCTTATCCTGGAGCAGGCGCTGGCTGACGGCGACCAGGGCCAGGAGCCTGCCGCCGAGTACCAAGTGTCTGATGACGACAGCTTGGAGATGACGGGCATAGATAGGAACGGCTTGTGATAGCTTTATAATCTAATGTTTTCATATCAAAAGACTTAGATCAAAGTAAAATTAATGGATAGGCCCAAAGCGCTTTAAGTTGAAGCACGCAACAACTAGCGCACTTCAATACAATAGGGCACTTGGTCTGTCATCTCGGTACATTTTTATTAGCCTACTTCATCCCACTGCTGGGAAAGGCCTCTCCCTTGCTCTTCCACTCGTTCCTGTTTTGGGCAACCTCTGGCCACTCTCATCTCGGTACTTATTCTAAGAAAACTGTCAATTGTTTTGCCTCATTATTCTGGTTTGAAATGTTCGCGTAAGGCCTATCTAATTTTACTTTGATCTAAGTCAAAAGACATACAGATAGTATGGATCGTGATGATACTATTGACAGTGCAATAGGGTATTTGACAGCATGTATAACAAAAAATTAAAACCGCCTTAAAAAAAACAAAAAAGTTAAAAAATAATATTGCAGCCGATGACTTTTCGTTCGCATCATAAGAACATTAATTTGTTTTATCGAAGTCGCTGTCTAGCCGATTCGCGACAGGGCTTGCATTCGTTTTTTGGCTTGGCTTGACACCGACTTCTATAAAACAAATTAATGTTCTTATGATGCGAACGAAAAGTCATCGGCTGCAATATTATTTTTTAACTTTTTAGTTTTTTTTAAGGCGGTTTTAATTTTTTGTTAAAATTTTGTTTATTTCACAATTTTCAGTGGTGAATTTATTAGTTCGATTTAACAGTAGTGCTTTAAATTAACAAACGCACTAGTCGGCACTACAATTTTCGAAGGTTCCCATCGATTTCTCTGGGATCCCATCATCAGATCCTGGTTTCCTTATCATGGGACCTCTCTTGGGATATCTCCTTTCCAACAAAAAATAATCATCAAAATCGGTTCATAAACGACGAAGTTATCCGCGAACACACATTAAGAAAAAAATATATATACGGTCGAACTGAGAACCTACTCCTTTTTTTGAAGTCGTTTAAAAATATATGATCTATTGATGGCATCCGTATTGAATATGGATCCTTATCCGTATGAATATATATCCGTATAAAATACTGGATATTTTAAGAGAAAATCGACAAAAAAAACATTTTTTTTCTACTTTAGTCACGTGATCGTACACGACTGTGATTGGCCGAATGGTTGATGACGTCAACTGCTTGTAGACAGTTGCGTGTAGAGTGTGAGTGTCACAAGCAGGTTACGTCACGATGACGTCAGTTGCTTGTTGCTACGTATAATGTCAAGAATACGTAAATATTTTTTTTTTCGTTTTTTTTACACTGATATACATTTTCTATAGAGTCCTTAGGGCTCTTACAGACGAGCGAGACTTTGCTGTCACGGTGGGTCGCAGATTGTTGATCGAAGGTCGCAGAGCGTCGTTTTCATACATTTTACGGTCGCGCGACCCTCCGCGACACCCGGCGACCGCAAAGTGTCGCTCGTCTGTGAGAGCGCTTAGACATTAGTGATGAACGTAGAATCGTTTTTAAAAACCTGTCAAATACCCTATACTATAGATAGTATTTCTGCCCATGAATTATAAACTACCGGTACTGTTTTATTACTATCTACGGAACGCGACCGCACGCGGCGGTGCTGCGGCGTGCGGTCGCGTTCTGTCTATCTTATTTGCTCTAGCAAATGACGTTTCTAAGTGACAGAAAAGGATGGAGCGACGGGAAAGTGCGATGCGGTGCTGCCAGATGAGGTTCAACCCTAAAGCCGAATTTAGTTTTGCGTATTGCGCGGCTTGGTATCAACTTCAAGCCAAGTCACATTTTCATCACAATTTTTTTAATCGAGCATAACGTAGCATGGCATATGCTCACGACTATATTCCGAGATATTCTGAAACAGCAGTGCTTAACAATAAAATTCTATTTGATTTTAAAACCTTGTTCGATCAAAATGTATGAATACTAATTAGATTAGGTTTTATGAATTTTTATACTTATATCGCATAACATAATTACTGCGTTACTTGTATGACAGCTATGCTAATAAAATAGGTCATACACAATCTCAAAATGTGATAAAAAAAATAAGAATATTGTATGTTATTGTACGCGCACTTGAATAAATTGAGATTTGACTGAAAGCAAGAATATATAGGGTCCTAGTTAATATGCTGACGGTGTTTTAAAGGGATGACCAGACCATCAAACTGAACAACTTTCTCTATGGGACCGACGAAATCACGAAAAAAAATCAGCTGTCCCATACATTTAGGTCGAGTAACTAGGATTTCTGTTTTTATGGAACAGCTTTTTTTTACCATTACGATCTCGGTATACCGAGATCCTGAAATACCGAGATCTCGCACGATTTTTCAATCCCGCTCAATGCGGGATACCGCAAGGATTTGCGGGGTTACTATTTTCAAGTTACGGGCACATCCTTTTCCGAAAATTTTCGGCTCGGCTGCGTTGCGCGTGGTCGCCATTATTTGATTTGATTGTTCCTTCTTCTCGACTTCGTTTTGGTTTCTTTGCAAAGCTATTCTAAACTAAAGCATGCTATATTTCATTCACTAGTTAGGATGAGGCAAAACGAGCGTAATATTGTGAGTTGTGAGTCGCGGAGGTATTTTGAGTCCGTTTCATATAAAATCCATGCATTGTCTATGACCTAAGCCTTTATATGAAACGGACTCAAAATACGCAACTCAATAAGTAACTGACTTGAGTTGTCAAATGAAACCGTTTTTTTGTGAATTTATCGGCACTTATCGGCACCCTAAAACTTCGAGTTCTGTGTATAATTGTGAATCTAACGTGAAATCGTAGGTAATTTAATGAAATAGTGTTAGTATATTTCACAAAATAATTTACGATATCACTGTAGATTCACTAATTATTCACAGAGCACGAATATTTACCCTGTCGATTGTGCCGACAAGTTCCCAAAAACGGTTCTATTGCCTCGCGTCACGTATCTCTTTCTATTATACAGTGGCGCCGCTAGGTACATCTCTCTCTCTCAGCTGTCAGTTCCTCTATATAATACCTTTATGCTCACAACTCATAAAATTACACTTGGTTGGCCTCACCCTAACTTTTACTTTTAATCACTTTTGTCATAAAATGCGGTATACCATACCGAGATCCAATACAATACAATTTTTTGATCTCGTTTATACCGAGATCTCGCCAGGATATGTGGGATTGGAAACTCTATTGGTCCCATAGAGAAAGTTGTTCAGTTTGATGGTCTGATCCTTGTCATATCATATTAAGAAGGACCCTCTATTTTTCAAACGAACCTTTTTATAAGTGTTACCGAGACGGCTATACTTTTGTTGATTTCAGTCGATCGAATCTGCGCGGATCGTATGTATTAATAGTTCCTAATAATTATGTATTCTTATTTCTTCTACTTATAAGTAGGGACACTCGTGTTTTTATTTTAAACAAAAACCTGCCAAGTGTGAGTAGAATTTGCGTTGTGGGTTCCGTATTAAACTAAGAGTCGTGTAAATTCTCTGAGTCTACCCATCAACTTTTTTTTACTCTAGGGGCAAACCGATCGGAGCAAAAGAAAAATCTGCTGTTCCATACTAAACTGCAATGCCAACTTGACTCAAATGTATGCAAAAGCTGATATTTTTTTTGCTCCGATCTGTTTGCTCCCCTAGTAAAAGTTGTTCAATAGACTCTTAGTTTAAAAGGATGCTAATGATATCAATTTCACCCTGTATACAGATTTCAATACAATTCTTGCTGATTTCTTACGCAATATTTTTGTAAGCTAAAGACTATCCGGTTATCACCATTTGTATTGCTTTTGTCGTTTATGCAAGTGTTGTAATGTTTTAGTGTATAATCAATTATAGTTCACTGATAGAATGAACAGCTCGCTTTAAATGTTTGTATTTGTAAAAAAAGTTGCTGAAACGAGATTATTGTCGTAAATACTGTACACACGGCGACACATCAAGTTACCCAAAACCAAAATAAGCTGGCCGCGCGACGTTATACATGACTATGCTTACGCGCGGTCAGCTTATTTTGGTTTTGGGTAGCTTGATGTGTCGCCGTGTGTACATATGTCATAAAAATTAGCATTGCATATGCTCCCGACTATATTACCTGAGGGGGTGGGTAGTCAGAGATTTTAATAAACATACGAATTTCACGCTTTGTTATTTAGACACTTTTTTTTAAACCCCGACGAAAAAGAGGGGTGTTATAAGTTTGACACCTGTCTGTCTGTCTGTCTGTCGCTCTGTCTGTCTGTCTGTGGCATCGTAGCGCCCAAACGGCTGGACCAATTTCGATGCGGTTTTTTTAATAGAGCAAATTTTTTTGTGGGAGTGTTCTTAGCTTTGTTTCATGAAAATCGGTTCAGCAGTTTTCTAGTAACTTTAAAAATTACGAAATAACATTAAATTACTAATTTGAAAAACCCCCAACGCTTAAAATAAACATTAAAAAAAATTAAACAAACGGTGAAAAATAAGTAATTCAGTGACCTATTATTTTTGATGTAGCGTTGCGTTGGGGGTTTTTTAATTTACTAGGTAGAAGACCACGGAACCCCATTATTTCAGTGATCGACACGCACTTGGCTAGTTTTACATAATATAAGTATTATTTATATCTTTTTACGGTTTTTGCAAAGGATTTAAAATCTGTTTTGCTGAACAATTTTTTTGTAAGAAAAATTATGTACATTTGGAATTTAAATACTACAGAATCAATGTGAGTATTGCAACATAGTGAGAATGAAAGTGAATTTGAACTCTTTTATTTTGGCATAATTTTTTGACCAGGAGTGTGATTTTTGAAAGTCATTCTTTGAACTCAGCAGTTGAAAATGTCAAAATTAGTATGGAGATATGCACCTTTCTATTGCTTCTTCTTATCGTGTGGGCAGAGCCCTGGTGTCAGAGTTTTTTCAGACCGCCTTACGGCCTCTGACGTGGTTTTTATGTGACGACTACTACCACCAGAGATAATATAGCCGGGACCAACGGCTATCTATTGCTGATTTGATCTTTAAAAATCGCACTCCTTAAGTAACATTTTTGAAAGTCAAATCAGCAGTAGAAAGATGAATGTATCTCCATACATTTTCTACTACTGAGTTCAACGCATGAGATTAAAAAATCGCATTCCTGATTACAGTTGACATTTGCAGTGATTTCTGTAGGTATTTATTTTCCATGTGAACCTTCGAATCTGGTCATTTATTTATTAAGTCTCTGCAACTTTAAATACTTTCTTATTAAAATAATATTAAGAAAACAACCTTTTGTGTTTATTTAATATTTTAAGTACAGCCCGGGCGAATTAACTTGGCACCTGGCTCGCACGTGGCTCGGAATAGAATACTCTGAAAACTCGGAAAGAATAACTCGAAAATGCTAAAGCGCAAGTACACGTGCAACGGTAACTGAAATGCTATGCTACGGTCTCGCACAGCGACGGCGGGGTCCCGCGGGGTGTAGCAGGAGGGGTGTGAAATTCCGAGCTACGTGCGAGCCAAGTGCCTAGTTAATTCGCCCGGATAATACCTAATTTTACTTGTGTTCCGAACCGCATCAATACGAAATCAAATAAGTGTAACAAAACACCCTAGTAATTTTTAAAAACCATTATAGACTCTCATATTGAACAATTTCACTATGGAGCTAACATTGAGGATTTTTTTTTTTAAAGCAGCTGTCCCATACATTTGAGTCGAGTACGGTACTAGGTTTTGTATGAAACAGCGGCTGTTTCGTACTGTCAATATCAAACTGGAAAAAGCCTTGCTCCAAAGAGAAATTGTTACTTAGAATGCAATGTTTCTAAACAACCTCGAAATGAATTGTCGGAGGGCTATCACAGTGTAGTGTATCACATTACAAAAGATTTCTCAATAAAGAAAGCCTAAATCAAAAAAGTACTCAACATCAAAACTACAAAAGCCTTCATAGAATACTTATATAGGTTTTTTAAATAGAATAGAATAGAAATCATTTATTTGTATGAATACAGTTTTCTTACAATAGATCTTGTCATCGATATTATTTAGTACAAGTGTATCCAGCCTGCTCGCAGGCGTGCAAATTTTAAGCATGTCAAGATAAAATAAGATTTACAAATTATTACATTAAAATTTCACAATCCACACAAATAATACATGATGTCAAGCTAAAACTACTAATTTATACAAAATGAATTTATCACAGACATCTTAATCAACCAAAATATTAAACAGCTGAACAACACAACACATGAAATTAGGACAAACAAAAATAGTCAAAATATAATAATAAATTCAATTCAATCGTATAAAGGTCTAAACATACAAATTTTGAAAAAAGAAAAAGAACTGCCGCTTTTGTTTTTATTCGAAATTATCTAAAAGTGGAATGTTTAGAACCTATAAAAGTATTGTATAACAATGGCTTGAAGGCTTTTGTAGTTTATCTGTCGGGCACTTTTTTAATTTAGGCTTTCTTTATTGAGAAATCTTTTTTAATGTGATGAGGGCGCCACTGGACTGTGATAGACCTCTTAATATCTGTAACTAAGTAGGTATTATAATTAAGAAGGACTATGTATTGTAATGGACAGGTATGCACCAGCACAGATTAATAATAAGTTACTACGGTAGTATGCTACCACAGAACATTATAAGAGGGTTAGAAATGTAATGCAGCGCTAGTGGTTGCTTCGGAGATGACTGTCGCCACTTGTCTTCCCACTCACGCTGCTACAGTCACCAGCAGATATATCGGAGCAAACAAGGTGGTCAAATATTTCTAAGCAGTTCTAATTTTCAATAATTTCTTTACTCATAACCAATCAAAAATATAGGAACGCCTAGAACATCAAATATATCGACGCAGTCAGGGTGGTCATAAAAATCTGAACAGTTTCGGATAAAAAACCTTGCTCCGTTGTTTTATTTTAAACATTGTAAAGAAATTATTGAAAATTCGCTGTTCAGATATTTATGACAAAATATACGTTTAGATATAACGAGCTTTTACCCGCGACTTCGTCCACATAAATTATATACCAGATTTTAAGTCAGATGATAAGCTATCAAACAAAAAAAGTTTCATCAAAATCGGTTCAGTAGTTTTTGCGTGATACTCGAACAAACAAACACCCAGACAAACAAACAAATAAACAAACAAACAGACAGACAAAAAATCAAAAAATTTGTAATTTGGAATCAGGGACATCTAAAAACCATGTCGTAATTTTTTTTTTTTTGTAAATATCTTCAATATTCAGACACATTTTTTACAGTTTTATAATAGTTTAGATTGGTAACATTTACTGTAAAGAATTTAATGAAAATTAGCACTGCTCAGAAATATTTGGGCACCTTGTATGCTACGATATATCTGATGGCGACTGTACAACTACTCATGCCCTCTCGCTCGCACCACGCCGCGCGCTTTACCGTTGTTATGCAAATCATTGCATGATCTTTGGCGACGCGTAACACGCATGCTTTGCTCTTCGAACCCCTCTTATAATATACAAGCGACCCGCTCCGGCTTCGCATGGGTGCAATGCTGATATAAACCTTCCCCTTGAATCACTCTATCTATTAAAAAAAGCCCCCATCAAAATCCGTTGCGTAGTTTTAAAGATCTACAACACCGGCGAATTAACTTGGCACCTGGCTGGCACGTGGCTCGGAATAAAAACTCGGAAAGAATTACACAAAAATACTATAGTGCAGGGACACGGGC
Organism: Agonopterix subpropinquella; assembly: GCA_922987775.1. Taxonomy (NCBI): domain Eukaryota; kingdom Metazoa; phylum Arthropoda; class Insecta; order Lepidoptera; family Depressariidae; genus Agonopterix; species Agonopterix subpropinquella. Next base: position 14,657,051 of record OV277716.1, read on the forward strand.
TACGGTAACTGAAATGCTATGCTCGCACGGCGGCGGGGTTAGCGGGGGGGTGGGGGGTGTCAAATTCCGAGCCACGTGCGAGTCAGGTACCTAGTTAATTCGCCCGGGTTGTAAGCATACATAGGGACAGACAGTCAGCGGGAAGCGACTTTGTTTTATACTATGTAGTACCAATACAAGAAGCTCTCCAAAGAACAAATACCAACTAAAACTTCACGGAAAATATCCCTGAATTTCAAAGTACTGTCAATTAGCCTATAACAAAGATAATCAATTATTCACAAGACTAAATCTAAAAGACTGAATGCAAAAGTGAACGCTAACTCCCGCCGGACGAAAAAAAAGGAAAAAATGTGAAGTTCAAAGGTACGCCCGCACCTAATTTCAAACTCAAATAACCCTGCCAATTTGCAGAGCAAACACTCCCGGAGCAGTTGAATTGTGCAAAAAGAGTTTTTTGTTGTAGCCGGTTAATGTCGCTTAATACGAAGTTTGAAGGATTGAGATTTTAAATATTTGAATGCGGATGTTTAAGAATAAAAGAGAAAATGATCGTCTGGCGTCAAGACACATTTAAGGTAGACTTTGTTCCCTGGAGGCACGCGGCAGCGACACTTGACGCTCGAGTAGATAAAACTGTCGCGCGACACCGGCAGCGAGTCTTGAAAGTATTATATAAGAGACTAGCGGCCCGTCCCGGCTTCGCACGGGTGGACGTCTAATCTTTTCTAGCAATAAATATAGCCTATGTTACTCAGGGTGAATGCAGCTTTCTAATGGTGAAAGAATTTTTTAAATCGGCCCAGTACTTTTTGAGCCTATTCATTACAAACATACAAACATACAAAAATAGGTACAAATCTTTCCTCTTTATAATATTAGTGTAGATGTAGATAAGTGTACATTTTGTAACCATCAGCAGCAAGGCTGATTCAGTGTTTATGGAGTGTAGAACTTTTCTGTGATGGGGATGGACCAGTCTGCGTAACATGACAGAGGTGAGAGCGACACAGGTCACTTCTAAACGTCAAATTTGAGTGAGATACTACGGAGGTAACCGCCAATTTGACGTTTAGAAGTGACCTGTGTCGCTCTCATCTCTGTCATGTTACGCAGGCAGGCCTGCCTGCGTAACTCCAGTCGGTTTAGGAGTTACAGACGTTTAAAGGTCAGTAAAAAATTAATGATCAGCTGCAAGGCTGATCGAATGATATTATTGTAGTATGCACTGTAGCTAGCACATACAAAAACTGACATGAACTGCCAGTCTATTTAGAAGGTACAGCCATTCAAATGTCGGACCTTTGAACGGCTGTAACTCCTAAACCAACTGATGAACCATGACAGTTTTTGTACTGCTCACATAGCTACAGTGCATACTACAATAATATTATACGATCAGCCTTGCAGCTGATCGTTAATTTTTTTACTGACCTTTAAAAGTCTGTAACTCCTAAACCGACTGAAGTTATGCAGGCAGACCTGGTCCATCCCCATCAGAGAAATGCTCTACACCCTATAAACACTGAATCAGCCTTGCTGCTGATGGTTGCAAAAAGTACATTTATCTTTATACTATATTGTCAAGTCATTAATTTCATAAAAACCAGATAAAAACCCTTAGTGGGTGCATAGTATTGCCTAAATTCCTTATGCCGGCTCTTCATTCTCGCCGAGAACGGGCGAGGCAGGTCGAGAATGAGAGACTCTCATTGAGAGTGTGGATGCCCTTCATTGTTCTCGTGGCGTCGTAAGCCATAGTAATTTTCCTTGAAAGTTCTCGGCGAGAGTGTAGTGCGGGGTTAACAGTTTGAATTACGGAAAAAGAGCACTGCGCAGCAAACTACCGGCCTATTTGATAGTACGAGGTAAGTATGAAATAAGAATGATGTGTGTCCTTGCCCTATCAGGGTACTGCCAACCCTGTTTGGCCAGTTAACATTAAACTGGCTGTTTTGTAAATAAACGAAGGGATTTACAGGTAAATTGAAAAATGTTTCCTTTGGGCCTTTAATTTTATATTAGTGAAAGTAAATGTAAGTAAATAGAAAAAAGAGGACGGATCAGCGCGAGGTAGGTAACTAGGCACATACTTATTTAAAATTCTAATAGGCACAAAAATATGTTGTTACCTACATGGAGGTGTACTGAGACTTATTGAGGCGGCTTGAAAATATTTTGACAACACGATGACCACTTACATGCCTCTACCGACCCGAACAAGGCTCTAAGTCGAGTAAGGTCCATTTTACGATGATCTTATCGTGTGGGCAGAGCCCTGGTGTCAGAGTTTTTTCAGACCGCCTTACGGCCTCTGACGTGGTTTTTATGGAAGCATTTCCCGTGGTACACCCAATTTGGTTCACCTGGTGGACCATGGGCAGACATTTTTACCCGTTTATGTAACGACCGACTGCTATCACCAGAGATAGTAGCCGTGCCGTGAATTTTTTCACATCTCCAACTACAACTGTTTAGCTGAGGGCTGTTTTAGAGTCAAGTGTCCCCCACACTTGACTCTAACCAAAACTTTCGCTTTAAAGCTTGATATTTTGCTAACGGATCCCTAAATCGAAAAATGGTTTTGCCAAACCCACAATATTTTTAAAAGACCAGACCTATTCAACGATACCCCACAACATGGGAGAGACGAGAAAGAAAAAAATCATCCCCACTTTATGTGTAGGGCAGGTAGCCTAAAAAATTTTTACCTCTTTGTCGACGTGATGAATATGTATACTTACATATGCCAAATTACAGCTTTCTAGTATTTTTTTTTTTTTTTTTTTTATGTGTGATAGGTAAGCATTTGGCCCCAATCTCACCTGATGTTGAGTGATGATGAGGCCGAAGATGTAGCATGCTTACCTAGAGAGATGCCTATTCACTCTCGCCTTGAAGAGGCCCAGGTTGTATTGCTCAGGGAACAGGTCCGCAGGCAGGGCATTCCACTCCTTAGCCGTGCGCATTATAAAAGAAGAAGCAAACTTCTTCGTGCGAATTGCTGGTAGGTCAACGACATAGGGGTGGAAACCCAGTCTGCGTCTCGTCCCCCGCAGATGAAAGGGAGACGGTGGTATCAGATCGTGTAATTCAGTCGCACACTCTCCGAAATGTATCCTATAAAAAACAGACAGACAGGCTACCTTGCGACGATGCTCAAGACTTTGTAGCTTCGCCACCGAGGTTGGATCACCTATGAGCTTCCTGGCACGCCTGTCGATTGAGTCCAGCGCGGCCAGCTGGTATTGGGCAGACCCGTCCCAGAGATGGCAGCAGTACTCCATACACGATCGGACTTGTGCTTGATAAAGTTGTAGAAGCTGTCCCGGAGTAAAGTACCGTCTGACCTTCGAGAGGACGCCCAGTTTTTTCGCTGCGGTTTTCGCCATGGACTCAATGTACCGTCCGAAATTCAGATCGGACGATATGTTAATGCCAAGGAGCTCCAGGCGATCAGCTATCGGTATGGACACATTTCGGAAAGTCGGGGTCAAAGCGAAGGGACTCCGTTTTGTGGAGAAAAGGCACGCCTGTGTTTTGCTTGCGTTGAAACTGACCCGATTAGTATCACCCCAGTCGGACACAGATTCTAGGGCCAAGTTTATTCGCTGCACCATGGCCTCTCGACAAGACTGAGTAACGTCCAATTTGACCCCTGCACCGGACAGATATCTGTCAGCAACAGTGCTGTCGTCTGCATACCCAAAGGTTCCGGGCACAAGCATGTCGTTTATATGCAGCAGAAATAAAGTGGCTGAAAGAAAGTATTAAGCGTCTCTGAGCTAAGCCGCGGACAGACGGAAGGACAGACAGACGGACCGACATGGCGAAACTATAAGGGTTCCTTTTTGACTTCGGAACCCTAAAAAACAACGAGTTGCACTTCGAGAACGGCAGAAGGTGAGAGATCTTACGTCACGTGACGTCACGGTCTGACTAATGCTACGGTTCAAAATGCGCATATATGCGCTATCGGTAGAGATAGCATGCACACAATCGGTTCCTAATGCGCGAATGTGCGGATACGTTTGCTGTCTGACGTCATCAGTGACGTCATTAACTTGCGCTTACACCGCACACGAAAAATAGGTAGTGCAGCATATGCATGTCAAATTGACAGCTGTTTCAAATTGTACAAATTGTTCAGCAGTGTATTCGTACTTACTAATTTGGACCGACCGGTAAAGCGTGTGCATAGCGTTTGCACTATTGGCATAATTCGAACCGTAGCATTAAGCGCAAGTTAATGACGTCAGACACCAAACGTAACCGCGCATTCGCGCAGAACCGATTGTGTGCATGCTATCACTACCGATAGCGCATATATTTGTGCATTTTGGACCGTAGCAACTATTCTAAGTATGCTTACGAATTTTCGATCAGGATCAGGGTGACGTCACGGTCCTGACGAGAGTTAAAAAAATTTTACCCATCCCAAAAAGTGCACAACGCCGCTAAAGAAGTTTTCACTTAGTTTGGCTACAAATGTAAAGGATCATATTACACATCACGTTACTTCAAGACGTACAGCTTTCCCCTAACTTCGTTCTGTTGTAGAGCTACTTACTAAGCCTACGTTGTCCGTCCGTCTGCCCTACCTATTTAGGGCTGTAACTTTTGAACCGTAAGAGTTAGATTGTTGAAATTTTCACAGAATGTGCGTTATTACGAACAAAAAGTTAAAAATTATGGGAGGGTTCTCATACATGGAACTAGTTTTTATCTACGTTTTTTTCTTCTCGCTCTATGGTAAAAACGGTAATACATAGGTACAAGCGTCAAACGTGATGTGATTATAGAGCAAACTCTACAGTATAACAAAAAATAAAAAGAAACCGGCCAAGTGTGAGTCGGTCCGAAGAAAAAAATGTTTTGTACGTTAATATGTTGTGTGGTGGTTTGGTACGGAATCCTCGGTGCACGAATAGCCTGACTCGTACTTGACCTATTTTTACTGTAGGTATACGATGCGTCAAACATGGGACAATGGAAACAAAGCTACATTACCATAATGTTATAGTTTTTCGACATTTTGTTCGTCGCAACTCGCAAGTGCGGTCCCGACAAAATTACTCTTATCTGCACACTGTGGAGACCCTCCCTCCCATTTTATAGGGGTGTGTTTAGTACCTCTTCAAGTAGTTTGAGGGACGGAATGAGGGAAATTGATTCGTCCCTTCGAATTTTCTTGTTACGCTAGTTTTTCATCTTTTGCTTTACTTTTTCTGATCAATAATGACTATATAGGTACTTCAGACTCTAGATAATTGTAAACTATATAATTGCTTTTTTGACCTGAGATATGAGGATATTATGAGTCATTTGGCGTATGTTTTACAAAAATTTACCCAGCCGTTGCCTACCTGGAGGAGCCCAAGCTTGGTATGTTTTGAAAATACTTTTGGATTTTCTTAAAAACCAGTAGCTAGTATATTTTTAGAACCGGCTCATGAAGCCCCACACATTTGATACCCCACACGACAGGTTTCAGAAAAAAAAATGTTCTTATCCCATACAAAAAATTGATGACGTCATAACTCCGCACTCCACCAATTGACACCACCACCTCCACCATTTCATTTTAATAAAGGTACTAAAATTTGAAAACCATTTGGAGATTATGTGATTCAAAGCTTATATCGAAATTATCAGATTTTTCTATCCATTATTTCGCGAGTTATTTGAAAAATTATATTATAGGTTGAATGAGATCTTATTCCTTTGCCTGCTTGGCTTTTCTATTGTATTTGACAGTTTTAATTTTTAATTTTATTGAGACCAAGGTATTATAGCCATTCATCCAACGTTTTTCAGAAAATTCAAAATTAAATTGAAAATAGAAATATCGGTCTAAAATTAAATCGGAAAAATACGTATCTCTTATTTTTTACCTATTTTTATATTTTTCATTGAAAACAGGTGGTTAAAAAAATGAAATGTGGTCAATTGAGAAAGCGACACCGTCATTTTTCCTACTCAGGAAACTCTACTGAATGCAACGATACCACATGTCGGTATAGAACTACTCAGTTCTACGGAAATATGTGCATCTGTAGGTACAGTCTCCATCAGATATATCGTAGCATACAAGGTGTCCAAATATTTCTGAGCAGTGCTAATTTTCATTAAATTATTTACAGTAAATGTTACCAATTATATCTAAACGTGTATTTTGTCATAAATATGTGAACAGCGAATTTTCAATAATTTCTTTACAAGTTTATTTAAAATTAACATGTAAAACAACGGAGTAAGGTTTTTATCCGAAACTGTTCAGATGTTTATGGCCACCATGACTGCGTCGATTATTTGATGTTCTCGGCGTTCCTATATTTTTGATTGACTATGAGTAAAGAAATTATTGAAAATTAGAACTGCTTAGAAATATTTGATCACCTTGTTTGCTACGATATATCTGCTGGTGACTGTACTATATATTCCGAGAGATAAAAGTACTTTTTGCAACCATCAGCAGCAAGGCTGATTCAGTGTTTATGGGGTGTAGAGCTTTTCTGTGATGGGGATGGACCAGATCAGCCTGCATAACTCCAGTCGGTTTAGGAGTTACTGATGATTAAAGGTCTGTAAAAAACTAACGATCAGCTGCAAGGCTGATCGTATATTATTGTTGTAGTATGCACTGTAGCTATGTGAACAGTACAAAACCTGACATGGTTCATCAGTCGGTTTAGGAGATACAGCCGTTCAAAGGTCGGAACTTTGACTGGCTGTTACATCTCCTAAACCGACTGATAAAACTTGTCAGTTTTTTTGAACTGTTCACATAGCTACAGTGCATACTACATCAATATCACACGATCAGCCGTGCAGCTGATCGTTAATTTTTTACAGACCTTTAATCATCAGTAACTCCTAAACCGACTGGAGTTATGCAGGCAGACCTGGTCCATCCCCATCACAGAGATGCTCTACACCCTATAAACACTGAATCAGCCTTGCTGCTGATGGTTGAAAAAATTATACTTATCTCTTATACTAATAGGTATTTAGATGCGGAGGTCTCGATACAATCTTGTTATCTACCAATTAGTCATGGATTTCAGCAAAGTAACGCCTGATTCAATTATATAGTGAAATATTATAAAATTCCACATTTGTGTAACGAAACGATAAAATCTTAGGTTAGGCACAAACACTTGGCAAGAAAAACGTTGCAAACCTATTATTAAGCCAAAATCGGAATTTACTTTTTAGGGTTCCGAAGTCAACAAGGAACGTCCGTCTGTCTTTCCGTCTGTCCGTCTGTCCGCGGCTTAGCTCAGAGACGGTTAGTACTAGAAAGCTGTAATTTGGCATGGATATACATATTAATTACGCCGAAAAAGTGGTAAAATAAAATCTTGAAAAACATTTTTTTAGGGTACCTCTCCTACACGTGAAGATGGGAAGACATTTTTTTTCTCTTCTACCCCATGGTGTGGGGATCGTTGGATAGGTAAAAATATTGTGGGTATGGGAAAACCATTTTTCGATTTAGGGATCCGTTAGCAAAATATTAAGCTTTAAAGTGAAAATTTTTGTTAGTGTCAAGGTTCCTCCCCCCTGCTAAACGGGTGTATCTGGATCTGTGAAAAAATTTATGGCAGTAGTATAATAATATACATTAACGAAATTAAAAGGAAAGTTTACGAGTAGGTAAGTAATAGACGATCAACTTATAAAATGTACTTTTTACACTTTATTAGCCGTTAAGGCTCCTCCTCCCATCTGCAAGGCTCTCTTTCTTACAAGCAAACTTTTGCAATTAGCCATCCCGCTTCAATTGCGCGGCTCCGGTCAGAATTTTTCGTTTTCTTTGAAAACCTGTATGATTTTTTTATGAATTTTCAAAAAATAAGAAAACCACATCATTTTATATTGTATTGTGAAGAATATTGTAAATTTTCATATTCTTCTGATCAACAATGTAAGAGTAAAACGGTTACAACTGGAAAAAAGAGGTGACTTTGGAGTTGTTTTTCTTCAGTTTTATTAATTAAAATAGATTTCGAGAAAAACCACATCACTTCTCATATCCTGTATATTGTTCAGTTTTGTTTTCTGCTTAAAAAGTTCCATAGTTAATGTATAAAATGGTTACAAAGTTACTCAAAACCGGGCAGACGCCCCTTAAACCGTAGTATAAGGCTCCTCCTCCCATCTGCAAGGCTCTCTTTCTTACAAGCAAACTTTTGCAATTAGCCATCCCGCTTCAATTGCGCGGCTCCGGTCAGAATTTTTCGTTTTCTTTGAAAACCTGTATGATTTTTTATGAATTTCCACACGCCCCTTAAACCGTAGTATAACACAAAAAGCCTCCTTCTAAGTCCATTTTATATTGTGATGGGCAACTACGGAACCATATCCTGCGCGTGGTCGGACACGCACTTGGCCAGTTATTTATTATAGGTAATTAAATACTGTAAGTAACCACCTAGTAAATACTGAAACGGTGAACTCAGACCATCAAACTGAACAACTTTTATTATGGAGCCTACCTTAGGAGACACGAAAAAAAATCTGCTGTTCCATACAAAACTGCTGTACCGCTGTGTAACAGGACACTTGTATTCTGTTAAGCAGCTGATATAATGCCTTGTGGCCCATTATAATTCCAATATAATGATACTATAATGGCTTTATGGAGAAATGTGAACTAAATTAGAACCTTAGGCTGTATAACTTGTGCCCAAATAAGAGTTATATCGGTGTTAACAGCGCTGTTAACACCATTGTAACACCATCTTATACAGCCTATATAGTTTACGTGTACACCAAAAGTGGTCTCTCATAATGCTACATGTGCCATTTGGGCTACCTATCCGTGTTCCGACTAAAATATAGTTATGGGACAGCTGATTTTTTTTTCGTGTTTCCTAAGGTAGACTCCATAATGAAAGTTGTTCAGTTTGATGGTCTGAGTTCACGTTTCAGTATTTGCTAGACTGTCACTCCCTGTATAGTTGCAATTTTCTCTTTGACTAATAGAACCGATTTTTTTACAATCATGGTGACAAAGTCGCGGGCAAATCTAGAACGTTTAATACATTTTCTCAAACATGCTTGGAAATGTGAGCATTATTTTGACAACCTTCTTCGAGATAAATCGGAATTGCTGTACTGGCCAAATACAAGCGCGCAGCGGCCGGCAAATGTTGTATGAATATCCCAAATATCCATATCTGTCGTGTTTAGCGGCCAAATAAATTACATACCTCATATCTCATATCTGTCGTGTAATTTAAAAATGGAACGATCTTTTACTCCAAAACATGGCGACCAAGGAGGTAACTAAGAAAGGTTTTCTCTGGGTTTTATTTAAATTTCGAACTGGCTTGCAAATAGAAAGCTGTTTATTGAAAAAAAACGAATTGTTGTTCGTTGTTCGTCATTGATTTTGATAAAAAGAGTTTTAATTTTCGCGAATTATTTGAGAAAATTTTGTGTTTTAAATTCCGCGCATTATTTGAGAAAAGTACTATACAAGCCTTGGCCACAACTAGGCATTGATGGACTTACGTATGTGTGCCTCGGCTTCGCCTCGGCCCACATTTACACGTACGTCCATCAATGCCTCTGTTGCTGGCCGCTGCAGTAATGTACTATTAGGTACTTGTTTCATCGATTTCATGTGTAGAAGCATGTTAGAGCACATGTTTATTGTAAAATACTTAACGGTAGTTTAATCAGGCTCTTAAATAAAGGCGTGAAGATAGAATTCGTTCTACACCGTGTAACTCTTATATATTCCGTGACCGTGTCTAGTTAAAATAGAGATGCGAATGTAGATCGAATTCACCTATGTCGATAAATAACAAAACTATGGAAACAATAATTGCTTTCGATTGCAGAAAGAAAGACAATGAATGAAGAAACAGAATATTAGAATTAGGTAATTATGTAACTTACTTACCTATATTATTTATAATACTTTAGAAAATAATAATTACTTACTATATCTTCGATAATTATGATTTTCTTCATCGTTGTAAAGAAAATCCTTCCTCTTAGTATGGGAACTAGGCTAACAAAAAAATGTTAGCTTATATATACATATATTTTTTTTGAATGTAATTACTCGAGGATAAATTAATAACAATAAAATATAACTATATAACTAACTAAAATATAACTAAATAACTAAAATATAATTAGTAAAAAAAAAATTTAATAATACTAGCTTAATAAAATATTTACAATAATATTTACACTCATAATTCATAATTTATCTATTTATGATACACAGGTTATAGTAATTACACGTTTACAAATATATAGGTCTGTGACTGTGATCCGCCTGATGGCATACAAATAATGTAGTAAGTTACACAAAATAATGAGCTATATAGAATCTATAATCAAACAATAATCATATTAATAACAAATTCAATAATGATACCAAATCTCAACAATAATAATAATTTTACAAACAATAGTCATATTAATAAAAAATTCAATAATAATACCAAATGTCAACAATAATAATAATCTTACAAACAACAAATCAATCAATTATACTATCAACTATATTTGCTACAATCTAAATTATGTCATTGTGGTTTAAGAAATCACTAATTGAATAAAATGTCATATTAATTAAGTAGTCTTTTAAATTCCGCTTAAATACTGAAATGTCATTACATTCTCTTATGTTTTTAGGGATTTTATTATAAATTTTAGGCGCCATGGCTAAACAACTCTTTTTAAATAATGCTGTCTTGCAAGGTACAAGTCGCATTTGCTCACAACGGCGTGCACCGTGACCTTGGTGAATAAGTTTTCGTGACCTTTGACAAAAAGAGCAACTTCGTATATGTACATTGACGGAAATGTAAGAATATTTAGTGACTTAAAGTACGGTTTACATGATACAAATCTCTTCAAACCACACATTGATCTTATGCATCTTTTCTGTGTAGCATTAGTAGCATTTCCCCAAAATATTATACCATATCTTAATCTCGAAGCTATATATCCATGATATGCCATTAGTAGAGTTTGTTGGCTGACTTTCTTTGATAACATAAAGATGGCGTACGAAAACTGTGTTATTTTATTACATACAAATTCAATATGAGTCTGCCACTTCATGTCATTATCAATATGGAGTCCGAGAAATTTTGTTGTTGCTGAACACTCTATTTCTTTTCCGCTTATTACTACGTTATTCAGTAAATGCTGATCTCGTTTCTGTGTGAAATTCATTATTTTGGTTTTACCAAGATTTATGTGCAAATTATTATTATCTAACCATTCAATAATCGAAGTCAAACTAATCTTAATATCTGTTTCGTTGTTGCAAACGAGTGTACAGTCATCTGCAAATAATGTCATATGATTTTTCGTGACTTTAGGTATGTCATTGATGTAAATATTAAAGAGCAGCGGTCCCAATACGCTACCTTGGGGAATTCCCGTAGAGACAATTCTCGGAGATGACATGTATTCTTTCTCACATTTGGTCTGTGGGCAAATTCTTTGAAGAGAAGTTACCTTAATTCTGTTACTAGGTTATGATTTAATCAGATCTAATGAATTACCTCTCACGCCATAAATTTCTAGCTTATTTAAAAGAATACTGTGTTCTACAAAATCAAAAGCTTTTGTCATATCCATGTAGAGCGCTAAAACCCTTTGCCTTTTGTCCATTTTAGAATAAATAATGTTTATAAATTTATAAATTGCAATGTCAATAGATATATTCTTTCGAAAACCATGCTGCTCGTCAGCGAAAATTTTGTTGTTTTCAAAATATTCGTTTAAGTTATTGAATATTACCTTTTCAATTATTTTAGAAAATATCTCAGTCAAAGAGCCCTCCCCGGGTCATACCGGATGCAAAAGAGCCCATGACGCTTGTCGCGTTTCCGCGTTGGATGGCAATGGACAACCTTTGCATCAAGTAGTACCCGGAGCGAGCGTCGTTCCCCCTCCCCCTTAGCTTATATTATACTAGCGGCCCGTCCCGGCTTCGCACGGGTGGACGTCTAATCTTTTCTAGCAATAAATATAGCCTATGTTACTCAGGGTGAATGCAGCTTTCTAATGGTGAAAGAATTTTTTAAATCGGCCCAGTACTTTTTGAGCCTATTCATTACAAACATACAAACATACAAAAATAGGTACAAATCTTTCCTCTTTATAATATTAGTGTAGATTGATATACAGGGTGGATTTTTGAGACGGGGCAGTAAGGGCAGCTACCTTAACCGTTGTAGCTACAGCAAAACGATCTTAAGAGACTATCCTTAACTTTTTGAGAAATTTTGAACTGCATTCACAGATTTTGAAAAAAATGTACAGTCAGCTAGAAAATAGGCAATTTACACAAAAACTTTTTTTGATGCCAATCGATCCTGTTTCTTATAAGAATCAATAAACTCTAGCAGACCAATCGAGGTTTGAGTACTAGAAACGTCAGAAATCTCAAAAAACTTTTCCCATACATTTCGTAGGAAATGAGACTCCAACTCACTTTTATACTTAACAAAACTCTTTATTATGGAAAGACTGGCCGTTAAAGTAAACAGGAGTGCGATTTTTGAAGGTCACACGTTCAAATAAAGCAGTATTAAATTTCAAAATTACTATGGAGATTATGCATTATTCGGTTACTTTTTGTAATCTCTGGAAGTACCAAACCGATTCGTAAAATTCTTTCACTGATAGAAAGCTACACTATCCCCGATTACCATAAGCTACATTTTATCTTGTAAAAAATAAAAATTCTGTTCGATATCTAAGTATTTGTTTACCAATTGACATTTGCAGAAAATTTACAAGTGTCGCATCTTATGGATCAAAAAACATATTGTAGCGCATTATTTATATTTCTTCTGAACACCTTCTCAGTGAAACCTAAAGTTAATAACATATTTAATTTAAAAAAAAAACTAAATTTTAAGGAATTAGTCATACCTCTCCATACTTTGAGGTGTTGTATCTTGGGAACTATTCAGTATATAAAGATGATTCAACTATCAAATTGTAGCGGATTTGGTCTTCTTTAAAGCTTTAGTAAACAAGTTTGCTCTAAAACCCAACGTTTAAGTTTTAATGAAAAAGTCTCAAAATTTTCGTTGTTTTATGGTCACACCAGAGCCCTCGGCAGGACCCCAAGGTCGAAAACTTGTATTTTTATTAAGGACCTCTACCTGTATAACATATCCAAAAATCCCGGATACCCGACCTTTTGTAAGGTAGGGTATCATTTTCCAAACAGATTTACTGAACTATCTATATAAGACACTAGTTTTTATCAACGTTTTGTCTTCACGCTCTATCGTAAAAACATACAAGCGTCAAACTTAGTGCGATTATAGATTGAACTCTACAGAATAACAACAAATACTAAATACCGGCCAAGTGTGAGTCGGTCTCGCGCTAAAGGTACCGGACATAAATTTTTTTTTCTAAGTTAATAACGTTGTGTTCCGTGGTGGTGTAGTACGGAACCCTCGGTGCGCGAGTAGCCCGACTCGCACTTGACCTGTTTTTATTTGTTTTTATTTTCGTATGAACATCTAAGACGTTCCTTTACAGTATACACGATCTTAGCAAAAAGAGTCAAAACAGTGCATTTTATATTGCTTTCGTAATTCCGTTTGCTTTTCTACCTAATCTTTCGTCCGATTACTATAAATTAAATTATGTTTTTAGAATGTAATACCATCAATAAACGTTACCTTTTGTGGGCCTACAATAAATTAACTCCTTTACAAGGTATCCCATCAAAGGGCACAAATGTCTCCTCCCACGAATAGGGGAGAGAGGAAGCGGATATTAATTAGGTAGGTATCACATATGGGCCCAGTGCGGATTGATGAAGGTGGTATATTTGATGTCAAAGTGGGTACCTACTTATGTTTAAGCCACCTCATTAGGCCTTTGATATAAATTAACGAACGCTTTCATCTAACAGGTACATCTACTTATATTATTGTGTGTGATGCATAATAGTTCGAGATCCGACCGTAAAATTATGCACCTATTTCATAGGCGAACGAAATGTGATTCTTGTGTATGTTCACACAGGGGTTAATTCAACGCCGCCAAGTTGCCTAGAAAAATCCTGCCGCAAGTATCTTTTCCATTATGATTTTTGGCATAACTTTTTCCACCTGTCTATTTGGGAAGTAAATGAGGTGCCATCGTAAGGAGACTGATCTAAAGTATTGGAAAAACTATGGTTGCCACCTCTCAATCTGCCGCAACTATAGGGTTGCCAGGTTCAAAGAAGTCATTTTTTAACCTGGCAACCCTATAGTGGCGGCAAACTGAGAGATGGCAACCCTAGTTTTTCCAGTACTTTAGATCAGTCTCCTTCCGATGGCTCCTCATTAACTTCCCAAATAGACAGGTGGAAAAAGTTATGCCAAAAATCATAATGGAAAAGGTATTTGCGGCAGGATTTTTCTAGGCAACTTGGCGGCGTTCAATTAACCCCTGTGTAAACACTCACTAGAATCACATTTCATTCGCCTATGATATAGGTGCATAATGCCGCCTATGCCAACCGTTCAGGAAGGTGTGGGGACTTGCTACAGATGTCAGCACCCATAAGTTATAGCAAAGATGCCAACAGATGGCAATACCGTTGCTCTCGGAAAGATGCTCCATACAAAGACAACGTTCATCGTAAATGATGATGATGATGCTATTCCTACGGCGACTGCGTCTGAACCCTTCGTTGTTGGCGCTCGTGCGCCCTAATGTGGCTTATATAGCCGATTTTTCTTGAGAATGTACGTGCGCAATGGGCGCACGTCAGGACACCATTCTCATAATTATAATAAATAAATCATCGTAAATACGTAACTCGTAACCTACTACACATAAGGTTCACAATCGAATGCGAGACATGAATCGCGCAAGAGAAATAATCACAGAGATTCGATACATATACAAGGTCCAACTAAGAACCATTGGACCACGGCCGGTCCCCAGGTCTCACACATAGCCTGGTGGAAGATCTTCCCTTTTCAATGGAGGAACATACCCAGTAGCACCTCCATAAAGGTATTCCAATCGCCGCTTCATCTTCTCTTGTGTCTTCATCGAGGTCGGCAACCATCTTGTGGAACCCATTCAGAGGCCATCTTGGTCCACCTCTTCGGGTGCATACGGCAGATATGTCCCGCCCAATCCCACTTCAGTTGAGCTGTTTTAGGGCTACATCCTCTTTACCGGTTTTGGAGCGCAGATCTGTGTTTCGCACCCGATCGGTTAATATTAAACCTAAAAAATTATAATTATGTCAGAGACGTAATTATTTCAAAAGTTCGATAAAAGCAATCGATAATCATAATCTTATATTGTCGCATCACTAGTATTTAAGACTCAGTTTGGCCTAACGAGATATTTTTCTTTCGAGTATTGTTAGACGATGGGTGGAGTTGTGTTTTTACAACCATCGCTTTTATTATGTGCTGTTTTTCTGTTTGTTTATTGTCATGAAAATGGTAATGATTTTTAGTACTTATCATATTTATTTTATATGAGAAAAATTAAATTCGCCGATGATATTGCTCTTTTTTACAATCTGCGCTGATCTTAAACAAATGCTGCATGACCTGAGCACGGCAAGCCTTGAGGTTGGACTCACGATGAATAGATCAAAGGCTTAAGGCATGGGCAACAGCATCACACGTAGAGTCGAAGTAGATGGGCAGGTAATACACTATGCTGATGAGTATATTTACTTGGACCAGATAAGTTCCTTCGAAAACAGACAAGTCAAGGGAGTCGCACGCAGTGTCGACAACGTCTGGAAGAGCTACTGGTCCATGAAGGAGTTAATGAAGGGTAAACTCCCGCTATCCCTCAAACGAAGACTCATCGACATGTGTATCCTGCCTATCCTAACCTACGGTGCCCAGAGCTGGTCTTTCACTGAGACTCAAAAGTCCAAACTCAGGGTTTGCCAGAGGGTAATGGAGAATAGTATCTTTGGTAGTATACTAGGTGTTAAAAGAACAGATCGTGTCAGAAACAACTACACGACGCTCCAAAACACGAATAGCCGATGTTGGTGAACAGATTAAAGTGGGATTGGGTCGGCCATGTCTGTCGAATGCACCAGGAAAGATGGGCAAGAATTGTTACGCTCTGGATCCCAGAAAACGGACTTCGGCGTCCAGGTCGTCCTAGGAAGAGGGGCGGAACGATCTCGATGCTTTCAAGACATGATGGTTGGATCCCAAAACTACATAAGCACGTCTTATTCCCTGTATGAGTGGGTAAGCGAAAGGAACGCGACTTACTAACTGTCACACTGCTCTGCCACACAAGTGTGGCTGGAATTTGGAAGCCGTAGCAGCTTTGCATGCATTAAATTAAAAGAGAGGGTTCGAATCCGCACGGATGACATACCAAATGAGTTTCTCTAACTTCTGCACATACCTAATACCGATTGCTCTCGAAACGGTCAAGGAAAACATAGTGAAACCTGCATACGCTGAAGAAGAAATTCCGATATGTATGTGAAGTCTATCAATCCGCATTGGGCACGCGTGGTGGACTAATGCCCCTCCCTGAGGGTAGGCCTGTGCCCTGCAGTGGGACGTGTAAAGGCTGTGATGATGATGATACCGTCAGAATCCCCTTCCAATCCTGCCAGAAACTTTGCTAGCCTAAACCAGGATCATCAGCTGTGATTTACGTAAGTAGGTATGTACTTATGTATGATATCTTTTGATTCTTTTCTCCACAGGGACGTACACGGGCCTGTTGACGCCGGGATGCGTCAGCAGCTATTACCGGTTGTACCTGTCGCGGACGGTGCCTCCCAGGACCTACCAGTACTTTCACGAGATTCTGGACAAACGGCAGGAGGACAAATCTGACGATTACCCGATGCAGGTAAGGTTTTGTCAGCGCTCGGCAGTTTTCGTCGATTAGCATTCGTTTTGGGATAAATAGATCCCATCAAAAACATTTCATGTTGTAACCTAACGTGGTTAATTTGTATGAAAAATGAACTATTCATAAATAAACTTGGAACACGAACCCCACCCCATTTTTCTACCCCTACAGGGTAGAAAAATTCAATATAAAAAAATTATAATACTTATAGGGTTAATTCTTAATATGCTGACACTTTTTAAAGGGGATGATCAGAGCATCCAACTGAACAACTTTCTCTATGGCACCAACATCGAAATCGCAAAAAAAAAAAAACAGAAGTGTCATCGTGATTTCATGTATAAAAGTAGCCAAGACCTGTGGCCAAGATTATCCAAGACTCACAATCATTTTACTTTTAAAAAGTTATGAGATCACATTTCAAGCCAAGTCTAGTGTTCATTTCGGTCTAATAAGGTTATAATAATTATTATAAGGCTTTACCGACAGTTAGAGGTCTAACAAAGACGAAGATGTAGATAATACTGTCTTATAGGCATTAGCTCTACATGGGGTGAGGATGTCGGTCAGCCTTATTACTTTATTAGTCCGAGATGAACACTTTCTCAAGACTTGGCTTGAAATGAGATCTCATACTTATCTCATAACTTTTTAGAGTAAAAAATTAAAACCGCCTTCAAAAAACTAAAAAGATAAAAAATAATATTGCAGCCGATGACTTTTTCGTCCGCATCATAAGAACATTAATTTGTTTTATTGAAGTCGCTGTCAAGCCGGTACGATTCGCGACAGGGCTTGCATTTTTTAGCTTGGCTTGACACCGACTTCGATAAAACAAATTAATGTTCTTATGATGCGAACGAAAAAGTCATCGGCTGCAATATTATTTTTTATCTTTTTAGTTGTTTGAAGGCGGTTTTAATTTTTTTGTTAAAATTTTGTTTATTTCACAATTTTCAGTGGTAAATTCATTAGTTCGATTTAATAGTAGTGCTTTAAATTAACAAACGCACTAGTCGGCACTACGATTTTCGAAGGTTCCCCTCGATATCTCTGGGATCCATCATCAGATCCTGGTTTCCTTATCATGGGACCTCTCTTGGGATATCTCCTTTCCAACAAAAAAATAATCATCGAAATCGGTTCATAAACGACGAAGTTATCCGCGAACACACATAAAAAAATAAATATATACGGTCGAATTGAGAAACCTCCTTTTTTGAAGTCGGTTAAAAAGAATAGGCTACTTGACAACTAGTCAAATCAGCTACTCTTTATCGGACGTCAAAACGTGCGTTTTGATTTACGTACTAAGTAATCAGTTGTGGCGTCATCAACATTTCATTAAATAATAAATAAATAACGTTCACAGGCACATACATTGTAATGATCCCAAGAAAGCACTATTTATAGGCTGTTTATTATGGAAACCATACAACAACAGCACAAACATATAAACATCCATGACCGAACCGGGATTCGAACCCAGGACCCTGGTTTGGCAGTCTGGGGCGTGGTAACCATTACACCAACCGGGTCGTCGAAGTATTACTTTGTTTACGAATTAAGTACTTTAAAAGTTTATCTTGTTATTAATTAAAAATAGTAGTTGTATGTAGGCAAATACCCAATAATTGTGAGTCTTGGCAACTTTTTTTTACATGAAATGTTTTTCATCTTCTTCTTATCGTGTGGGCAGAGCCCTGGTGTCAGAGTTTTTTCAGACCGCCTTACGGCCTCTGACGTGGTTTTTATGTAACGACTACTACCACCAGAGATAGTAGCCGGGACCAACGGCTTAACGTGCCATCCGAAGCACGAAATCATTTTTCTTTTCAGACAATCAGGTGATTCAGCCTGTAATGTCCTAACCAACTGGGAAAAACGCACAAAGTGACATATCACTAGGTGTCCCCCGTGGGAATCGAACCCACGACCTCCGTGTCGAGAGCCAAAGCTCTTAACCATTAGACCACGGAGGCTGCTGCAATGTTTTTCATGAGAACATTATTTTCCCGATAATACTTTTATCATAATATTATACGTTGTTTAATATTGAATCTGCCCGTATAACATTGGGTTTCGTGTTTCCTTTATTTGTGAATAATTCATTTTTCATACAAATTAACCGCGTTAGGTTTCATGTTTGGAAAAACTCGAATTTAAATAATTTTGTATTCTCGTACATCCAATTACGATTTGTTTTCGAATTAGTGTAGTTAATCTGTTTTACGGTCATTTGTTAATATTGTTGTTAGTGGAGGTAACGTAAAATAAGTAGGTAACGTACCTAATACCGACTGCTCTCAAACGGTGAAGGAAAACATCGTGGGGAAACCTGCATACACTGAAGAAGAAATTCTGATGTTTGTGTGTGTCTGTGTGTCTGTGTGTCTTCTTTCTAAAGTCTACCAATTTGCATTGGGCACGGGTGGTGGACTAATGCCTACACACTCTCCTTGAGGGTAGGCCTGTGCCCTGCAGTGGGACGTTTATAGGCTGATGATGAATAAGTAACGATTTTACAGGATATAATTATATCTATGCGATTTTTTTTTTTAGTGTGTCACTAGTTATTTTCGTATTGCTGCAAGTTTCTCGAAGTGATATTAATCCATTTTGTAGGTAAAGTGATTCTAGTTTTTTTATTGCTACGATCGGTTTGCTCCCATAATAAAAGTTGTTCAGACTCTTAGTTCAAAAGGATGCCAATGATATCAATTTAACCCTGTTTAGGAAGGACTGTGGGGACTTGTCACAGATGTCAACACCCACAAGTTATAGCAAAGAACAGATGGCGATACCTACCGTCGCTCTCAGAAATATGCTCCATACAAAAGACAACGTTCACCCTAAATACTTAACTCGTAACCTACTACACATAAGGTTCACAATCGAATGCGAGACATGAATCGCGCAAGAGAAATAATCACAGAGATTCGATACATATACAAGGTCCAACTAAGAACTGTTGGACCACGGCCGGTCCCCAGGCATCACACCTAGCCTCTCGGAAGTACTTCCCTTTTCAATGGAGGAACATCCCTAAGTAGCACCTCCATAAGGACAAAGAGCGCCATTGCTATTCAGCGACTTGTGGCAAAAGCTCCGTCTGTGTATCCAACCAAGTGTCAGTTTTATCAGTTTTGTCAGTATTGAATACATACGCTCTTTTCAGTATAAATTCCGTATCGTCGGCGGGAACAAAATATCGATCACAGAGGCCCCCTATTCCGTGCTATATGGGCTGTATTGTGGGGGGAGTCTGATCGCCCCGGACTGGGTTCTGACTGCAGCACATTGTAAGTGAGTACTTGAACTTAAACAACAAGATAACTACTACAACAACTATTACAACAAGATATTGATAGCAGAGACCCTCTACTCTGTGCTGTAACTGTGAGGGAACCCTGATCGCACTGGACTGGGTTTTGAATGCAGCACATTGTAAGTGAGTACTTTAGTTAACTATTACAACAAGATATTGATCACAGAGGCTCCCTACTCCGTGTTATACGGGCTGTTTTTTGTGGGAGGAGCCTGATCGCTCGGGACTGGGTCCTGACTGCAGCACATTGTAAGTGAGTAATTTAGTTAACTATTACAACAAGATATCAATCACAGAGGCCCATAGACTCCGTGCTATATGGGCTGTATCATGAGGGAAGCCTGATCGCACCGGACTGGGTTTTGACTGCAGCACATTATAAGTGAGTACTTTTTTAGTTAACTATTACAACCAGATATCGATCACAGAGGCCCCCTACTCCGTACTATATGGTCTGTATTGCGCTGGGAGCCTGATAGCTCCGGACTGGGTTCTGACTGCAGCACATTGTAAGTAATTTAGTCAACTATTACAACAAGATAATCGATCACAGAGGCTCCCTACTCGGTGCTATACGGACTGTATTGTGGAGGGAGCCTGATTGCTCCGGACTGGGTCCCGACTGCAGTACATTGTAAGTGAGTACTTTAGTTAACTATTACAATATGGTATCGATCACAGAAGCGCCCTACTAAGTGCTATACGGGCTGCATTGTAGGGAAGCCTGATCGCTCCGGACTGGGTCCTGACTGCATATCACATTGTGAGTGAGTTCTTTAGTTACCTATTCAGGTTGCCTGTACATAGACGATATTTCACGCAAAAATTACTGGACCGATTTTGATGAAAATGTTGTGTACCTATAAAATGTTATCTCGCTACGTTTGATGGCGGGAGCCGGTTCGGACGATTAGCCCAGTCATTTTACGGTTTGAGCCGGGACTTATTACTAATTGAATTTTTTTTCCGCTATAATATTGAAGAACCAATTTGAGCTCAAGAATGTACCAAAATAAAATAAAAAATACGTCAGCAACAGTTCCAATTTTAAAATATAGATATTATCTCGTTCTAAAAAACCTGATGATAATTTTTTTTTCACATATTTAAGGCTTTACCATCATACATACTTCAAACATGGTGTAAATATTTTTCTCTACTTAGAAGGTTTTGAAAAAAACATTCGTATTTTCTAATAAATACCTCCTTTTTTAAATTTTAATGCCTATTTTATTGATCAAAAATAATGTATATATTGTTAAATCTAATTCAAATGAGTGCATGGGTAGTAATGTTACTAATTTAAAAACTTTCTGAGACACACAATTTTGATTTCTATGTTGCGTAGCAAATTTTTTTTAAATATGGTTTAGGATAGTATTTTTGTCACTAAACGGTGCCAGTTACAGTTTAAAAGTCCAATTAATAATTACTCCCTACCCCGCCTAACAAAACTCCGTAAAATGACTGGCCTAGATGTGGCGGGAAAAGTAGATTACAAATAAAAATGTAAAGTCAGACAAACCGAGACTCGTCATGTCATTCCATTCTAAAATACAAATTATGATATTGTGTTCTAAAATCTTCAATACGCTTGTATAGTTTTAACAATGTTTCTGACCGGGTTACCTCTCAAAGGGTTACCTACGTAACATCTAAACATGTTTCGACGAAACATGTTTCATCGAACACTTTTCATCTAACGCACTATTCAACGAATTAATATTTCGTCTATGTAACGTATCACGATTCGTCGAATGTAACGTTTCATCTAATTTTAATTTTCTCGTTGTTTTGGGTGTGGGGGGGGGGGGTGACCACCCCCCAATATTATAATCGTGTTTTTAAGTCTGACTTCTTATTTGCAGAGACACAGAAACCTTTGTCCTGGCTGGATCAACTAAACGCAGCCTGGCTACCCACTACACGATCTGTGCACATTACATCCATCCCTTATGGTCGAGCACCTCAAAAAAGCATCCCCACGACTTTGACTACCAACTGGTGTTGCTAGAGACGCCGGTGCCCATCACACCGAACTCTAGACCTATTGCTATTGGTGATAAGGATGATATTAAAGCAGGCGAACATGTTTCTGTTACTGGTTGGGGACATATAAAAGAAAAGGTTATAAGATTTGTTAACAAGTTGCGTCCCATAATATCCCCTGTAGATAGTTCTACAGGGTGAAATTAATATCATTAGCATCCTTTTAAACTAAGAGTCTACCCATCAAACTGAACAACTTTCACTATGGAAGCAAACCGATCGGAGCAACAAAAAAATCTATTGTTCCATACTAAACTGCAATGCCTACTCGACTCAAATGTATGCAACAGCAAATTTTTTTTTTGCTCCGATCGGTTTGCTCCCATAGTAAAAGTTGTTCAGTTTGATGGGTAGACTCTTAGTTTAAAGGATGCTAATGATATCAATTTCACCCTGTATACTGGGTTCATTTTAATATCCAGACTTGCACACCATCAAAATGAACAACTCTCTCTATGAAACATACTCGAGAGCTGATTATTATTTCGCGATTTCGATGTTGGTCCCATAGATAAAGTTGTTCAGTTTGATGGTCTGATCATCCCCTTGAAAAACCGTCAGCATATTAAGTTGAACCCTGCATGCGATTTCTATTGATTCTCTGTTCTTCGTCATGGGGTATTATTATCAATGCATATTACCTACCTATACTTATTAGAATTTTTGTTATTTTATTGTTGACGGTTATTCAACCTTTTACAGGACAGAATGCATGACATTCTACATCGAGTGTCAATACCCATATTCAAAAATGAAGTATGCAATACTTTGCCACTGAAGAACTACCATCACATTTCCGATAGAATGTTCTGCGCTGGACTCATCAATGGCACCAAGGACTCTTGTCAGGTGAGGCAAAGTCAACTATAGAGTCAACCAATTTAAAATATAGGCCACTGTAGAACTACCATTACATATCCGATAGAATGTTCTGCGCTGGACTCATCAATGGCACTAAGGACTCTTGTCAGGTGAGCCAAAGTCAACTATAGAGTCAACCAATTTAAAATGTAGGCCATTGAAGAACTATTATCACATATCCGATAGAATGTTCTGCGCTGGACTCATCAATGGCACCAAGGACTCTTGTCAGGTGAGGCAAAGTCAACTATAGAGTCAACCAATTTAAAATGTAGGCCACTGTAGAACTACCATCTCATTTCCGATAGAATGTTCTGCGCTGGACTCACCAATGGCACCAAGGACTCTTGTCAGGTGAGGCAAAGTCGACTATAGAGTCACCCAATTTAAAATGTAGGCCATTGAAGAACTACCATCACATTTCCGATAGAATTTTCTCCACTGGCCTCATCAATGGCACTAAGGACTCTTGTCAGGTGAGCCAAAGTCAACTACCTACAGAGTCAACCAATTTAAAATGTAGGCCAAGGAATATAATACTCCCTAGATGTAGGCCATTAAAAAAGTACCATCACATACGCCCTAGCATACGCCCTAGGAGAGCGCGTAATTTCTCTATGGTTACGCCTAAGTTTTAAAATATTTTGCGTGGATAGTTAAGTAGGTACTATCAGTATTCCAATTTTAACATTTTCATTAAACCGACCCATCTTTCACAAAAGCGTGTCGCCATCTCTAATATTTTTATAAGAAAAGAAAGTATCAGTCTCTCCATCACATCAGTATCACAATATTGCATTGTCATCGGATTTGCGCGAATGATAAATTTCAACATTAATGACGTCGCGTCGGTAAGCAATCCAAAGTTGTCTGAGACGTTTTCATTACGGAAAGAAGAAAAGGCGGTAAGACGGATGGACTGGTGAAAAGCTATTTGTCATAATCATAATTTTACTGCATGGCAGAGGCTGTCACGATTAAAAGGATAGTCATTGCAGAGCGCCCGACCGCGTTGCATACTTATAAACGAAGAAATATCCTGTTTTCAATACTTAACCCGAGTTTCTGGCCTTATATTATCTGCAACGGAACACTTTCCGACGCGACGCGGTGGTAGAATCAAAAAATGACGTAAGAAAGATATAATAAAAAAAAATTTGGTTTGACCAATGACATACATAATATAAGGACATCGCAGTGGATCGCTGTTAACGGAACCGCAAAGGTGTGCTCTTCGGGTTTTGTTTTTTTATAACATGGTGAGTCCATGTGCATAGGAGTGGATAACTGTTTTACGAAAACACGTTCGTCGAAATCACGGTTCACAACTGTTTCGTTCGACGAAAGAACTGTTCAACGAAAGCACGGTTCGCCGAAGTATGAAAGTTTTCATACTTCAACGAACCGTGCTTTCTTTGAACAGTTCTTTTATCGTCGAACGAAACAGTTGTGAACCGTGATTTCGACGAACGGGTTTTCGTAAAACAGTTATGCACTCAGTAATTATTTTTATCGATTTTCCGTTAAAATTATATAGCTTCATAGCATAGCATAGCATATGCTCACGACTATATTCCCCTAGGGGGTAGTCAGAGATAGAGTTTCAATTGATGATAGTAGGTATTAATTTAAGATTTTTATGGAAATCTTTTGATCTTCGCTATAAGTTTGAAATCGGTCAAGAGATTCGTTTCCAGAATAGTGCTCGGGAAATATTTTTAAGAATTTTGTTTGATGAGGTACCTTTGTACCAAACGGCTTTCCACCCGGCGGCGGCGCACCCGTCCACCAAAGTAACAAACACAGATGCACTTATCTATCTTTCTCGCTTTCTCGGGGCCATGCTTATATGTTTCAACATTACAGGGTGACTCTGGAGGCCCTGCGGTGATACGCGGCAAGCTGGTGGGGCTGGTGTCGTTCGGGGTGGGGTGTGCGGAGCGCGAGCAGCCCGGAGTGTACTCCAACGTGCCTGCGGCCAGGGCGTGGATACGATTCATCACTGCGCTGCCTTTATAACACCTCTATTCGACTATACAGCTGGATAAACGTCTCGTAACAGTGATAAAATGATATTACAGTACCTACTGTAGGTATTATTGCAGTATGTACCTACTATAGTGCTTACGATAAGATACGTGGGTGGATTGAAAAGTTCGCGGTCTGGCCATTAAAAAGAAAACGTTAGTATGTTTGTATGTTTTTCTGCCGCCATTTTAAACTGTCATTATTCAATTGTCAGCCAGCGAATTTTCAATTTGTACTGTAGGTATCAAGTAGGTATAATATATCTATGTTTGTAATCCTGTTTAAATAAACACGAACAATTTAAAAACCTGTATAGAACAGATTTTCAATAATGGAGAAATTGGAACACCGTGCAGTAATTAGATATTTGTTTAAAAAAAGATTAACACCAAAGGAGATCCATGATGACATGCAAACAACATTAGGGGAATCTGCCCTGTCTTATACCACTGTGAAAAAATGGGTTGCAGAATTTAAACGTGGACGAGAGAACATCGAAGATGACCCTTGCTCCGGCTGGCCAATAACGTCTACCACCGAAGAAAACATCGGCCAAGTGTGTGATATCTTATTGAAAGACAGTAGATTGACTATCAGAGAAATTGCAGACACTATAGACATCTTATCAACTCGGCTTTTCTAAGGTTTCCGCTAGGTGGGTCCCCAGATTTCTACGCCCGAGTTCACACGTCTGTCGAGTCTATGGCTCAAATTCGTGACTGTGGTTTCGAATTGCTGCCTCATCCAGCTTATTCTCCTGGTTTCGCACCTTCGGACTTTCGTCTGTTTGCAAACCTAAAAAACACCTCGGTGGTTAGAAATTTTCATCGAATGAAGAGGTTGAAGCCGCAGTAAACCTGTATTTTGAAGACCTTGAGGAATCTTTTTTTTAAACTGGTATGGAAGCTTTGGAACGCAGTTAGAAGAAGTGCATAGAGTTAAATGGAGACTACGTCGAGAAATAATAATATTTTTGTGTGTATTTTATTCTGTTTTCTTGACTAGGCCGCGAACTTTTCAATCCGCCTAAGTATTTAGGATTAAGATCATTTTTTACATTGTGTCTGAACATTGCCTACATTAAAATAAAATGTAAATAAAATTACAATTTAGAGAATTAATAACTTTTTAAACCTAAAGTCGAAAAATAAGTAAGTAGGTAATAACAATAACAGATACTTACATCAAAAGGAAAAAACTAAACCCTCATAATCACATAGTTGTCCATTTGTCTGATTATACTGTGCTTTCCGTATATCAAGACCCTTTATCAAGATCAAATTAATCTCAAATACTTACTACTAAATCAACTTTCAATATGGAGCCAAGACCGTAATCGTTAAATAAATCTGCTGTTACATACCTTATCTTCTTATCTTATCTTATCTAGTTGTGGGGGCTGGCAAGCCAGCAACACTTCGACCCAGTGGGATCTTTTGTGTTAGCCCCAATACTTCTTGCTTTCTTCACCCTTCAAATACATGGTCAATGAAGGAGGCAATACCATTGAGGGGAAGAAACCTAAGATCTCCCGGTTTTTGGTATCCATCCCCGAGGAGGCTCATGCGTTACATACAAAACTACTGTACCTACTCGACTCAAACGTATGGGACAGTAGATTTTTTATTTTTTTATGCGTTGTCGCCATAGTAGTGAAAATTGTTCTGTTTAATAATCTAAACTACCCCTTTACTAGGGTCTTTTGTTAGACTCTGTATATTAACTTCTAGACTATTATAAAACTGTAACAGAAGTGTGTCTGTACGTGTACATTGAAGATATTTACAAATCGCCCTTTGTATGTTTTCTAAATTTTCTGTATTTTTATGTCACTGTGTACAATAAAGTGTTATAATAATACAAAAAAAAGTTACGATATGGTTTTTAGGTGTCCCTAATTCCAAATCAAAAATTATTGGATTTTTTGTCTGTCTGTTTGTTTGTTTGTTTGTTTGTGTGTTTATTTGTTTCATCGAGCATCACGCATAAACTACTGAACCGATTTTGATGAAACTTTTTTTGCTTGATCTGACTTAAAATCTGGTATATAATTTATGCGGACGAAGTCGCGGGTAAATGCTCGTTATTAATATTATTATTGTTTGATTTAGGGCCTTAACAGACATGTGCCTGTACTACTGCCACAATCGCTGGTCTTTTGTGAACGCCCCTTTTTATAGTTCCCTACTGATCCCTAGACCCTGTATAGACTGGTGATGACGATGATATGACCTGTGTGAAAGTCGCGGGTACAATACATCATATTGTTGACACCTACAGACAATAAGACATTAATTGAGACAAACAAAACTGACTCTAAAGCACAACATAATAAGACACATCTCTACCAACTCGTTTACCAATCAGGGGGTTCTTATGAATTATTCAAAAGCTCTGGATATCTTACGTCTTGCACTCCCCTATGTAGCCCAGTCATTTTACTTAGTTTTGTAACGGGGGTAAGGAGTAATTATCAATTGGACTTTCAAATTGTAACCGGCATCATTTAGTGACAAAAAGATTATCTGAAACATAGGTATTAAAAAAAAGTCGTTACACAACATAGAAATCAAAATTGCATCTCCCAGTAGGCTTCTAACTTAACACATTCCTTGCTCACCACTCGGATCCGAGAGGGGTGGGGCTATAGTAGCGTGCTTGCCACTCGGATCCGAGCGAGCGTCCCTTTCATTTTGTAGTAGTCAGGAAACCGCCGGCGTTTGAGGCGAGTCAACGTGGCTTTGCGCGGCCACTTCGCCTTAAAAATTCACCTTAAAAAGTTTTAGTTCCCAGCTATTATAACCGTTGTAATAATATTATTACCAATCTCACTAGATCTAATTAAATTTAACAATATAAATAATTTTTGAGTAATAAAATAGACATTGAAATTTTAAAAATGAGGTATTCATTTGAAAATACTAATGTATTTTTAAAGCCTTTTAGTAGTCAAAAATATTAATACCATGTTTAAAGTACGTATACCTAATGGTAAAACCATAAAATTAGCAAAAAAAATTGATCATCATGTTTTTTAAAACGAGATAAATTCTAAATTTGGGGCTTCTGCTGTCGTAATTTTCCTTTAAATTTAGGTACTTTTCTATGCTCAAATTGGCTCTTAAATATAATACGAAAAAAAATTGCAATTATTAATTAGTCCCGGCTCAAACCGTAAAATGACTGGGCTAATCGTGGAGCCTGTTGTTTTTAGATGTCCCCCTTTTGGAATTGAAATCGCTTCATCAGGTGGTTCGAGGTCGTTTGAAGCGTAATGTGTGGAAATGCTGACTCATCAGGACGCTATTGAGAGCGAGTTTATTTTAATTTAATTTATTGCGCTGTGGTAGGGTATGATTCGCACTTTCATCCTTATATTATAGGAGATAAGCGTACTTTTGGTAACCATCGGCTGCAAGGCTGATTTGGTGTATGTATGATGAGTATCTCTATTATGGTGATCGACCTGGTCTGCCTGCATAACTCCAGTCGGCAGACGTTTAAAGGTCATTAAAAAATTAACGATCATCTGCAAGTTTGATTTTAGAATATTGTTGTAATATGCACTGTAGCTTTGTGAACCGAAAAAAAACTTACATGGTCTGTCAGTCGGTTTAGGAGATACAGCTGTTCAAAGGTCCGACCTTTGCCTTGCAGCTGATCATCAATTTTTTACTGACCTTTAAACGTCTGTAACTCATAAACCGACTGGAGTTATGCAGGCAGACCTGGTCCATCACCATCACAGAGATACTCTATACCCTATGAACACTGAATCAGCCTTGCAGCTGATGGTTACCAAAAGTACGGTAATCTCTTATACTATTATTTGTGAGTCTCCTTGTTTGACGCTATGTACACACGGCGACACATCAAGGTATACAAAACGAACATAAGCTGGCCGCGCGTAGGTAGAGTA
This sequence comes from Agonopterix subpropinquella, assembly GCA_922987775.1. Classification (NCBI taxonomy): domain Eukaryota; kingdom Metazoa; phylum Arthropoda; class Insecta; order Lepidoptera; family Depressariidae; genus Agonopterix; species Agonopterix subpropinquella. The sequence goes on from OV277716.1 coordinate 14,686,102, forward strand.
ACGTATAACGTCGCGCGGCCAGCTTATGATGGTTTTGTATAGCTTGATGTGTCGCCGTGTGTACTTCCACAGGATCAGAAAGAGTATCTTTGTACCTACTCCTACTACGTAAACGACGGACCAGGAAGCTGGCATAGGTATTGTCTGGCCACTCCCTGCTCCCCACCAACTTTTACCTCACCCCCGCTTGGTAGTAAGCGTGGCGTAAAAGGCAATGGTGTGTTCCTGTCTTAACTGCACTCACTCAGTAGGTACCGCACATGCTTGCCTCTTATACAGGGTGAAATCGATATCATTAGCATCCTTTTAAACTAAGAGTCTACCCATCAAATTGAACAACTTTTACTATGGGAGCAAACCAATTGGAGCAACTAAAAAATCTGCTGTCTCATACCTAAACTGCAATGCCTACTTGACTCAAATGTATGCAACAGCTGTTTTTTTTTTGCTCCGATATGTTTGCTCCCATAGTAGAAGTTGTTCAGTTTGATGGGTAGACTCTTAGTTTAAAAGGATGTTAATGATATCAATTTCACCCTGTATATTCCGTGCTCTTGTAAATTTATGGAAGTGTCTAAGGTGTAGTACTGCAAAGGAACGGATGAAATAATTACATATCGAGCTGTATGGCAATGGCTTTTAGAATCTAGCTTAGAATATTACAATATCACGTGTACCACACACCAAAATGTAGGGTGAACCATACTAAAATACGAGTAGTAGGTACTTATGAAAACATAACATGCAGGTAACATGGATCTTAAAGTTCAGTGAACAACAGTAGGAGCAAAGCACGTGCCATCGTCGGAGCCCTCACCGGGCACTACGCCACAGGCACGATGATGCACAAGATGAAACTCACCCTGGATCCCAGCTGCCGAGCGTACAAGGAGAGGAGGAAACTATGGAACATTTCCTTTGTGACTGCGATGTGTTGGTGGCCAAACGCATGTGCCTCCTTGGAGATGGTTATGGGATTACATGTTTCTTCCCCTGAATGGTATTGCCTTTCATTTATACCATGTTTTTGAAGGGTCATCATCATCACAGCCTATATACGTCCCACTGCAGGGCACAGGCCTACCCTCAAGGAGGGTGTATGGGCGTTAGTCCACTACGCGTGCCCAATGCGGATTGGTAGACTTCGTGCATCGGAATTTCTTCTTCGTTGTATGCAGGTTTCCTCACAATGTTTTCCTTCGCCGTTTAGAGCGGTCAATATAACGTACGGTCGGCCGCAATGAGTTATATACACTTTAGTACTACGACGTAGAACAAAAGTGTATCCTACTAATTGCGGCCGACTGTACATAAGTTAGAAAAACTCATTGGTACATGGCATGTCGTCCGTGCAGATTCGAACCTGGGCCTCAAGATTGAGTTTCCATGGCTTTACGCAACGCGCCACCGATGTTCAAGAAGCTCTTCTTTTGAAGGGTGAAGAAGATCCCATATTGAGTCGAAATGGTACAACGACAATACAAACATAATAAAATCTATGAACGAACCGAGATTCAAACCCAGGGCCTCTACCCGCACATTCAAACTACGCAATTACGTTAACGTTTTCGTTCCAATGTCAACTCTATTACAATGAAGAGCGGACCAAAACAGTGGCGATATATCAAACATCGAAAGTCCGGGTACAGAGCCAGGACTTCTTGTTTGGTAGTCTGACGTGGTAACTCACATCAGCTGGGTCGTCAAATTGTTCGTTCTTCGATCCTGACATACCGACACACTCGATAGTCGATACATTAACTCCACACTTCAAAACTGGTCCTCGATTCAAAGCAGTAAAAGCAAAACCATAAAACAAAGCGGAAATCTTGTAAAAATGTCATCTTACCCGCGCTATCTTTACGTGCAATAAACTCGTATCGCGAACATAAACGCGATATGTTAACATAGCCGATAAAATAACTAAGTTACAAGTGGGAGCGAAGGAAGCGGTCGAGATCCGCGGCTTCCTTCGCTTCCTACGTTCACTTAGTTTGACAATAACATCTCTGATAACTTCACTTGTGATTAAGGTGCTTATACATACAATTAAGACGCTATGGTAGGACAAAACGCCTTGGAGGCAACTTGGAGGCATCTTTTATTTTTCATGTTTCGACTAGATTTATACAATTTACCGAAACCAAAATCATACCTCAGTATTCTTGGATAGTTTATCTAGTGAAATCTATATTGAATACACGATTAGAATTACTTCGCTCGATAGAAAGTCGTCACAAAGATGACGTATTTTCATGTATTTTTAACAAATTTTCTCACCTGAAAAGAACTTAAAAATAGTTTCAGATTTTTGGTATTTATACTCATCATCATCAGCCTATAAACGTCCCACTGCAGGGCACAGGCCTACCCTCAAATATATGCAGGTTTCCTCAAGATGTTTTCCTTCACCGTTTGAGAGCAGTCGGTTTTACGAACATAAGTTATAAAAACTCATTGGTACATGACATGTTGTCCGTGCGGATTCGAACCCGGACCCCCATAATTGGGAGTCCATACCACTCCGCAACGCGCCACCGACGCTCCATTGTTTGTTATATATTTATACTCACATAAATTCACTATTAGTTTATCTGGTGAAATAAAAAAAAATCTATAAAAAGTACTTTTGTTAACTCTTTTTAACCGAAAATACGGCACGCGCACGCACTTTTCGGAGGGCTGGGCAATCGCGTTTCTCATAGAAAATATTCGTCTGAACCTAAAGCCCTAAAAGAAAATTGTAATTTCTTAACTTGGTTGATCGGTTTTACTTAATAGATTTCATAGCGTGAATAAAATAAAACTCTCTATATTGCAGAAAGGGTAAGTACCTATGTATAATCATTAATTTTGTTTGTGTTGTTTCATAAACAACCTATAAATTGATTGAATACAAGGTGGACGCACATTAATTATCCGCGGCGAAACTCTGCATTTCGTTGGAATGGGATGCCCTTCTCGCTTCCCTCTTCACGTCAGTACGGTTAGTATCACAGAAAATGAGGGGTTAGAAGTACAAAGTACGCGTGGAACGCGTCGCCACAGATCATGCAATGATTTGCATAACATCATAAGGCGCGCGGCGTGGTGCGAGCGAGAGGGAATGAGTAGTTGTAGCAGCGTGAGCGGGAAGACAAGTGACGACAGCCTAAGATGTTTTTATAGGTAGATGTGTTGCCCGAGCTCCAAAATGACTATATTAAAGCAAGGTAATTGCCCGGCATTCACCTAGCCTTGCGGTAGCATTTCCCCTCTGCCACGGTATAAGAACAATTTATCTTGTGCATTTACACCAAATTTTATACCTTATCACTAAACAAGACAGCCTATAATAGCAAAACAATAATTTTGAACTTAGAACGTTTGGGGTTCACACGAGACAACTTTTCATGATTTTTAACATTCAAAATTAGAATCTAAACTTATGGGGAATAAAATCCAAAGTTGCGGATTTCATGTTACTTCGCCCCCGCAAAAAGTGGCAGAAATGTTTCTTAGTAGAATGACACGCGTAACTCGTCCCTATATAAATGGTCTAAGCATGCGAAGCCTACCAGTGAAGAGGCTAAACGTCACTATATTATCACGCGTAATCTACACTAATATTATAAAGAGGAAAGATTTGTACCTATTTTTGTATGTTTGTATGTTTGTAATGAATAGGCTCAAAAAGTACTGGGCCGATTTAAAAATTCTTTCACCATTAGAAAGCTGCATTCACCCTGAATAACATAGGCTATATTTATTGCTAGAAAAGATTAGACGTCCACCCGTGCGAAGCCGGGACGGGCCGCTAGTCTTGTATAATTTAGTAACAAAAATTAACTTCCCCGCTTTTCTATGCTAATACCATCCTTTTAGATACATCTTAATTGAGTAAAAAGCAAGTCTACAGTCTCCTTAGCATTCTTGGCCCGCCGCCAGTCCGTCTGGATCTGGCAGCAAGCGCCATATCTGTCTATCACTTCACACAAAGAGGTTGAGTGATAGGGGGGAGGGAGAGGCCAAATTATGCCATTATACAAGTGTAAATTGTTTTGTGTTGTGTCATGCTGTTGATGCGGCTTGTTGGATGAGTCGGGGGTTTCTTTCTTGTTGGGGATTGACTCCGATACACTAATTCAATAAAGATGTTATATTTTCTTTTATTTACTTAGCTTGCTTAGCTTACCAATGAGTAATTTAGTATTTAACTCGATTTTGCCCGCGACAACGTTCGCTTGGATTTCGCAAAACTTCAACACCCCGTAGGCTACTACGTGCCACGTGCACACACATACACTAACATATTATTAAACGACAATTCAACAAATTGCGCATAGAACCCGCCCCGGTAGCCGTGCTGTTCCGTGGCACAGGACTAGCCTTGCGGTAGCATTTCCCCTCTGCCATGGTATGAGAACATCATGTGCATTTAATTTTATATCTATTACATTATTTATTACCATACATTAAATTTTATACCTTATCACTAAACGATAACCCTATAATTTCAAAACAATAACTTCCAACTCAGAACGTTTGGGGTAACTATTTAAATAATCTGTGGTTTGGGGTTCACACGAGACTACTTTTCATTATTTTTAATAATCCAAAATTTTAACAAAAAAAATAATACTGCCTTCAAAAAACTAAAAAGTTAAAAAATAATATTGCAGCCGATGACTTTCCCGTTTGCATCATAAGAACATTAATTTGTTTTATTGAAGTCGCTGTCAAGCCGGTACGATTCGCGACAGGGCTTGCATTTTTTGGCTTGGCTTGACACTGACTTCTATAAAACAAATTAATGTTCTTATGATGCGAACGGGAAAGTCATCGGCTGAAATATAATTTTTTAACTTTTTAGTTTTTTGATGGCGGTTTTAATTTTTTTGTTAAAATTTTGTTTATTTCACAATTTTCAGTGGTAAATTTATTAGGTCGATTTAATAGTAGTGCTTTAAATTAACAAACGCACTAGTCGGCACTACGATTTTCGAAGGTTCCCCTCGATATCTCTGGGATCCATTATCAGATCCTGGATTCCTTATCATGGGACCTCACTTGGGATATCTCCATTCCAACAAAAAAAGAATCATCGAAATCGGTTCATAAACGACGAAGTTATCCGCGAACACACATAAAAAAAAAATATATATATACGGTTGAATTGAGAAACCTCCTCCTTTTTTGAAGTCGGTTAAAAATTACAATCTAAAGTTATGGGGAATAAAATCCAAAGTTGCGGATTTCATGTTACCTCGCCCCCGCAAAAAGTGGCAGAAATGTTTGTTGGTAGAATGACACGCGTAACTAGTCCTCATTATAAGTAGTCAAAGCGTGGCGCGAATAAAAGTGGCGCTTGTGAGGTCCGCCACACACATACGGAATTGCAATCCGGAATCCTGAATCAGGATCACGATTTCGTATGTATTTTTCCTCCATAATTGCGTTCGGAATTGCGCAGCTGACAAATCCTATACAATCAATCAATCAATCAAATATACTTTATTTTACACCAAAACATAAACAGTAAAACACAAGTACAAATCACAATCCTGATTCGAAATTCCTGATTGCAGTTCCGTATGTGTGCGGCAGAACTTAAAACTGTGCCCGTAGCGCGAAGAAACTTTAGCGCGAAGTAGCCGTAGCGCGAAGTAACCGTAGTGCGAAGTAGCCGTAGCGCGAAGTAACCGTAGCGCGTAGTAACCGTAGTGCGAAGTAGCCGTAACGCGTAGTAACCGTAGCGCAAAGTAACCGTCGCGCGAAGTAGCCGTAGCGCGAAGTAACCGTAGTGCGAAGTAGCCGTAGCGCGAAGTAACCGTAGCGCGTAGTAACCGTAGTGCGAAGTAGCCGTAGCGCGTAGTAACCGTAGCGCAAAGTAACCGTCGCGCGAAGTAGCCGTAGCGCGAAGTAACCGTAGCGCGAAGTAGCCGTAGCGCGAAGTAACAGTAGCGCGAATTCCTCACTGTGCCGTTCACTATTTATAGTCTTAGCGGTACGCCAAAAAAACGCTGCAAATGGTGTTAAAAGCATGAAATTCGGAGCGATTGATCTTTGGTCCATATACATACAACGTGTTAATGAATTAACGCAAAACCTCATACACCCCAACTGATTTATAACAAAATAATTAGATTGAAACAATAATTTGATTATTTTTATAGTTAAAATTTAAAGTTATTCGCATTTTAAGTTTTGAGGCAAAAATGATTTGTCATCATTTCAGCAATGAATGAAGGCGCTAACGTACTTATGGATACATTTTAATAATCTTATTTTAGTCGTAAGTAGGGTGGTTGTGCTTGTGGGGAGGGTTGATATCGGGTTCAGAAAATTTTAAATTTTACAAAAAAAATATTTAATATTTTGAAAAAAATTACCTATGTTGAAACTATGATAATTCGATTGTGCTCTCGATTCTAAACAAACTACTTTCTAGTTTTGCGTTAATTCATTAACACGTTGTATATCCATTTGACCTGTAGCATCAAAAAAAAAAAACAGAAAGGAGTTATGACGTCATCTCTTTTTTGTATGGTTCGTTCGTTCTCAATCCCTTTCATTTGATATCCCACACAATAGGTTTTAAAACAATTTTTTTTTTCATACAAAAAAAGATGACGTCGTAACTCCTCTCTGTTTTTTTATTTTATTGGTGCTACGGGTCAAATGGATTTATATGGACCAAAGATCAATCGCTCCGAATTTCATGCTTTTAATATTATTCTTATTCGTAGTTTTAATACCATTTACAGCATTTTACTGAATTTCAAGGGCGTACCGCTAGGACTATTAGCGGCTAATTTTCAAAACATAAATTTTTAGTGCACGCCTATGTCCCCGAACACCTGCACGAGAGGACTTTTCTGCACCTGAGTGTAGGTATGTGATGTTGGCGCATGACGCGTCTATTTGTTAAAAGGTCATTGACTGAAACATTTCAGAACATTTTCAGACAAACAAAATTATAATAAAAAATTCAAAACAAAAACAACCTTATTGACTGAAAAGGCTTTTTTCGTAAGTCAGAAACCATTTTCGGCACACTTGCTGTCCAAACTGCGATCAGAAGTTGATTTTTCGTATTACAACATCACCCATTCACATATTCAGGCCTTCACGTGTCCTTGCGGGCGGCAACTGGGATAGCTGTGGAAACATTCGGTAGGGAATAACGCACGGGCACGCAGTTTAATTTAAATTAAATTAAATTAAAAATCGTTTCTTTGTCTCTTAAATTGTATACACAAACAGAATTAGTTAATACAAGACAGAAGGAGATTAAAAATAAAAGTGCTGTTTTCTGTTTTAATTTTGATAATGATACTTCCCCAGAGCACCCATACCCATTCAACTCTGTGTTATGGTATAGTGATGTGGGGAAACTCTGTTAATGTAAACAATGTTTTTATTGTTCAAAAGAGATGCATCAGAGCGATTTTTGGCTTGGCACAAATAGATTCTTGTCGACCATTCTTTCGGCAATATCATCTGCTAACAGTCCCTTGTTTGTACATATTTGAAATCTGCATGTTTGTTCGCAAACATAAAGACCTCTTTCAGGAACAAAAACATGTCAGTACTCGAATTTTGCGAACACAGTATAGAAATAAATTATATAGACCACCGATAAAACTTACTATTGTCTCTCAAAATTCATTTGTAATGTGTACTAAGATTTACAATTGCCTTCCTGAAGAATTTAAAATTCATAGGATTGGAAAATTCAAAGCACTTGTTAAGGAATGGCTCTTTGACAAATGTTTCTATAGTGTACAGGAATATTTAAATTATAGATAGGTGCTTAATTTATTCTAAGGTAATGTAATGACAATTTGATATTTTATGTGTGTTGATTATGTTATTTGAGTTATGTATTTTATGGATGGTTATTGAGTCTTGATTATGTTTTATGAATTTGATTATTATTATTTGACTGTTTTAATTATACAATAATACTGTAGGATATTTCATGGTGCATAAATAATGGCCTTGACATTTAATATTAGCTTGAACTTTGATTGTATTCAATTTATTTAAATTTGTGTATACACTTGAAAAAGTAAAGTTTAGTGAACTAATAAAATTAGCAGTAAGACCGGCTACAATTACTAACCTAAACTTATGCACAGTAAATATTATTTCTATTTCTATTTCTATTTCTATACATACACAAACAAGTTTGGTTGTGTATACATAATGTACTCCAAGGGGTTTATTGTAGCGGTAATTTTTATTAATGGACTTTTTTGCTTGCGCATTAGCACTGCATTTCTGCCAGTGTCAAGTAATTCGCAATTGCAATCTGAAGGATTGTTTTGACCAAAAACACAGCTGAGAGAGATTACGTAGCCTCGTGGAATGCAATAACGTATCCATTTTTAGATGTATGCAGATGCAATAAAATAATTTATTCTATTCTATTGACATTGTTTGCTTCAAAAATCTCCAATAAAACTAGCCCTGTCCTGACAAACCATTAATTAAATGTTAAATTTAAATTATAATTATAGTTCTTCCATCCCATAGTTGTATGGAAGAAATCGCTTTTAGTGATAAGACCGCCATTTGTGCTCCTACGTTATTTTTATTTTGTTTTTGGTGTGCAAATAAAGAATATTTATGTTATGTTATGTTATACATATTTTAAAATCTTGCACGAAGTAAAGGTAAACTAATATTGAACCTATTAATTTTATCACTGTACCGTCTGTATTGTATACCTATGGTAACATAATTATGATTTTGATTTATGATTTCTATATTGTGTGATACCTATTTTGAAATATTGGGTGGCGCATCCGCAGTCTTGTATGCTATATAGTTATTGACACAACGTTGATAAACAAAATTGCGCGTCAAAGTCATAGAGCATCATGTTTGGCATATCGAGCAACGCGTGATAACGCAGCCAACGCTGCCCAGTAGATACCCAAACTCGCTCCGCTGCTGGAAAACTCAAAAAAATCGCAACGTGAACGGACGCAAAACTCCGCCGTACGTTTCCATACAAATCTACATTCACCGCGCGTCCACCCGAGTGTTTTCCGAGCGTTTTCTCCGCAACGCCATCCACTTCGTATGCGCGGGCACATGACCCATGATTTATTTAGAGGGGGGTGGCTGGAGGGGGGTGACGTCTTCTTCGCCTTTTATTTATGTAAGCATTCTGTCGTGATTTGACAATGGAGCGTGAAATATAGGGAGGTTAGGTGATTTGTATTTTTAGTTTGTTATTGATGCTCGTAGTGTTATTGAAACGCAGGGTCGTAGTGACCAACTCTAGCGCCCATGGCAAGTATCTAATTCTGCGTCCCCAAATATAATAAAATTAGCAACTATTTTTATACTTACTTAATTATTATTTATTTAATCTTAATAAATAACAACTAAATGCTGTTCCTTCGTAAGCGCATCACTTAATTGAGAAGGGCTGAACAGAATTAATTTCTTTTTTGTATTAGTAATTTAGTCTGATTAAGGTTTTTAGACAGGACAACGTCTGTCGGGTCAATAAGTAATAAAAATATAGTTTGTGAACTAAATGCAAGAACTGTTCAAAGACGGACTCAACAAGCCTCGTTCCCTTTCTCATTTTTCCTTAAGGAGATACGGCACTGATCAATAATATACCATATTCTTAGGTAAGTAGAAGAACTAACTGTTGCGAGCGAAGCTCGGTATTTTTTGTTCACTATTATAAATACTATAGTTTTTGGCAAAGATGTCCTTTTATTACTTATAAAATTTTCTCGCCTGTTTCGCGACCATCTTGTTTCCGTAATGGTGCCCCCCGAAGTCTGCGCCCCTGTTGCTTTGACCTTATTGCGACCCTGTCAAAACGATTATCGGAATTAAACAACTTCGACTTGACTCCGAAACCGAAAGTAGACTGTGGGAATGGGCAATCCATCCATCCATCACAGCCCTTGATCAGACCGTCTTTGGACCCGCGTCCTCCTCCATATTTCTCCATGACGTTCTGTCCCTCGCCTTCTGCATCCAGTTCGGACCCACGTGCTTCCTAATGTCATTGACCCATATTTCTGGTGGGCGGCCTCTACCTCGCGTGGTTTCTCTGGGCCTCCACTCTAGTGTTCTTCTGGTCCAACGCTCAGAAGCCATACGAGCAACGTGGCCTGCCCATCTCCACTTCCGGCGTTCTATACTGGCTACCACATCCACGACCTTTGTATTCGCCGAATCTACTCATTGCGCTTACGGTCTAGCAACGTGATGCCGAACATTGCTCTCTCCATTGCTCGTTGCGCGACTCTGAGTTTTTCGGCGGACGGAAATGGGCAATATACAGGGTGTAACACTAGTAATACTTAAGGGGGTGCTTCAGACCATCAAACTGAGCAACTTTCACTATGGAGCCAACATCGAGAAAAAATAAAAAAATCTGCTGTACCATACATTTTAGTCGAATCGGTACCTACTGCAGTTTTGTATGGGACAGGTGATTATTTTTATTTTTTCTCGATGTTGGCTCCATAGTGAAAGTTGTTCAGTTTGATGGTCTGTACTAGGGCCTTTTGTTACACCCTGTAGTGCTCCAAATATTAGGCGACAGACTGACGACTAGTTACTATGCTAGCCCCTGCGGCCCTGCATGCTTGCGGGCATGAGCTAACAGTTTATTGTATTTGCTATAAAATAAAATATATAATAATAATTTTGGTACAATTATCTGTTCCATTTTAAAGTAAGTTGGCAGAACTTGACCATTAACTTGCCTTCAGTAATTAGTGCAGTATTTACTGAAGGCAAGTTCATTTCTATAGCATACAGGGTGTTAGCGTAAACAGTTGCATTAGTCGCACCCGCCCCGCGACCGCTCGTCAAAATACAATACGTGATTTAATATCGTGTCATATGACTCAAATTGCAAACAATGCATTTTAGTACGCGGGGTGAGCGCGGGGAGAGCGCAGGGTGGGTGCGGGCCGGGTGCAGGGCGGGTGCGGGTCGTCTGAACGCAGCCTTAGGGAAAGTGGTTCAGTAGCATGGGTACAATCATTTCTTAAAGTAATGCAACTGTTTACCCTAACACCCTGTATACGTTGGCCGAGGTTGATTGTAGTACCATCACATATTATTTAATAGTTACGTACCATAGAGTACTATAATTACTACCGTAAATAGTACCTAGTAGGTAGACGGTTCTAGCCAATGACATTCTATAAGGGACCACCACGTCACGTCATACAATAACAGAACCAAAAAATGGCACATGTCTCTAATGTCACTTTGTATGCATCAGTCCTACTGCCGCCAAAACTCATACAAAATGTCATTTTTCAAAGGGTGCCAAAAATTATGTTGCTTTTGTTTAGAGTTATTCTTCCATAGTTATTCTTATTCGTAGGCATCAGTCAAGAAGTTTAAATACCTACCTTCAGAGATTGGAGTTTGCATTACAAACAACTTTTAACCTTTATGACGTCACTGATGTTGTCCATCTCATTTCCTCTTTACATGAAGTTGTCATTGAATAACCTTCATTTGACCTCCAAGTAAAGAGGAAATGAGATGGGAAACATCAGTGATGTCATAGAGATCATAGATTATGGCTTCAAAAAGTTGTTTGTAATGCAAACTCCATCTCTGTAAGTATTTGAACTTCATGGCATCAGTTATGCTTCGCTGTCATACATTGCCGCTGACATTCCAGTTCTTTAAAATTTTTCAAATGAAAACAGTAATGTACAACAATTAAGCATAACTTAGCTGGCCCATTAATAGCCCACTGAGGCGAAGCCCTTGTGTAGAATTTATTTGGTTCTAGGTGTAGTTTTCAGCAATCTTCTTTGTTATTCATGTCATAACTCTAAGCAATGATATTAATGTTAGTAACTCTAAGTAACCAACTAAAAGCATTCTGTGCACACTTACATTCTATGAAAACAACAGCTCTGTTAGGAATTTACAAACTGTGGTTACTTTGCCTCCTTAGTTTGTTACAAGGAGATTTGACCTACTTATGAGAGTGCAAAAATTTAAACATTAAAATATGAAAAAAATATCAGCTGTCCCATACATTTGAGTCGAGTAGGTACTGCAGTTTTGTATGAAACATAATTTTTTTATGTTGGCTCTTTAGTAAAAGTTTATCAGTTGTATGGCCTAAACCACTCCTTTTAATATTAGTAGGGCGTTTTGTTACACACTTTATATCCCCAATCTAAAAACTTTAGTTCCATTGTGCAATCAAATATGAAATGAAAAAATTATCAAGACTAAGCTAGAAGTTTACAAACCCCTTTGGCGTAGATTTTCATTTTGTTAAATGTTCCAGAATGCTGTGAAACATTCCCAAATATAAAGAAACGGATTTTGAATTTGTCTTAAAGATAACAAACTTTGTTTGAGATTTAAGGGTCGAATAACGCCTGACAAAGTATTTCGCCACCGCAACCGCAGATCGCGTAGCTTTTAGTACCTTTTTAGCAAAAACATTCGCAGATCTTTTAGCTTTACTGTGCCCCTTTACAAAGTGCACACGCTTCTTATTCTACAAACGAAAACGCCGCAGCGTTATCGACGATAGAAAAACGACAGAATGCTAGACAATGTCAATTATTGACAATCGCTAAAAGCTGAATCTGCTTTATGGTAAGCGTTCAGTTCACGCAATCATTCATTCTTTTTTCTTTTATATATGCTAAATCGTGTTCGATTTTCAACAAAAAAAAAAATTTTAAGATTGCTGTCAAATTCCCGACACCCGCCATTTTCTAGCGTTATCTACAAGGTCTGGTCGATCGCCAGGGAGCGTTCAAAATGAAACGCTCACTGTCGACAGCAACTGTCAAAAATTGCATGGCTTTTCCTATTCGTTTTCGTTCTTTTCTACAGTCCCATACATTTTTTATCGTTTCTACTGTCGCCGTTAACGCTAATCGAAAGACACTTTGTCTAGGCCCGCTGCACATTAGACGTTTCGCGCTGTTGGACGTTTTGCTGCTTAGACCTTCTGATCGTGAGGCCAAAAATTCACAGATCTCGTGTCTTCCACGATCTTCGGGTACATTGAAAATGAGTGCCAAATGAACTGAACTACATTTTTTCTCCGCGTCACAAAGGTACAACTTCGGAATATTTAACCCATCAGTGATGAGATGACCCCTAATGATACGCACCCCTAATAACTTTTTAAATATACTTAGCTGAAAATCATAATCTCTAGATGTTTTCGAGGTATGAATTTTTTTCTGACCGAAACCGGGTGAAATAACACAAAATTTTTCAAATTTTTCGATTTCAATTTTTTTTAACCGACTTCAAAAAAAGGAGTAGGTTCTCAGTTCGACCGTATATTTTTTTTTTTTTTTTTTTAATGTGTGTTCGCGGATAACTTCTTCGTTTATGAACCGATTGTAATGATTCTTTTTTTGTTGGAAAGGAGATATCCCAAGGGTGGTCCCATGATAAGGAAACCAGGATCTGATGATGGCATCCCAGAGAAATCGAGGGGAACCTTCGAAAATCGTACTGCCGACTAGTGCGTTTCTTAATTTAAAACACTCCTATTAAATCGAACTAATGAATTCACCACTGAAAATTGTGAAATAAACAAAATTTTAACAAAAAATTAAAACCGCCTTCAAAAAAACTAAAAAGTTAAAAAATAATATTGCAGCCTATGACTTTTTCGTTCGCATCATAAGAACATTAATTTGTTTTATAGAAGTCGGTGTCAAGCCAAGCCAAAAAATGCAAGCCATGTCGCGAATCGTACCGGCTTGACAGCGACTTCAATAAAACAAATTAATGTTCTTATGATGCGAACGAAAAAGTCATAGGCTGCAATATTATTTTTTAACTTTTTAGTTTTTTTGAAGGCGGTTTTAATTTTTTGTTAAAATTTTTTTAGTTTTTTTCTTTTTTTAGCCCTCGTCGAGATGTATCTTTTGACACCAAATCAACCACGTAGCACCAAAACCAACGACAGCAGGGCGATGTCGCCCTTTCGCTGAAAAAATAGGGCCGATCGAATCGACGAAAGAAACATTAGGTTAAAAGTCATATTTTCCAAAATCACTCCTTGTTTCCCACATCCCTCTGAAGTATCTTAACTTTGACGTAACTTTCCAGCCATACTCCGTGAACACAGGGATTAAAAACTAATTTCTCGGCATTAGAGATTCATAAGGCGTGACCACATCCTAGCTGAACACAAAGTTATGATGGATTATATTGTGAACAGGGTCTTACATGAAGAGAATATTCAGCGAGGGCGCGTTGAAAAACGTTTGGGAGCAAAATTAAACGCTTGTGTGTTGTATACAAACAACTTTGAGGCTTCGGTAAACTTATACAGGGTGAAATTGAATTCATTAGCATCCTTTTAAACTAAGAGTCTACCCATCAAACTGAACAACTTTTACTATGGGAGCAAACCGATCGGACCGGTTGAAAAAAGCAGACACAAAAAATCGTTCGTGAATTGTACATGACGTAGAAGCGGTGTAAACGGAAGCGGTGTAGAGGGAAGCGGCGTAAACGAAAACGGTGTGCCGGGAATAATTAAAAAATCTGCTGTTCCATACTAAACTGCAATGTCGACGCGCGAGTTCGCGACTCAAATGTATGCAACAGCAGATTTTTTTTGCTCCGGTCGGTTTGCTGCCATAGTAAAAGTTGTTGATGCTAATGATTTCAATTTCATACCTTTTGTATTATAATTTTAACTTATTAGTTAGTGTCTTTTTTCTTTCTTATCGTGTGGGCAGAGCCCTGGTGTCAGAGTTTTTTCAGACCTTACGGCCTCTGACGCGGTTTTTATGTAACGACTACTACCACTAGAGATCCAAAGCACGGATTTTTTTTAAACAATCAGGTGATCCAACCTGCAATTTCCTAACCAGCTAGGGAAAAACGCACAAAGTGACATATCACTGGGTGTCCGTCGTACGTAAGTACGTCATTGTGCTGATCAAATAATATGGGACAGCTGATTTTAAAAAAAACAAGGTTATTTCCATAGTGAAAGTTGTTCAGTTTGATGGTTTAAATTAAAACCACCCCTTTAAATTTTAATAGAGTACGTTCTATTTCTTTATAGGGAACGTTCTTGAGTGGCAAAAAAATGCATAATTTTATACAAGGTGTATTATTATTGGTGGTTGGGCTATTGCAAGCAAGGGTCGTTGTGTAACACTGCGACCATCGCTGATCTTTTGTGTTCGCCCCAAGCTCACCCATATTTTACGCATACCTCTGAACTTACGGTATTTTCTTTTCATTCTCGGGAATGCAGGTTTCCTCACGATGTTTTCCTTCACCGCCGAGCTAGTAAATGATAAATACAACCGTATACAAGGTGTAACAAAACACCTTGTATAAAATTATGGATTTTTTTTGACACTCAAGAAGGTTTCCTTGCATATACAGAAATAGAACGCAAGGAATCCTATAGGATTCCTTGCGTTACTGTATACAGTCTAAATTTCATCCCGAAAATCCTGCCAATAACTCTGGAAGCCTGAAATATGATCGGCTTGAAACTTTCAGGGTTACAGGTATGTGTAGGGTGACGGTGGGATCGTTTATTTGACGGATAATATTAAGTTCAAAGTTAAATTAAGTTTTGTACTGAAAGAGGCCACAACCAATATGGAAGGTGAAAAGTCGAGTTTGCTTCGCTCGCCCTGTTTCTATTTTTGCATAAATTATAAGAATTCTGTCCAAAAACCGAGTAGAAATTTCGAGCTTGCTTCGCTCCCTCCGTAATTCTTCTTCTTATCGTGTGGGCAGAGCCCTGGTGTCAGAGTTTTTTCAGACCGCCTTTCGGCCTCTGACGTGGTTTTTATGTAACGACTACTACCACTAGAGATAGTAGCCGGGACCAACGGCTTAACGTGCCATCCGAAGCACGGAATCACTTTTCTTTTCAGACAATCAGGTGATTCAGCCTGCAATGTCCTAACCAACTGGGGAAAAACGCACAAAGTGACATATCACTAGGTGTCCCCCGTGGGAATCGAACCCACGACCTCCATATCGAGAGCCAATGCTCTTAACCATTAGACCACGGAGGCAGTCCTCCGTAATGTTGAATAAATAAATAAATAAATAAATAAATATCTTGGACAATGTCACACAAATTATCTAGTCACTTTTAAAGTACCAGAATCTAGCCTGGACTTGTATTATGATGACTAGACAACGATATAGAATACATATATAAATACAAACATCCATGACTCGGGTACAAATATTCATATTCATCATACAAATATTTGTCCCTTACGGGATTCGAACCCGCGACCCTCGGCACAGCAGGCAGGTTCACTACCAACTGTGCTACCGAGCCGTCTAATAATGTATAAACGTGAATAAGGTATAAACATAGAGAAAGGGGCCGGTACAATCGGTCTGTGTTCCAGAGCCCACGGCCACTGGCATATACACTCCAGAATTTATTCTTCAGCGTATGCAGGTTTCCTCACGATGTTGGTCTTCACCGATTGAGAGCAGTCGGTATTACGAACTAGTAAAAAAAACTCATTGGTAAAAAGGGCATTTTGTCCATGACTTTATGTATGTACTTGTTAGGTATATTTATTTATGTGTAAGAAAATTCAGTCGTGTAAAACTAACAAAAAATTACGAACTGTCCATAATTCCGACTAAAACAGCTAATATTGCTAATATTGTTTTTTTTATTTAACCAATTTTGTGTCCCAAAGGCAAAGGCCTCTCTTCTTTTACTCCAATCCTCCCTTTGCAACGCAAAATCGGGTCAACCGTACAGAAACTATTCAGAAAGGTATTCGAATCCTCGCTCCTTCTTCTCTTGGGTCTTCCTCGACATCGGCAACCATCTTGTGGGACCCCTTCTGTGGCCATCTTGGTCCACCTCTCCGGGGGCATACGGCAGATATGTTCCACCCAGTCCCACTTCAGTTGAGCTGTTTAGGTCTACATCCGCTACCATGTTTATGTTTACTGCCATAAATTATCTCTGGAATTGGCTCTCTAATAGTCATGCTTTTTTTTCTTATTGCTGTCTCCCGTTTGCAATGGAGGGAAGTCGAATATTTCCTTTTCCTACTCCTCCTATCTTTTTTGATTAATTCATTGCGGGTTCCAAGACAGATTAGAGTCATCCCCCGGGCTCGCTGGACTTCATTGTCTAGTGTTGTGAATGGTCGCCGCTGTTGATCCTGGCTTACAGGAGTTACAGCGGTGGGAATGTATGGTGGGCCTATGCCCGATACCATGTTTATGTCCCGTAAATTGAAAACGAAAAGCTGGCCACCCCGGGTACATGTTAACGTCCGAGGAACTTTGCTAACGGCTGTTCTTCGGTTTTTAAACACCGCCCCGCAGGTAGGCATAAATCTAATAAATAGCTTGTACTGAACGTTGCTCTACATTTCTAGTTCTCTTGGTTTGGTGGTTTGGACATACATAAATTGACTTACAAACTAATAGACGTAGGGTTCCGCGCTCAAAAGTGTCCGAACCAAAAGAGCCACTAGACTGGATTGAGGTCAAGAGCAAACCCATACTTAATAAACAAAAAAAAAATAAAAGATCACCAAAACGTATGAAGAGAACCAATTACGTGACATTTGGTAAAAACTACGCAAGCAAAATGAAAAATAATTTCAGCTGAAATCTGCTGTTCCGCAATGATATTCTACGTTGTTCCATACTAAACTGCAATGTTTGCCTACTCGACTCAAATGTCCTAAGAAAAGTATTTTTTTCCAATTTTCGACTTGATCCCGTAGTCAAAGTTGTTCAGTTGATGTTCATGTTCAGTTGTCATGTCGAAAAATCACCCTGTTGTATAGGGTTCTTTTTAATATGCTGACAATTTTTTAATGAGATGATCAGACCGTCAAACTGAACCACTTTCTCTGTGGCACTAACATCGAAATAACGAAAAAAAAAATCGGCTCGTCCATACAAAACTGCAAACCTACTCGAGCCAAATGTATGGGACAGCAGATTTTTTTTCGCGATTTCGATGTTGGTCCCATAGAGAAAGTTGTTCAGTTTGATGGTCAGATAAAAACACATTCAAAACACATTAAAAAAGTGTCCGTATATTAAGAAGGACCCTGTAGTATACTCAAGCATAAACCTTCATAGCCGATATCATCCGATATACTTATCCGAAAAAGATCAATTTGAAATGAAAAACAAAATCTGCGTCTAGAAAAAAAAGGCTATAGCATTACCAATATTGTTTCCCGCTATATTCCCGCGGTATTTCCCCGGGGAACCGGCCTCTTCCCGGCTAAATTAAAAACTTCCCATAATAATAACGATCATTTCATCCAGGGAGAGACGCTCTCCTTTTTTTAATATCCTCTTTGCTTTCACGAAGTAGGCATTATTTGTGAAAAAATGCTCCTACGATTTTTTTTTCTTTGATTGTGTATTTGTTTGCATTGAAACGAATACAGCTATAATCAAGAAGCGTAGATTCATAATTAATCATCCATCAACCACGGACCTGAAAAAAAGACGGACGTAATGTCACATTAAAAAGAGGTGAAGCATGCAAGGTGCTACAATTTCGTTTGTTCTACAAAGCACCTACACTCACACAGACGCACCAGTTCTAGGCGCAGGTGCGACAACCCGCCGCCATTTTGTCCCGCGCAACAGGGCGACAGCATGCACACTCATATAAATGGGTGCTTCACTTTTGATTAGACGAGATTCCGTCCGTTTTTTTTTCAGGTCCGTGCCATCAACCTATAAACGTCCCAATGCAGGGACAGGCCTACCCTCAAGGAGGATGTACGGGCGTTCGTCCACCATGCGGGCCCAATGTGGATTGGCAGACTTCACATACGGGGTGAAACGTAACCCTTTAAGGGTGCATTCAGACAATGAAACCATTTTTCCCCAAGGGTCGAAAAACGAAAAAAAAAAACAACGGGTTGCACTCCGGGAGTGCCGGCAGAAGTGAAAACTAAGAGATCTTACGTCTTACGTCACGTGACGTCACAGTCCGACTATATCTATGCTTACGATTTTTCGATCAGGTTACTTGACGTCACGGTCCTGACGCGAGTTTAACATTTTTTACTCATCCGTCTTACGTCACGTGACGTCACGGTCTGACTATATCTATGTGTAGTGTACAGCAATAAAGAGTAGTTAATGTGGAAAGCGCCGGTAGCGCCGTCTATCGGCGGACGCGGTCTGTGGTGAATATCTATCGTGCATTCGCTCGGTATTCGTGCACCGACCGCCGTGCTGCGCGGACGTGTGCTAGTCACATTAACTAGTGAAGACTATATCTGTGTTTCATTATATACATCAACCTCAACCAACCCTTAGTAGAAAGGTGTATTCTACATTGGCGACGCCGGGATTCGAAATTCACGTGTGTAAAGTGCTTATCAGTTTGTTGAGAGTTGAAAATTTAAAAATGCAAACGGTGCCTACGAAATAAAATTACACTGTTCCTTTAAGGAAGCTAAGCGATTTATTTAAACACAATCGAAGACGGTTTCTACTAGCGTTGCTTTGTTTGTTGCCTAAAAAGTTACACAGTGTTAAAATATATTTCAAAAGAAAAGTAAAAATAGTTTTGTCCCGATTTTAAATCGTTTATTGGGAATTATCTTAATTATCTGGTGTCTGCTAGCGTTGCTTTATTTTTGCCTAAAGTTCACAGTGATAAAAATATATTTCAAAAGAAAAGGAAAAATAGTTTTTTGTCCCGATTTTAAATCGTTTATTTGGAATTATCTACATACTGTATTTCTTTTCCCACATGTCGACCATCGAATGCTGATGCTGGAGGAAAGAGGGTAGACCAGACAGGAGTAAGGTGTGGGACAACACGTGACGGCGCGGCGCAGCGCCTAGGATGGACAAATGTACGCCAGCTGCGGACATCAATCTTTAAGGTCACGTAATCATTCTGTATTACTTTACACGATTAAAAGAATTTATTCAAAGCATTCCGCAAATATAAAAGGGCCTCGTAGTCCGTAGCTCCAGTTTCACTGCCCGTTACACGTGACTGGACGGAGTTTCGGTGCTGGTGGGGCAAGGGTGTCCTGGGGTTTTGGAGTCTCTGACTGCTCCTCGGGGAGTGTAGTCGTGAGCATATACTAATGCATGCTTGTAGTCCGTCATTATGGCCTAATAGGTATCCAAAATACGCCCATTAACCTCTCGTATGCCGGAAAAACCAGATACAATAGAAATAAATGGTTTTCATCATGCTGATCCGCGTTCTGGCATACCAAAGGTTAAGAATAGTGTCTTGATTCGAGACGAACAGGATTAGGTAACCAAGATATGCCAAGTGAGTTTATTCCAATTGTTTTTTATACTTATATTGACGCATTGTCATTTTTAAGTAATTGTCGTACTTCGTAGTTGTAATGGTCTCTAATAAAAGTTACTTATTACCATTATGCGTACCGAACATTCTACGTATAGAACATTCGGCGTAACGGATGTTCGGCGTAACGAACATTCAGCATAACGAACATTCGGCGTAACGAACATTCGGCGTAACGAACATTCGGCGTAACGAACATTCGGCGTAACGAACATTCGACGTAACGAACATTCTGCGTAACGAACATTCTGATGTCACAAAAACTTTAAGTTGAAATCCAAAGTTTTACGTTTTAAACGTTTTACTTATTGGACATTCTCAGTGTAGGTATGCGAGAACAATAATAATATACAACACATTCGGAGCTTATTTGGTGGTACTAGTTCATGAAAATATTTCAATACAAACATCAATAGTACCAACATAATTGCCAATCATCATCATCATCCTATTTGTTACCGGAACTTGTTTGACGTAATCTATACTTTATAGAACTTCAATTCGGTAACATTACGTTGATCTTATCTTTGCAACATTGTTGTTAATGTCATAATTATGGATGTAATCACTCCAGGCGAAACTAATTAGTTTCTTTGGCTATTTGAGCAAGGAATTTTATATTTTAAGGATCAATGTTAATTCAGACAATTATTTACAAAAAGTATCAAAAAGGATCAGAAAATGATCAGGTGATTTCATATTAAATTTAGTATTTCTTGAAATACCTACTCACATTTTAACAAGAAACGCTCATCTCAGTTGAGAGAAGATTAATAACTATATCATATTCAAGCATCATAACATTCATAACCAAACCGATAATACTGGTTAACAATTTTGTTCGCAGATTGTATGTTCCTAGATGTCACAGAAAAACCAGCCTTCAACAGGACGACTGCTAAGGCGCCGATTGAACCATACCTCCTTGCTTTAGTGCTTAATAAAGAGAAAATGTCTCCAATTAATAGCTAAGAGGTTTGAAATGGTCAGGGTGATTACTCTCATATTGTCAGCTTGTAATGTTAATGGTTAGTGCTTTGCCATGTACAACAAACAGTTATTAGCAACGTACAGTTGGTCATTCAATTGACATTGGCAGCTTTTAGCTGGTCATTCAAATGACATTAGAAACTTGTAGCAGGTCATTCAATTGACATTAGCATCTTTCAGCTGGTCATTCAATTGACATAGGCAGCTTTTAGCTGATCATTCAATTGACATTAGAAACTTTTAGCTGGTAATTCAATTGACATTAGCATCTTTCAGCTGGTCATTTAATTGACATTAGCAACTTGTAGCTGGTTATTCAGTCATTCAATTGACATAGGCCGCTTTTAGCTGGTTATTCAATTGACATTAGAAACTTGTAGTTGGTCATTCAATTGACATTGGCAGCTTTTAGCTGGTCATTCAATTGACATTAGAAACTAGTAGCAGGTCATTCAATTGACATTAGCATCTTTCAGCTGGTCATTCAATTGACATAGGCAGCTTTTAGCTGATCATTCAATTGACATTAGAAACTTTTAGCTGGTAATTCAATTGACATCAGCATCTTTCAGCTGGTCATTTAATTGACATTAGCAACTTGTAGCTGGTTATTCAGTCATTCAATTGACATAGGCCGCTTTTAGCTGGTTATTCAATTGACATTAGAAACTTGTAGCTGGTCATTCAATTGACATTAGCATCTTTCAGCTGGTCATTCAATTGACATTGGCATCTTTCAGCTGGTCATTTAATTGACATAGTAACTTGTAGCTGGTCATTCAATTGACATTAGCATCTTTCAGCTGGTCATTCAATTGACATAGGCAGCTTTTAGCTGATCATTCAATTGACATTAGAAACTTTTAGCTGGTAATTCAATTGACATCAGCATCTTTCAGCTGGTCATTTAATTGACATTAGCAACTTGTAGCTGGTTATTCAGTCATTCAATTGACATAGGCCGCTTTTAGCTGGTTATTCAATTGACATTAGAAACTTGTAGCTGGTCATTCAATTGACATTAGCATCTTTCAGCTGGTCATTCAATTGACATTGGCATCTTTCAGCTGGTCATTTAATTGAGATAGTAACTTGTAGCTGGTCATTCAGTCATTCAATTGACATAGGCAGCTTTTAGCTGGTTATTCAATTGACATTAGAAACTTGTAGCTGGTCATTCAATTGACATTAGCATCTTTCAGCTGGTCATTTGATTGACATTGGCATCTTTCAGCTGGTCATTTAATTGACATTAGCAATTTGTAGCTGGTTATTCAATTGACATTAGCAACTTTCAGCTGTTCATTTAATTGACATTTGCAACTTTTAGCTGGGCATCAAATGCTATCAAATTTACTATCAGCAGCTTGTAGTTGGTCATTCAGATGACAAGTCAAATAAGTAATTATTAGCAGCTTGTAGTTGGTCATTCCATTGACATTAATTATTGTGAGTAGCTACGCTATGCATAACTCTAAAGGAATTAATGACTTACTGCACTTTCTTCTTTGTATAGATAAAATCTGTATCTTACCTAATCACTGCAGGCACTGCACTGTTAATTTAATCATTTGTATGTGTTAAAGTATACTATACTGTACTTGAACCAAATCAGTTAATCATAAATTCATAATATTTTAAATAAAGAACATAATTTCAGTGCAAGCAAGTCAAAAAACAAAATGATTTGCAGTTCTGTAATAATATGACGCCAGGCAATTAAGTTTAAACAACAGTTGCACTTAATTCATGTAAATTGTAATTAAAAATAGCATTATTTTTTTTAAAGCCTACCAAATGATATAACTGTATAGTTCGTAAAATAGTATCTACATATTAAACGGGTCCATTAAATTGAAACTGCTGATTTCTCAAAACTAGTCTAGTCGACTAACTAAAGGTAACTACTGAACATAGCTGGTAACGAAAGCGACCTAGTGTACCTTACTTAATATTGCTGTCAGTCAGCGTTATATCAGCATTCATGAAACTGTAAAATTATATGGGTTATAAGACCATGCAACTATGAAGTTGTTAGCGAAAGCTAAAATATCATGCAACAATAAAATGATATGGGTTACAGAGCCATGCAACTATCAAATTGTTAGCAAAAGCTAAAGGGTCATGCAAATAAAATAGCTGTGAGTGCTTTATTGCAATGGCTGGCACCCGCCAGAATATTTTGAATGCATAAGTGTATGTGCTTATCACAGATTCACTCTTTTGTCCTTACCTCCTTAATTTGATAAAACGGAAATGGATACGATCTTGAAGCAGTGACTTTGACTAGTAGTTAGCCAAAATAAATAAATAAGAGATAATAAAGATCTATGGAACGTTATTTTTGTAGGTTTACTTACCTACCTATCAATAGAAAAATATTTTTACAGGGAAGGGATAGTATAGAACAGAAGTAACAATAACTCAAATGTGTTAATATAATGAGATTGTAATTTCCATAAACATTGTTTATCGTTGAATTTGGTGTTTGACAAATTCAGATCAATATTTGATAAATATCTATTTTCTGTAAACAAATTAGTCTCAATAAGTAATTCGTAATTTGTTTGATGTAATAGCTTTGATAACAGTCAACACTGTATTGTAAAAAGATTTAAGAGATTAGCTAAACTGTGGAGTTTCTTGCGCCGCTTCTTCTCCACGGGCTATACATTCCGAAGCGGTGGTAGATTCGAGTAAAGGTAAAAAATAAATTAAAACAAGAAAGAGATGTAGTGTACAGCAATAAAGAGTAGTTAATGTGGAAAGCGCCGGTAGCGCCGTCTATCGGCGGACGCGGTCTGTGGTGAATATCTATCGTGCATTCGCTCGGTATTCGTGCACCGACCGCCGTGCTGCGCGGACGTGTGCTAGTCACATTAACTAGTGAAGACTATATCTGTGTTTCATTATATACATCAACCTCAACCAACCCTTAGTAGAAAGGTGTATTCTACACTATGCTTACGAATTTTCGATCAGGTTACGTGACGTCACGGTCCTGACGCGAGTTTAACATTTTTTAACCCATCCGTCTTACGTCACGTGACGTCACGGTCTGACTATATCTATGGTTACGAATTTTCGATCAGGTTACGTGACGTCACGGTCCTGACGCGAGTTTAACATTTTTTACCCATCCGTCTTACGTCACGTGACGTCACGGTCTAACTATATCTATGCTTACGAATTTTCGATCAGGTTACGTGACGTCACGGTCCTGACGCGAGTTTAACATTTTTTACCCATCCATCTTACGTCACGTGACGTCACGGTCTGACTATATCTATGCTTACGAATTTTCGATCAGGTTACGTGACGTCACGGTCCTGACGCGAGTTAAACATTTTTTAACCCATCCGTCTTACGTCACGTGACGTCACGGTCTGACTATATCTATGCTTACGAATTTTCGATCAGGTTACGTGACGTCACGGTCCTGACGCGAGTTTAACATTTTTTACCCATCCGTCTTACGTCATGTGACGTCACGGTCTGACTATATCTATGCTTACGAATTTTCGATCAGATTACGTGACGTCACGGTCCTGACGCGTGTTTAACATTTTTTTCCCATCCCAAAAAGTGCACAATGCCGCTAAAGAAGTTATCACTTCAAATAAAATTGGACCTCCCATAGAAAATACATCGGCTGATCCGCACTTTTGTATGGGAGGTCTAACATTTTAATATTTTTTTCCAACCATTTCCTCAAGGGTCGAAAAACGAAATAAAAAACAACGGGCTGCACTCCGGGAGTGCCGGCAGAAGTGAATACTAAGAGATCTTACGTCACGGTAAGATATCTATGCTTACGAATTTTCGATCAGGTTACGTGACGTCACGGTCCTGACGCGAGTTTAACATTTTTTAACCCATCCGTCTTACGTCACGTGACGTCACGGTCTGACTATATCTATGCTTACGAATTTTCGATCAGGTTACGTGACGTCACGGTCCTGAAGCGAGTTTAACATTTTTTACCCATCCGTCTTACGTCACGTGATGTCACGGTCTGACTATATCTATGCTTACGAATTTTCGATCAGATTACGTGACGTCACGGGCCTGACGCGAGTTTAACATTTTTTACCCATCCCAAAAAGTGCACAAAGCCGTGCAGTGCTATTAAGCAGTGCTAAAGAAGTTTTCAATTAAAAAAAAATTTACCTCCCATAGAAAATACATCGGCTGATCCGCACTTTTGTATGGGCAGGGGAGGTCTAATATTTTAATTTTTTTTCGACCCATGTTCCTTGGGGAAAGTTGTTTGGTTTCATTGTCTGAATGCACCCTTGAAGGGAAGGTCCATCGTTACGTTTCACCCAGTATAAGCATCAGAAATTCTTCTTGAGCGTATGCAGGTTTCGTCACGATGTTTTCCTTCACCGTTTGAGAGCAGTCGGCCGCGGCCTATAATGCATTGCTTGCAATTTGAGTGCTATGACACAATAATAAATCTTGTATTGTATTTCGACGAGCGGTCTCGGGGCGAGCGCGTGGCGGGTGCGGGCTGGGTACGGGACGGGTTCTGGGCGGGCGTGGGTGCTCCCCTAAAATACAAAACGAGATTTATTATCGTGTCATAAGACTCAAATTGTAAACAATGCATTTAAGGACGCGGGGTGAGCGCGGGGAGAGCGCCGGGAGAGCGCTGGTTGAGTGCGTGGCGAGCGCGGGGCGGATGCGGGTCGTCTGAACGCGGCCTTAGTAGTGGTTAACAAAAATATCGCATACGCAAAAGAGACAAAACAAACTAAATAAAATGTTCTCTCCCTCACTCTATCTATCATACATTTTCAACGCTCAATTTAAAAACGTTTTGAAAATATACGGATATTTTCAGCGCGTAAGTGATTTCAATATGAAAAACTTGTTTATCGATAAAATATTTTGAATGTCGATACTATAATTAATTAAGGTCCTGGAATGGATGTAAAATATTTTTCCTTACATTTTTGAGGGGTAATCAATCAGATAGTATTAACGAAGGAGATATTTGGCGGAGAGAGAAAACGAGGATAATAAAAGAGCTTGTCTTCCGTTGGGGTAGGCAGAGACAAGAAATAACCACCTACTGCTATCCCGAGTACTCTTTTGCTTCTACAATAGGTAGGTATTCGTTTTTACTAAGGTTTGTAATTTCTCGACATTTTAAAAGCCTATGCCTAAAAATGGCGCTTTTTTTCTTTTTTTAGCGCGGCCATCAATCAAACTTGAATATTATAGTTCAGAATAAAGTCTCGGAACTCAGTCCGAACTGTGATATAAAGGTTTGAAGTGCTTGTAATGGTAATATTTTCAATTGAAAGCCTTAATATCTCCGTCCGGACTGAGTTTAAAGATATACATAATATCATGTTAATAAGTTTTGTTTGTTACTTTATTCTGAAATAAAATATTCAAGTTTGGTTGCTGGCCGCGCCACAAAAATCGGCGAAAAATAAGGCACCAACCTTCCATACAAAACCCGCATTATCTTTTCTCGGGTTTAGAGAATTCTCGAGGGTGATTTTCCGGGATTTCCCATGATATCAAGAACGTGAATTCCCGGGAAACAATCCCTAGTTCTTATGCTTCAAGAATGTCGGAGACCCGTTGTGAAGAGGCACTGGACTCTCAATTATGAGGTCTTAGGTTCAATAAATATAAATGGAAACCACACAGATCGATATGACGTGTACCAACTTCCAAATAGCGAAAAAATAATTTGCTGTTCTATATAAAACTGCAGTAGTAGGTATTATATACCGACTCGACTAAAATGTATGCGACAGCTGATTTTTTTTTCGCGATTTCAAAGTTGGCTCCATAGTCAAAGTTGATCAGTTTGATGGTCTGAACCACCCCTAAAGTAGTACTAGGGTGTTTTGTTACACAGTGTAGACAGACAGAATTGACTAAAGTATAAAGGGTTCCTTATTCGACTACGGAACTTTAAATAAAACCGGTCAAGTGCGAGTCTGGCTACTTGCGCACCGAGGGTTCCGTGCCACACCACAGAACACGGCATTATTAACTTAGAAAAAACTTTTTTTGTCCGGGACCTTTAGCGCAAGACCGACTCACACATGGCCGGTTTTTAGTATTTGTTGTTATTTTGTAAAGTTTGCTCTATAATCACACTAAGTTTGACGCTTGTATGTATCACCGTTTTTACGATAGCGCGTGAAGAAAAAACGTTGATAATAACTAGTTTCTTGTTAAGAACCCCCCCTTAATTTTTAACTTTTTGACATTTTTATTTGTTATCAAATCCGCCGTAATAACGCATAATCTGCGAAAATTTCAACTATCTAGCTATTACGGTTCAAAAGTTACAGCCCTAAATAGGTAGGACAGAGGGACGGACAGACGGACGGACGGACGGACAACGTAGGCTTAGTAATAGGGTCCCGTTTTCACCCTTTGGGTACGGAACCCTAAAAAGGAAGACTTGACAGTAACAATTTAAAGTCCGTCACCTGACAACGACAACGGACGAGAGCGGACGACAGCGGACGACAGCGGACACTAACAGACAGCCGCTGGCGGACAAAGGTCATTTGCGTTTAAAAAACAATAAGTCTGACGTGAATACTATTAATTACCGGCTGATGCTGGGCCACGAAATGCGAGAACGAAATCGGTATTTTCAATATTGATTGAATACCTATACTCCTATAGTCAGAGTTCTAGAATGGAGAAAGGTAGGCATAGTGTGGGTGTCAAAGAATTGCTAAACTTAAGTGGCAGTGGGCGGGGCACATTGCTTGCAGAACCGATGGCCGATTGGGGCCGAAAAGTTCTCGAGTGGCGACCGTGTACCGGAAAGCGCAGCGTGGGTAGGCCCCTCACACGGTGGACCGACGACCTGGTGAAGCGGCGGGAACCCGTTGGATGAGGGCAGCGCAGGACCGGCCGTTATGGTGATCCGTGGGGGAGGCCTATGTCCAGCAGTGGACGTCCATCGGCTGAGATGATGATGATGATGAGTGTGGGTTGCCATGCCACCCGTTGGACCAATGACCTGAGATAGATAGCGGGGAGCGACTGGATGAGGAAGGCCAAGGACAGAGCTTTGTGGCGCACCTTTGGAGAGAGGCCTTTATTCTTTTTGTGAACCAGTTTTGCAATAAATTCTCTGATTTCTGATTTCCTACTGCAGGGCACAGGCCTATGCCCTCTTGCAGTTAACTTAGGAAGTTAACTCTGCTTAGAATCAACCTCAGTCAAAAACTTCCTAGACTTAAACTCGAAATCTACGAGTACTCAGTCATAATCTCGAGGTGAGGTTCTACTGTGGTTGAGTCGAGAAATAAGTATTAAGGGTGGTATATTTTTTTATTTTTTTGGCTCGAGTCGGACTCGCGCACAAAGGGTTCCGTACTACCATATAAATATACCAAAAATATAATTATGTTTTTCCAGGATCCTTAGTGCAAGCCCGACAAATACTTGACCGGTTATTATTATTTGTTTGATTATGAACTACAAAAAAAAAAAAAATAATTAATTAAACTTTATTGAGCCACTAAGATGATACATTTCGGTGTAGCCCTGATTCCTAAACTTTTTTTTTTTACATATCAATACACAATCACACCAAGTTTGACACTTGTATTGTATTACTGTTTCTACGATAGAGCAAATATAATCCTTAACTTTTTTAAAGCAACTAAGGATACGGGTGTACCATGCGTGTGCCTTTCTTATGAAATCTCCATCCTACTTGTTGGTTCCATAATAAAAGTCAAAAAGAAGTGTGATTCTAATAGAAGTGTGGGAAGCTACCATCTCGTTTCGTAGCCCCGCTTTAAAGCGAGAGACCATTAATTGCCCGGATCCCAGCGGATGTTTCTGACATGTCACCTGACACCCACATCTCTTAACTGGTGAATAATATAGCCTAGTTTTGCAACATGTAAATATACGAAATTTTTAAAAGTAAAATGGCAGTGGTGGTCCAGTGGCGAGTAAACTTGCCTGCCGTACAGGAGGAGATGGTTCGATCCCCGTCCATGCCGACTCGTATCAATGAGTTTTTCGGAATTAATATACGATTTGAAACACCACTGACTTTTCGGTGAAGGAAAATATTGTGAGGAAACCTGCATGCATAAATTTCGAGGCATGCATTTACACGGGCTTACTCCCCGTCACACTGGGCAGAGTTTCGGTACTATAGTTAAACATGGACGTTCTGAGTTTTCAAAATATCTTTGAGACTACCCCCTCGGAGAACAAAGTCGTAAGCATATTCATGAAAAACGGACGGAATGGGAAACAGACCAGTTGACGAAACTGACGAATTATCAAATCTGATCAGTGGCCAGATTTCCAATTAAAAAAAAAACAATGCGGAAGTAACATCAACCTTTAGGTTTAGTTTTCAAGTCGTGCTGGCCTGCAAACGAGTTTTGCATACATGTCTGGCTACATTCGGCGTGTCAAAATGTCATCATCATCATCATCATCTCAGCCGATGGACGTCCACTGCTGTACATAGGCCTCCCCCAAGGATCGCCATAGCGACCGGTCCTGCGCTGCCCTCATCCAACGTTTTCCCGCCGCCTTCACCAGGTCGTCGGTCCACCGTGTGAGGGGCCTACCCACTCTGCGCTTTCCGGTACGCGGTCGCCACTCGAGAACTTTTCGGCCCCATCGGCCATCGGTTCTGCGAGCAATGCCCCGCCCACTGCCACTTAAGTTTGGCAATTATTTGGGTTTACATTTATGACAATGTCCAAAATATTTATTAAACAAATCATCGTTTAAACATCACCGTGATAAGAAAATGGCGCAGACTAATTAACCGATATCCACGAGAATCCACTAATGAATTAGAAATCCATCAGTTCTGCAAATTTTCAATTTGTCTGAGGGCGGATCGAACCCCCAGGGGGGCGAAAAGGGGGGACTCTAATTAATTTCACTATAAAGACATTGCTTTAAGAAATTAAGCTTAGTCCGCTTAATTTAGACGTTTTCGTGTCGACTTTGATTTGAAATAGGGTTCTTATTGTACTACGATTGATTATTAATGTCGCTTGTAAAGTGAAATGAAGGTTCGCGAAGTTATGAGAACTGCGGGGCTAGGTAGGCCCGCGATAGCGTGATATAGCGCTTCCACGCTTCCGCTCTTTCTATTTGCGCGCGAACGAATGAGATAAAAGACTAAAGAAGTTTGGGGGAAGGCCATAATTATAATGTCAGAAACTTAGTAATACGTGTAGAGTGAAACAAAACTAACAAAAAAGGAAATTGGTTGTAATCTGTAGAAGTTGGGGGAAAGGTATTTCTCCTTATGATACCTTTTGAATCAACTGTGTGAAACTCATCATCTTTCTTATTAGATAGCCCACTCAATCTTCTACGCATTCATTGTGTTTGTTTTAATTAAAATTCACGATAACCGTACAATATTATGGTAATGGAATCAAACGAAATCACACGCACTATCAGTTCAATAAAGCCAAATACGTTCCGTAACGTCCAAAAACTACCTCAGTGATAATATTAGATGACAATAGCTGTCATGGTTGCGTTTTGCTACTGCTTTTTGGATGATTTGTCTATTTTACTAGTAATTTCTACTTTTGAACCCGGACTTCTAGAGATGAGGACGTTTTTTTTTTAAAATGCCTTAATTTTTTCTGTTTATAATAATTATAACCGCCGTCCTGGCTTTTAGTTTTCGTAAAAATGGCTGGGTCCAAATTCGCCAAAGTTCTTTGACAGATGGATGTGTTATTAAATGTGTTCGCGTACTAGCCCCGATCGAGCTAATTTAGAACATCAAGTTCAATCCTAATCCAACTTCAGTTCTAATCACATTGCAATCCAATTACTATTCAACTGTGCTGAATTCCGTATCGCGCTAAACTTGATTTATTTACTGTGTGTCTTGCCTTTCCGAGAGCGCAAATTCGCGCTGCATACAAACGAAGTCTGAAGTGCGATTTTTGAAAATCATACGAGCGACTTGGCAGTAGAAAATTTCAAAATTACTATGGAGATTATGCGTCTTTCTACTGCCAAGTCGCTCGTATGATTTTCAAAAATCGCACTTCTGGTGATATTTTCAACGCTATCCAAGTAAAGTGAATGAAAATTTCCAGACAAAATCTAGAAATTAATCTCTATTTGTATCAAGTCAGATTTTGGATAAAATGTATAGTTTAAAAGTTGAAGTGCCTCAAAGATTCCCATACAAATCTTAAATTAATTCAAATCAAACAACAGTTTTTTCGCGTTTTTGAAGTTGTCTCCATCGTGAAAGATTTTCAGTTTGATGGTCTAAACCACTCCTTTAAATATTAATATGTTTTGTTACACTCTGTAGAAGAAGATACAAATATTTTCACTATACAAATACGCAAGGCAGTGGCGTAGCGTGGGTTTCTGTCGCCCGGGGCACAGACAGATTTTGCCGCCCCCTTATCATAAGGGGGAGGCAAAATCGGTCTTATGAAGAACTAAAAAAAAAAAATACAGAATTTTTTTGATAAACATGTTTTGGATAAACATGTTTTAGTTTATGCATTTAATAGAAACTTAGAGCGAACGATGCGACATCGACTCTTCTCCTCAAATACGAATCAGTTGGAGCCAGAGCTTTTTATATACAAAACATGTGCAAAGTATCCTAAGTAAAAGCTATGGATCCAGCGAAGCAAGTTCGTAATTTTTAGCATAACATCTTAGCTGTGGTCAGAAGTCAGAAGTCTTTAGGTTGTGTAGGCATAGTAATTAAAAAAAGATAAGGGCGAGCTCGAGTTTTTTCTGCTATACGAATTGGTTATAGACAGAGCCAAATCAATATTTTTCCCGAATTTGCCGCCCCTAGTAAAGTGCCGCCCGGGGCATTTGCGCCCCCCTGCCCTCCCCTCGCTACGCTACTGACGCAAAGCTATATGAACTAGATATCTTATTTAGATATTGCCGATGGAAGTACTACTACAACCCATTCCAATACATCCCCCCACCCCTTCTACCCCCACACATGGCAAAGACACCGCAAATACTTCCAATCAGAAAAATATCGAACAAATAGAACCTCCAATGTCTTTAATGCATTCACTTTGGCGCTCTATCGAGCAAATATCACGTTCTATTTTGTTTATTTTTGCGCTGTTTTATCTGATGCTTTGGCTCAATATGGATATTCGGAATATGGTTAAGTATTATCCCATATTATTAAACGAGTAACATTTGTTATTATACAGGGTGAAATTGATATCATTGGCATCCTTTTAAACTAAGAGTCTACCCATCAAACTGAACAACTTTTACTATGGGAGCAAACCGATCGGAGCAATTAAAAAATCTGCTGTCCCATACTAAATTGCAATGCCTACTCGACTCAAATGTATGCAACAGCTGATTTTTTAGTTGCTCCGATCGGTTTGCTCCCATAGTAAAAGTTGTTCAGTTCGATGGGTAGACTCTTAGTTTAAAAGGATGTCAATGATATCAATTTCACCCTGTATATCTACATAATGAAATTGATAGCATTAGCATCCTTTTAAACTAAGAGCAAACTAAATTGCTATACTTAAGAGCACTTACAACCCGAATTCCTTTAAAGTACGAGTGAATAGGCTTCTTCTGGGTAAGCTCGCTACATCTTCGACCCCATCTTCGTCCTGAGGACTGGATTGAGGTCAAGAGCAAACCCATCCTTAATAAAAAAATAAAAAAAAACCTAAGAAATCTACTGTCTCTACCTACAGGGTGTAACAAAACACCCTAGTAATACTTAAGGGGGTGCTTCAGACCATCAATCTGAACAACTTTCACTAAGGAGCCAACGTCGAGAAAAAATAAAAAAAAATCTGCCGTCCCATACATTTGAGTCGAGACGGTACTGCAGTTTTGTATGAAAGAGCGGATTTTTTTTTCGCGATTTCGATGTTGGCTCCATAGTGAAAGTTGTTCAGTTTGATGGTCCGCAGCACCCCCTTAAGTATTACTAGGGTGTTTTGTTACACCCTGTATACACGGCGACACATGAAGTTACCCAAAACCAAAATAAGCTGCCCGCGCGACTTTATATACTACTATGCCGACGCGCGGCCAGCTTATTTTGGTTTTGGGTAGCTTGATGTGTCGCCGTGTGTACATTTGGGTTGAGTAGGATTGCAGTTTTATATGAAACACCTGATTTCTTTTTCGATATTTTTGTGATGGTCCCATAGAGAAAGTTGTTTAGTTTGATGGTCTGATTATCCTCTGTAATAGATGGTAATAGCGTTCAAGAAAATGGCTCCAACGATTTGGATGAGAAATCTTGTATTTAGATAATGTTATACTTTTCTATTTAATCTAGAGCGCAAAAATCTTCTTTCCGTGATGGGGGGATGAAAAAACATTTCTTGTATGTTTTTTTTTTTTGTTCTGAGGTTTCAAAATATCTCTGACTATCCCGTCGGGGTGTATAGCCGTGAGCATCTGCTTATGCTATTTTTATTATTTGTTAGCAAATCCAAAATCTGCAAAAATTTCAACTCTCTACCTATTAAGGTTCAATAGACACATACACACACACACACACACACACACACACACACACACACACACACACAAACCACCCCCCCCCCCCCCACACAAACACACACACTTAAAATTGACACTGACCTCCAAAAGACAAATTACCTTCTTTATGGAAACCAGAGATCCTATATTGTTGAATGTAACACCATGTAGCATACCCATATAATATAATTAGAACTTTGTATTCTCAAAATTGTGACAGTTAAATTTTTTTATTTTATTTTTTATTTATTTATAGATACAGCCCTTTGAAGATATGACGGACGGACGGACGGACAGCGTAGGCTTACGAATAAGGCGCCTTTGTCACTCTTTGAGAACGGAGCCCTAAAAATGTCATCTTTAATTGGATAGTATCCAAAATATAATCAAACTTTGTACGTAGCACTGCTAAACGGAATATCCTCTTATCATGACGTGGTACAAGACCTAAATGTGTCCCTAATCACACAAGTGTAAACCGAAGGCGCATTAGACACAGTATTGTGCCACATCCGTTGTGACGCCTCGTTGCTCGGTATGATTGAAGGTGACAGTCGCCACGCTCGCTGAAGTCTCGAACAAGCGTTTTATTGAAAGCTTTCTTGGCACTATAGCAATCTTTATAACATTTGTACGAAACGGAACGAATGCGACGTTGTTTTGGAGAAACAAAATGTGTACCTTAATAACTCTGTACCTACGAGCAACGATCTCCTTTATTCTAAAGCATAGAGACATATCAATCAATTTACGATTGTAGTTAGTCTCTTTTGTCTTATGACGTACTTTTAATAGTAGATGGAGACGGAACTATAGATCTTTGTTTATGCGGTTGTCCACTTTTCACTTGTCACTTTTGTGCTAGTGTGTATGAAAAGTGACCGTAAACTCATAAAGGTATTATACTACATAAGAGAGACAGTGACAGCTGAGAGAGCGAGATGTACCTAGTGGCATGCCTGTATAATAGAAAGAGATACGTGACGCGGGGCAATAGAACCGTTTTTGGGGATTTGGAGTCCTGGTAAAAATTCGGTTTCTGTGAATAAGCGTGAACCTAAAGTGAAATCGTAAATAATTTTGTGAAATATACTAACACTGTTTCATTAAATTATTCACCATTTCACGTTAGATTGAGAATTATACACAGAAATCGAATTTTTACCCTGCCGAGGACTCCAAAAAACGTCCAAAAACGTCCTTACTCTATTCCGTAAGGTATAATATCTTTATGCGTAAGCTTTAGGGCAGTTGTCACTTTGATCTAATTGGTCTCTTTGTCCATACTACTTGACATCACACACTCAAACACAAACGTAAAAAAATTGGGCATTCTTGCAATGGTATGGCTCCCTCTCTGCCTTTAGAATAAAGTAGATCTTTGCTCTTAGCTCTGTACATTCTGACTGCTGGGACACAGACCGTTCTATAATCATAAGTAACTGGACATTTTTCGTGATTTTCAGAGTTGGTTCCATAGTGGAAGTTGTTCAGTTTCATATGAAATATATAGGTTTATAATAACGTATTTTATGTTATACCACAGAATAGTTAATAGCATAGAGAAAATAACGCGCTCCCCTGGGATAGAGATGTTGTATCGAACTGTGCACAGATACTCAACTGGGCCTGACGTCATAATAGCGGGAAGTAGCGTATTTAAATGTTAACCCTTCCCCTCACCCGTTTTTCACCCCCTTTGTTGGCGACAACATTTTCTATAGAAACAAGCCGATATGCCATCTCTTCTTACTCTATGGTTAATAGTATATTGTACCTACTGTATGGGTGTTAGGGTAAACAGTTGCATTACTTTAAGTGGTGCTTGTACCCATGATACTGAACAACTTTCCCTATGAAACCTATAGGAAATGAGATGTAGGATATGTAAGGAATTCGACCACATTGTGATATACGAGAGGCTGCTATTTTATAACAATATTTAAAAAAGTAATTATAACGTTTAAAAATGTAACTCTTTGGCTGAAGAATTCAATTTGTTTCAGGTAGCTGTCATTTGTTTACCCTTTGTGGCGTCATTTTGAAAATTGCGTGTCTTTATCACCATGGATTTAACTCGTGAAAATTTTCGTGCTATGATTTATTACGTTTTTAGGAGAGGAATAACTCAAAAACAGTGCATCGATCAACTCACTTCGACTTATGGGGACGAATCACCATCAAAAACTACTGTGTATCACTGGTTTAGTGAGTTTAATCATGGGTGGTCTGTGCCCACGGACGAATTTAAAGAAGGTCGCCCTAAATCGGTTGTTGTACCTACCTTAAAATAAAATATTGATGCTGTTCGGGAACTAATAACGCAAGATCTTCATGTTACATATCGCGAGATAGTGGTGTCTCTGGGCATAAGTATGACGAGTATAATTATATAAAATATTACACGAACATTTAGCAGTAATTTTTTTTTTGTCATATTGGATTCCGCACAACTTGAGAATTGACCAAAAACGGGCTCGTGTCGATTGGTGTAAAAAAATGCTACAAAAGTACAATAAAGTTGCGTCACAAGCTGTCTATAATATCTACACAGGTGTTGAATCTTGGATATATGTATACATTACGATCCTGAAACTAAACAACAGTCCACGGTTTGGATGTTTCGAGCTGTGAAGAGGCTGTTTATGCGTTCAAAATGCACGTTTTGGAGATACCTCTTTCCGACTGGAAAAAGTGCTACGAAAATTGGTTCCAACGTATGAAAAAGTGCATCGATCATCTTTGCGAATAGTTTTAAAAGCAATAAAACTATAATAAATGCTATATGATTGTTTCAGTTTGCTATTCCGGATACACAAATAGCAGCCCTCGTATGTTAGTGATAGCTACCTATAGGTACGCATTATAATCTAGACGAATATGATACAAATACAATCCAATTGCAGAAATGACATAATACCATTTTCGACATCAGAGTTTCGAGTTCACGTTCGAGTTTTGATTATACCTAGGTATAGGTATCATCAAAACTCGAATCGCATTATAATTCAGACAAATATGATAAAAATACAATCCAATTGCAGAAATTACCTTTGAATAAGTTCTTGTAGCATAGCTGTGTAGAGTTTCTGACCCAGTGTTGCCAGATCCAATTTTCGAAATACGGGAGGTGTACCAATAAAAAATCGGGAGATGTATGGGCAACATTATGAAAAAAATCGGGAGATAAATTTTTCCTTAAAATTAATCAGACCATGGTCTTTTAATAAATGTTTTTTTAACATTTTTTCGTTTACTTTAAAATCATAGCAATTGCAATTTTTTTAAATATTTTTCGTGTGCAAGATCCCTGAATTTCCTAATTTGGCCGGTTAACCAAAGCAAAAGCAGGTTTATTTCGCTACTTTGCAATGTTGCAAAATTAGTAAACTATAACTGCCAAAGCTTGCCATTGAATAGGTATTCAACTTTATGTTATTAAGTCAAAGTATAGTTTAGGCTACGCATTTTACAAAGTTATGTACACATTTATCATAGCATTGCATAGCTTAGCATTTAATTTTGTTCCGTTTTACGCAGTTTTTTCGAAAAAAAAAGTTGTTCTTAAAAAATCGGGAGATTTGAGTGGGAATCCGGGACATCGGGAGACATTCACAAAAATCGGGAGATATCCCGGAAAATCGGGAGATCTGGCAACAGTCTGACCGCATATTTTCTTCAGTCAACACCGTCTGAAGCGAAATCTGTCCGTGATGAATTTAAAAAAAGTTTCGAGTTATTTGAACAAAAACACCTTCCAATAAGCTATTAGCAGCAGTAATAACGAATACCAGAGGCTAGTGCAGTCGAAACGAATCAAAACGTTGCGTTTTCAAGCACCTACAGCTCTTTCTAAAACAAAGTCCTATAAATCAAACGATTTTCAACCTTATACTGCACTGTTAAGAGCTATGTCTGTGGGATTCTTGAGAGGAGACTTAAAATTTTAGCTCTTTCTAAATTGAAGTCTCGTGTATCAAGTGATTTTCATCCTTATTTAGCATGTTTTTGGAGCTATGTTTGGGGTATTCTTGTGAGGGGTAAAGTATAGAATCCATTAGGAGCGAGGACCTGGTTCTGAGTCGGACCACATTTGTGACAAGTACGATTTGCGCTGAAGGGCTGCTGGGTTTCGAAAATTGATATTTGAAGGCAATAGGAAATAGGTTTGAAGAATTTTTGTTTTTGTGGAATAAAAATTAAGAGTTAACAATTTTCAGAGACTTTTATACACTGACGAGCTTTTACCCGCGACTTCGTCCGCATAAATTAAGTATACAACGTGTTAATGAATTAACGCAAAACTACAAAGTAGTTTGTTTAGAATCGAGAGCAGAATCGAATTATCATGATTTCAACATAGGTAATTTTTTTCAAAACATTAAATAATTTGCTTGCGAAATTTAAAAATTTCTGAACCCGATGTCAACCCACCGCACGGGCACACTCACCCTACTTAACTACCAAAACAAGATTATAAAAATGTATCCATGAGTACGTTAGCGTTTTCTTTCAGTGCTGAAATGATAACAAATCATTTTTGCCTCAAAACTTAAAATGTGAATAAATTTAAATTTTAACTATCAAAATAATGAAATTATTGCTTCAATCTAATTATTTTGTTATAAATCAGTTGAAAAAAAGTTTCATCAAAATCGGTTCAGTAGTTTTTGCGTGATCCTCGAACAAACAAACACCCAAACAAACAAACAAACAAACATACAAACAAACAAACAAACAAACAAACAGACAGACAAAAAATCAAAAAATTGGTGATTTGGAATCAGGAACAGGTAAAAACCATGTCGTAATTTTTTTTTGTAAATATCTTCAATATACAGACAAATTTCTGTTACAGTTTTATAATAGTTTAGATACACAAAATATCATAATTTATACTTACTAATATTATAAAGAGGAAAGATTTGATTTTTTGTTTGTTTGATTGTTTGTATGTAATGAATAGGCTCCGAAACTACTGGTCCGATCTGAATAATTCTTTCACCATTAGAATGCTACATTATCCGTGATGAACATAGGCTACGAAAAAACGGCCAAATGTGTGTTGGAAAGATTCTAAGGCGGTACGAAGTTCACCGCGGTCATCTAGTTATCAATAAATAGAATAATACATTAATGTGCCTTATGATTTAGCCTGAATTACCCCGTTTTTTTACCCCCCGAGGATGCAGTACAATCAACATCAAAAGTAATATGGCAAAAGTAACTTTTTAAAATTATTATTATTTGTAGTTTTATTCAATGTAAGTAGTTATTATTATGACGTTAATTTAACACTTTTTTAATTTAACGTAAAATCGAATACTTTGTCAAATATAGCTTTAAGAAAATTAAAATGATATGTATTTATTGTGGATCATAATCAAATAAATTAATAAAACATAGAAAATAAAACAGTTCGGCTATGTCCTGCCACATGCGCGTACAATATTATAGAAAAATATGCAAGCAAGAAAAAAATTGAAACAAGCACTAAAAATTACTATTAACAAAAACAAATATACAATTAGATGGATTCGTCAGCAAGGAATATTTATTTCGAGGTGACGAAGTCAAAGTCAAAGTCAACATAATTTATTCAATATAGGAGCTTGAAGCACACTTATTAAACGTCAAATCTTTTTTTGAAGCTACCACCGCGTCGGAACGTGTTGTCGCTGTAGAGAGAAGATGCGGCCAGAAACTCTACAACATAACACGACTTAATAACTAAACAATATAAATTCTTATGCTAAGGTTATGTATACAATAATACATAGTCTATATATACGAGATTTACAAGGTGACTAGGGTAACGAGTGATTGGTTGTTTTATGCAGTTTTTGTTGTCGACTAGGTACTTAAGACGTCATTCCATCCTAAAACCTTGAAACTAAAAGAAAGCCTTGTTAAAACTGCACGCATCAATGATAAGATCAATCCACATTGGGCACGCGAGGTGGTCTGACGCCCATACGGCCCATACACACTCCCTGAGGGGCTGTCATATGCTGTGCCCTTTGCAGTAGGAAGTAGACAACGTAATGAATTAGCGCAAAACCTCATACACCCCAAGTGATTTATAACAAAATAATTAGACACTCCGAATTCCTTTAAAGTACGAGTGAATAGGCATCTTCTGGGTAAGCTCGCTACATCTACGACCCCATCTTCGTCCTGAGGACTGGATTGAGGTCAAGAGCAAACCCATAGTTAATAAAAAAAAAAAAAAAAAAAAATTAGATTAAAATAAAGTTGTTCGCATTTAAAGTTTTGAGGCAAAAATGATTTGTTATCATTTCAGCAATGAATGAAAGCGCTAACGTACTCATGGATACATTTTAATAATTTTGTTTTGGTAGTAAGTAGGGTGAGTGTGCCCGTGCGGTGGGATGACATCGGGTTCAGTAAATTTAACAAACAAATTATTTAATATTTTGAAGAAAAAAAGAAATCTATGTTGAAACCATGATAATTCGATTCTGTTCTCGATTCTAAACAAACTACTTTCTAGTATAGGTTCATGATAAAGTTTGAACAATTTATGTATATTGTTTATGACTAGGCATTTTAGGATAATTTCAATATCTTTGATATAAGTAAACAAGCGCCTTGTAACGGATTTTCCTTTCCCAAACTGAATCTTACCACAAAGAAATATCACCAAGCCATAATTTCTTCGGCTTACGAAGCCCACAAAATATGGTATTTCCGAAAAGTTTCTCAAGAAGCTAAGTGATTGGTGTAACTCCATGACACCTCCCCCCCCCCTTGCCGGCCCCTCCCCCCGGCGCCGGGCACTCGACAAAACTATGCTAACAGTAAAAATATACCGCCATGCATAATGCAACGCTGCGTGGTTTGCCACGGGGGTATAACTGGGTACCTATTACACCGACGCGTAAACGGCCATTCGACACAAGACTAAAAAGGGAGATAACTTTGTCGGTCACCCTCCACCATAATTATGAAGAAATGGGGCCGGGGGTTGGAAAAAAACGTTTACCTACCCCATCGAATGAGAATAGATGTCATTGAATACAACTAGTAAAATGAAACAAATCATCCTTTCTTTAGGACCATGGCTTCTGCCTCGGGATATTTGCAATATCTTCTTTATTTTTAATTTTTATAAGTTATCTTTAGAAATACTGGAGTAAAAAAAATGAAAACAGGTATGCAAAGCTCTTATTAAAAAAGCTACTATCAGATAATAGCAACGTAGTGCAAAAGGAAAAGACAGAGCACTAGTAAAACAAATTGATTGTTTGCTCTCTGTACAACTGAAAAAAAAAAGTGTTTTTCAACCAAGATCTTGTTTATGAGAATCATACATCATGAATCCATTATGAGCCTGTCGACATCATGACTTCTCTGACTAAGAGAACTTTGTTAAGAGGGCTATCGAAGTCCAGTGGCGCCCTCATCACATTAAAAAAGATTTCTCAATAAAGAAAGCCTAAATTAAAAAAGTAATCAACACGAACACTACAAAAGCATTCAACCTATTTTCATAGAATACTTTTATAGGTTTTTTTTAAAGGTCTAAACCTATGGTCTAAACATACAAATTGGGAAAAAAGAAAAAAACGGCCGCTTTTGTTTTTATTCGCAATTGTCTAAAAGTGGAATGTTTAGAACCTATAAAAGTATTGTATAACAATGGCTTGAAGGCTTTAGTAGTGTTCGTGTTGAGCACTTTTTTAATTTAGGCTTTCTTTATTGAGAAATCTTTTTTGCATGTGATGAGGGCGCCACTGGCCTGCGATAGCCCTCTTAAACGAATTCGGCTTGCAAACAATAATAACGTCATTTCAATTATTTTGGTGTTAATTAAGAGAAAATACTTCTTAGTTGGCTCGCATTTTTCACTATGTTTTTTTGGAGTAAAATAAAGTATTATTGATTGATTGGACAATTATTATCTATTATGGACGTATCCACGCCATGGACACGCCCTCGCCCTTTTTTACCTTCAAAACAGGTTTTCTTTTTAATCGGCACTTGACAGATTTTTTTTACTGACCGTAGAAAACGCCTTACTACAAGAGCTACAACGCTACAGCATACATCTCCGGGGCGTTTTAACGCCATCTCATAGTCACTGGCGGCGTTCAAACGCCCAGGTGGTTCACTACAGTGTAACGGACATCCACAGCTGCAGTCCTGTAATGAAATCGTCCATAAATCTGGAATATTGGAGTAGCGACATGCCTAACTACGCGGTTGGCTCCTTACACCCCGCGTCCCTCGTTACGTCTCCACTAAACAGGGATACTTGTTAGCGGTGTAGTTTTATAAATGGACTGTACTCTTTGATCTTTTCATTCTGTCTTCACTTTATTATTCGACTGCGGTAAAAAGAAAGATAAAGAGTTCAGGGCTTGATAAATTGAAATGCACAGCCAAATATAGATTAAATTTCGTCAATGTCTTTGAAATCCGACAAAGACAGCAAATATAGTTAAACAATGTCCTCGACCTGTTTTTTTACATTCAAATTTACACGTTTTCTTTTCAATTTAATA
This sequence comes from Agonopterix subpropinquella, assembly GCA_922987775.1. Taxonomy (NCBI): domain Eukaryota; kingdom Metazoa; phylum Arthropoda; class Insecta; order Lepidoptera; family Depressariidae; genus Agonopterix; species Agonopterix subpropinquella. Next base: position 14,728,459 of record OV277716.1, read on the forward strand.
ACCCTATCCACAGTTACTTTTCTTAACTAACCATAGAAGATGCCTCCCTGCAAGAAAAACAACGCTACAGCATACATCTCTGGGGCGTTTGAACGCCGCGTCTCATAGTCACTGGCGGCGTTCAAACGCCCAGGAGATTCACCACAGTGTAACAGACATCCACAGCCGCAGTCCTCTAATGAAATCGTCCATAAATCTGGAATATTGGAGTAGCGACATGCCTAACTACGCGGTTGGCTCCTTACACCCCGCGCCCCTCGTTACGTCTCCACTAGACAGGGATACTTGTTAGCGGTGTAGTTTTATAAATGGACTGTACTCTTTGATCTTTTCATTCTGTCTACACTTTATTATTCGACTATGGTAAAAAGATAGTTCAGGGTTTGAAAGATTGAACTGCGCAGTCAGATGTGAATTGAATTTCATCAATGGCTTTGAAATCCTTATACAGGATGTAACAAAACACCCTAGTAAATACCTGAGGGGGTGCTTCAGACCATCAAACTGAACAACTTTCACTATGGAGCCAACATTGAAATTGGGAAAAAAAATCCGCTCTTTCATACAAAACTGCAGTACTGTCTCTACTAAATAATACGTAAATGTGTGGGACGGCAGATTGTTTTTATTTTTTCTCGACGTTAGCTCCATAGTGAAAGTTGTTCAGATTGATGGTCTGAAGCACTCCCTTAAGTATTACTAGGGTGTTTTGTTACATCCTGTATGAAAATGAGATTTGATACCAAACAACTACCGAACTTAGATTGCTACCGAATAGTTGAGAGTGATTGGTGGTGATTGTTATGCGATATGGCTTACAGAATAGCTACCCAAATGGCACATGTAGCATTATAAGAGACCACTTTTGGTGTACACGGAAACTAAAGGCTGTATAAGATGGTGTTACAATGGTGTTAACAGCGCTGTTAACACCGATATAACTCTTATTTGGGCACAAGTTATACAGCCTAAGGTTCTATATTGGAATTATAATGGGCCACAAGGCATTATATCAGCTGCTTAACAGAATACGAGTGTCCTGTTATACAGCCTAAGGTTCTATATTGGAATTATAATGGGCCACAAGGCATTATATCAGCTGCTTAACAGAATACGAGTGTCCTGTTATACAGACTAAGCCATTATATTGGGGTTACTGGTATACTTAAATAACGCTTGAGGTTCTACATTATACTTCTAGCATCAGCATTCAGCAGAGTACGTGTGTACATAAAAACCTGAATTTATGTTATTAGTAGAGTTAAATTCTTTAAATAAATTCCGTGAGTGTTGGTTATTAATGGCATGAAGTGAAGTTTTATTGAGAATTTGTGATAACCTAGTTAAGTACACTTTTATAATATTAGCCTGTGAAAACATTTGGTAATGCAAGTTCATTGTGAATGTTTATATGGTTTTATAGCAAATTTTTTACGCGCCTCGGAAATATTTCGTTTTTAATTAGAAATATTGTGAAAATAATTACACGTCAAAATATATGTGTACATTTTTTGTGTCTGATTTACATTAAATCATACAAAGTTTTATTTTATATTATAATAAATATGTGTTTTACGTGTTAATAAAAGCAGAAATCATTAGTAAAACATAAACAACACCATAATTTTATTTATCATATGGTTTAGGTTATAAAGTTCTAACAAAATGGCGCTTTCTTAAGAAACCTATGTGAACTCTTATAATCCTGAATTAACGACTATGGCTGTACAAGAGTACACACCGGTTCCTCTATAACGCTTATTGCAGTAAATAAGAGTTCGAGTGAACCAATATGCAGCCTGTCGGCTTATATTAGTGTTATTATGGTTCACATCAACGCTTAAGCCATTCATGTGAACTACTTAAACGCCATTATGCAGACTAAAGCAATATAGTGGTATTTTCTGTAGCCATTTTACTGCCAAATGCTGTATTTCGGAGTTACAAGAGTATCTCGGAATACCTTTGGTGTTCACGAGTGCTAATATAACACCTTTAAGCAGCTTTGAAAAAGAGACTAATAACAGAGTTGAGGTGAACCAATATAGAACCTTAAGCGTTAAATCACTCTACGTGTACACCACTTTACTGCCAAATGCTGTATTTCTGAGTTACAAGGGTATCTCGGAATACCTATGGTGTTCACGAGTGCTAATATAACACCTTTAAGCAGCTTTGAAAAAGAGGCTGAATAACAGAGTTGAGGTGAACCAATATAGAACTTTAAGCGTTAAATCACTCTACGTGTACACCACTTTACTACCAAATGCTGTATTTCTGAGTTACAAGGGTATCTCGGAATACCTATGGTGTTCACGAGTGCTAATATAACACCTTTAAGCAGCTTTGAAAAAGAGGCTGAATAACAGAGTTGAGGTGAACCAATATAGAACTTTAAGCGTTAAATCACTCTACGTATACACCACTTTAACTCTATTGGCTGTACAGTAGTTCATATTGACTCTTTTAAGATGCTAGCATTACAGTGGTATAATTCTACACCTTTATACAGCAATAATCATATTTTACTGCCCCTATAATGCTCTTAAGCAACCAATGCGATATAGGCTGTAAGAAGGCATTTTTGACAGCTGCTCTAACTCTGATCCCGTTACAATAGTATCCGTTCCTGCTCTTATAATGCTATTATAAAGACTAAAGCGTAATAAGCAGCTCTAAGTTCTCAGTTGAACCCTATTAAGTGTTAATTAATGCAACAAGTTCCGAGTTACACCGAAAGTGGTCTCTTATAATGCTACATGTGCCATTTGGGTAGTTTTTCCACAAGAGCTATGGATCAATAGAAGAGCCGTGTTGGTCTAGTAGTAATTTTGTATGAAAAATTTCAAAGTTTTATATCTTCGTAATTATATTATAAATTGCAAATGTTATTTAATACGCGACATCTAGATTTTCTAACCTATTTTTCCATATATAAAATATTACTTTTATTAATTCTGTCTACGCGTATTGTGCGTCAAAGTTTTGTATAAAATTGAGCCTTCTGCAACCGCCTTAAGTTTTTTAATGTAACACCATTTTGCATTGACTTACCAATTACATGTCGTATTAAAATCCCTATAATAAACCTGCAGATACCTAAATATTTAAAGGGGTTTTTTAAATTAAAAAAAAAAGCGTGAAAATCAGAAATCACAGCCGCACAAAAATTAAAACGTATCAGGTAAATTCAGTGAAAAAGGCAAGGTAATCTACACGTAAACGATTCGATCTGAAAAGATTACCCATGCCACGCCAGCGAAGCGATTTCACCACTGAAACGAATCGAATCGACACGCCCGCAATAATACAGTGTTCTTTCATTAAACTTGATTGTTTTTATTTGATTGTGGGCTGTTTTGATACGGCAGAACACTTAGACAATTTGACTAAGGGCAGAACATGAATTAATGTAAATGAAGCTCAAAAAGTGACCCCAAAAAAAGTACACCATGTTCGAAATTTGTTCCTTAAAAACTACACCTTGCCGCCAAAACTCATACAAAATGTCATTTTCTCAAACATGCTTGGAAATGTGAGCATTATTTTGACAACCTTCTTCGAGATAAATCGAAATTGCTGTACTGGCCAATTACATGCGCGCAGCGGCCGGCAATGTTTGTATGAAAATCCATATCTGTCGTGTTTTGCGGCCAAATAAATTACATAGTAAACTCATATCTGTCGTGTAATTTAAAAATGGAACGATCTTTTTCTCCTAAACATGGCGACCAAGGAGGTAACTCAAAAAAGGTTTTATTTAAATTTCGAACTAACTTGCAAATAGAAAGCTGTTTATTGAAAAAAAAAAACAAATTGTTGTTCGTTGTTCGTCATTGATTTTGAAAAGAGTTTTAATTTCCGCGAATTATTTGAGAAAATTTACTGTTTTCATTTCCGCGCATTATTTGAGAAAAGTACTATACAAGCCTTGGCCACAACTAGGCATTGATGGACTTACGTATGTGTGCCTCGGCTTCGCCTCGGCCCACATTTACACGTTCGTCCATCAATGCCTCTGTTGCTGGCCACTGCAGTAATGTACTATTTTCAAAGGGTGCCAAAAATTATGTTGCTTTTGTTTAGAGTTATTCTTCTATAGTTATTCTTACATATTAACTTAGAAAAAGTGTTGTAAGTCTTTGGAACTTAGAAAATATATATTTTGGGAATAAGGATAGGCCCGTCAGAATATTTTACAAAAACCTTCTTTATAGAAACAAAAATTTGCGCCATAGAATAGAATAGAATATCTTTATTTGCTCTGAATAGGTACAGTACAGATCTTAGTGTCATACAATTAATACAATAATATAAAACTATTATAAAGGTATCACCATTCAACTAAATTAGATTAGCATGCAAAATTATAATTGTGTTATCCATCTTTCATAACTCGTATACGAACTATATCGTGTCATATATTTTCTTTGATTATTGTAGTGCTCTAAACTGACATTTTTCCTTGCATTTTAGAGCCAACGAACTGGGGACAATAGCACAGTATAAGAAAGAGTATCTATTACTAGATAACAATAGTCAAGCTCATAGGCCATGTCCTTAAGCTAGTAATAAATATGTCTTTGTTTGGGAACTAAGTCCACCAAACTGAATAAATTTTATCAATCAATCAATCAATCGATCAAATATACTTTATTTAAACGGTTTTAAATTTTATTATGGAGACAATGCGGAGAAAACATAAATAAAACCGGTCAAGTGCGAGTCGGGCTACTTGCGCACCGAGGGTTCCGTACCACACCACCACACAACATATTAACTTTGAAAAAGTTTTGTTTTCTCCGGGACCTTTAGCGCGATACCGACTCACACTTGGCCAGTTTTTAGTATTTGTTGTTATTCTGTAGAGCTTGCTCTATGACCACATTAAGTTTGACGCTTTTATGTATTACCGTTTTTACGATAGAGCGTGAAGAAAAAACGTTAATAAAAACTAGTTTCTTGTTGAGAACACCCCTTAATTTTTTATTTTTTGACATTTTTATTATTTTTTAACAAATCCGCCGTAATAACGCATATTCTGTGAATTTCCACTATCTAGCTGTTACAGTTCAAAAGATACAGTCCTAAATAGGTAGGACGGACGGACGGACGGACGGACGGATAACGTAGGCTTAGTAATAGGGTCCCGTTTTCACCTTTTACACGGAGAAAAATTTCTGAGACAGCAGTTTTATTTTGTAGGCTGTACTAGAAAAAGTGTTGGTGTAAATCTAATTCTCGTAAATTTAACTAAAATTTACTTTCAACAACACATTTTCTAGTAAAGTCTCCTAAAATTAAATAGTTGTAACCGGTATTTTTTTTAGTAGACTTTACTAGAAAATGTGCTGTTGAAAGTAAATTTTAGTTAAATTTACGAGAATTAGATTTACAACAACACTTTTTCTAGTACAGCCTACAAAATAAAACTGCTGTCACAGAAATTTTTCTCCGTGTAGGAGACGGAACCCTAAAAAAACTACTGTGTCTTCATAGTGAAAGATGTTGTTCAGTTTGATATTGATGGTGGTGCATGGGGTGGTGATACCTACTAATTTTGTTACATCTTATACAGGGTGAAATTAATATCGTTAGCATCCTTTTAGCAAGTATCTCTGTAACCCATCAAACTGAACAACTTTTACAATAGAAACAAGCCAAACGGCGCAAAAAAAAATCTGCTGCTGCAAACATTTGAGTCGAGTAATCATCGCAATTTAGTATGGAATAGCTGATATTTTTTTTTTGCTCCGATCAATTTGCTCCCATAGTAAAAGTTGTTCAGTTTGATGGGTAGACTCTTTAAAAGGATGCTAATGATATCAAATTTCACCCTGTATATTATGACATTTAAGTGACGGCAACACGACCACCGAATTATATAAATGTCATATTGTGCACCCATACATAGTGAAAAGTCGGATCGGCGACTTATACAACGTGTTAATGAATTAACGCAAAACAGGAAAGTAGTTTGTTTAGAATCGAGAGCATAATCGAATTATCAATGGTTTCAACACAGGTAATTTTTTTCAAAATATTAAATAATTTGTTTGCAAAATTAAAAAATTTCTGAACCCGATGTCAACCCACCGCACGGGCACACACCCGACTTACTACCAAAACAATATTATAAAAATGTATCCATGAGTACGTTAGCGCCTTCTTTCAGTACTGAAAAGATAACAAGTCATTTTTGCCTCAAAACTTAAAATGCGAATAACTTTAAATTTTAACTATCAAAATAATGAAATTATTGTTAATTATTTTGTTATAAATCAGTTGGGGTGTATGAGGTTTTGCGCTAATTTATTAACACGTTGTATATGCCGACTGTGTGACAAATAGGTCCTTATAGTACGACTGTTACGCGTCTTTTAGGGCGATAATTAATCCGTATTAAATGGGCCTTAATGAACATTCTTACGGAACTTATACGACTATAATTATAAAACTTCCAGAACGTCTACTCGACCATGAAATTGTTATTTGGGTGGTTCTAAAGAATTAAAGATATGGGTTACAAGCTGCTATATTATTCCCCAAAAATAAACATTCGATGCTCGTGCAGGTCTCCTTCTACGCTACGACACAGCATTAGCATTTCAGACATGTAATATTAATGCTACATTCCAACTACATAAGTACTTAGATGCATAATGCACACCAAGTACAGAAGGTCTACTGAAACTATCTCTTCGGCTACAAGCTTCGTCAACTTACCAAACTAAAGTCCACCACAAACTTCGTCAAGAACAAAATAAAAACTAACTTAAACCAGTAGCGTAGCGAGGGGGGGCAGAGGGAGGCAAATGCCCCGGGCGGCACTTTACTAGGGGCGGCAAATCCGGGAAAAATATAGATTGATTGAGCTCTGTTTATAACCAAATCGTAGAGCAGAGAAAAGTCTAGCTCGCTTCGCTCGCTCTAAGATTCTGTTTTTATTACTGTACATGTACTAATCTTAAAGATTTCTGACCACAGGTAACGTGGTGCTATCTTCGCTTGATCCATAGCTTTTACTTTAGGTTACTTTGCACATGTTTCCCCAACTGATTCGTATTGAGGAGAAAAGTCAAACTCGCTTTGATCACACTAAGTTTCTATTTCTGAATGGATAAACCAAAAGATGTCTGAATAGATAATGCGCTAAAAAAATTTCGAGCTCGCTGTGCTCGCTCCGTTATTTTCTGGGTAGGTCTCCTTTTATAGATAAGGGGGCGGCAAAATCGGTCTCCGCACCTTGGAACGCTCCCGGCCCAAAGGAACCCATCACACTAGCAGCATTCCCGCGTTGAATGGCTAGAGAAATCCTTTGGACCAGATACGAACCCGAGCGGGGATCGTTCCCGCTCTCAACAAGCCTCCTGCCCAGCTCTCGCACAAAAGCCTTGGCCTCAGTGTTGCCAGAAAGTTACTTTTGTAACCTTTTAGGTGATTTCTAGCTCTGTCAGGTTACTTTTAGGTAACACGATTCAAAAGGTTGCTTTTAGATGATTTTTCAGAATTCCTATAATCCAACTTAAAATTCTTATTTTTCCATGAAACTGATCGCTTCTTCATATTTTTTGCATTTTTTTATAACGCAAAACGTTCGTAACGTACGTAGTAGTGAGTGCAACTCCTAAAATCACATTTTTCTCTCTCGCACTAATGTCATACCATACCAAATCTGTGACCAAATCAAAAATGACTAAAGCAATTGTTCGCAATTGTTGCTTATCACTACATAGTATAAAACAAAGTCGCTTCCCACTGTCTGCCTGTCTGTCCCTATGTATGCTTAGATCTTTAAAACTACGCAACGGATTTTGATGCGGTATTTTTTTTATAGATAGAGTGATTTAAGAGGAAGGTTTATATCAGCATTGCACCCGTGGGAAACCGGGGCGGGTCGCTAGTTAGGAATAAAACTAATAAGATAAAGATCATTTATTTGTAGAGCATGAGTAAGTATCAAGAACATGCAGATGTGACATGTTGATTGATTTTCTTTAAATATTTTTCTGTCAAATATCAAACTGTAAATGCTACATACTAACTCCAAGTGCCCCTACTGCACCCTGTCGACCTCACTGCATACTCCACATGCAATGTCCGAGGTCCCATATGGCGGGCGCTGGTCGTTATTTAGACGTAGCCCCCCCCCCCCCCGCTCCTCCTCATTGCTCCCCCTCTCAGATCCTCTCAATGGGAAACTGTGGGCAGTGGAGTGAGAGATGTTTGGATTCATTCGATTATTAATATTATGGTGTTAAGAGGGTATACGAGTAATTCGGAGCGCTCTCTATACAAACGAAGTGTGGTTAGACAACGTGTTAATAAATTAACGCAAAACCTCATACACTCCAACTGATTTATAACAAAATAATTAGATTGAAACAATAATTTAATTATTTTGATAGTTAAATTTTAAAGTTATTCGCATTTTAAGTTTTGAGGCAAAAATGATTTGTTATCGTTTTAGCAATGAATGAATGCGCTAACGTACTCATGGATACATTTTAATAAACTTATTTTTGTAGTGAGTGTGCCCATGCGGTGGGTTGACATCGGGTTCAGTAAATTTAAAATTTTACAAAATAATTATTTAATATTTTGAAAAAAACTACCTTTGTTGAAACCATGATAATTCGATTCTGCTCTTGATTCTAAACAAATTACTTTCTAGTTTTGCGTTAATTCATTAACACGTTGTATTTTCAATACTAACCAATTAAAGTCAATTTTTCTAAAGCAATCGAGAAACTTATCTCCATGCTTGTATGTTGTCAAACTTTTGTTAAAATGTATACAGGGTGAAATTGATATCATTAGCATCCTTTTAAATTAAGAGTCTACCCATCATACTGAACAACTTTAACTATGGGAGCAAACTGGTCAGAGCAAATAAAAAATCTGCTGTTCCATACTAAAATGCAATGTCGACGCGCGAGTTCGCGACTCAAATGTATGCAACAGCTGATTTTTTTTTGCTCCGATCGGTTTGCTCCCATAGTAAAAGTTGTTTAGTTTGATGGGTAGACTCTTAGTTTAAAAGGACGCTAATGACATCAATTTCACCCGGTAGAAGTTACAGTGCCTCAAAAATTTCCATATACAAATCTTAGATTAATCCTAGCATGGAAACTGTATATTTTATCGAAAATTTTACAATTATTCCTATTCTTCCTGAAACATTTCAGTGACTTTAATTGGTTAGTATTGAAAATATAACCAGACTTCGTTTGTATGGAGCGCTCCGAATAATGATTTCTTGCTATGACAGATTTCATTGTACCTACATGTATAAACACAAGTCGGTATTTTATTTCAGGGTTGACAGAAATATTGCTACAGCTCCCAATAAACATTCGATTTCGATTGAGCAATGATTAAAAGAAAGATTAAATTTATCCACGTCTATATCGAAATGAAATGCATAATGAGCTCTTTTACATTTCTCTCTCAAATGCAATTCAAAAGAAACCTTGTTCTTTTTAATACCCAAGGGCAGAAATAAGAAATAGTCTGTTTCAAATTGAAAACCACATGGCTAGATTGATTATAAGTTTCATAGAAACTTATGGTTATGTGAAACCATAGTGAGAAAACATACATGGATAGTAGATAACCTAAAACGAAAAAACATTGGATGTAACGTCGGAGGTTTAAAAATATGAGCGAGAATAGATCAGTAAATTTTCTAGTCACTTTTACACGATTTTTTACATGCATTCAGACAACTAATTAGGTTCCTTAGTTGACATACCTACCTAGTTCCAAGCTATCGAACTGTCGTAATAGCCGGTGTAATTATTTTCGATTTTCGGTATATTGCTCTGAAGTAGAAATCCCAATTTCAGTAGAGATGTCCTCCGTGGTCTAATGGTTAAAAGCATTGCGTTGTCGACAACGGAGGTCTTGGAATTGATTCCCACGTGATTATGTCACTGTGCGTTTTTTTCCCAGTTCGTTAGGACATTGCAGGCTGAATTTACACCTAATAACCAGAATAGTGGTAGGTACCTGCCTATACTGTACTTTCGATCGTTTTGTAGTTCTTTGTTATTGCGGTCGATATCATTCATTCTTACCTTTCAAACTACCTACTGTACAGAATATTATGCACCATGCACACAAACAATAACATATTAATAACCGGGTTTGCAGTGTTTATTTGGAATTGAATTGATGGATAGATATTATTGTATAAGTTTTGTGTAGTCTGTTCGTATGATTATCTGTTATACCTACTTAATAATAAGGATGAGTCCCTACCGGCGTACGAACAAACCAGTTATGGTTTATAGTGCGTCGATATTTGTTGATTTGCTAAACATTGTATTATCATGTATCAATTAAATAAATAAATAAATTAAATAAATAAATCACCTGATTGGCTGAAAAAGAAAGAAGATCTGTGCTTCGGATGGCACGTCAAGCCGTTGGTCCCGAGTACTACCTCTGGTGGTAGTACTTGTGCCATAAAAACCACGTCAGAGGCCGTAAGGCGGTCTGAAAAAATTCGGACACCAGGGCTCTGCCCACACGATAAGAAGAAGTACACATTGATTTTTTTTGTTATTAACACATATGGACAAAAGAAGTCTGAAATAAATGATATACAATATATATATATATATATATATTGATGGTTTTTTTTTCTTAGTAAAGTCTTTTTAGCATTATTAACCAAAACATTTTTTTAAACCACAATTTTAACCAACTTAATTTATTGCCATTATATTTTTCCGTTCTACAAACAACGGCTTTCAATAGCTCTGCACAAAATGAAAGCATTGTTCAGCTCAGAAAAATACAGCAATTTAAAAACAAACTAATTTACTTTATAAAAAATATGCGAAAAACTGAAACGCACAAACGTGGCCGTTCCACAAAACACCTTCTCAAAAATTCAACAGCATTTCTTTGTTATAGTGCTGGGCATCAATTATTCCGGGACCGCGATCCCGGGGTCCGGGAACTTGTTAATGTTTTATACTCTCGCCGTGATTGTCCGAGGAGTTTTTATGGACCGCTAACCGTATGCAGCCTCGTGTTTTAGAGCTATTAGGATGAATTATGGTTTTAGGGATGTTTTTTGGTCATTAAGTAAGATCTTTATGGTTTTTGTTGATATTTTTATGGCGTCTATAAAAGAAAATATCACAGTGACAATTTAAATACATTACCATACCTACAAACATATTCCAAAACGCATGTGCCTCCTCGGTGATGGATATCCAAAACCGGGAGATCTTAGGCTTCTTCCCTTCAATGGTATTGCCTCCTTCATTGACCATGTATTTGAAGGGTGAAGAAAGTAAAAAGTATTGGGGCTAACACAAAAGATCCCACTGGGTCGAAGTGTTGCTGGCTTGCCAGCCCCCACAACAAGATAAGATACATATTCCATTTATCCACGGTCTTTATCCCTTTCTATGTGAATATAATCTTTGCTACAATAGCATATTATACTCAAGAATTTATTCCTTGGGACTATTTCAAGAGGGCAGGCAGTCAGAGATATATTCTAAATATACCATACTTATTTGAAATGACCACATTTTATAACCAATTAGTGCCCAAATTATATCTAGTGTGATTGGTAGATAGGACACATATCCTTCCTCTATCGAGCCGATCGATGGCATTTCTTTTTTATTTTTTTCCAGTTCAGTTCACAGTACATAATAAAAAATTCTTATTAAGGTCTTCTTTTAGCATTTTGAGGATAAAATAAATCCTGAATATTATAATGTACCTTAAAAAAAACATTCAAAGTAACCCCTCTTTTACAATAGCAAAGACTTTGTTTACGTCTTATATTTAAAAATAATTTTTCGATTTAGTCTACTGCTTTTTCTGTTTCAATACGACGCCTATTATGATGAAAGTTTGTCTTATTGAACGCGATTGTCCATAACTTTATTATATTATGAGAACTAATAGAAACACATAAGCTAGATCACAACAAAATAGCAATATAAATAAAAAATAAACCCACAACATTTTCCTTCCAGAAATACAAGAATTCATTAAGTTACCAAAAAAAGACTTTCTTAAGCCAGGAGGCAGCAAAAATTTGAAACAAAAAATAACAGAGCATGTAATCTGCGGAATAACAAGACGCCATGCGGGAGCATATAATGCTATATCTCTAAATCCCATGAATACGGTATGACAGCGGGAAACGTGAGATGTGGGTGTCGGGCGCAGCTCTAGTTGCAGCGGATGGCGGATCGGATAGCGATTTTGCATATTTCGAAGGTCTAGAAGACAAACATGCTAATTACAGATTTAGCAATTATTCAGGAGAGTCGATTTTATTATTTTAAAAGTTCAATGTGCTATAACTCAAACTGTGCATTGGAATCGTGTATATACTGCCTATACTTAGGTAGGGTATTCTTCTTCTTCTTATCGTGTGGGCAGAGCCCTGGTGTCAGAGTTTTTCCAGACTGCCTTTCGGCCTCTGACGTGGTGTTTAGGGTATTTATCTTTATTAATTTTTACATAAACATAAAATGTAAATTTTCAAAATATACTGTAAAAATATCAAAATCATGAAAAAAACCATCACTTACTACTCTTGTACACAAACAACATATTTAATTGTGCATTTAACACTTTTGTGTATATTATTAGCTTTAGTATTTTAGAGGAATTTACTGCTATTGTATTAAAAATGAGACTAAATATTTTCTTTATTATTAAGCAAATCAAACATTAACTGTTAGTATTCACTATCATTATTTAATATAATTCAGAACCGAAAGTTTGCCAAATGCCATAAGTAACAAAGGTACATAGTGTGTTTGTCAAACAAGTCAAATGTTCTAAATCTATTTAGCATTATTTGTTGTTAATCAAGAAATAACATTCATTACTATTCTTGGCTTCAACTTGATGTCACTTGCTATAAATGTACACGTACTGATTAGACTGAAAGAGATGGAAATACGGAATTTGGGTGAGTGGAAACGGTAGAGCATGTTCATTTAATACATTTGGCATTAAAATGTTAAAATATAAAAATTTGGACTTAGCACGTTTGTTTTCTAGACCACCGATTTATAAAGTACCATTTCATCTTGTGAGAGTCTTTTGAAGCTTTAATAAATCAAATTAAACTTTATCTTATACCTAAACATCTGCAAACAAAAGAATATGCAAATGAAACAAAATGAACATCTGAGGGATAAAGTTATTTTTGCTGTTGTTTTTGTGGGCAAAAGACGATTCATGTGTCGTTCAATCCTGAAACCTTTTACCTACATTTATTAGGTTAAAGGCATAAAGTTATTATACCTGTCGGAATAGAGTAACTGACATGAGTTGTCAACACTTTAGATTCACTAATTAGTCACAGAGCACGAATATTTACCCTGTCGATTGTGCCGACAAGTTCCCAAAAACGGTTCTATTGCCTCGCGTCACGTATCTCTTTCTATTATGCAGTGGCGCCGCTAGTTACATCTCGCTCTCTCAGCTGTCAGTTCCTCTATACAACGTGTTAATGAATTAACGAAAAACTAGAAAGTAGTTTGTGTAGAATCGAGAGCAGAATCCAATTATCATGGTTTCAACATAGGTAATTTTTTTCAAAATATTAAATAATTTTTTTGCAAAAAATAAAATTTACTGAACCCGATGACAACCCACCGCACGGGCACACTCACCCTACTTACTACCAAAACAAGATTATAAAAATGTATCAATGAGTACGTTAGCGCTTTCTTTCAGTGCTGAAATGATAACAAATCATGTTTGCCTCAAAACTTAAAATGCGAATAACTTTAAATTTTAACTATCAAAACAAAATAATGAAATTATTGTTGCAATCTAATTATTTTGCTATAAATCAGTTGGGGTGTATGAGGTTTTGCGCTAATTCATTAACACGTTGTATAATACCTTTATCGTTAAAGGTGAAAAAAGCTTAACTCTGTCTATATGTCTGGCAAAAGCCAGTAATTTTGTTTGCTGGTTCTAATTATTTCTTCTTCTATGCAAGTATGTTAATGTTGTCTTTGTGCATTGTTTCAACTTTCTCAATCGGCGGTATTTGTTTAGGCCCACAGCTGAAAATGGTCTTCCTTAAACTTACAACATTTCTATGGTCCATGTAACTCTACGCTACTATTTGTTGTAGGCATTCAAGTCATCACGCCATATTCTCCACTATAGTCATATTTATTTTATTATTTATCGTCCCATATAAAATCAGGTGGTTTCTTCAGCGTTACGAACGTTATAGAAAAATTAGGGATTTTTTTTGTGGATTAGGTTCGTTTTTAATACAATCAAGCAGATCGCAAAGATTGTCTGGAAAGTTAATTTCTTTTTGCCAATCTTCTTTACTCCTTTGTGAATGTTATTCAGTGTGATGAGTAAGTACAATCGTCCTTTTAACGATGGGTGTTACTGTAGACACCACAGTAACACCCAGTAGAAGAAAATGATCTCCGCTACCAATAGCACCCCACCCTGATTCCATGTTATAACATAGACCCGCTGATTTGCGGCAGCCGGAGAATCTGTCATATACTACTAGACCGACACCTTTGCTCGTAAAATATTAAATTATTTCGACTTGTTCATGTTTTTACTATGAGCTCCATGGCTGCGAACACCTGAACTTACATCGATATCACATTTTATTGTTAGGAATATAGTCTTCAGCGGTGTGTGAAATAGTACTGTGTAATTTACATATTAAAATACAATGTAATTTCTTTGGGGAAATGGCTTGTTTTCAGGTGTTTTTTTGTATACAGGGTCCTTCTTAATATGCTGACACTTTTTTAAGAGGATGATTAGACCATCAAACTGAACAACTTTCTCTACTCTATGGTACCAACGTCGAAATCGCGAAAACAAATCAGCTGTCCCATACCAAACTGCGAACATAACTCTACTAAAATGTATGGGATATCAGATTTTTTTTTTGCGATTTCGATATTGGTCCCATAGAGAAAGTTGTTCAGTTTGATGGTCAGTTCATCTCCTTAAAACAGTTTCATCTCATTTTTTTAGACCGTATAAATAAAAGGTAGTAAGGTCAATGTAACCTAACAACTAAATGAACAGTATAACACTAATAGAATATTTTTAAACGCAATTTAAACGCGCTTTAAATAACCGCCGGTCCATTTAACGTAACGTAGCGTAGGTAACGAGTTACGCCCGCATTTCTGTTAGGGCAGGGAAATAGTCGCAAGTTTTATCGTAAACGTTACGCCGTCGTAGTATCGCGTACAAGAGTGCAATACATAATAACCGCGGCTAAAAATCAAGTAATGGTTCATCAATACTTAACAATAGGCATATAACATAATTATACAATTGACAGAGTTTTGGCATTGCTAGAAAAATATAGTTACCTACCATTTTGGTTATTCGGGTGATATCCCACGTTTGAAGTCTGCAAAATCTTCACAATTATTTCTTGAAGAAAATTGTCATTCCATAACTTTTCGGGCATTACAATTATGAAAGTATATTAACAGGAAATATACAGCAGCATGCACTTATTATGTTAATACTAGATAGCTCTAGGTAATATGCCCACGACTTCATCTGTTTTGACTTTAAAAAGTATCCTTCTAGAACGTATTGTGTAAAGGAAAATGCACAATCCCATTTCGCCTCAAAACTGGTAAATTTGAATTTTATAAGAAACTAGCGGCCCGTCCCGGCTTCGCACGGGTGGACGTCTAATCTTTTCTAGCAATAAATATAGCCTATGTTACTCAGGGTGAATGCAGCTTTCTAATGGTGAAAGAATTTTTTAAATCGGCCCAGTACTTTTTGAGCCTATTCATTACAAACATACAAACATACAAAAATAGGTACAAATCTTTCCTCTTTATAATATTAGTGTAGATACTGCAATAGAAAAGGATTAATTTCCATTTCCTTGGGAAGTATGATATTCCTCTTTTTTTTTGTGTATAATTTTAGCTACCATACTATTTGTAGTGTTCTTTGATCATTTGAAACGAATACATTTCGTCATATGGGCAATGTATTTTCATCCAAATCCATTGAGCCTTTTATGCGCGATCGGATTACAAACATCTAAACATGGTCACAAACAAAACATTATTTAACCCGGCGGCACTCGCTACTGGGTAAAAAATACCACAGAGTACCTAAATTTGGTTGTATTTTTTTTTCTAAGCCTTCTGGCAACCCAAGGTTCTCAGTACCTTCGAACCAGTAGATAGCACACCCGCACCCCACGGGGCATTCCGTTTGTGCGCAGCGTTTGTTGACGACGTACATGTAAATCGAGAACAGAATGTTGGATGTTGATTATGTCTGTGTTCATTTATTATAAAGGGATAATTATTTTTTGTTAGTTTACTAGTGTACTAAATTTATTTTCGATTTTGATCTCAATTTTGTATAATTTGAAAGAAAAAACAATAATTTTGTTGATTTTTCTAAGGTTACTAAGTAAAAACTAAATATTATGTTGATTTTTTTGGATGAGCTTTTATTTTAAATACATGAACATTACAACTTGGATTTGTTGTTTTATTTATGGACAATAATACCAATAACACAAATGCATTGTCAAACATTCAAACACAAACTTCTTTTCTTAAATAATGCCAATTAAACTCTCGTGGTATTTTTTACCCGGTAGCGAGTATTCATGTTTGTAAAGACCTAGCGAGTACCGCCGGGTTAAAAACAATAAAATATCTTTGACTTTGATGTTTAGATCTTGTGGTATAAAACTTCCATCTAAGTGCAATTTACAATCTAGCTTTCCCAATGAGGCTACGATTGCACACGAGGAAGCTCCATGTCCAGTAATGTGGTGTTTTTAGGGATTAACAATAAAATGTTTACGTACAACCACTTTTGTAACTGACTGTACATTTTGCGTACGGCATTCCGGTACTTTAGGTGCAATAAAACTTGGTGAAGTTTCGCTTTTTCGCTTATTCGGCTGTGCCGGAGCTTTTTCTGATTCAAATGTGGGATTTCGATAGTCATGTCCTTTGTTATTTTTAAATGCTCATCTGAAATTCTGTTAAAGGAAGATAAAAACCAATTTAAATCAACTCTGCATAAAGTATGGTGTATTCGACGCGGTTTGCGATCCGCGGTCGCGTTGACTTCTTATTCGACTTCATCCGCTTGCAGTGGTGGTACGGAGGTAGACGACGAGAAAGGGGTATTTTTAAGGCTGGCGTCGTTTTCTACTATCGCGGCCACTGATGAAAATGGTAAAATGTTGGCGTGGATACTAAAAGAAACAAATCTTACATTGGAGCATATCTTATGTCGGGGCCGACATAATATACAGGATTCTTCTTCTTCTTATCTTGTGGGCAGAGCCCTGGTGTCAGAGTTTTTCCAGACCACCTTACGGCCTCTGACAACGTGGTTTTTATAACGACTACTACCAACAGAGATAGTAGCCGGGACCAACGGCTTAACGTGCCATCCGAAGCACGGAATCATTTTTCTTTTCAGACAATCAGGAGATTCAGCCTGCAATGTCCTAACCAACTGGGGGAAAACGCAAAAAGTGACATATCACCAGGTGTCCCCCATGGGAATCGTACCTACGACCTCCATGTTAAGAGCCAATGCTCTTAACCTAGACCACGGAGGCAGTTTATAATATAGGATGGATTTTTTTGGAAGAGTCACTAGGGAGGTACCTTAACCGATGTAGCTACAGGAAAACGTTCTTATGAGACTGTCCTCAACTTTTTTTCATCAAAATCTGTAATAACTATTTGTAATAGTATTAAATGTGACCATCAAACTAAACAACTTTTACTACGGAAAGGAGGATCCCATACTAAAATTTGCTCAGCTTGATGGTCTTAACTACCCCTGAAAAGTATAAAAAAAATCACCCTCTATAATTTTTATTTTATTTTTGGTTCCGATTATAATTCAAAGAGTTAGAGTAAAGATCGCAACCGCAAACCGCGTTCATTTGAACATGCCGTAAATCCCCCGAGGTTCTCATATTAGAATGTCACTATAAATGAACCTAATATGACATAAAGAACATTATGAAATGTCCCTGCTCACTCCCTGCTTTATTAACCGGGTACTAAGCCGGATATTACGGTTTTTACCCGGACGGGCTAAGAATGGAAATTTTTTGACGTGGACGTACGTAGGTAATGTGGTCGTATGGGAAACAATATTAACGTAGGTATAAAATGAAATAACAGTCATATACAGGGTGTAATAAAATAGCCTCGTAATATTTTAAAGTGGTGTTTTAAACTTTAGACCATCAAACTGAACAACTTTCACCATGGAGTCAACATGGAGAAAAAATTAAAAATCTGCTGTTTTACGGCAGTAAGTTGCAAATAAAAAACTAATTGTACCACGTAAAAATAATTTCTATGGTAGACGCACAAGCTCACATAATCCCTAAATTACTAAACACAATACCGCTAGATTTAAAACAATCAATGAATAGTAAAAATTGTAAAACTAAATTAAAACAGTATTATCTAAAATCAGAATAAACCTTAATACATTTGATCACCTTATAGAAAAGTTGGGTAGGTATATCAGAGGAACTATTATTATAATGATAAATTCTGAACCGATATTATAACGCAACTGACATTATTATTAAGTAATGAGCGTGGTCTTGCCAAGACAAACCAAAATGGTTTAATGGCATGAATTAGTTGTAAGCAAAGTGTAATTTTTGTTATAAAATAAATAAATAAATAATAATAAGTACTTACTCGACTCAAATGTATGGAATAGTACATTTTTTTTTAATAGTATGATATTTAAAACGTCACACTATCTTTTAAACCCGTGTCAGTGTGGTAACAGTGTAAGTTATAAATATAATATTTTACTTGAACATACAATTTTTTACTCTTACTTACTAGTTGTATCCAAGAAAAGAATGACTTTTTAGCTATATTTAAAAGATATTTTTTAAATAGTTTTAGTGTAAATCAGTAGGTATGAACCTATATTCGGAATTGGCGTGACAACCGTTAGTCAGTGGTCACGTTATTTAACAACAATATAAAATAAAAATTCAGCTTTTTTTTTATGCATGCTGAGTTAGCCTACATCTATACACTTAAAATTATAATGTACCATTGTGAATGTAAAACTATACGTGTCATGTTGGCTTCCTAATAAACAAATAAATTATAAAAAAAAATCTTAATAATAATAAAAAAAAAACTTTCTGCCGATTTATGGTTTGTGAGGCCGTAACTGCAATCCTTGCACTGAATTTAGAGTCCTTGACTTGCTTTCAGTTAATACTGCTCAGAAATATTTGATCACCCTGTCTGCTATGTAATATCTGATGGCGACTGTACTTCAGCTTAGAAGGACCTTGTATAAGACCAAAGAATACAATCAATTAGCTCCCACCCTATAGATGCAATACAATTTCCAATTTGTTTCTACGTTTCCGGATATCTGTAAACACGGGCCATCCAAACATGGCTTATTTATTTAGAGCTCAACACTTACATAATATATCGGGGGATGAGAGGGGGGTTGTTTCCTCCCTGTGTTCAGAGATGAAGGACATGGCCTTTTGCTTTGTTTGTTAGATAGTTTGGATAACCGTTTTTTAAATCAACGTCCTCGTCAAACAGTATAGTATAATCTAGTCTCGATCTACACAAGGTGTAAGAAAAAGTATCATCATCATCTCAGCCGATGGACGTCCACTGCTGGACATAGGCCTCCCCCAAGGATCGCCATAACGACCGGTCCTGCGCTGCCCTCATCCAACGGGTTCCCGCCGCCTTCACCAGGTCGTCGGTCCACCGTGTGAGGGGCCTACCCACGCTGTGCTTTCTTGTACGCGGTCGTAAAAAGGTCGGTAAAAAGTAACATTAACATTTAAACCACAAATACTCTTCCCATCAAACTGAACAACTTTTACTATGGGAGCAAACATGTCAGAACAACAAAAAATCTGCTCTTTCATACATTTGAGTCATGTAGGCATTGCAGTTTAGTATGGAACAGCAGATTTTTTTTGTTCTGACAGGTTTGCTCCCATAGTAAAAGTTGTTCAGTTTAATGGGTAGAGTATAAAATATGGATACTTTTCCTTACACCCTGTATTCGCATCGTTCCATATATAATTGTAAAGATTGCTCTTTTGGACTTTTCAATTCAACTGTTCTCCGTATTACTATTCTCCTTGAAAAAGTCCTCATTTCTCCCCATTGATACCGTACGAAGTGACCAAGGGATAATTTAATACAATGTTGTTGCGGGGAAAAACCTAACCTCTGTCACCAGTTGATAATAATAATCATTCCATACTGAAACTTCCCCCTATACCTATATATAGGCCCCTCACACGGTGGACCGACGACCTGGTGAAGGCGGCGGGAAAACGGTGGATGAGGGCAGCGCAGGACCGGTCGTTATGGCGATTCTTGGGGGAGGCCTATGTCCAGCAGTAGAGGTCCATCGGCTGAAATGATGATGACTGAAACTTTACAGAGCTTCTGTAGCGTGTTCCGGAGAGGTATGAAAACTCTATATCAAGGTCCGGGTTCGAATCCGCACGGACAACATTCCATGTACCAATGAGTTATTCTAACTCATGTTTGTAATACCGACTGTTCAAAAAAGGTGAAGGAAAACACCTGAAGAAGAAATTCCAATGCTTATGTGAAGTCTACTATATGCTTATGTGAAGTATACCAATACAATACGCATTGGGCACGCGTGGTGGTTTAGCACCCCGCCCGTGAAATGTCCGCGCCACGTCACTTCTGTTTAAACAGCCCCTTAGCTGTCACTGTATCTCTCTCTGTATGTGTGCCTCTTACCGAGTTGTCTGTATTTTGTTTTCTAAAATTAAATCAGAACTAATCTAATCCGATCTTTGCTTTTTGGCCAAATCCCATTACTAACTACCCCAAATTGTAATATGGTCGTATGTGTACCAACTGTAAAATCAAACTACAAACATCACGTAAAGTAAAGACATTTATACATATAATAGGAGCAGTTAGTCGATGTCCGTCAGTCCGTGGCTGGTTTTTGTCGTAATTAGTTCAAGCACAGATAGTTTGTTCTCACGGCAAAGTGGTGTAAGTTGTTTTGTTTCTTATAACGGGCGCGGATAAAGCGCCCTACGAATGAGTGATAGCCACATATTTCATTCTTGGTAGAAAGAACATAAAAACAAAACTATTACGTTGTGTAAGATCCCATTGTAGGTATTTAATATTACGATGTACGAAACGAATGAGATGTACACACGGCGACACATCAGGTAATATACCCATAACTACACTACGTACAAAACACAAAATAGTGCGGTAGAGAGCCTGCATAGACGTGGCTGCCGGTGCGGGCGCAGCGTGCTATGAGACGAAACAACAACAACATACCGCACCCTCTCGCACGATTCGCAGCGTTCAACTTCTAAGACACAGGTTACACGGTCAGTATTTCATCAGTCTGGTCCATCAGTCTGGTCATGTATATTTGATTTGAAGGGAAACTGACTCGAGATTGACCCGACTAACATGGTGCTTCAGTATATCAGTTTCCCTTCAAATCAAATAAACATGACCAGACTGATGGACCAGAATGACGAAATACTGAACGTGTAACCGGGCTCTAATAGCTCAAAGTCCAAACAGGGTAACCTGACCTGTCGCCATGTGTACTGTACCAAACCAGTAAAAATCACACTTTTAAAGCATTTTGTCAGTCTTTGGACCCGGTATACGCAGCGGGTATACATCTACGCGTGCAGTACCTATAATAACTAGAGATCGGATATTCGGATGCATTTTACCTAAACTTCATTTTTGGCTATGAAATTATGGAAATGGTTTCTTAAAATTATCTTTTTTAAATAAATTCCGGGATTCCAGGATATCCGGGAATGCATAACTAATGCAATGCTATGCGGGATGCATAGTGTGGAAGTGACTTCTTAAAACTATTTAATTAAAAAAAGAAAAAAATATCTTTTTCGGTAAAATAAATCCCGGGATGTCAGGAAGTCCGGGAATGCATAACTACTCCGATGCATAGTTTGAAAGTGAGTTCTTAAAATTATTAAACTAAATACCAATGGTCTCCTGAGCGTGTTCAGAGACCGTTGGGACTCCCCGCTGTTGCAGCACTGGGTCAAGCTCCATGCCGGGTTTATAAAGTAAAATAAAATGTTTTGTGATTGTGGGGTGCCCACATTTTACATTTAACTCGGCGGTTCACCAGCAAATAGGGAACCGCTTATCTGTATAAAATAGGGAGCAATTTCCTTAATAAACTAGTACGCACTGATACTCAAACCGTTTCACTTCTACTGCCCTAGCCACCAAAGCATCCCTTAAACAAACCGCACAAGCGATCTCTAAAGTGACTAACACATATACACTATATGGACATCTTGTCGGAAATAAATTATTTGAATTGAATTGAATTACCTATAATAGAAGGCGGCGGGAACCCGTTGGTTGAGGGCAGCGTAGGATAGCTCGTTGTGGCGATCCTTGGAGACCTATGTCCAGCAGTGGACGTCTAGGATGGACGATAATTATGATAATGATGAAAAAAAATCTTTTAAGTGACTATTTTTATTACGAAAATGATACGATGAAATATACAGGGTGAAATTGATATCATTGGCATCCTTTTAAACTAAGAGTCTACCCATCAAACTGAACAACTTTCACTATGGGAGCAACCCGATCGGAGCAAAAAAAAAGTCTGCTGTTCCATAGTAAACTGCAATGCCTACTCGACTCAAATGTATGCAACAGCTGATTATTTTTTTGCTCCGATCGGTTTGCTCTCATAGTAAAAGTTGTTCAGTTTAATGGGTAGACTCTTAGTTTAAAAGGATGCTTATGATATCAATTTCACCATGTAGAATATGAATGATGTGATAAGAGATGGCTAGCCTTTCGCATAAAAAACTGTTTCGTTAGAAACCGTATTCACCTCCGAAACATAAAAATTTTAGTGTAGTTCATTCTAGGCATGAGCGCCGCGCCGGCGCGCCGCCGCCGCCGCGATTTTTTCCGCGCCGCCGCCGCCGATCAGCGCGGTCGGCGCGCCGACTTTGAGCAATTGGCATTTGAGCGAGTTAATTTCCCCAAAAACGTCAGTTCTCGCAAGTCGTATTTCCATTTATTCAGACATAGCCGTTATTGAGAATCAACTTAGAGAAATAAATAGCAATGTTTCAAGCTAAATTATTATTTTATTATTATTTTATTAGGGTCCTGGGTTCGAATCCCGGTTCAGTCATGGATGTTTATATGTTTGTGCCGTTGTTGTATGGTTTCCATAATAAAAAGCCTATAGTGCTTGCTTGGGATCATTACAATGTATGTGCCTGTGAGCGTTATTTATTATTATTATTTATTATACTATAAACATGCTTTGTTTTTATCGAACCTACTTTTGGCGGTTGGCAGATATTGATGACACTAATTAGATAAAAAAAAAACGTTGCTCGCTTAAAATTTATCTGCATTCTGCTTTTCATAAAATGCTACAATAAAATAATAAACTAGAGCGGGCTAAAATATTTTCCGAACTATCCTATCTGAGCCAGGGAACTATAGAATTCCGTATGCAATACAAAATAATAAAAAAACTGGAACATGACATTTCATAAAAAGTATATCAAAATTCTTTGATTCGACTTGGGCTGTATTGCAGTCTCTTCAGCGATGCCAAGTGGACTAACAGTACATCGAGGTGCTGAAATGCTTTTAAAAAAACGCCCATATGTCAGAACTCAAAACCTATCCTACTGCACGCGAGGTGTGAGGCAGGGAGACGTTATATCTCTGAAACTGTTCACCGAAGATGATAAGGTGAAGATTTTTTCAAGCTTCTGGACTGGACTGGTAATGTTATATCACCAAACTGACCTGTTTACTTTAGTAAAAAGCACAACTCCTCACTTCGCACTCGGAGTTGTGCGAGAGAATGTAAAAAACAAAGAAAGACACTTTGTCGCAGAATATTTTCCGCCGTAACAATACTCAATCTGCGCGCAGTGAGAAGACATTTTAAAGTAGGAAGTCGAAATAGCTCTTAAAATTAGTAAGCTATCAGCTGGTCAATTAGGTATCGAAGAGCAGTTAGAGTAGGATGAAGACCAATAACTGGAACGTCCCTTAGCACTTGGCCAACAACGATAGGCAGCGACAGTATGAAGTCAGGCTGATGATGAAGTAAAAACTGGCGGGTGGAGTGACTAAGGTCCTACTCGACCTTCAAATAAATGTTCTATACAGGGTGTAACAAAACACCCTAGTAATACTTAAGGGGGTGCTTCAGACCATCAAACTGAACAACTTTCACTATGGAGCCAAAACACAGTGAAAAAATAAAAAACTGCTTTCCCAAACATTTGAGTCGAGCCGGTACTGCAGTTTTGTATGAAATAGCTGTTTTTTATGTGAAAGTTGTTCAGTTTGATAGTCCGAAGCACCCCCTTAAGTATTATTAGGGTGTTTTGTTACACGCTGTACAATTAATATGTTCGAAATGTTCAATTTCACCATCTAAAAATATAAATTATTATATTCTTACAAAAAAGTCGCTACCTACCTTATGTAAGGTATTTTCCCTACATGTACAGTTTGTTTTTTACTGTCCTGGACAACATAAGACACTAAAAACCATGTTTTAGAATTTTTCTTTAAAAAAGGTAAATTTTTCAAGGTCACGCCGCCGACGCCGCCGCCGCCGACCTCTAAAAGACGGCGCGCCGCCGCCGACTGATTTATAATCGGCGCTCATGTCTAGTTCATTCTATGTCGGAACAATGCGATCATATTACAGCTGGATCTTATACCACAAGAAGCCTAAAAGCTTCTGAAAGGTAAGTCGTAATACCTTCAGGTATTGCACATAAATCGATGCAAATATTTGCAATGATACGCTCCGGGCACGGTCGGATTGAATCTTGTGCATCGACTTACATCGAGAGCTTCCAAATCTAATTCACTATCAGATACAAACCTGCAAAAGCGAAAATGTCGTATGCAGCCTTTGACGATAGGTATGGGTTTTAAATTTAATTATGCACCCATGTCCCTCCATGTATTACCAAGAGAGTATGGGTGGCGCGTTGCGGAGAAATAATTCAATCTTGAGGTCCAGGTTTGAATCCGCACAGATGATATGCCATCTTAGACAATTTAAGGGGCGTCCGCCCGGTTTTTGAGTAACTTTGTAACCATTTTAAACATTAACTATGGCACTTTTTAAGCAGAAAACAAAACTGAACAATCTACAGGATATGAGAAGTGATGTGGTTTTTC
The DNA here is from genome assembly GCA_922987775.1 of Agonopterix subpropinquella. Taxonomy (NCBI): domain Eukaryota; kingdom Metazoa; phylum Arthropoda; class Insecta; order Lepidoptera; family Depressariidae; genus Agonopterix; species Agonopterix subpropinquella. Next base: position 14,753,751 of record OV277716.1, read on the forward strand.
TTGAAATCTATTTTAATGAATAAAACTGAAGAAAAACGACTCCAAAGTCACCTCTTTTTTTCCAGTTGTAACCGTTTTACTCTTACATTGTTGATAAGAAGAATATGAAAATTTACCATATTCTTCACAATACAATATAAAATGATGTGGTTTTCTTATTTTTTGAAAATTCATATAAAATCATACAGGTTTTCAAAGAAAACTGAAAATTCTGACCGGAGCCGCGCAATTGAAGCGGGATGGCTAATTGCAAAAGTTTGCTTGTAAGAAAGAGAGCCTTGCAGATGAGAGGAGTAGTCTTAATATACGTGTTAATGAATTAACGCAAAACAAGAAAGTAGTTTGTTTAGAATCGAGAGCAGAATCCAATTATCATGGTTTCAACACAGGATTTTTTTTTTTCAAAATATTAAATAATTTGTTTGCAAAATTTTAAATTTACTGAACCCGATGTCAATCCACCGCACGAGCACACTCACCCTACTTACTACCAAAACAAGATTATAAAAATGTATCCATGAGTACGTTAGCGCTTTCTTCCAGTGCTGAAATGGTAACAAATCATGAATAACTTGAAATTTTAAGTATCAAAATAATGAAATTATTGTTTCAATCTAATTTCAAACTGAACAACTTTTACTATGGGAGCAAACCGATCAAAGCAAAAAAAAAATCAACTGTTGCATACATTTGAGTCTAGTAGCTAGTAGGCATTGCAGTTTAGTATGGGACAGCAGATTTTTTAGTTGCTCCGATTGGTTTGCTCCCATAGTGAAAGTTGTTCAGTTTGATGGGTAGACTCTTAGTTTAAAAGGATGCCAATGATATCAATTTCACCCTGTATATATGTATTCTATATCGTTGTCCAGTCATCATAATACAAGTCCAGGCTAGATTCTGGTACTTTAAATGTGACTAGATAATTTGTGTGACATTGTCCAAGAAATTATTATTAATTATTATTATTTCGGCAGCCGTAAAATCCTTATTCTTCATAAAATATTGTGCCACCATCAAACTATTCACTCTTGGCAGATTGTCCGACTGACCTTTTTGAAAACCTTCATCCATTCTACACACCACACGGTTTACTTTAGTGTAATCGGTTATAAAATTAATGTAAAAGTATTATTTCCTTGAAATACAAGCACACTATTAGGTATAAACGAAATTAAACGAATTTTTAACGAGCAAACGAAACAAAATGCACCGGACCGAGCGCCGCGCTGTGTCGCGGTCGCGGGCCGAGCTGTGACGTCAAAGCGTGAGCGCGCGTAAACTCGGAAATTTTAAAAAGCGCTTAAACTTCTCGTCGTCATAACTTCGGAAATACTGCATGTATTGAAGTGAAATAAAAACTAATGTAATGTACATGATCTACGATAAGATTTTAAGTGTATTTTTTAGTAATATTTTGACCCTTTTGTGTTCTCCATTTATTAACACGTTGTATATGTATAGGGACTCGCCTTGCGGTAGCATTTCCCCTCTGCTACGGTATAATAATATATTATACCTTATCACTAAACGAGACAGCCTATTACATAATAGCTAAACAATAATTTTGAACCTAGAACGTTTGGGGTTCACACGAGACTTACTGACTCGTAAGGAAACCTGCATACGCTGAGGAAAAAATTCGTATTGCGTATGTGAAGTCTACCAATCCGCATTGGGCACGCGTGGTGGACTAACTTCCATGAGGGTAGGCCTATGTCATGCAGTGGGGCGTGTATATAAGACGTGATGATGATGATGATCCATGTAATTATTATTTTTTTTTTTTTTTTTGCTCACAGGCACATACATTAATGATCCCAAGAAAGCACTATTTATAGGCTGTTTATTATGGAAACCATACAACAACGGCACAAACATATAAACATCCATGACCGAACCGGAATTCGAACCCAGGACCCTGGTTTGGCAGTCCGGCGTGGTAACCATTACACCAACCGGGTCGTCAAGGTAACAAACAAGGTACTATACAAGGTAACAAACTATAAAAGGTATACAAGCTATACAGGGTGCAATTTCGATGTAGGTGCCATAGAGAAAGTTGTTCAGTTTGATGGTCTGATCCAAGGAATATAACTACTTGATCATCCCCTTAAAAAAGTTTCAGCAAATTAAGAAGGGCCCTGTATATGGTTTTTGAAAAGTACTGAGTCTTCCTGCTGACCGAAATGAAAGACGTTTTACGTCCAAAATAAAAATATCTCCTGTCCCATACATTTCAGTCGGCATTAGAGTAGGTTACTGCAGTTTTGTGTGACACAGCTGATGTTTTAAACGATTTTATTGTTGTTCAGTTTAATGGTCTAAACCACCCCATTAAATATAACTATAGGGTGTTTTGTTTTGGTTTCTGTTTTGCGTGTTTACATAGGATAGGATACACAAATGTTTAAATTCAACGTAGAAGAAGTCGCAACCAACAACTAGTTGAGAATAAAACATTTTGAGGTTCTGTCAATTGATTGAGGATTTTAGGAATGGAGAAGTTCCTTAATAATATAAAAGCTTAGATGTTACTCAGACAATAACAGATATAGGGTTGTCGCAAAACCGAATAAACTTACAAATATCAAAAATATTAGTAGGTACCTAAACCTACCTATCGATAGGCCAATCGAAAGTTTTACCATCGCGTCACCTATTTATAGAAAATCAATAAGTATTTATAAGGTCTAACCAAATTAGCTGAAAATATTTTAAGGGAATGATCAGACCATCAAATTGAACAACTGTTTCTATGGGACCAACATCGAAATCGCGAAAAAAAAATCAGCTGTGCCATATGAAACTGCAAACATAACTCGACTGAAATGTATGGGACAGCTGTTTTTTTTTTCGATTTTTATCTGTCAGTCTGATCATCCCCTTAAAATAGTTTCAGCTAATTTTGTTAGACTTTATAATTTACAACACTAACCCATTTGAAGTTTTTCCACTTTCGCACATGTATATGGATATCGCAGGACCATTATTTCTAAACATGTAAACAAACACAAACTTGCGGAGTCGATCTCTGCTAATATTACGATAAGATCTTCATTTTTTCTCTACAATATTATATTCAACCCTAACATTCAGCTTCCGATATCCTTCAAACTCTCGTATGATCAAGTTATGGCGGGTAACTTCGCAATGGAACAGAGCAGTTACTTTGCCTGTTGTTTATACATACAATGTTTACGTTCGGCATTACGACGAGTTGATTTATTGATGTTTGACATGATACTGATTTAATTACTTCGTTTTGAAAGCTTTGTTACAATATACAGATGAAACAGAAGGAATATTGACTGCCTCCGTGGTCTAATGGTTAAGAACATTGGGCTCTCGACACGGAGGCCGTGGGTTCGATTCCCATGGGGGACACCTAGTGATATGTCACTTTGTGCGTTTTTCCCAAGTTGGTTAGGACATTGCAGGATGAATCACCTGATTGTCTGAAAAGAAAAATGATTCTGTGCTTCGGATGGCACGTTAAGCCGTTGGTGCCGGCTACTACCTCTGGTGGTAGTAGTCGTTGCATAAAAACCATGTCAGAGGCCGTAAGGCGGTCTGAAAAAACTCTGACACCAGGGCTAAGAAAGAAAGGGCCCGCACGATAAGAAATAAAGAAAGGAGGAATATTTTAAAGTGGCAGCAACAATCCCTACCTAGCAATAAACGATGAATCTTGAATTTTGGTTTTCATAATGTTTTACCTTTATGTCGTGTATTAGGTATGATTTGTATGATTACTAGCTGTTGCCCGCGACTTCATCTGCGTTACCCGGATAAAAAGTACCCTATATGTTAATCCAGGCCATGGTCTATCTGTATGCCAAATTTCATCAAAATCCGTTCAGCAGTTTTTGCGTGAAAGCGGAACAAACATCCATCCATCCATACTTACAAACTTTTGCGTTTATAATATTAGTAGGATACTTGGGGTCTAATCGAACTTAGAGTCATATCATAGCACACAAGCAAGAAGGCGCGATAGCGCTTTGGCACGCTATCATACTACGGCCGCAGAAGCCGTAGTATGATGCGCGTGAAAAGACTATGTTATGCCTTTTATCTCATTCGTTCACGTGCAAATAGAAAGAAAGCGAATGCACAATAGTGCGATATCACGCTGGAATTATAAGCACTACGACCGCAGGTTGTCGAACCTCCTCGTGGGTATAAGATTAAGGGTGAATTCGGAGAACTGTATTGCCGCTACTGCATGATTTGGGTATTGGGTCTAGTAATTGATGGTTAAAAAGTTAAAATATAAAAACAAATCTATCTAAAAATACGAATCAGGTACATAGTTTAAATTTAATGTCATGTCCCCCGTTTGTTTGCCCTGACACCCTGCTACCACGGAATATACTTATAAAGAGTAAAATCTGCTACGTCTAAGTTAAATAACTTAATATGGCAAATGGAAAATATATAACGTGACGTCATACCAGTAGGTACTCCTCATCGAACAAAAAAGTAGATAAATCGAAAAGAACATTAAGTAATCGAAAAGACAAACATATAAAATAAATTGTAAATCGGCAACAGCAGACATCGATTCATTAGTGCACTAACAAATAGCAACTGACAATCACACATAGCTTTATTAACACAAGAGGAGTTTAGAATTGTCACTTTAAAATTACATTTGTGGCCTTTGTGGGAGCTCGCCACATATGGCACCGTTATGTCAACATCTATGTTCTATCTATGTTCTGTAACCAGAGAATGTAAGAGAAATGAGAAGAGAAAGGCAATAAATATTTTTTTAATTTTTTAATATTAACATCCACAACAGCGCAAGTTATAGCGACAAATGACGCTACCTGTCACCCTCGCAAATATGCTCCACATCTTTCAGCCCACACATTACTCGTAATATGCTGCTTATAAAGAAAGCTGCAAAATTGAAAGATTGATTAACAAACACTTAGGTGATAATAATATTCCGTTAAGTAATGCCCAATTTGGATTTCGTAAGGGTCTGTCAACTGACCTAGCGATTTTTGCTCTTAAAAACACTGTAACTAAGTACCTATCAAGAAATACTACCGTATACGCGTGCTACCTAGATCTGAGCCGCGCATTTGACTCAATTAATTACGATATACTATGGGACAAATTCAGAAAGACTAAAGTTCCCCCAGACATAGTAAATGTGTTAGAATATTGGTATGCAAATCAACTAAACCAAGTAAAGTGGGGTGAAGCATTATCTGAAAATTACAAACTGACATGTGGTGTCAGACAGGGTGGACTGACTTCACCGGTTCTGTTCAACTTGTATATTAACGAGCTGATTGAGGAGCTGAGTAGTGCCAGAACCGGTTGTCATATAGGTGATGAATGCATCAATAACATAAGCTATGCCGACGATATGGTGCTCCTCAGCCCCTCAGTCAACGGTCTTAGAAAGCTTATTAAAGTTTGTGAAAATTATTCGAATGAACACTACCTGACATACAACGTAAGTAAGACGGAAGTTATGGTTTTCAGATGTGGTAAAGGCCCGGAAGTTGTTTTGCCTATAATTCTGTGTAGTACAACTCTAAAAATTGTGAATGAATTCAAATACCTGGGGCATATAATATCAGATAATTTAAAGGACGATAATGACTTGGAGAGACAGAGGAGAGGTATCGCTCGTAGAAGTAACATGCTGGCTAGAAGATTCAGCCACTGTTCCCGGCAAGTCAAAGTGACCCTGTTTAAGGCCTACTGTCAGGCGTTCTACACCAGCCAACTGTGGTACGGGTACATGAAGAGAGCGTACAGCTCTCTTCGTGTACAGTACAATAACGCGTTCCGGGCCATGCTCAACCTGCCCTGGCGGTGTAGTGCGTCTGGCATGTTTGCTGAGAGCAGGGTTGACGACTTTTTTGCCGTTATGAGGAGACATAAGACCTCGTTTCATACGAGACTCACGAATAGTACAAATCTGATTGTAAAGGAAGTGTTTGGCACCATTTACTCGGTATCGAAGCACTATATGACGATGACTCTATAAAAGGTTCTGCTCAGTGGTAAAGTTTAATGTAATGTAATGTAATGACATAGCTCCTATGTAGTTGTTTGACATAATAATAATCCTAATTGTAATTTTTAATTTAATTTTTAATCTTACTTTAATATACTTGTATATTAAAAGTGTACTATGGGTGTTTTTACCTGAAATAAAAATGATTTATTTATTTATTTATAAGGTTTACAATCGAATGTAAGACAAATCGTGCAAGAGAAATAAACACAGAAATCAATAAATCTTAAAAAATCACACGTAGCCTGGCGGATGATCTTCCCTTCAATAGAGGAGCCTTCTACGTTGAGCCTCCATACATTCAATTTAATAAAAATTAAACAGCTATGAAAAAACTTTTTTTTTTGTACTGGTACCAGACGTCATTTCTGGCATCTTCTCTATAGCGACAACATGTTCCAACGCTGTGGTAGCTTCAAAAAGTTTTGACGTGGGCTTCTAGATACAATTCTTTTTCCGGCTTCGTGATCTATATCCTATATTGAATAAATTATGTTGAGTTATCTAACACAAATATTTACGTTAGTAAGAAAACAGATGTGCGGTGGGTATCTAAATTGAGTAGCGGTATTCGGTAGGCCGAGTACCGGTATCCATCTGGAACCGGTACCCTGGTACTAAGTACCAATACAGAACATGTACTTTTGGTATCGGTTCCCGCCTATACTTCTACTCAGTGATCAGCTTCCACATCTTTAGCCCTGGTTCTTTATTGAATTTATATAATAGGTACTCGTTCCACTACTTAACTTGTGAAATCTATTCTGTGTAATTTTCAAGGCTACGTAGAACATCGCCAGTGCGTCCACTGCTCGTTATTTACGTCCGTCGTCACCGCGGCGTTAGCTGCGTGCGGGAATGGACGAGTATTTTTCATAGCCTATGACAGTCCTTCAATGCCACAAGTCTATTCTGTGTAATTCTCGAGGCTACGTAGGACATCGCCAGTGCGTCCACTGCTCTTTATTTACGTCCGTCGTCGCTGCGGCGCCAGCTGCGTGCGGGAATGGACGAGTATTTGTCACAGCCTCAGTCTATTCTGTGTAATTCTCAAGGCTACGTAGGACATCGCCAGTGCGTCCACTGCTCTTTATTTACGTCCGTCGTCGCTGCGGCGCCAGCTGCGTGCGGGAATGGACGAGTATTTGTCACAGCCTCAGTCTATTCTGTGTAATTCTCAAGGCTACGTAGGACATCGCCAGTGCGTGCACTGGTCGTTATTCACGTCCGTCGTCGCCGCGGCGCCAGCTGCGTGCGGGAATGGACGAGTATTTTTCACAGCCTCAGTCTATTCTGTGTAATTCTCAAGGCTACGTAGGACATCGCCAGTGCGTGCACTGGTCGTTATTCACGTCCGTCGTCGCCGCGGCGCCAGCTGCGTGCGGGAATGGACGAGTATTTTTCACAGCCTCAGTCTATTCTGTGTAATTCTCAAGGCTACGTAGGACATCGCCAGTGCGTGCACTGGTCGTTATTCACGTCCGTCGTCGCCGCGGCGCCAGCTGCGTGCGGGAATGGACGAGTATTTTTCACAGCCTCAGTCTATTCTGTGTAATTCTCAAGGCTACGTAGGACATCGCCAGTGCGTGCACTGGTCGTTATTCACGTCCGTCGTCGCCGCGGCGCCAGTTGCGTGCGGGAATGGACGAGTATTTTTCACAGTCTCAGTCTATTGACGGCCCGGTAGCACAGTTGGTAGTGAACCTGCCTGCTGTGCCGAGGGTCGCGGGTTCGAATCCCGTAAGGGACAAATATTTGTATGATGAATATGAATATTTGTACCCGAGTCATGGATGTTTGTATTTATATATGTATCCTATATCGTTGTCTAGTCATCATAATACAAGTCCAGGCTAGATTCTGGTACTTTAAATGTGACTAGATAATTTGTGTGACATTGTCCAAGATATTTATTTATTTATTTATTTATTTATTCTGTGTAATTCTCAAGGCTACGTAGGACATCGCCAGTGCGTCCACTGCTCGTTATTTACGTCCGTCGTCGCCGCGGCGCCAGCTGCGTGCGGGAATGGACGAGTATTTTTCACAGTCTCAGTCTATTCTGTGTAATTCTCAAGGCTACGTAGGACATCGCCAGTGCGTCCACTGCTTGTTATTTACGGCGCTCGTCGCCGCGGCGCCAGCTGCGTGCGGGAATGGAAGACTATTTTTCACAGCCTCAGTCTATTCTGTGTAATTCTCAAGTCTACGTAGGACATCGCCAGTGCGTCCACTGCTCGTTATTTACGTCCGTCGTCGCCGCGGCGCCAGCTGCGTGCGGGAATGGACGAGTATTTTTCACAGTCTCAGTCTATTCTGTGTAATTCTCAAGGCTACGTAGGACATCGCCAGTGCGTCCACTGCTTGTTATTTACGGCGCTCGTCGCCGCGGCGCCAGCTGCGTGCGGGAATGGAAGACTATTTTTCACAGCCTCAGTCTATTCTGTGTAATTCTCAAGTCTACGTAGGACATCGCCAGTGCGTCCACTGCTCGTTATTTACGTCCGTCGTCGCCGCGGCGCCAGCTGCGTGCGGGAATGGACGAGTATTTTTCACAGTCTCAGTCTATTCTGTGTAATTCTCAAGGCTACGTAGGACATCGCCAGTGCGTCCACTGCTTGTTATTTACGGCGCTCGTCGCCGCGGCGCCAGCTGCGTGCGGGAATGGAAGACTATTTTTCACAGCCTCAGTCTATTCTGTGTAATTCTCAAGTCTACGTAGGACATCGCCAGTGCGTCCACTGCTCGTTATTTACGTCCGTCGTCGCCGCGGCGCCAGCTGCGTGCGGGAATGGACGAGTATTTTTCACAGCCTCTGACAGCTCTTTAATGCCACCCGTTTGGACAAACGTATAAATTGTCAGTTTAAATATGGAATCGTCCGCTTTTATAACGGTTGAAATGTTGCTTGTTTCATTTTTATGGGTTTTTTAAAGTATTTTGTGGGCCAAACGCTAACCTATCACTATCGTTATACCATTTTTATAGCTGTTACTTGTAATTTAAATGTGACTTGACAATTTGTTAACAATGTCCACGATACACATGATGTAAACTTAAATGTGATTGCATAATATAAGATTTTGATTTCATTTGATGCTAACTGAACGTTTGTATGAAAAGTAGTTTTTTTTTTTGAGAATTTCCTATAGGTTTCTTAGGGAAAGTAGTTCAGTATCATGAGTACAATCATACCTTTTAAAGTTATGCGACTGTTTAGCCTAACATCCTGTAAATGCAATCAGTTGATTGATGGTTTCTATGAAAATTCGTTTTTTTGTGAATTTCCCTAATAGTTTAGTAAATCTGAATCAGTGAAAGAATTTTGAGAATCGATTTGGTACTTCCAGAGATTACCTACATACAAAAAACCCTCTTGAGTCCAGCTTTTCTGCACCCACAGGCATAGGGCAGTTAGGAATTAGCCCTAACTGCCCTTATTTTGAAGTGTCGTATCACGGTAACTTTACAGTATAAAAAGATGATTTTAAAACCAAACTGTAGCGCATTTAGTGCTGTTAATTCCTCTAAAACATAGTTTTACTCTAAAGCCTAAACTTTAGATTTTAAATAAAGAAAACTGAAAAAGCTTCGAAATTTTCGGGGTTTTATGGACATGGCAGAGTCCGCGGCAGCACCGCAAGGTCGAAAACTTGGATTTTTAATAAGGACCTATACCCGTATAACATATAAAAAAATCGTGGATACCGGACCTTTTGCAAGGTAAAATGTATACATTTACTAGGCTATAATGTTTGGAAAAATGTTTAGAAAAGCTTTTCAGTATCATATGTACAATCACCCATTAAATTATCGCAACTCTCTACCCTAACAGCACCCTGTATTTGTTTATTATTTAATTTATGTAATAATAATTTCCATTGATTTCTCAATACGACCCTGGCTTAAGTAAAATTAACATAAAAATATTGAATCTCACACTATATTAGAAATTATCTGTTTTCAAAAACAACATTGTCAACATTAATATTCACAGTCATCCTCTAAACCGCAGCATGCAAAATCTAACACATTTCAGAGCGTCTAAACGCTAACTTAATTCAGCTTGTCCACGGCAAGCGCATTACATACGATATTACGTCCGCACTGCACTGCCTCGATCCGGCCTAATCCGCACATAATAGTCTTGTGCTTATAAGACTTGCTCATAGAATACATTACCTAACAGATGTGATATTCTTCCAAGTTATATTATATCTTCGCCCTTTTTGGTGGGAATCTTAGACTACTTATATAGGGACGCGTAACCACGTGTCATTCTACTAACAAACTTTCTGCCACTTTTTGCGGGGGGCGAGGTAACATGTTATCCGCAACTTTGGATTTTATTCCCTATGACTTTAGATTCTAATTTTGAATGTTCAAAATCATGAAAAGTAGTCTCGTGTAAACCCCAAACGTTCTAAGTTCAAAATTATTGTTTCGCAATAATAGGCTGTCTAGTTTAGTGATAAGTTATAAAATTGAATGTTGAATGTACATGATCATTGATCTTATACCGTGGCAGAGGGGAAATGCTACCGCAAGGTCGGTCCTTATAATAAGTAGTCTAATGTGGTGGGAATACTTCACTCATAAAATTTTACAGAAGAATCTGTCAGCGTGGATAGAGTCAATAGCATCTTTCGCGATATAGACATATTTTGGTATTCCGTAAAACTGTATATACTTAAACACTATTGAAACATTATTGATTTTTAAATATGTTACAGCCATGTTGTGCTATTTCAAATCAAATTAAAGATTGAAGAGTTTCGGTACTACTAGTGAAACTCGGATGTTCTGAGGTTTCAGAATTTCTCTGACTACCCCCTCGGGGAATATAGTCGTGAGCATATGCTACGCTTAAAGATTGAAAAATTCAGTCTCGACCGGGATTCGAACCCGCACTCTCACATACGCTTACGCTCACGCTCACGTCCCCTTAAACACGCAACACACTGAAAAAAAAAATTGTTTACTTCAACCAACATCATGAATCCATATGAGCCTGTCAACATCGTGACTTCTCCGACTAAGAGAACTTTGTTAAACGAATTCGGCTTGTTGTTACAACTAACCATCTTTTGTTTTTAGTAAACAATATTTTCAGTTCTTTATTGCCTTAAAATGCATTTATCTACGAATAAGAATGTATAGAAATGTAAATCAAGCTCAGAAAGTGACCCCAAAAAAAGTACACAGTGTTCGAAATTTGTTCCTTAAAAACTACACCTTGCCGCCAAAACTCATACAAAATGTCATTTTTCAAAGGGTGCCAAAAATTATGTTGCTTTTGTTTAGAGTTATTCTTCCATAGTTATTCTTATTCGTAGGCATGTATACATAAGATGGAATGATGAAATGTTACAATGGAATCAATGCAATTTTTACCCAATAATAACGTCATTTCAATTGTTTTGGTGCTAATTAAGAGTCTTAGTAGACTCGCATTTTTTTCAGTGCAGATTGACGGTCTCTGAGCAAATGGCTCGGTGGCGAAATTGGATAACGCACTTCCCCGATTGGGAAGAGTGCGGGTTCGAATCCCGGTAGAGACAGAATTTTTCAATCTTTAATTTGACTAGTTGTATTCTTCGTATTTCGCTACGGAACTCCAATACGCACTTTCACCCATTACAAACATTTGTGCCAAACAAGTTTCCAAACTTTATAGTTTTGGATATTTCATTTTATTTTATTTTTATTTTATTTTATTATTCTTAGGAAGATTTACAGCTTTGATTACATACTAAACACAACCTTAAAAAACTGTAAGCTAATTACAAATCTCCACCCATAAATTTCACTTTTTTTTTCAAAGACGTGCTTGGTGGTTGGTGTAGGTTCAAACAAAATTGTGTTACCTATTTAACTTAAAAATTAACAATGTGAGAAACAAAATATGCAGTCGCAGTCGCAGAAACAGCTTGCTATTCTATGTTGTGAACAGTCGATTTGTCGAAAAGCTTTGCAACTTCGTGGTAGGAACGCGTTTTGCCCATAATTAGTGCCAGCGAAAGGAACGTATAAAAACGGACGTTGCCTCAATCCCAAGATGTTGGTCCGGATTGATATGTTTGACAGGATATCAGAAGAATCGATTTTCATGGTGAGAAGACGAGTAGGTATGTACTAATCTATTTCATACCCTGTTTGTGGGCACCATGACTTAGCCACTTATCATCACCTGGTTGGCTAGCAATATCCATAATCTATTTTAAGATCTACGCTATTTTTTTACTGTTTCTCACATTCACATTCTTGTAAACTAGGATCAATAGCGATGACGTACGTTCGCTACGCTCTTGTCAGTGGCTAGCAATAACCCTTCAAATAATGATACCGGCAGCATATTCCGAAAAGCTCTTTACTCTATGGCCGACACATAACAGCCGGGCGCTTATGAGAGTGAAGCGACGGGTTTATGAGATATTGTTTGTGATGTAGTTACAAATTACGCAGCTTACCCATTTTCTTCAAGACATTAAGTTCTTATGCTAGCTTTTGTCTACGACTTTGTCAACATAGAATTGAATGCGCCACCGTACTGCTTTTCCAAGATTAAAACTATTCAACTGGATGAACACAAACTGATGAACCGTGGTCTAATGATTAAGATCATTGGGCTCTTATCAAATTAAAGATTGATAAAAGAAAAACAAAAAATATACACGTCGAATTGAGAACCTCCTCCGCTTTTTGTTTTTGTTTTCGTCGATTAAAAAATTCAGTCTCGGACGGGATTCGAACCCGCACTCTTCCAAACCGGGGAAGTGCGTTATCCAATTTCGCCACCGAGCCAACTGCTCAGAGACCGAAAGGACATCCGGCACATAATACCAAAAAATTTATAACCGTCCTTCTATTTTTATTATGGACTATGGAACACTAGAAACTAACTGCAGGCATTAGTTTATTTTATAATGATTTATTCGTTTTCATCATTTTTATGTTAAAAAAACACTGTGCTTGCAACACCTCCTACTAAACAACATTGATAGCCATTTTGGGGTTGCTGCTTTTTTATAATTTATTAATAAATGATTAAATAACTCATTAAATAAAAATAAATGATACTATCTGAGTCGTTTTTATAAAACCCCATAATTTATTACACATTTGACTTCAGTCAAAACTTCTGTACATTTTAAGGTATTTTTTCAAAGGAGAGCGGCGGTTGTCCTTTTCAATCTGTTGCGTCTTAAAGGACGTGAGCGACATCTACTGGAAGTTATTTCAAACTTACCAACTCGCAAGGGGCTCCATTGGGCTCTTGACACAGAGATCGTGGGTTCGATTCCCACGGAGATTACGGACACCTAGTGAATATGTTCCTTTCTCCGCTTTTTCCTAAGTTGGTTAGGGCATTGCAGGTTGAATGACCAGATTGTCTGAATGGAAAAATGATTCCGTGCTTTGGATGGCACGTTAAACCGTTGGTTCCGGTTACTATCTCTGATGGTAGTAGTCGTAACATAAAAACCACGTCAGAGGACGGAAGGCGGTCTGAAAAATTCTGACACCAGGGCCTCAATTGCGCTATTTTATACGGTTTTACCGTTCGGACGGAACGTTTTTGGTTTTGGTTTAGTTTTGGTTTAGATTTGGTTTAGCTGAAGTAAAAATGCTGTCGCGATATTTTTTTCTGAACGGTTAAATCGCACAATACAGAAAATTCGACCGAACGGACATCAAACGTTACGCCAACGTATCTTCCGAAATAAAGCTAAATCGTTACCGTTAATATAATTTGCGCGATACGAATTGTGTATAACGTAACGTTTTTGGTTGTGGTTTTGTTTTGGTAGTATCGTTCAAACTTAGGGCGATTGAGGCCCAGGGCTCTGCCCACACGATAGGAAGAGATGAACATTTGAATTTAGCATAATTTCCCTCCATAATTCCCTCGAACCGACAAAGCCCTACGTTCCCTGGATATCGAGAGGGAATGTAGGGCTTTGTCGGTTCGAGGGAATATGTTGGCACACAGATTCACCCGCTGTACTGTTGATGTAAAGCTAACACTCTTTAGAGCTTACTGTCAAAGTTATTACACGTGTGGTCTGTGGGCCAATTTCACACAAAAATCGTACAATGCCCTAAGAGTCCAATATAATAATATCCTCAGGGTCCTGTTGGGGCTCCCACGATTCTGCAGTGCATCTGGCATGTTTGCAGATGCACATATAGATGACTTTTATGCGATTATACGCAAAAAGACCGCGTCTGTTGTGCGCAGAATACGGGGGAGCCCGAACAGAATCTTGAAGATGATCGCTGATCGGATGGATACAGCTATCCTCGGTCGTTTCATCGATCTGCATGTGAGAGGTGTGAATCGGTGAATCGATCCAATTAATAATTCTTTGTTTTATGTGATTATACTAATATTAGATGTAAGCTTGTGCTACTAACAAAATATGAGCAATTCTTAGTCTGAAATAAAACATTTTTTTTTTTTACTTTTTTTTTTTTTTTTTTTTTTTATTTATTTATAATTATTTCAGCGTGGTATCCAGTTCTAATTCCCTGAATAAAAAAGTACATATCGACGTTTTTAATTTGAACTACGTTCCGGTTTTCAAACATTTTCAGAAGTTTTCGGGTAATGCTCGAACAGATAAAAAAAGAAAATGGGTTTCGATATCTTAATTTCGAGTAGTTTCTGCTGAAATATCTAACAGACACAGAGCTCCTGCTACTTTGTGATAGTAAAACTAGGGTTCCGTTCTACACCACTACAAAACACAACATTATTAACTTAGAAAAAAAAACTTTTTTTGTCCGGGACCTTTAGCGCAAGACCGACTCACACTTGGCCGGTTTTTAGTATTTGTTGTTATTCTGTAGAGTATGCTCTATAATCACACTAAGTTTGACGCTTGTATGTATTACCGTTTTTACGATAGAGCGTGAAGAAAAAACGTTGATAAAAACTAGTTTCTTGTTGAGAACCCCCCTTAATTTTTAACTTTTTGACATTTTTATTATTTGTTAACAAATCCGCCGCAATAACGCATAATCTGAGAAAATTTCAACTATCTAGCTATTACGGTTCAAAACTTACAGCCCTAAATAGGTAGGACAGACGGACGGACGGACGGACAACGTAGGCTTAGTAATAGGGTCCTGTTTTTACCCTTTGGATACGGAACCCTAAAAATTAAGTTTAGTTTACCAAACATTTTTAATAAATGTGATATGCAGAAAAGGGACCATGTTTTCGTTTATAGTTTCCATACTTATTTACTTAGAGTTTATGTAGATTTTATGTATGTAAAAGTTACGGACTGTTCTCAAACGGTGAAGGAAAACATCGTGCGGAAACCTGCATACGATGAAGTAGAAATTCTGATGCGTATGTGAAGTCTACCAACACTTGGGCACGCTTGGTGGGCATAAAATTTCCCTTTCAGAGGGTAGGCCTGTGCCCTGCAGTGGGACGTATGACAGGCTGATGATGTACATAGATTTTGGATAAATTAATAAATATTTATTTGGCACATAAAACAGATTACAATTAGAAAAAACATCATAGATTCTTTATTGTACACAAAAACATAGTTATGAAAAAAAATTACAATAAGTCGTGATTTACAAAGGCGAGCTTAACTCTAAAAGAGTTTTCTTCCAGCAAACCGTTGAGTGAGAGGAAAATTAATATGTTTGGGTAAAAATCAGTGTGCACACAAATTAAAATCTACTTACTTAATTACTTATGAGAGATAGTAAAATGAATCCTATATAATAAGAAACAATATAATATAAGATACACCTATTCAAACAAATAATATACATGAATAAACCTACATAAATAATAATATTAAATATAATAAATATGACATATATTAAATACATACATACATATAACTACTACGACTTTATTTAGATAGGTAATGCTCCTTAACTCTCCTCTTAAAGATGTCCAACGAAGGACTAGCAAACATCATATATAGTCAAAGGTAAAGCAGGCCATAATGCCATAATGTGTGCACATCATGAAATAAGCAAAAGATAAACAATTGTAGAAATTGTAAAATATGACATTTGATGTTGTCTTCATGTTAGAAATGACTAAATGTGTGATTTTAACTGCTTGTTTTGTTTATCTGTAATGTAATACCTACCCTAACATACCACATTTATTGCAATAAATATAATTCATTCATTCATTCCATACCGACAACAAGGTCCTCTTGCCATGACCATCAAACTGAACAACTTTCTTTAAGGGAACAACATCGAAATCTCGATAAAAAACAGCTGTTCCGTACAAAATTGCATTCCTACTCGACCATGGTACAATAACATACTGCGCCTGGTACTCTCTTTCGATCACGTGACTGACACAAGCCTACGTCATCATACCCTTTTACCATGTTTAGCGGCCATTTTTTTGTGACATAGGCTTGTGTCACTCTGGGAATAGAAGACCTTGTTTTTTTAGACTATGTACTCGACCAAAATATTTGGGCCAGCTGATATCTTTTCCCCGATTTCAATGTTGATCCCATAAATAAAATTGATTGAGCTGGATATTAAAACAAACAACCTTATTTACCATAAATAAGTTCTACATAACTAAAATATCTGAAAGCCAGTTAGTCTATTTACAGAAATACGGGAAAAACGTTCGCTAGTAAATACAAATATTAACTCAAAGTAATATAATAGCCAACAAAATATTTTATAAATAAATACGAGTAACTAGTTGACTGTGTTTACAAATGACTTTGACGAATTGATTTATTTAATGTGCGTACATCTGAAATTTTCATTCAATTAATTAAAATAATATAATTAGTATTCCATTTTAACATTGGATACCTATATTTGTCGTGATTTGTATCATAAGTCGATTCGAAAAATTAATTATTAAAATATTGTGCTAGCAACACTCTCTCTAACGTGAGTTTTTAAATCTGCAAATCAGGAGACTTCACCCTAGTTTCGTGGTAAGTGGTGCCATCTACGAGTGGTGGGAGAGTGGGGCGACGCATTGTGGAATGGTTAAGGACGAGTCAACTACCTATTCTCTTTGCAACTAGTCAGTTCGCCGGCTGCCTCGAAAGTACATAGTTGTTTAGACTAAATACGCAAAGTTTAAAGTAATCAATTTTTTTTTTGCTCTTGACCTCAATCCAGTCCTCAGGACGAAGATGGGGGTCGTAGATGTAGCGAGCTTACCCAGAAGATGCCTATTCACTCGTACTTTAAAGGAATTCGGGTTGTAAGTACTCGGAAATACTGACGCAGGTAAGGCATTCCACTCCTTGGATGTGCGCATTATAAATGAAAAAATAAATAAAAAAAATATATTAATAAATTCAATAATCAAGTATTCTGAGTTTAAAAACTTGATTTATAAAACATTGTATTTTGTTTTAGTTAAATTGCTTTGAATTTTTTTTTGTTTAACATTTTGGGAAAATAGTATGGCGAATTAGACTGAATGTATGATTCCGATTTTTAAATCAGGACAGGAAAGTAAGAAAGGTCTCAGATCTCATGTAGTTGTTGACCGAGGCGAAGCCGAGATCAACAAACATGTAATCTGGCTTTCTTATTTTTTGCCCGAGGTTAGTACACTACTTTTCTCCCCGACGGAGTCGGTAAATGGCAACTTCGTTTAGTACAGCGGGACAAAAGTTGACACTTTCCGCCCGGAGGGGTGAAAAATATTATATATCTAGGTAGGTACACAATTTAATTAGCAGTGTCCAAAATCATTCCAGTAGGATAGCAATTTGCATCCCTCATCCAATTTTTTAACCACTCAGAAAAGGTCTCCAATTTATCCATATTAACGAAAAATAAGGTTTCATAAAATAAATATCACACATTCGAGTTCGAACTGGCCATTGCGGCTGTAAAAAATTTACAAGAAGGCCATTGTGATAAAAAAAAAGAAAACGAATTTATTTTTAAATGGCATCCTCAACGATTTTTTATGAAATTAAAGCCAGTTCTGCTTGAAAAAAGTTCCTTTCTAGTCTCTTTGGTCATTTACTCCAAAATTTAAAAAGAAATTGGCGATATTCTTTGATTTTCTTTCTTTAGCGCAAAAAAAGTTTGCTATTTTTCAATGCACACGTTTTTACACCACTGCTTTTCTAGTTTCAGCCAATGATAATGGGCTCCAGCAAGATCAGAATGCACATATGGATTCAATTTCGTGTGTCTACGCATTCCTACCGACAACATAAAGCCAATAAGTCAATTAAAAAATAAAACCTGTAAGTGTGAGTAGAACTTATACGAGGAGGGTTCCTTACTATGCAAAAACGTAA
This sequence comes from Agonopterix subpropinquella, assembly GCA_922987775.1. NCBI lineage: Eukaryota > Metazoa > Arthropoda > Insecta > Lepidoptera > Depressariidae > Agonopterix > Agonopterix subpropinquella. Next base: position 14,772,087 of record OV277716.1, read on the forward strand.
GTAAACAAATTGATACCACTAAAATGACATTACATGCTCGTCTCATTCCAGTGTAAGTATCATAAAAAACTGCTGTCCCTACCCGACTCAAATGTATGGGACATGTTTCATGTGGTAAGGTCCATATCTGAAGCACCCCTTACGTAAGGGGAAAAGTTGGGGAATATTATGCCCGTTCGGGGAAATGGACGAAACCGGAATTGGACGTTCGGGTGCATAGCGGACGTTCGGGGAAAAGGTCGTAACTAACCTGAACCGTTGTTCACTTTGATGGTCTCAGTTCACTGTTTCAGTCTGCGGAGGGCTTTTTCTTTCACTCGGTATAATAACTGTAGTTATAATTATACATAAGATATTTTAACTGCCGTTTTAATAGGATATTATAACTGTCATTATAATAACTGCAGTTACTATCAGTTTAAAATAACAATGTGCATGACCTCGCTCGCAAATGTGACGTCACTCAATCACACGAACTTCACTCGAGTCATTCAAAATAATGATTATTTCCTTTGCATAGAGTCTACATTCCTTTATCAACCGAGTGAACTTATCCAACGGCCCTTCAAGGTCATGCACATTGTTATTTTAAACTGATAGTAGAACATTTTCGTCTATTCTTTATAACTGCCGAACCGAAGATAGCATAACTTACAGTTATTGCTGACCTCTGAGACGACTTCAACAAGCACTGTCTTGACTAGAAGCCGTAGCATGCTACACGTGATACGGCTATATCACGTCTTTTATCTCGTTCGTTCGCACGCAAATAGAAAGAGAGCGAAGGTATGATAGCGCTGTATCACGGTGGCATGCTACCCATGCAGGAAGCTGGAAATAGCTATTGTCTATACCTGAAGTATTACAAGCATAGACGTAGAATTTTTCGCTTACGCTGTTAGACGGAATGTCAGTGTAACCGGGTATGAGATAGCGATAGTCATAAAATCCTATAAAAAAAAAAAAGTGGTTAAGCCGATAAGGACAGCAATAAGGTAGCGATCTCCTTTTTTAACTAAAGCGAATTTGCTATGTGCATCTCTTATTGAGTGAATATGACAAGACACGTGCTTCCTTCTAGTACCTTCTCTTTCTACGCCATAGATGAATTAAAGTAGGCAAGATTGCTCACGTCAAACAAAGAACAAAGCTCTCGTAAAACTTATTATTGTCGCCGGTACCTCGTAGTTCGACTTATTATATTAGATGGCGTTACTATACTAGCTGAAGTCGCGCCTATAAGTGGAATACCTAGTACCATCTATCGAAAAATTTGATGAAACTCAACTTCGATGCAGGTGTGCGTAGACCTAAGATGACATAGGAGTGTGTGTGTCTTTTAGCTTCTCGAGTTGAAAGAAAGATTACATTCGCAATTTTATAAAGTAGGTAGGTAAAAGGTACCTTATGAGTACACCTTGGCTTAGTGGTTAAAGTGTCTGCTTGATAATTCTTAATACAGCAGGGGTTTGTTTTTATGAATCACCACGACTTACCATGTTTCATCTACATACAAAAATGTACTCTGCTGCTGTTTACCGTTGAGGGTACTCCTCAACGGTAAACAGCATTGGCTTGATATTTTTCTGTTCACGTTCAGTTTTGATAGCAAAACAAATATTTAATCAGGATCTGGTGCAGAAGCAAGGAATGACTCCGTACGAGGGTACTCCTCAACGGTAAACAGCATTGACTCGCAATTTTCTTGTACACGTTCAATTTTGATAGCAAAACACATATTGAACCAGGATCTGATGCTGAAGCCAGTAATGTCTCCGTACGAGGGTACTCCTCAACGGTAAACAGCATTGGCTTGCACTTTTTTTTTCACGTTCAGTTTTGATAGCAAAACACATATTGAACCAGGATCTGGTGCTGAAGCCAGTAATGTCTCCGTACGAGGGTACTCCTCAACGGTAAACAGCATTGGCTTGCACTTTTTTTGTTCACGTTCAGTTTTGATAGCAAAACACATATTGAACCAGGATCTGGTGCTGAAGCCAGGGATGTCTCCGTACGAGGGTACTCCTCAACGGTAAACAGCATTGGCTTGATTTTTATCTCTTTCTGTTTAGTTTTGAAAGCAAAACACATATTTAACCAGGATCTGGTACTGAAGCCAGGAATGTCTCCGTACGAGGGCACTCCACAACGGTAAACAGCGTTGGCTTGATTTTTTTTTGTTCGCGTTCAGTTTTGATAGCAAAACACATATTCAACCAGGATCTGGTGCTGAAGCCAGGGATGTCTTCGTACGAGGGTACTCCTCAACGGTAAACAGCATTGGCTTGATTTTTTTTTGTTCGCGTTCAGTTTTGATAGCAAAACACATATTCAACCAGGATCTGGTACTGAAGCCAGGGATGTCTTCGTACGAGGGTACTCCTCAACGGTAAACAGCATTGGCTTGATTTTTATCTCTTCCTGTTTAGTTTTGAAAGCAAAACACATATTTAACCAGGATCTGGTGCTGAAGCCAGGAATGTCTCCGTACGAGGGTACTCCTCAACGGTGAACAGGATTGTCTTGAAATTTTTTTGTTCACGTTCAGTTTTGATAGCAAAACACATATTGAACCAGGATCTGGTGCTGAAGCCAGGGATGTCTTCGTACGAGGTTACTCCTCAACGGTAAACAGCATTTGCTTGTTTTTTTTTTGTTCGCGTTCAGTTTTGATAGCAAAGCACATATTCAACCAGGATCTGGTACTGAAGCCAGGGATGTCTTCGTACGAGGGTACTCCTCAACGGTAAACAGCATTGGCTTGATTTTTATCTCTTCCTGTTTAGTTTTGAAAGCAAAACACATATTTAACCAGGATCTGGTGCTGAAGCCAGGAATGTCTCCGTACGAGGGTACTCCTCAACGGTGAACAGGATTGTCTTGAAATTTTTTTGTTCACGTTCAGTTTTGATAACAAAACACATATTGAACCAGGATCTGATGCTGAAGCCAGTAATGTCTCCGTACGAGGGTACTCCTCAACGGTAAACAGCATTGGCTTGCACTTTTTTTGTTCACGTTCAGTTTTGATAGCAAAACACATATTGAACCAGGATCTGGTGCTGAAGCCACGGATGTCTTCGTACGAGGGTACTCCTCAACGGTAAACAGCATTGGCTTGATTTTTATCTCTTCCTGTTTAGTTTTGAAAGCAAAACACATATTTAACCAGGATCTGGTGCTGAAGCCAGGAATGTCTCCGTACGAGGGTACTCCTCAACGGTGAACAGGATTGTCTTGAAATTTTTTTGTTCACGTTCAGTTTTGATAACAAAACACATATTGAACCAGGATCTGATGCTGAAGCCAGTAATGTCTCCGTACGAGGGTACTCCTCAACGGTAAACAGCATTGGCTTGCACTTTTTTTGTTCACGTTCAGTTTTGATAGCAAAACACATATTGAACCAGGATCTGGTGCTGAAGCCACGGATGTCTTCGTACGAGGGTACTCCTCAACGGTAAACAGCATTGGCTTGATTTTTATTTCTTCCTGTTTAGTTTTGAAAGCAAAACACATATATTTAACCAGGATCTGGTACTGAAGTCAGGAATGTCTCCGTACGAGGGTACTCCTCAACGGTAAACAGCATTGGCTTGATTTTTTTTTTGTTCGCTTTTAGTTTTGATAGCAAAACACATATTCAACCAGGATCTTGTGCTGAAGCCAGGGATGTTTTCGTACGAGGGTACTCCTCAACGGTAAACAGCATTGGCTTGATTTTTATCTCTTCCTGTTTAGTTTTGAAAGCAAAACACATATATTTAACCAGGATCTGGTACTGAAGTCAGGAATGTCTCCGTACGAGGGTACTCCTCAACGGTAAACAGCATTGGCTTGATTTTTTTTTCGTTCGCTTTCAGTTTTGATAGCAAAACACATATTCAACCAGGATCTTGTGCTGAAGCCAGGGATGTTTTCGTACGAGGGTACTCCTCAACGGTAAACAGCATTGGCTTGATTTTTATCTCTTCCTGTTTAGTTTTGAAAGCAAAACACATATATTTAACCAGGATCTGGTACTGAAGTCAGGAATGTCTCCGTACGAGGGTACTCCTCAACGGTAAACAGCATTGACTTGATTTTTTTTTGTTCGCGTTCAGTTTTGATAGCTAAACACATATTCAACCAGGATCTGGTGCTGAAGCCAGGGATGTCTTCGTACGAGAGTACTCCTCAACGGTGAACAGGATTGCCTTGAAATTTTTTGTTCACGTTCAGTTTTGATAGCAAAACACATATTGAGCCAGGATCTGGTGCTTAAGCCAGGGATGTTCCGTACGGAGGCACTCCTTAGTACGAGGGTAAACAGCATTGGCTTGATTTTTATCTCTTCCTGTTTAGTTTTGACAGCAAAACACACATTTAACCAGGATCTGGTGCTGAAACCAGGAATGGTCCGTACGGAGGCACTCCTCAACTGTAAACGGTATATGCAAGTCAATGCTGTTTACCGTTGAGGAGTACCCTTGTACGAAAACATTCCTGGCTTCGGCATCAGATCTTGGTTAAATTTGTATTTTGCTATCAAAACTGAACGCGAATAAACAAAATTCAAGCCAACGCTGTTTACCGTTGAGGAGTACCCTCGTACGAAGCCATCTCTGGCTTCGGCATCAGCTCTTGGTTAAATATGTGTTTTGCTATCAAAACTGAACGCGAACAAACAAAATTCAAGCCAACGCTGTTTACCGTTGAGGAGTACCCTCGTACGGAGACATGTCTGGCTTCAGCATCAGATCCTGGTTAAATATGTGTTTTGCTATCAAAACTTAACGCGAACAAACAAAATTCAAGCCAATGCTATTTACCGTTGAGGAGTACCCTCGTACGAAGACATCTCTGGCTTCAGCATCAGATCCTGGTTAAATATGTGTTTTGCTATTAAAACTGAACGCGAACAAACAAAATTCAAGCCAATGCTATTTACCGTTGAGGAGTACCCTCGTACGAAGACATCTCTGGCTTCGGCATCAGATCCTGGTTAAATATGTGTTTTGCTATTAAAACTGAACGCGAACAAACAAAATTCAAGCCAATGCTATTTACCGTTGAGGAGTACCCTCGTACGAAGACATCTCTGGCTTCGGCATCAGATCCTGGTTAAATATGTGTTTTGCTATTAAAACTGAACGCGAACAAACAAAATTCAAGCCAATGCTATTTACCGTTGAGGAGTACCCTCGTACGAAGACATCTCTGGCTTCAGCATCAGATCCTGGTTAAATATGTGTTTTGCTATTAAAACTGAACGCGAACAAACAAAATTCAAGCCAATGCTATTTACCGTTGAGGAGTACCCTCGTACGAAGACATCTCTGGCTTCGGCATCAGATCCTGGTTAAATATGTGTTTTGCTATTAAAACTGAACGCGAACAAACAAAATTCAAGCCAATGCTATTTACCGTTGAGGAGTACCCTCGTACGAAGACATCTCTGGCTTCGGCATCAGATCCTGGTTAAATATGTGTTTTGCTATTAAAACTGAACGCGAACAAACAAAATTCAAGCCAATGCTATTTACCGTTGAGGAGTACCCTCGTACGAAGACATCTCTGGCTTCAGCATCAGATCCTGGTTAAATATGTGTTTTGCTATTAAAACTGAACGCGAACAAACAAAATTCAAGCCAATGCTATTTACCGTTGAGGAGTACCCTCGTACGAAGACATCTCTGGCTTCGGCATCAGATCCTGGTTAAATATGTGTTTTGCTATTAAAACTGAACGCGAACAAACAAAATTCAAGCCAATGCTATTTACCGTTGAGGAGTACCCTCGTACGAAGACATCTCTGGCTTCGGCATCAGATCCTGGTAAAATATGTGTTTTGCTATTAAAACTAAACGCGAACAAACAAAATACAAGCCAATGCTATTTACCGTTGAGGAGTACCCTCGTACGGAGACATTCTTGGCTTCAGCACCAGTTCCCGATTAAATAATGTATTTTTCTTTCAAAACTGAACAAGAATAAAAAAAAATCAAGCCCACGCTCTTTACCGTTGAGGAGTACCATCGTACGGAGACATTCCTGTCTTCAGCACCAGATCCTGGTTAAATATGTTTTGCTATCAAAACTGAACGTGTAGGGAACAGGGCGGGTGGGGCGTTAGTCCACCACGCGTTAAAATATTTTATTCATTGATATTTTCTTTTTTAAATGTGTGAGTATATACGCAAGCTTAACAATTTCAAATTTAGTTTTATTTTCAATAGCCTGGAGTATGATTTTTGAATCTCATTCGGTGAGTTCAGCAGTTGAAAATGTCAAAATTACTATGGAGATAAGTATCTTTCTACTGCTGATTTGACTTTCAAAAATCGCACTCCTGGAGTATGATTTTTTAATGTCAAATCAGCAGTAGAAAGATGCACGTCTCCTTAGTAATTTTGACATTTTCAACTGCTGAACTCAGCAAATGAGATTCAAAAATCGCTCTCCTAACAATCTTGTTTAGTATGAATTTTGAAATGTGCGCCATCTACCGGAATTCTCTATAACTGCATGCTACTCCCGCTTAGTATTATATCGTATTGTAGATCAATGAAAAAATTTTAAAAAAACCTGCTTATGAAATTGTTATTTTCAATGTGATGTTATGAAAATAATATATTTTGTTGCTCAAAATAAATAAATATGATGAACCAGAACAGTAAAATGCGATATTTCGTCGATTTCAGACAAATTTTACTTCTAGCGGACCAAGTAATGCCATCTAGTGACATTTTAAAAATTATTGTGAGTTATACAAGGAAATAGCGTTCTATGCTTTTCCATCTTCTTTGTTCTACGCTTACAAGCGGTGAAACATGAAAATACCCCTTGGCGGTCGGTAATGTTCGTAATTCTTTCGTAAATTCTCGTCGTGTCAATTTTGTCCCTTTCTAATCCAACGATAAAAAATACGTCACTGAATAGAAAGGGACCAGGACAAAGTAAACACGTTGGAAACATCGATGACAGGCACGTACGAAAGAAGGACGAACATTACCGGTCAATTACCGTGTTTCCATGCATGTAAGGAGGTTATGGGTTCAATGGTCTTGACTCTAGAAACCATAAAATAATCATAATATAGAGGAACTGACAGCTGAGAGAGCGAGATGTACCTAGCGGCGCCACTGTATAATAGAAAGAGATGACGCGAGGCAATAGAACCGTTTTTGGGAACTTGTCGGCACAATCGACTGGGAAAATATTCGTGCTCTGTGAATAATTAGTGAATCTAAAGTGAAGTCGTAGATTATTTTGTGAAATATACTAATACTATTTCATTAAATAACCAACGATTTCACGTTAGATTCACAATTATACACAGAACTCGAAGTTTTAGGGTGCCGATAAGTGCCGACAAATGCACAAAAACGGTTTCATTTGACAACTCATGTCAGTTACTCTATTCCGACAGGTATAATAACTTTATGCTAGAAACACACAAACTAGTCCCATCAATAAGTAGCCTAGTAAATGTAAACATTTTACCTTGCAAAAGGTCCGGTATCCACGATTTTTTTATATGTTATACGGGTATAGGTCCTTATTAAAAATCCAAGTTTTCGACCTTGAGGTGCTGCTGCGGGCTCTGCCATGTCCATAAAAGAACGAAAATTTCGAAGATTTTTCAGTTTTCATTATTTAAAATCTAAAGCTTAGGTTTTAGAGTCAAATTATGTTTTAGAGGAATTAAGAGCCCTAATGCGCTACAGTTTGGTTTTTGAATCATCTTTTTATACTGTATAGTTACCAAGATACAGCACTTCAAAATAAGGGTAGTTAGGGCTAATTCCTAACTGCCCTATGCCTGTGGGTGCAGAAAAGCTGAGCTCAAGAGGGTTTTTTGTATGTAGGTAATCTCTGGAAGTACCAAACCGATTCGTAAAATTCTTTCACTGATAGAAAGCTACACTATACCTGATTACCATAGACTACATTTTATTTTGTAAAAAAAAAAAATCTGTTCGATATCTAAGTATTTGTTTACCAATTGACATTTGCTGAAAATTTACAAGTGTCGCATCTTATGGTTCAAAAAACATATTGTAGCGCATTATTTATACTTCTTCTGGACACCTTTATAGTGAAACCTAAAGTTAATAACATATTTAATTTAAAAAAAGAAACGAAATTTTAAGGAATTAGTCATACCTCTCCATACTTTGAGGTGTTGTATCTTGGGAACTATTCAGTATATAAAGATGATTCAACTATCAAATTGTAGCGGATTTGGTCTTCTTTAAAGCTTTAGTAAACAAGTTTGCTCTAAAACCCAACGTTTAAGTTTTACTGAAAAAGTCTCAAAATTTTCGTTGTTTTATGGTCACACCAGAGCCCGCGGCAGGACCCCAAGGTCGAAAACTTGTATTTTTATTAAGGACCTCTACCTGTAAAACATTTCAAAAAATCTCGGATACCCGACCTTTTGTAAGGTAGGGTATCATTTTCCAAACAGATTTACTGAACTAAAGGTTCTTCCAGACCATTCTATTGCGGAACTCTAGCGAAGTCAAACACCGTACATTAAATTAGCAGGTCTATGTGAAAGTGAGTTCTAAGTCTAAGCTAATAAAAAGCTCGGAGCGGCGTGAGCGAGGCGAATCGAAAGCAGATAAAATTTTAATTGGCTTGTCTAGACGTGCCGGGACGTGGTCATCTCGCTGGGACACAGTGCCCGGTAGGAAAGAGAACCGTTATTGACTTTTTTTTCCGGGTATATAAAAATGGTTTTTCATGCGTTCACTGCTTAAGAGGCTCCCTATAGGTAAATGCTGGCTCGGGCCATATTTTACTGGTTTTTAGAAGCTATCTTCTCGTTTTTTGAAAGACACAATAGTTGAAAAGTGTAGCAATATTCTTCAACATCTCGGCTTTATTTGCTATAGATCATATTTCTTATTTTTCTATAAAATACATACGAAACCTGTGTTCATAGGAAATCCTGAATATTGGAAAAAATCTGTATTATGTGCATCTACTTTTTAAGTTGATGTCACATTTACTTGAAACACACACCTTTGTGTAGACAATATTAAGATCTAAAATTGCTATTTAGCAATTTTTTTTAAGACTTAATGAGTTAATTAGATAATTTTTAAATTTGGGGCGAATTCTTATGATTTTAGAATGTGATTTCCTTTGATTAGAAGGCTCCACTGTGACATAATGAAGGATAAGCCAGTCAAAAATAGGTATACCTACTAAAATGACGTAGATTAATATAGAGGTGAGGTGGCTCTGAAAGAGTCAAGGTCGTTCGGTCAGGGAAACCCCTTAAACGGAACATGGACAAGAAAAGTTTAGTATTATTTTTTTGGAACTGAAAGATATGAAATTAAAGTAGGGACATTAAATAAAATTACAAAATAAAGTGTATATTTGTTGAAACAACAATATTTGCACAACAACAACACTATAAAGGTAATCCTACTAAATAATATTAATAAATGAATAAAGTTAGTTAAAACTATTTTAAAAAAACTAGGATGTGTTGCATATTCAGTCCTTGTGGGTTGGTACCCAAAAGGACCTGCCACAAAAAAAAAAACGTTGAAAAAATCTAGTTTTTTGTAACGAGATACCCCTTCTTCTTTTAATTTTTGCTTTTTAGGGTTCCGTACCCAAAGGGTGAATACGGGACCCTATTACTAAGCCTACGTTGTCCGTCCGTCTGTCATACCTATTTAGGGCTGTAACTTTTGAACCGTAATAGCTAGATAGTTGAAATTTTCTCAGATTATGCGTTAATGCGGCGGATTTGTTAACAAATAATAAAAATGGCAGAAAGTTAAAAATTAAGGGGGGTTTTCAACAAGAAACTAGTTTTTATCAATGTTTTTTCTTCACGCTCTATAGTAAAAACGGTAATACATACAAGCGTCAAACTTAGTGTGATTATAGAGCAAACTCTACAGAATAACAACAAATACTAAAAACCGGCCAAGTCTGAGTCGGTCTTGCGTTAAAGGTCCCGGACAAAAAAAGTTTTTTTTTCTTAGATAATAATGTTGTGTTCTGTGGTGGTGTGGTACGGAACCCTCGGTGCGCGAGTAGCCCGACTCGCACTTGACCGGTTTTATTTATTATTTCTCAGCGATTCCGCCGAAATAAATCATGATAAAATTCTGTAAAAATTTCAACCATCTGCCTTTTACGGTTCAAAAGATAAATATCCCTTTATAGGTGACAGAGACTAACGGATTGGCAGCGTTAGTAATGGGAATGGGGTCTCATTGGCCCCCTTCGGGTATGGAACCCTAAAAAGGTACATGAAGCACACCCTGGACACTGCATACAAAAAATTGAAATTGACAAGATGAAGTCAGCACATGCAAATCCAAAGAAATTTAACCTCTTCTTAGGTAACTGCCGGGTAACTGGAGGGCGATAGAGGGGGTGAGGTAAAAAGTTGATGGGAGGAAGGGGAGTGTCCGTACTTTATGTAGTTATAGATAACTATACTCTTTCTTATACTGTGCCTGAAGTTATTTATGCTGATACTGTTATTCAGTTTGCTTTCAACAACTAAATGTACAGAACTTATCCCTAAATTGCAACAAGATCCATGTAATAAGAGACACCAGGAGTGCGATTTTTGAATCTCATTCGCTGAGTTCGGCAGTTGAAAATGTCAAAATTACTGTGGAGATACGCATCTTTCTACTGCTGATTTGGCTTTCAAAAATCGCACTACTGAAGTATGATTTTTGAAAGTCAAATCAGCAGTAAAAAGATGCGTATCTCCACAGTAATTTTCACATTTTCCACTGCCGAACTCAGCGAATGAGATTCAAAAATCGTACTCCAGAACTCGATCTATCTATCAAATACACATTATTAGAATTTGTATTTTTTTCTTTTTATCGTGTGGACAGAGCCCTGGTGTCAGAGTTTTTCAGACCGCCTTACGGCCTCTGACGTGGTTTATATGTAACGACTACTACCACCAGAGATAGTAGCCGGGACCAAAGGCTTAACGTGCCATTCGATGCACGGAACCATTTTTATTTTCAGATAATCAGGTGATTCAGCCTGCAATGTCCTAACCAACTGGGGAAAAACGCACAAACTGACATATAGGTGTTACACTAGGTGTCCCCCGTGGGAATCAAACCCACGACCTCCGTATCGAGAGCCAATGCTCTTAACCATTAGACCACGGAGGCAGTCAGAATTTGTATTGTAAATGTGTTACACAACCTCAACACCCGTGTACGTAACCTCCTCTTAACTTACAGATAATGTACTTACCCACTACCCAGGTACTTAATGGTCCACGTGCAGCTCGCAGTTTAAATATTTTTACCCCGGGGTAACTTCCACTACGACGGGTTATTAAAACTTTTCATTCTTGTTAGAGGATAGTGCTTCTTGTTTTATTATGTTTAAAGTCTTTTTTTGTTTAGGATTTTGATGATGTACTATGACTTCAATCTTAGATCAAGAATTTTAGGGTTGCAGAAGGATTTTAGGTGCGCTTTGAACTTAAAACTGAACCACAGTATAAGAAATCGTGTATCGTGTATGGAGTACTGCTGCCATCTTTGGGACGGGTCTGCCCAATACCAGCTGGCCGCGTTGGACTCAATCGACAGGCGTGCCAGGAAGCTCATAGGTGATCCAACCTCTGTGGCGAAGCTACAAAGTCTTGAGCATCGTCGCAAGGTAGCCTGTCTATCTGTTTTTTATAGGATACATTTCGGAGAGTGTGCGACGGAATTACACGATTTAATACCTCCGTCTCCCTTTCATCTGCGGGGGACGAGACGCAGGCTGGGTTTCCACCCTTATGTCGTTGACCTACCAGCAATTCGCACGAAGAAGTTTGCTTCTTCTTTCATAGTGCGCACGGCTAAGGAGTGGAACGCACTGCCTGCGGACCTGTTCCCTGAGCAATACAACCTGGGCCTCTTCAAGGCAAGAGTGAATAGGCATCTTTCTAGGTAAGCATGCTACATCTTCGGCCTCATCATCACTCAACATCAGGTGAGATTGGGGTCAAATGTTTACCTATCGAACATAAAAAAAAAAAAAAAAGAAAAGAAAGAGTATCTAGTACTACAACTAAACCAATAAACTAACCTAGTGCATTAGGTTCCGTCCTCGTGGAACAAAAATCCAAAACGTTGGCGGCATTATACACTACTTCAAGGGGTTCTTCAGACCAACAATCTGAACAACTTTTACTATTAGAAAAATTTATTGAAAAATGTTATTTATTACTCTGTTCGAGAATTCTTTTACCAAGAATAATTTAATAATTAGGGAATTATTAAATTAATTTAATTTAATTACTAATTGACATATTTTTATTACAATCTGCGTTTAATTTTAATAATTTAATGAGTAAAAATATAAAAAATTTTAATACCCATAATTGTATGCATGATTGAAAGATTTTATTGTTTTTTTAGATTTCATCGATTTATTTGAGTGGCTATGTTCATGTTTTTTTTTTTTGCTTGTTTGTGCCCCTTAATAATTATTACCTACCTACATATTGTATTGCCCTTACAGGGCTCATGTTGAATAGCTTATAACACCCTTTGTAACAACAAGAGTGCAATAAATATACAGGGTGTATAATTAAATAGGACAGTTACTTAAAGGGGTGCTTTAGACCATCAAACTGAACAACTTTTACTATGGGACCAACACTGAAATCGCGAAAAAAAAATCAGCTGTCCCATACAAAAGTGCAAGCATAACTCGACTGAAATGTATGGGACAGCAGATATTTTTTTCCCGATTTCGATATTGGTCCCATAGAGAAAGTTGTTCAGTTTGACGATCTAAAGCATCCCTTTAAGTAGCTGTCCTATTTTATGTTACACCCTGTATAATTGAGATTTTAGACCAACATTGATATTGCGAAAAAAAAATCCACCGTTTCATAGAAAATGTAGAGCATTTAGGCACCAAAATGAAGAAAACAACCGATGTTTTTTTTTTGCGATTTTAGAGTCGATCCCATCAAGCACATACAACGTGTTAATAAATTAGCGCAAAACCTCATACACCCCAACTGATTTATAATAAAATAATTAGATTGAAACAATAATTTCATTATTTTGATAGTTAAAATTTGAAGTTATTCGCATTTTAAGTTCAGAGGCAAAAATGATTTATTATTATTTCAGCAATGAATGAAAGCGCTAACGTACTTATGGATACATTTTAATAATCTTGTTTTGGTAGTAAGCAGGGTAAGATTGCCCATGGGGTGGGTTGACATCGCGTTTAGTAAATTTCAAATTTTACGAAAAAATTTTGAAAAAAATTACCTATGTTGAAACCATGATAATTCGATTCTGCTATCGATTCTAAACAAACTACTTTCTAGTTTTGCGTTAATTCATTAACACGTTGTATAGAGGGAGAGATAAGTGGATTGTACCCAAGAGATTCGACTACTTATATCGTACCACTTTTTAGGATTCCACATCCATCTTTGAAGCCCCTACATAACACACACACATAGTTGGCTAAGACACTGTTCTGCATCTAGTTTATTTACACATCTCATGTTAAATTCATCTAGAAGTCAGAGAAAGAATTACATGCCTAACTTAATAAAAATAGCGCACACATCCTCATTCATATTAGCATAGCACAAACCTCGGGAAGCGTAACAGACAACCCCCTACATCTAGTCTATTGCAATTAGCCCCTTCCACCCGCCCCGCCTCTTGCCTCACCCCCTCGGCTAACAAGAACACAGTATAGTAGGTTACTTAGCGCGGAAATTATTTATGAAGTCTAGAGACTTCTGAACAATGCTGTGTGTTTCTAGTTTAGTTTCTATCTTAAATTTATTATGAAACTTGATCGTGATCGCATTACAAATCGACGTTTATTATACTCAGGCAATGATTGTTGAATGCAGTGGTGAGGATTGATAGGGAAATAAAGAAAACCGGTCCAGTCCAAGTCTGTTAATCACAATAAGCTTGACGCTTGTATGTTTGACCGTTTTTACGATAGAGCAAGAAGAAAAAACGTTGAGTAAAACTAAATAAAATAAAATAATAAATAACGCTCACAGGCACATACATTGTAATGATCCCAAGTAAGCCTCAGGCTTTTTGTTATGGGAATCATACAACAACGGCACAAACATAACATCCATGACCGAACCGGGATTCGAACCCAGGACCCTGGTTTGGCAGTCTGGCGTGGTAACCATTACACCAACCGGGTCGTCAACTAGTTTCTTGTATGAGGACCCCCATAATTTTTTTTACTCTTTGTTTTTTTTTTATTTGCTAGCAAATCCGCCTTAATAACGCACATTCTGCGAAAATTTCAACTGTCTAGCTATTACGGTTCAAAACTTACAGCCCTAAATATGTAGGACTGGCAGACGGACGGATGGACAACGTAGACTTTGTAATACCACGGAATATAATATAAGAGTTTGTAATACTGTAATACGGTCCCGTTTTCACACTACACTTGTCACTAACATAATTTTAAGGCATTGTTACTAACACCTACTATGGATCTATGATCTGACACAAATAAATGAATTGAATAATACAAACATTTGAATGCACTATCAATACAAAGTATAAAAACATTTTTCACTTTATAACCTGGCTAGATTCTGGTACTTTAAATGTGACTAGATAATTTGTGTGACATTTTCCGAGATATTTATTTATTTATAACCATCAACCATCACAAATTGCTCCCTAAAATTAGGAAAACGAGGAAAACACAACACCTTCAATCTGACGACTAAGTTTTTAAGATTTTAGCGCTATCCTTCCACTGCAGGAAGCTGCAAATAGGTATTGTAGTTTCAAATATTATGGATTTTTAAACATGTTACAGCCATGTTGTGCTATTTCGAATCAAATTAAAGATTGAAAAATTAAGTCTCGGGCGGAACTTGAACCCGCACCCTTCCAAACCGGGGAAGTGCGTTATCCAATTTCACTACCGAGTTCACTAGCCAGAGAACGAAATTTTCAATCTGTTGCGTCTTGAGGGGACGTGTGCGCCATCTACTGGAAGTTATTACAAACTAGCCAACCCGCAAGTCCAGCATTACAACTGGAATTCATACGGTATAGATGACACACCCTGTTCCAATTTCAAATGTTATGGATTTTTAAACATGTTACAGCCATGTTGTGCTATTTCGAATCAAATTAAAGATTGAAAAATTAAGGACTTTAGTCCCGCCCGAACCCCGCACCCGCACCCTTCCAAACCGGGGAAGTGCGTTATCCAATATCGCTACCGAGTCCACTAGCCAGAGAACGAATTTAGAACGAACGAACGAGGTATTGTAGCTTTGAATTTTTTTTTTACTGACAATGCCTCATTGGTCAACAAACCGAACTAAAGAAACGCCACTGATAGCCTTTATACAACTGATTGCTGGAAAGAAATAACTACAACAAAACGAGACACAAAAGCGAAACGAAGCAAATGAGCGCGAAACGAAACGCGGAACAGTCCTTTGAGTCAAAGTCGAGAAACTTTTTAATGTTCAAGAATAATTGCTTGGACTAGTTCAAGACTGAATACGAAGAAATATAAATTGGGAATGCCACAGCGGAATACGCGTCAAATTATTAAGATTTTTCAGAATTTTTAAAATACTAGAGTTAACCCGCGACTTCGTCCGCACAAATTATATAACAGATTTTAAGTCATATCATAAGCTATGAAATATTTTTTTTTTTAATTAAAATCGGTTCAGTAGTTTTTGCGTGGTGCTCGTTCAAACAAACAAACACACAAACAAACAGACAGACAAAAAATCCAAAAATTTGTGATTTGGAATCCAGGACACCTAAAAACCACATCGTAACTTTTTTTTTGTTAATATCTTCAATATACAGACACACTTCTGTTACAGTTTTATAATAGTTTAGATTTGACTAGCGGCGCCCGTGACTCCGTCTGCGTAGACCTTAAAAAAAGTAGGATGTTTTAAGTTTTAACCCTTGTTTAACTCAGAACATATTCTACCTACATGCAAACCATACAAATGCATTCAGCTGTTTATGCATGATTGAGTGACAAACATCTAAACATTTGAAATTTAACTTTGAAATTTATAAGGGTTGAGACACATTTGCAGACGGCGACCGACGGCGGGTCCATACAAAAATGTAATTTAGTATGGGAAGCTGTCCGCTATCGTCACCGCGTCGACGGCGGACGGCTGCCCATAGGCCGCCGGTCGCCGTCGGCAAATGTGTCTCAACCCTTATATTTGTTAAAGTATTCTGTGATATTAGTTATTCAATCAAATACAATTAATACTTTATTGCACACTAAAACTAAAACATACATTTGAATAAAGATAAGGAATTACAAGTAGGTGAAATGGTATTACAAATGAGGTGATCGTATCACTAAAATACAGGTGAAACATCAGCTGTTCCTTAAATTCAATGCCTCTCGACTCAAATGTACCTATGCAACAGCTGATTTTTTTTTGCTCCGATCAGTTTGCTCCCATAGTAAAAGTTATTCAGTTTTATGGGTGGACTCTTAGTTTAAAAGGATGCTTATGATGTTAATTTGTGAGGAAAAGTATCATTTGTTCTGTCAGGTTTGCTCCCATGGTAAAAGTTGTTCAGTTTGATGGGCAGAGTACGTGGTTTAAAGGTTAATGACACTTTTCCTTACACCCTGTATGATTTTGTTGCTTTATTACAATATAAGGTGCATATGAATACAGGGTCCTTTATTAATAAAATATGCTGACACTTTTTAAGGAGATGATCAGACCGTCAAACTGAACAACTTACTCTATGGCATCAACATCGAAATCGCGAAAAAAAAAATCAACTCTTCCATACAAAACTGCAAGCCTACTCGAGCCAAATGCAGATGTCAGCAGATTTTTTTTTCGCGATTTCGATATTGGTCCCATAGAGAAAGTTGTTCAGTTTGATGGTCTGATCATCCCCTTAAAAAAGTGTCAGCATATTTTATTAATAAAGGACCCTGTATTCATATGCACCTTATATTGTAATAAAGCAACAAAATCATGTGCAAACGTCTACGCAAACGTAATATTTTTGTTAGAAACTAGTCTAAAATATTCCGTGTGGCAGCAGGCAGCAGGCAGGCAGCAAGCAGTTTAGAGGTCTCTGTAATATCAGTGCATTAAAACTTTGCAGCGCACTTTGCAGTCGTCACTAAATGCCGCTTTTCTGCACTTTGACATTTTGTGACATAATGGACGTTAAAGTCAAGGCCATAAAGATTTGTAACTCTTTGCAAGCTTGTTTTGATATGGAGATGTACCGATGTTATAAGTAAAGCAATTTGCAATACCGTTTCCAGTTTCCTGTTTGCATTATAGCATCTTAAAAAAATGTGCATGCTTTAATTTCGCGGTATATACTGTCCTGGAGTCTGGAGGCATTTGTGTCCACTGTCAATCAAGAGCACATACAGAGCTAGGAATATTATTGTAATCAAAACTAGCGTTTACCCGCGACTTTGTCCGCACAAAATTATATAACAGGATGTTAAGCCAGATTATAAGCTATCAAACAAATAAAGTTTCATCAAAATCGGTTTAGTAGTTTTCGCGTGCTGCTCGATCAAACAAACAAACTTCTTTTTTTTTTAATTTACAGTTTTATAATAGTATAGATACTTATACAGGGTGTAACAAAACACCCTAGTAATACTTAAGGGTTATACTTACTTTACTTACTAAATAACTTTCACTATGGGGCCAACATTGAGAAAAAATAAAAAAAATCTGCTGTCCCATACAAAACTGCAGTACCGACTCGACTAAAATGTATGGGACAGCAGATTTTTTTATTTTTTCTCGATGTTGGCCCCATAGTGAAAGTGGTTCAGTTTGATGGCCTGAAGTACCGCCCTGCCCTTAAGTATTACTAGGGTGTTCTGTTACACCCTGTATAGATAGATTATGGGTTAAGGCTGAGTAGAATACCTACTCTAATTTAGAAAAGTTAGACCAAATTTAGTCATTCTGAAAAAAGTAAGAAGAAGTTTTAAGTAGTACATGTACACACGGCGTCAGGTCAGGTTACCCTGTTTGGACTTTGAACTATTAGAAGTTGAACGCTGCGAATCGTGCGAGAGGGTGCGGTATGTTGTTGTTGTTTCGTCTCACAGCACGCTGCGCCCGCGCCCCCAGCCGCGTCTATGCAGGCTCTCTAACGCACTATTTTGTGTTTTGTACGTAGTGTAGTTATGGGTATATAGGGTGCCTAACCTGATGTGTCGCCGTGTATACTGTATATCTAGCATTTTATTCGTTTTATTTTGTTTTTTTTTTTGTTTTATTTATTCGTTTTTATTTTATTTTATCCGTCGTTTGAATACAACCTTATTTTTTTAACGTAAAACATCATCAGCCTATATAAATACGTCCCACTGCAAGGCACAGGCCTGAGGGAGAGTGTTTGGTTGTTATATAGTCCACTATACGTGCCCAATGCGGATTGGTAGACTTACATACGGGAGATCTTAGGCTTCTTCCCCTCAATGGTATTGCCTCCTTCATTGACCATGTATTTGAAGGGTGAAGAAAGCAAAAAGTATTGGGGCTAACACAAAAGATCCCACTGGGTCGAAGTGTTGCTGGCTTGCCAGCCACAAGATCTTCTTCTTATCGTGTGGGCAGAGCCCTGGTGTCAGAGTTTTTTCAGACCGCCTTACGGCCTCTGACGTGGTTTTTATGTAACGACTACTACCACCAGAGATAGTAGCCGGGACCAACGGCTTAACGTGCCATCCGAAGCACGGAATCATTAAGAAGATAAGATAAGATAAGATACCTACATACGCATGAGAATTAAAATTATTAAATTCTTCTTCAGCGTATGCAGGTTTCCTCACGATGTTTTCCTTACCGTTTGAGAGCATTCGGTATTACTTACATTAGTTAGGAAAACTCATTCGTAGCATTTCGTCCTTGCATATTCTAACCCGTAACTTCATAGTTTAGTGTCCCATCATCATCATCATCATCATCTTAGCCGATGGACGTCCACTGCTGGACATAGGCCTCCCCCAAGGATCGCCATAACGACCGGTCCTGCGCTGCCCTCATTCAACGGGTTCCCGCCGCCTTCACCAGGTCGTCGGTCCACCGTGTGCGGGGCCTACCCACGCTGCGCTTTCTGGTACGCGGTCCTTTTCGGCCCAATCGGCCATCGGTTCTGCGAGCAATGTGCCCCGCCCACTGCAACTTAAGTTTAGCAATTCTTTGGGCTGTATCAGTTACTCTGGTTCTTCTGCGGATCTCTTCATTTCTGATTCGATCTCGCAGGGAAACTCCGAGCTTAGCCCTCTCCATTGCCCTTTGGGTGACTTTCAGCCTTTTTATGACGACTTGAATGAACGACCACGTCTCTGTTCCATATGTCATCACTGGCAACACACACTGATCGAAGACTTTCGTTTTAGGACACTGCGGTATTTGGTATTTAGTGTCCCATACCTATCAGCAACTCGGTAAAAGTAAAATAGAGGAAAAAAACTATGATTCAACTACATTACAAGGCCTCACTGCCTCCGTGGTCTAATGGTTAAGAGCAATGGCTCTCCACACGGAGGTCGTGGGTCGATTCCCACGGGGGACACCTAGTGATATGTCACTTTGTGCGTTTTTCCCCAGTTGGTTAGGACATTGCAGGCTGAATCACCTGATTGTCTGAAAAGAAAAAAGATTCCGTGCTTCAGATGGCACGTTAAGCTGTTGGTCCCGGCTACTATCTCTGGTGGCAGTAGTCGGTACATAAAAACCACGTCAGAGGCCGTAAGGCGGTCTGAAAAAACTCTGTCACAAGGGTTCTGCCCACGCGATAAGAAAGAACTACAAGGTCAAACGACTGTGTCAATAACAGTAGATAACTAGTGACATTGGTGTCAGCGAGAATCTGTCACTAATCCTCCAACTAACTCCACTTCGCTGTGTTTAGTTCGCATCATTGTACACCGAAGTGTAAGGGCACGGTTGAAAACTTTGATAATCTTACTAGTTGTGTACGTATAGACATTGTTGACAATGTGTATTCTTCTTCTCCTTATTGTGTGTGTAACTGGGTAGTGGGTCCTGGAATGTCTATTGTAACATATTTACTTGTTCATATTCTGGGAAAATTACAATCGGCTACCTATTACGGTTTAAAAGATATAGCCCTTTAAAAATTGGATAGTCGGACGGAGAGACGGACGTACGAACGGACGGCATAGGCTTAGTAATAGGGTCAATAGAGTCAATCCCGTTGGCGTCCTTTGGGTTTGAAACCTTAATAAAAACCGGTCAAGTGCGAGTCGAGCTACTCGCGCACCGAGGGTTCCGTACCACACCACCACAGATCACAACATTATTAACTTAGAAAAAAAAACTTTTTTGTCCGGGACCTTTAGCGCGAGACCGACTCACACTTGGCCGGTTTTTAGTATTTGTTATTTTTCTGTAGAGTTTGCTCTATAATCACACTAAGTTTGACGCTTGTATGTATTACCGTTTTTACGATAGAGCGTGAAGAAAAAATGTTGATAAAAACTAGTTTCTTGTTGAGAACCCCCCTATTTAACTTTTTGAACTTTTTATTATTGTTAACAAATTCGCCGTAATAACGCAACAACATCAACTATCTAGCTATTACGGTTCAAAAGTAACAGCCCTAAATAGGTAGGACAGACGGACGGACGGACGGACGGAAGGACAACGTAGGCTTAGTAATAGGGTCCCATTTTCATCCTTTGGGTACGGAACCCTAAAAATATATCAGAGAAAAAGCAACGACAGTGTCGGTTGTCGGACGGAAGCAAGTCCCGGACGGGCTAAGTTCCGTGAGTTACTGAATTTTTCAATCTTAAATGTTCATTTATTTAAATTCTTTCATCCTCTCGTACCGGAGGCGAGTCAGTTTATGTCGCTAAGCTAGAGTCATTATGATGGTGTAAGTAGTACTAAGACTTTTTGTAACAACATGAGTGTAAGGTTGCCTGTCGACTGATGCGAGCTGGCTGGCCGAGATCGGCCGGGATCCTGATTGGTTAATATTTACACAGCTACACAGCTCGCTCAGCCAGCTCGCATCAGTGGACAGGCAGCCTTACAACCATTAACATATTGAGATAGCAAAGTGTTTAAGGCTTAGATTAATTACTTTTATGGTTTAAGGGTATATTTTCGTTTGTGACGTCATCACTTGCCATACTATGGAAAAAAATCAGAAACAAGTAGAGGTTTGCAGTTGTCAAAAGATGTCAAAGATTGAATTTGTTCGCCATTTTGTATGGTAATCAGACTGTTTCATTTTTACTAAAATATTTCAAAAATGTTGTGTCTTTTCTAATCGTATTTCAAAAACTAGATTCATTAGTTTTTTTAATATTTATATTATCTTTCTTTTTACGTAAGCTGTTAATTTAACCGTGTAACATAATCTTCTAAAAATGTTCCTAAAGTAACCCCATTTTTCGACAAACTGTCCGGATTTTACGCGATTACTAAAATAAATTATATGAAACGTACAAAAAAACGATTCATTTGATTTTTAAGTAAAGGCAGATCTTTTATTATCAATATAATACACTGGATTTGCAATAGCATATCACTGAAAACAATGTTCCTGAAAGTTAGGGTTTATGAGAATATACCCTTAAACAGACATCCTAAGAAATACCACGTGTAGAAGCTAGTTTATAATATCCTAATCTAAATTTAAGATAAGATAAGGTAAATATTCTTTATTTTCACACCAAAATACGCAAAAAACAACAATTATACACGAACAAAAGGCTCACTAAAAGTTATTAAAAAATCTAAAATTTTTCTTTAAATCCTATTTCATGATAAAGCAACTCATCTCATTTTTGTACGAAATGTCAAACATAATTTTTTACAAACTGCTAATAAGTCAGGAATTGTACCGATCGCGAAATTGTACCGATGGCGATGCTTTCGAAATAATCATTATAATCGGTGCAAAATAGTTTGTAAAATATGCGCCAAAGAAGTAGGTAACATTAGTCCCAAATATGTTTAGTTATCAACCATCAACTAACGTTTACGGTGTAATAGAGACCCACAAAGTTTCACAAACATTACACTCCTCGCTAACTTTCCTCTCTTTTCAACTTCGTTCCATCACAAAGAGTAAAAGAGACAGAGTTATGTAAATAAAAACCCAATAGCCAATCGAGTTGTTACCAAAAATCGAGTAAATGAAAAAAGTTGTGTCGTGACCGAATGAATTTGTCACCGGCACGGATTAGGGGTGGATTAAGTGGTTCTACTAAGTTCAGAACTAATAGGTAAGTTTTTTGGTTAATTACTTGGTTTTCAAGGTTCTTTGACGTAGTGGAGCTTTGGTATTGGAACAAATCTCAGAAGAAGCGGTACTTCACTCCTGGCAGGCCTGTCTCACTCCGCACTGTAGGTATAAAAATGTACCTACGCGGTCGCGCCGCGTCGCCGTCGCGGCCTAATTCAGTCGAGTGCCACGCGCTCATTGTATCGCACCGAACGACCTTTGAAAATTAAATTGGTATCCTATACATCGTCGGATGTACAAACATAATAAAGTAATATCCTAATCGAAAGATTGTTAAAAAATACTGCATCGCAATCGGTTGTTTGGCCCGAATTTTATGAATTTTTCATTTTTAGGAATTATTCTGATGACTAACATGAACCAAAATAATTATGTTTATTTAAGTGTAGCATAGGTAGTGTTCTTTTTCACGACTCTTTTTTCTAAATCGCGCCGTGACCGAACATTCGTTTGTTCGGAATCGGAACGCACTACTGACATCCCCTGCACATTCACGCATGTGTGCGTGAACGGCAGAGGGGGCGAGTAGGGGGTGCGTAGGGGTGTGTAGGGGTTGCGTAGGGGGTGCGTAGGGGATGCGTAGGGGGTGCATAGGGGGTGCGTAGGGAGTGGATAGGGGGTATGTAGGGGGAGAGTAGGGGGTGCGTAAAGGGATGCATAGGCGTGTGTATGGGGTTCGAAGGGGGTGCGTAGGGGTGAGTAGGGGATGCGTAAGTGGTGAGTTGGGGGTGTGTATGGGGTAAGTAGGGGGTGCGTAGGGTGTGCGTAGGGGTGTGTATGTGTTAAGTAGGGGGAGGGTAGGGAATGCGTAAGTTGTAAGTTGGGGGTGAGTAAGGATGCGTAGGGGGTTAGTAGGGTTGCGTAAAGGTGTGTAGGGGGTACGTGGGAGGTGCGTAGGGGGTGAGTAGAGGGTGTATAGGGGACGAGTAGGTGTGCGTAGGAGTGTGCAGGAGGTACGAAGGGTGTGAGTAGGGGTGCGTAGGGGGAGCGTGCGGGATGAGTACGGGGTGGTGAGTAGGGGTGCGTAACTGATAAGTAGGGGATGCATAGAGGGATGAGTAGGGGGTGTTCTTTCAGAAGTCACAAAAAACCATAAATAATAATAATAAGTCCTAATTCCACGCGTACGAAGTCGCGGGCAACAGCTAGTGTTGTATAAAGCTCAGGTCCGATCTTGTATGAAGTATTGCTGCCACCTGTAGGATAGCGAGAGGTAGAGGACGTATGCCTACGAGATGGACCGAATTGGTAAAAGAAATTACCGATAACACACTAACCCACTCGCGGTGCCTCTTGCGCGATACGGTTCTCGTTCGCAAACGCCGCAAGTTTTTTTTTAAATTTTTTTGAAATTTATTTGAGGCCTCTCAACTACAAGGTTTTTGGTGCCGTTAGTGGCGGAATTTCATAACAGAGCTATCTACATTCATTTAATGGAACTGATAGTACCAACATCAGCAAATAAAACCGGTCAAGTGCGAGTCGGGCTACTCGCGCACCGAGGGTTACGTAAAAAAACTTTTTTTGTCCTGGACCTTTTGTGCGAAACCGATTCACATTTGACCGGTTTTTAGTATTTGTTGTTATTTTGTAGAGTTTGTTCTATAATCACACTAAGTTTAACGCTTGTATGTATTACCGTTTTTACGATAGAGCGTGAAGAAAAAACGTTGATAAAAACTAGTTTCTTGTTGAGAACCTCCCTTAATTTTTAACGTTTTGAAATTTTTATTATTTTGAACAAATCCGCCGTAATAACGCGTAATCTGATAAAATTTCAACTATCTAGCTATTTCGGTTCAAAAGTTAAAGCCCTAAATAGGTAGGACAGACGGATGGACGGACGGGCAGACGGACAACGTAGGCTTAGTAATAGGGTCCCGTTTTCACCCTTTGGGTACGGAACCCTAAAAAACCTAACTATGTACAAACTTTTCAAATAAATATCTAATTACTAGGTTTACTTTGTAAACTAACACAAAGCTACACAATCTCTATGTTAAACAACTCGTCAACAAGATGCATACAAAGATAATTACGACACAAATACCTCATTACATAAGGCTTAAATTGGCACTGACTTACTGAAAGCCCTTAGCTCTACGCCGAAGCTGTCTACGGTGCTACGGTGCTACGAGACTGCTACGGTAACCGCATTATTAAGAAGGTAGCTTGCTCGCTCTTCGTACGATGACTCGTGAATTAAGCTATTTGCGTTCTTATTGCGTAGGTGTTAGAGTTGCGTAAGGGGAATTGTTATGTTGATCGAAGTATAGTGAAGTTAGGTTGATTATTCTGTAGTATATTAATGTAGTTACATTTAGGATAAATGTAGAATGTTGTTTAGTAGGTTTGTTGGTAACTTTAATAGATACGAGCTTTTACCCGCGACTTCGTCCGCATAAATTAAATACCAGATTTTAAGTCAGATGATAATCTATCAAACAAAAAAGTTTCATCAAAATCGGTTCAGTAGTTTTCGCGTGGTACTCGAACAAACAAATACCGAAACAAACAAACAAACAAACAAACAAACAAACAGACAGACAAAAAATAACAAAATTGGTGATTTGGAATCAGGGACAGGTAAAAGCCATGTCGTAATTTTTTTATTTGTAAAATATCTTCTATGTACAGACAGTACAGACACATTTCTGTTACAGTTTTATAATAGTTTAGATACATACAGGGTCTTAATATGCTGACGGTATTTTAAGGGGATGATGGAACCATCAAATTTACCAACTTTCTCTATGGGACCAAGATCGAAATCGCGAAAAAAAATAATCTGCTGTTCCATATAAAACTGCGATCCTAAATGTATGGATAGGCGATATTTACTTCGCGATGTCACCATTAGTCTCATCTTCTTTCTTATCGTGTGGGCAGAGCCCTGGTGTCAGAGTTTTTTCAGACCGCCTTACGGCCTCTGACGTGGTTTTTATGTAACGACTACTACCACCAGAGATAGTAGCCGGGACCAACGGCTTAACGTGCCATCCGAAGCACGGAATCATTTTTCTTTTCAGACAATCAGGTGATTCAGCCTGCAATGTCCTAACCAACGAGAAAGTCTCATAAAGAAAGTTGTTCATTTTGATGGTCTTATCATCCCGTTAAAAAGCAGTTAGCATATTTAAGAAGGACCCTGTATACAGGGTGTTAAGGTAGAAAGTTGCTTTACTGTAATGGGTGATTGTACCTATGATAGTAACAATGAAACATTCACAAACAAAAATTTCGATATTTTATTTCCATACAAAAGTTCAATCAGCGCAGCGTGGGTAGGCCCCTCACACGGTGGACTGACGACCTGGTGAAGGTGGCGGGAAAACGTTGGATGAGGGCAGCGCAGGACCGGTCGCTATGGTGATCCTTGGGGGAGGCATATGTCCAGCAGTGGACGTCCATCGGCTGAGATGATGATGTTCAATCAGTTGATCGCATTTTGTATGGAAAGACCATATTTTGTTTTGCTAATTTCCTATAGGTTTCATAGAGAAAGTTGTACCTACTATCATGGATTCAATCACCCCTTAAAGTAATGCAACTGTTTATCGTAACATCCTGTAGAAATAGCGAAAAGAAAATCTGCTGCTCCATACATTTGGCTCTAATATCATCATTTGGGTCAGGACAGAGACCAAGAGGACGTCCGAAAACTAGATGGATGAACACAGTTCGTTGTGATATGACCGAGTGCAATGTCTCCGAAGACGACGTCAGAAATAGGGCAAGGTGGAGAGAAAAGACACGGAAGGCTGACCCCACCACCATATGGGATTAAAAGCCAGGAAGAGAGAGAGAGAGAGGGTCATTTGGTTTTGGGTTTGCAGTTTTTTTATGAAACAACAAACTTATTTTTGTGATTTTGATTTTGGACCTATAGGGAAAGTTGTTCAGTTTAATGATCTGATCAACCCTTTAAAAAACAATTGGCTCAAAATATCCTAGTAATATTTTAAAGGGGTGGTGTACATCAAACTGAACAACTTTTACTATGGAAAAAAATATAAAATCTACTATTTCATACAAAACCTACTCGACTCAAATGTATAGGACAGGAAGATTATTTAAATACGAGCTTTTACCCGTGACTTCGTCCGCATAAATTATATACCAGATTTTAAGTCAGATGATAAGCTATCAAACAAAAAAAGTTTCATCAAAATCGGTTCAGTAGTTTTTGCGTGATACTCGAACAAACAAACACCCAAACAAACAAACAAACAAACAAACAAACAAACATACATACAAACAAACAAACAAACAGACAGACAAAAAATCCAAAAATTGGTGATTTGGAATCAGGGACATCTAAAAACCATATCGTAATCTTTTTTTTTGTAAATATCTTCAATGTACAGATACACTTCTGTTACAGTTTTATAATAGTTAAGATTAAGATTACTGTGGTGTTTTTTTACACCTTGTATAAATTCACGTCTTTTTAACACGTAAACGTGTTGTGGCCACATTTTGTTTCCATTATAACTTTTACACCTTTATCTCTGTTTGCGGCAGGGCTGTCCGGCATACGGTACAGTGTCCGGATTTCCACATTATTTCCGGATAACATATAGTTGTTTTATTTGAATTCTGTTCTTATAGTGTTGTTTGTTAAAATGTTATATCAGTTACTAGCCACCCGCCCCGGCTTCGCACGGGTGCAATACTAAAATATACTATATAAACCTTCCTCTTGAATTACTCTATCTATTAAAAAAACTACATCAAAATCCGTTTCGTAGGTTTAAAGATCTACACATAGGGACAGACAGACAGCGGGAAGCGACTTTGTTTCATACTATGTAGTGATTAGCACAGTGTGAGAACTGATTTCAAATATGTATTATTGATTATTAATATATTATACAGCCATGTTGTGCTATTCCAAATCAAATTAAAGATTGACAAATTTTATCGCAAGCGGGACTTGAACCCACAATTTACCAAACCGGGGAATTGCTTTTTCCAAATTAGCTACTCTGAGCCCACTACGCTAGAGAACGAAATGGTTTGGAAGATTGCGGGTTCAAGTCCCGCCTGAGACAAAATTTTTCAATCTTTAATTTGGTATAAGAACTAGTCTAAAAACTTTAAATTACTTAAAATAAATCTTGTTAAAATTCTACCCTTAAAAGATGTAGGTTGGTAGCAAGGTTTTTGATCACCCCAAAGTAGAATACGGTCGTAAGTTTGCGTATGTAAACAAAAATGATGTAGTAATAGATACTCTTTCTTATTTACGGGTGATACAGACCATGAAACTAAACCACTTTTACTATAGAGCAAAAATCTAAGTAAATTGCCAAAAAAATATCAGCTGATTCATACATATTTTTTAGTCGAATGGCTAGTGATATTTTTCTATGGATAGATTTTATTTCACGATTTCAATGTTGGTACCGTAATAAAAGTTGTTTCAATGAATAATAAATGTTGTTTGGTCTGAAGCATCAACTAAAGTAAGTAACTTATTTAATTATATGAGTCGTTACATCCGAAGAGATTTATGTTTACAAATGTAGTACACTCTTCATCGTACTAGGCATCGCACAAATTTCAGAGCTAAAAAAGCAAAAACGGAACGCATCCTACCACACCCCCTGCGCACCCCGCGCCTGAACTGACATTGACTTTTCTTTGTGCACGGCATCGTCACGTTATTTTTCTTGTGCGGACAGGTAAGTTTGTTGAACCATCAATTTTACACCATGTATATTTTAGCACATTTTGATCGAGTCTTGAACTCCCAGCGGGGGAATAAATCAGGAAAACAGAACGATCCCCAAACACTGACTTCCTATACATTTGATGAAATCGTAAACCTAGTAAAGTTATCTATATATTTATAACAACATTATAGTAAAATAGGTGTGTCTGTACATTGCAAAGGAGTCAATTTTTTGTAGGCTTACCAAACGGTAATGTTTATCGGTGGTATTAAACTCTAAATACATAATTTAATTTATTATAGTAATCGGACGATAGATTTGCTAAAAATGCAAACGGAATTACGAAATAAGTATAAAAAATGCACCTTTTTAACTTTTTTGCTAAGATTCTTTTTTCCGGTTAAAACGACACATGTAAATCAATGCGTGTATAGGAACGTCTTAGATGTTAACACGAAAATAAAAATAAAAAACCCAACATATTTTACCAAGACACGATGTGCGCCAACGGCGATTACGCAACACTCTGTCTAGATGAAGTATAGCATGGTACAATAATATACTGCGCCTGGTATTCTCTTCCGATCACGTGACTGACCACGTGACTGACACAAGTCTACGTCATCATACCCTTTTACCATGTTTAGCGGCCATTTTTTTGTGACGTAGGCTTGTGTAACTCTGGGAATAGAAGACCTTGTTTTTTTAGACCATGAAGTATAGCTAATTTTACCACTATAGTCTATAGATTATGAGAAACAAATCGACATGATTTCCATAACTATACGTCAACTAATACGCTAAAATTTTTTTGTTAGCCTTTTGTTTTTTTTTTAGTAAAACCAGGCCTGTCTCACTCCACAGCTCAGGTAAGTTTGACAGCCGGACACCTCCGAGGTGTAAATCGCAATAGGTTGCCACTCACCCCTCGGTGGTCACCAAAAAGATTAAAATAAGGTACAGCTTGGCCAAAAACGCCACTGTAGCTTTACATGGCAACACTACAACCTAAACCATTTTGATACTTGCTGTATTTACTCCAAAAGTTTATGCAAAACGTTGTCTATATTTAGCTAAATTTAGCTCTGGCAGCTGCGAGGCTAGTACCTCAACCCGCGATAGCGACATTTAACATATCCATCTGTAAAATTTAGTATTTTATCTCGTTCGTTCGCGCGCAAATAGAAAGAGAGCGGAAGCGTAATAGCGCTGTATCACGCTATCGCGGGTTGGCGTACCTACTAGCCCCGCAGCAAAATTTTACACCTTGCAGAAATTTTAAATTTATGCAACTGCATGGCTAGCATGGCAGAAAGATATAGAACTATCACACCTTCACTATCTTTCTATTTACGCGCGAACCAGCGAGATAAAAGGAATGATATAGCCGTATCACGTGCAACATGCTATGCCTTCTGTATTCTAGAAGAAAATAATGAAAATGCATAATAATATGGAAGTAATAAATACACTTTATATTGTACTTTCAAATTATTTGTTTCTGAATTTTATCAGTATACGATTGTCATATTTTCGAAGGTCAGATATTTGCATTTCTTCTTTTTACCATTTCCATTTCCTAGCCTGGCAGTTTTTTATTTATCGATGCATTCCGGGCGGATTAATTTTGCGGTTTAAATGTTTTCCTGAAAACAATAGAGAAAAACCATAAAAAAGCAATCGAAAAAATGTTTGTCGCAGTTAAGATAAACTAAGCAAAACAAAAAATATCACATGCGAGAATGACATGCGACGGTCAAAATTATGCGGTCGACGCATACCTACTTAAAATATGTACAATTTGGAACCTCGTGCAACCCAAACTCGAAAGGAAATCCCCTAAATGATTATTTTTCAGATGATAACTTACGATAATTGATATAATTTATTGACAACTATTGTTAAAATGCAATATTAGAGTAAATAAATACCTACCATATCAATCGCTTGTAAATAACATACAATTTGTTCGAAGTTTCCCAGCATGATATACCTCCAAACGTAACAGAAAATAACATACTGAATTACTAGACTAGCACCCAAAGACATATATATTACTAGCGTAAGGACATGGCATATGAGCTTGACTATTGTCCCCAGTTCGTTGGCTCTAAAATGCAAGGAAAAATGTCAATTTAGAGCACTACAAATATATGACACGATATAGTTTGTATACGAGTTATGACAGATGGCGCAAATTTTTGTTTCTATGAAGAAGGTTTTTGTAAAATATTCTGACGGGCCTATCCTTACGCTAGTAATATATAAATCTATGCTAGCACCACTTTTTGTTGCTTTATCCATTTGAAATAATAATAAGGACAAAACTAAAGATTTTACGGTAAATTTTAAATTGAAACGCATAAAACTGCACTCGATGTTTGACAGTTTGACGTTTTCCATGATGTTGTCATGATAATGAAAAAAGTTTAGTTCCGATCGTAGAAAAATTCTTCGTCTATGACTTGCCGTCATTTTGTGAGTACTGAAAACCCTAGCGATGTCACGCTGTCAGCACGTGAAAGAATGAAAGAAGGAGACTTTGTAAAGGAAGCTGTCATGCCTAATGATTCGGTTCATTTTTGTTTGCACGCGCGCCGTTGTGACAGTTGGTAGGTTATTCGCGAGTTGTACGATAGGACGGGTGCGAATAACTTTGCACCTTATTGCTGTGACGAGAGAGTCGTTATTTATTTAAATCTGTTTTCGAAGTGATCCTTCTGTACGGGTAGTACTAGTATTTATTCTGTGGTAAAACTGAGGATGTTCTTTTTGTAAAAAATATTATTGGAAGGATAAAAAGCAGGTTTTTAAGGAGGAAATAGATTGCATTAAGATTTTTTTTTTAAACATACACACATACCCATCTTGAGCTTCCACTGCACCATCACACGATGTTTTCTCCCAGAGGGGTAGGCAGAGGCTATAAGATCTTTAATTTGGATCGTCTTCTAGATTAATACATAGGTAGTCATGTCTACAGTGTGTATCAAAACACCCTAGTAATACTTAAGGGGGTGCTTCAGACCATCAATCTGTGCAACTTTCACTATGGAGCCAACGTCGAGAAAAAATTAAAAAAATCTGCCGTCCCATCCATTTCAGCCGAGACGGTACTGCAGTTTTGTATGAAAGAGCAGATTTTTTTCTCGATTTCGATGTTGGCTCCATAGTGAAAGTTGTTCAGTTTGATGGTCTGAAGCACCCCCTTAAGTATTACTAGGGTGTTTTGTTACAACCTGTATATTATCTGTTTAATTGACGTATCACTTCCATAACCAAACCAGGGTCCTGGGTTCGAATCCCGGTTTGGTCATGGATGTTATATGTTTGTGCCGTCGTTGTGTGGTTCCCATAACAAAAAGCCTAAGGCTTACTTGGGATCATAACAATGTATGTGCCTGTGAGCGTTATTTATTTATTTATTTTTTATAACTACTAAACCAATCAAAGTAAGATTATTAAATAATCAGGTTTAGTTTGAAGTAATATTTAGTTATTATTTCAATCGCAATCGTTTCACTCAAGCAAAAAAAATATACAAATATCTTGTACAATATCACACAGATTATATCTAGTGCCATATAAAGTACCAGAATCTAGCCTGGGCTTGTATAATGATGACTAGACAATAGGTGCATAATATACAGAGTGTAAGTGACAGCCTAGCAAATACTGAAACGGTGAACTCACACCATCAAATTGACTTTCACTTACACCCTGTATATGATATTGGGTCCATCAGGCACAGGGTACGATGATGGTTTTTTAAGGGGATGATCAATTGATCATGCTATCAAAATATAAAAAACGTTATCTACGAGACAAAAATGAAATTACGAAAAAAAAATCAGTTATCCCATAATTAGCTGTATGGAACATCTGATTATTTTTCGCGATTTCAATCTAGGGGGGACCAAACAAAAAATCTGCTATCCTATACATTTCAGTCGAGTTGTGTAGGTAATTGCAGTTTTGTATGGGACAGCGGATTTTTTTCGCATTTTCAGTATGGATCCCATAATCAAAATTCCACAATAAATTTTTTTTTCAGTTTGACGGCCTGAAGCACCCCTTTATGTAAGTGTCCCATTTAATTTTACACCCTGTATAATCAAGTAACATGCATGTACACACGACGACAGATCAACCTACCCATAGTTCGACCTTATGTCCATGAACATAGAGTTCAACTATGGGTAGGTTGATCTGTCGCCGTGTGTACAAAGTCACGGGCGTCACTAGTATGAGAGTATTTTTACGACATCTCGCGAATGCCCGCTCCCGATCGTTGCCGGGAATAAATTCCCGCTATCTCGGAATATTCCCAAGTGATACATTACTTGTGGGAATTGTGTTACTGTTTGAACTTTTATAGATTGTTGTTATAACGACCCGATTGGTCGGTTCACTGCCAAGGTAATCAAAACAACGGTTCTGGGTTCGATGTACGTTCATTCGGGATATTATGAAGAGATAATATGTTGCTAAGCTATTAAAGTGTGTACACACGGCCACACATCAAGTTACACAAAACCAAAATAAGCTGGCAGCGCGTAGGTTGCTTGCTTGCTTGCTTGCTTATCGTGTCGACTTCAACACAACAAAGTCGCTAAATAGTACTTTGCCAGAATTTGGCAACCGATACTGCACCGTCGCTAGCGGTCATGAGCTCCTCCTGCGTGCAGGTGTTAGGGCACGCAGGGCACGATGTGAGATGGGCCATCGTTTGTGGAGCTCCACACAAGCAAGACACATTTTGCGCATCCGAGAATCCCCACCTGGCCATGTTGTCCTTGCTGCGACCGACCTGGGTTCGAAGTCGGTTTAAGGACTTCCAGGTCGCCCAAGGCAAGTCATGTCCAGGCGGTAGGGTCTCAGACGGCGGCACAAATGGAGTTGGGAGGGCCACTTTTTGTCTCCAAAGAGTACACCTCGCTTGCGCTGGGCCAGTATTCGGTGGGACGACACACTTCATAAAGCTGCGTCGGCTTGGCAGCCTTTGCGGCGCAGGGATGAAGCCGTGCATGGGATGTCGTGTGTCGTCCACCATTTTGGCTCTCTCTGAGGAGCCCGCCACAGCCCTGCGGACATCTGGGGGCGCTATGCCAGCCAGTGGATAAAGCAACTGTACCGGAGTCCGTTTCAAGCAACCAGTTATAATCCGGCACGTTTCATTTAGTGCCGTATCCACCAGCTTGGCGTGGGCAGATCGACCCCACACTGGGCACGCGTATTCTCCAACGGAGAACGCGAGTGCTAGTCCAGACGTCCTAATATAGTATAAGAGATAAGTGTACTTTTTGCAACCATCAGCAGCAAGGCTGATTCAGTGTTTATGGGGTGTAGAGCTTCTCTGTGACGGGGATGGACCAGCTCGCCTGCATAACTCCAGTCGGTTTAGGAGTTACTGATGTTTAAAGGTCTGTAAAAAAATAACGATCAGCTGCACGGCTGATCGAATGATATTATTGTACTATGCACTTTAGCTATGTGAACAGTACAAAAACGGACAAGTTCTGCCAGTCGGTTCAGGAGATACAGCCAGTCAAAGTTCCGGCCTTTGAACGGCTGTATCTCCTAAACTTACTGATGAACCATGTCTGATTTTGTACTGTTCACATAGCTACAGTGCATACTACAACAATAACATTTAAATTAACGATCGCCTTGCAGCTGATCGTTAATTTTTTATAGACCTTTAAACATCAGTAACTCCTAAACCGACTGGAGTTATGCAGGCAGACCTGGTTCATCCCCATCACAGAGAAGCTCTACACCCCATAAGCACTGAATCAGCCTTGCTGCTGATGGTTGCAAAAAGTACACTTATATCTCGGAATATAGCGTCGCGCGGCCAGCTTATGTTTGTTTTGCGTAGCTGGATGTGTCGCCGTGTGTACGTTATCCTGAAGGCGAACACCATCCTGTAGGTGATCAGCTCCGGTCAGTGAAGGACTATTGTAAGGAGTGGGAAGAATATGATAACTGGTCTATTGGGTTGGGGTGCTAGTAGAACAGGTAACTAGGCTTTGTACCTACGAACTATGGCGCCTGTATATCATTTACACCATGCTGAACCCCCGTTACGACCGGCGTTAGGATATGAAGCATATGGGATGGGACCAATTTTTCAACAATTTGATTATCATATTCGCAATTTCACACACAATATTGACGGCCCGGTAGCACAGTCGGTAGTGAACCTGCCTGCTGTGCCGAGGGTCGCGGGTTCGAATCCCGTAAGGGACAAATATTTGTATGATGAATATGAATATTTGTACCCGAGTCATGGATGTTTGTATCTATATATGTATCCTATATCGTTGTCTAGTCATCATAATACAAGTCCAGGCTAGATTCTGGTACTTTAAATGTGGCTAGATAATTTGTGTGACATTGTCCAAGATAAAAAAAAAAAAAAAAAATATGGGAATTGTTGTTAAATTGATGTTAGTGTATCCTAAGACCTTTTATTGTGTAGTAGATTTGAATTTTAAAAACTTCTGGGTACGGTGTAAACAGCGACTCGCCTCCTACGAATAAATCGAGTAAAGTTTGCTGTAGTTTTAAAACAAATACCTATGTAACTTTTCTTTATAAAATAAATTGAAAAAAATATTATAATTTTTTTTGCTCGTATTACTTTAAAATGACTGAACCGGATGGGGTTTTCACAAATGCCATAGTTTAAATGAACATTGATTATTTCATCGAAATCGGTGCATTCAATTAAGGGCTCCCACACATAACTGCGACGCGTCGCAGATATTTGCGATGCGACGTCGCGACGTCGCATCGCAAATATCTGCCAGCGCTCGATGACTTATTACGATGACATAAATGAATGATTATTGCATGCAGCGCATCGCAGATATTACCGATATAGGTAAGGAAAAATAAAAAAGCTGGGTGAAAATGCAGACAACTGGATCCATTTTGCATGGAAGCCGAGTGTATTAATTCCAGTAGACCACGCGTACGAAGTCACGGGCGCCGCTATAACATAAAAATCTTTCCTACACACCTAACTAAAGATTCATAAATCAAGAGCCAACAATACAATCTCAGTACAACGCATACAAAAGCATAACAGATTCATACAAAGCAAATGTTCTAACACAGAAACTTACAAAGGTTAATCTAGGAGAAATATACGAGGAATTAATTCCATCAAACATTCACTGAAGCAATCTCGCTGAGCCCAAGAGCTTCGTGGCAAGAATACGCTAGTTGATGCCAGTTCCCGCCGGTGCGAACCGGTTCGTACTGCCTGCCGCCAGTCCGCGCCGGTTCATACTAGTTTAGAGTGAAACTTTAATAACCAGCTTGCGTCAGTGACGCGGCGAGCAATGAATTTTATAAGGCTCTGCCATGGAGGTAGTCAGCTGAATAATGCAGTCTTTATTCTATGGAATTTTGTATTGTGGCTGGTTGAAAATAGATGCAAGTCGAAAATTCGTGTTTTGTTATTTTTATGTACAAGTACCTCTACGTGTCCTGTTCACAGGAGTTCAAGCTCCGGATCCATTATGGTTTTATTGTTGATTAATTTGAGAAGAAATTGTTCATTTTAAGTTTTGCTGTCCAATAATGTTTACAATAAGGAAATACTAAGGAATTTTTGCTATATTTGTCAAAAAAACAACAATTTAATGCAATCTTTTCTGACCTCTACGTGTCCTGTTCACAGGAGTTCAAGCTCCGGATCCATTATGGTTTTATTGTTGATTAATTTGAGAAGAAATTGTTCATTTTAAGTTTTGCTGTCCAATAATGTTTACAATAAGGAAATACTAAGGAATTTTTGCTATATTTGTCAAAAAAACAACAATTTAATGCAATCTTTTCTGAAGCTGGAAATGCAATTGAACAGTTTTGCATCACATTGTATTGTAATAACACCCATTGAAAGACATGCATCGGTGATTGACTTCAATAGACGATTGACTTATTCGATCGGGTGATTTATAAAGCATTTTCAATCGTTGATAATGGAGAAAGAGCTAATGGATATTGAGAAAAACCATCGTTATAACTACAGAATTGACCCACACTGAAGCAGTATATGGTGGTGTATGGCACATAAGGTCTTTGACCTATAGTGCATTCTTTATAACCAAAGAATATACTTTTATACCTACGACAAAATTGACCAAAATTATTAAAAACACATAGAAACGATATCGAACGTGATACTGACTGATCAAGCGTCGGTGTCGCGTTGCGGAGAGGTATGGACTCCCAATTATGGGGGACCGGGTTCGAATCCGCACGGACAACATGCCATGTACCAATGAGTTTTTCTAACTTATATACGTAATACCGCCTGCTCTCAAACGGTGAAGGAAAACATCGTGAGGAAATCTGCATACACTGAAGAAGAATTCTGATGTGTATGTGAAGTCTACCAATCCGCATTGGGCACGCGTGGTGGACTAATGCCCAATACATTCTCCTTGAGGGTAGGCCTGTGCCCTGCAGTGGGACGTTTATAGGCTGATGATGACTGACTGATCAAGTCAATGTCTGTCCACCAAATACAATAAAGAAAACATACCACTTTGACAACACCCATAGGAATAACTGTGGTCCATCCCAAACCACACGGCCATACCTAGTTTTGTTACATAAAAACAAACCTTCTAAATTCCTGTTAAAAATTCAAAACTCGCTTCAAACACACATATCTATAAATGAATATAGCGGACGCGAAATATACAAAATAACATGTGAATTTAGCAGTTGAATCGCGACATTTGCACCTCGCTTCAACATCGCGAGATAGCGTGATGAGCTTTTGAAAATCAATTTCTGTTTGCTAGCGCAG
Source organism: Agonopterix subpropinquella (assembly GCA_922987775.1). Taxonomy (NCBI): domain Eukaryota; kingdom Metazoa; phylum Arthropoda; class Insecta; order Lepidoptera; family Depressariidae; genus Agonopterix; species Agonopterix subpropinquella. Next base: position 14,808,902 of record OV277716.1, read on the forward strand.
CATCATCAAAATGCATACTTACATGCAAAGCGAGATAAGTATGTGTATTACAGCTAAACTAAGGTAGCAGTCCAGGGCATATTATTGGATGGCCGGAGGCTGAAGAATTCTCGAGCGGCAACAGCGTAACCGGAAAGCGCAGCGTGGGACAAGGTGGACCGACGACCTGGTGAAGGCAGCGGGAACCCGTTGGATGAAGGCAGCGCAGGACCGGTCGTTATGGTGATTGTTGGGGAAGAACACGTTCAGCAGTGGACGTCTATCGTCTGAGATCATGGTGATGAGAGGGTGGTCCATTTAAACCAGAACCATATTACGGCCAAAATATAATATCTAGGTTCATTATCATCACCACAGCTTATACAGGGTGTAACAAAACACCCTAGTAATACTTAAGGGGGTGCTTCAGACCATCAAACCGAACAACTTTCACTATAGAGACAACATCGGAATCCCGAAAAAAAAATCCGCTCTTTCATACAAAACTGCATTGGTAGGTACTGCAGTTTTGTATGAATGAGCGGTTTTTTTCTCGACTCAAATGTATGGGACGGCAGATTTTTTTTATTTTTTCTCGATGTTGGCTCTGTTTGAGTTTAATGGTCTGAGTTCACCGTTTCAGTATTTTCTAGGCTGTCACTTACAACCTGTATAATAAAAATATCCTTCAGGTAAATAGCTAAGAAAAATCTCGCAATCTAAACAAACGTTTGAAACTAAATTAAACGTATAACAAAAGGAAATAACCAGCAATACAATTTAAAACAGTTTCCTTTGAGTGTGTCTAAGAGAAGACACTACTGCATACAGTATTGCGATCGGGTTATTGTGAAAAAGGCATGAAAAAGGTCACTATTTCCCTGCCTGTGCCGGTCTGCATCTGGGGCCAGCGTTGTCATGGTAACGGGTAACTATTGCAGTCAGCACAGAGCAACGAAAACTAAGGTGGACTTCCGATGCCAGCGGCCGATGCGACTAACGCGCGCGTCTGACGCGAGGTTCTGTCAAATATGACAGAACCTCGCGTCAGACGCGCGCGGCCGACGACAGACCTCACTTCCGAGGTCAGTAACTGACGCGTGCCTATTGTGCAGTGTTATCACTTTAGGGTATTTTCCCCGAAGTTTAGGGTACGTTTTTATGTTTTGGTGTTTAAACAAAAACATAAAAACAAAAACAAAAAAAACCAATACATATTTTAATAAAGAATATTTGATTGATTGATAGATTGCTAGGTTTAGAGAATATATGAAAGCATTTTTTTTAACAGGATTTTGATAAAATACATTTTTGGGAGTAATTAGACAGGGATGCGTTGCGTCCCCATGGCTTTTTAACCTGTACATGGATCGTTGTCTATCTAATAATTATGTAGGCAAGAAGGATTTTCCGAAAAAAGAAAAAGTAGTTTCAAGTGGCTCGATTGATGGTGTTATTGTTACGTTGAGCGACCTTGCAGATAATAAAATATAAATAAAATAGTAAAAATTAAGCAAATTTTCGGTAAAATCTTCGTAATATTTCTGGCAAACATTCTTGTTCTGCGTGACGTCAGAGCATAGCCGCGCGCGGCCGCGGCCGATGCGATAGACATCAGCCGCGCGCGTCAGACGCGCGCGTCAGTCGCTGGCATCGGAAGCGGCGCCATACGTTTTCATAGTAACTAGTATGGCCGCATCGGCCGTCGGCCGCGAGCCGCGCGCGTCAGACGCGTCGGCCGCTAGCATCGGAAGTCCACCTGGGTGAAGCCAAACAGAAGAATGGACCCAGCCATTTTTTACGAAAATTGAAAGCCATTCAGGACGGCGGTCATAATTATTATAAACAGAAAAACATAGGGCATTTTTAAAAAACCTTCCACATCTGAAGAAGTCCAGATTCAAAAGTAGAAATTACAAGTAAAATCACTGACATAAACTCTAGCGATAGACACGCCCTTTCATAGAAGCAACATGTTCCACTTGAATACGGTTTCCGAACCGCATTGATGTTCCCGAGTTCATTTCGTCACTATGGCAATGACAGACTGCGATGTGCCATTTTGTGTTATTTTGTGTGACATGTTGCTTCTATGAAAGGGCGTGTCTAGTGAGTAAAATAGACAAATCATCCAAAAAGCAGTAGCAAACAGCAACCACGACAGCTATTTTCATATAATATTATCACTGAGGTCGTTAAGGAACGTATTTGGCTAGGTTGAACTGATAGTGTGTGTGATTTCGTTTTCTTCTATTATCATAATATTGTACGGTTATCGTTAATTTTCATTAAAATAATAAACAGAATAAATGCGTAGAAGATTGAGCGGACTATCTAATAAGAAAGATTATGAGTTTCACACACTTGATACAAAAGGTATCATAAGGAGAAATACCTTTCCCCCAACTTCTACAGGTTATAACCAATTTACTTTTTTGTTAGTTTTGTTTCAATCTACACGTATTACTAAGTTTCATTCTGGTATGAGACCTCTAAGCCTGGGTCTCAAATCCAAACTTCTTTGTGTGTTGTGACTCGCGTATTTTGGTCCGTTTCATATAAAATCCGGGATTGCATTGTCTATGACCTCAGCCTTTAGGGTGAAGCCAAACGAGCGTAATTTTGTGAGTTGTGACTCGCGTATTTTGGTCCGTTTCATATAAAATCCGGGAATTCATTGTCTATGACCTCAGCCTTTAGGGTGAAGCCAAACGAGCGTAATTTTGTGAGTTGTGACTCGCGTATTTCGGTCCGTTTCATATAGAATCCGGGAATGCATTGTCTATGACCTCAGCCTTTAGAGTGAAGCCAAACGAGCCTAATTTTGTGAGTTGTGACTCGCGTATTTTGAGTCCGTTTCATATAAAATCCGGAAATGCATTGTTTATGACCTCAGCCTTTAGGGTGAAGTCAAACGAGCGTAATTTTGTGAGTTGTGGAGTCGCGTATTTTGGTCCGTTTCATATAAAATCCGGGAATTCTTTGTCTATGACCTCAGCCTTTAGGGTGAAGCCAAATGAGCCTAATTTTGTGAGTTGTGACTCGCGTATTTTGAGTCCGTTTCGTACAAAGGCATAGACAATGCATTTCCGGATTTTATATGAAAAGACTCATAATACGGGACTCACAACTCACAAAATTAGTTTGGCTTCACCCTTAAGGGAATACAGGGTGTACGTTAACAATACACCCTAGTAATACTTAAGGGGTTGCTTCAGACCATAAATCTGAAAAACTTTCACTATGGAGCATTGGCTCGACATCGGTCGAGAAAAAATAAAAAAAATCCGCCATCCCATACATTTGAGTTGAGACGGTACTGCAGTTTTGTATGAAAGCGCGGATTTTATTTTCGCGATTTTGAAGTTGGCCTCATATTGAAAGTTGTTCAGTTTCAAGGGCTGAAATCCCCTGAAATCCCCTTAAGTATTACTAGGGTGTTTTGTTACAGCCTGTATAATTCGGAGCGCGCCCCATACAAACGAAATCTGGTGATATTTTCAATACTAACTGATTACAGTCTTTTAAATTTTTCAGAAACAATCTAAAAACTAATGTCTATGTTTGTATGAAGTCATATTTTCGTAAATCGACTTTCATTCACCCTTTCGATACGCTCAAACTATCGAAGCATTCCCTTCGTTAACAATTTGCAAGTGATTTTGCAATAATTCAAGATCCACTTGGACTTGCAGCCAATGGAAGATCCTCCTTTTCCTTCCAGCGTAAGGGTCAATTCACACGTACCACAACCACACCACGTCGCAGCGAAAAAATGTGGTCAAGCTGTGGTTACGTGTGAATAGTGTCGCAGCGGCTTTTTGCAGTTGCGTTGTAGTACCAACAAAATGTCGATGTGGTTGCGTTGTCGCTGTCGTTGCCACGTGGTCATGTGCAGTTATACTCCGGCTTTCGTAGAGGAAACACGGCTTGACGGCATGTCGTGGCGATGTGGCCGCGGTGTTGCCGCCGGTGGTGGTGTTGCCATCGCGATGTGGTTGCGATGTGGTCGTATTACACAGGTGGTCGATAACAACGGCAAAATGTGGTATGTGTAAATTGTAATATTCATTTTCAATACAAAATATACGCCCGACCACATGGCGTCGTTGTGGTGTGGTTGTGGTACGTGTGAAGAAACATTTTAAATATTTTCACTTGCTCCGTGGTAACTATTCGTGTAAAAATAGTTTTTAAAAGCTCAAAAACTATTGCATCGACTCGTTGCGTGTAATGTAAATGAAATGTTTTCGATTTATTTTGCCTGGAGAGCTTTTTGTTAGGTTTGTTGAAAGTGCTACAAAATAAAATGTATTTTTTCCCTACTGTCCAGTTCCAATTGCCATAGTTAAAAATACAAAGAACCCAAAGAGATAATATGGAGCGTTTCATGATAGCCTAGGCATGTTATTAGTGGATTTACGGGTTACTGGTGACTGCCTCCGTGGTCTAATGGTTAAGAGCATTGGGCTCTCGACACAGAGGTCGTGGGTTCGATTCCCACGGGGAACGCCTATTGATACGTCACTTTGTGCTTTTTTTCCCAGTTGGTTAGGACATTGCAGGCTGAATCACCTGATAATCTGAAAAGAAAAATTATTCCGTGCTTCGGATGGCACGCTAAGCCGTTGGTCCCTGCTACTACCTCTGCTGGTAGTAGTGGTTACATAAAAACCACGTCAGAGGCCGTAAGGCGGTCTGAAAAAACTCTGACACCAGGGCTTGCCCACACGATAAGAAGAAGACCTACGGGTTCACAACACATCACCACGACGCGACGCGTCTTCATCATTGTGTCATGACTATAGATCGGTACCTATTGTGCAATTCGCGGCATTTTCAGGGTTGGTAATAGCGAGTTTTTTATGGTCTTGAGTTTTTATTATTATTCTTACAAGTCGTGTTCTAATCGGTGTGCCATTTCAATTATGTTATGAAATTACCAATATGCTACTTAATACAGTAGAGAACACGTCAAGTTCGACACCTTGATCTTCGTACTGTTCTTATGCCGTTCGTATAAAAAACAATATCGCACTTCAAATCTAAAGCTTGACGTGGTATTGACTGCACATGGCTTTATGGGTTAGTTCCCTTTGCCTTTCATAAACCGAAAAAAATGAAACAATGAGAAACTTGAAAATAACTCTAATTTGGGGCCGTATTAGAAAAAACTAAAAGAAAACGAGATGATAACATTGCAATTCTTAACCAATGATATTTGTTACAATTGTCACCCCTAGAGTTTGCCGCGAGATGCACAATAGTTACCGATCACTAGTCATGACGAGTCTTCGCCATTTTGTCTAGACGCGTCTTTGTCATCTTGTTACGACGTGTCTTCTTAATCATGTCAGGTTACGATGCGACGCGTCCCAATAATGTCGTAAAAAAAAATCTGCAGTAACGTGCGCCGAAATAGTATATGCGGTTCTTTGTAATTGAAAGTTATGGTTCTAAGCTATGATTCCTGCAAATTGTTTTCAAAATAATCAACTTTAATTACAAACGAGCTTTCCTCTGAGAAAGATTAAATATCTACAAACTCGCTTGATTGAAACAAAAAAAAAACATCTCCAATTCAACCAAAATCTCAAAAGCTAAAACACTCAAAAATTTGAATTGCAAAACGAAAACAATTACATAGCTCCGACAGATTTTGCTTTAAGGCTTCACTCAGACTATCGACTTTATGTATCTAGTCAACTGAAAACCTGTCGATTTATATCACACATACGTTTGAATGCTGACAGGGGAAATATTCATTTTCTAATGGTAGGTAACGAATGCAAAAATTTCACAAAAACAACCTGACTTTTATTTCTTTCTATTAGATTCATTGCGAATCGATAATTTGTGGAGATTGTCCTGTCCAAACCCGTCAAAATTTTAGGCAAAAAAAAAAGGTTTTTGTGAAGTAAAGTAAGTAAAACCAGAATCTAATCTAAACTATTATAAAACTGTGACAGAAACATGTCTGTACATTGAAGATATTTACAAAAAAAAAATTACGACATGGTTTTTACCTGCCCCTGATTCCAAAACACCAATTTTAGGATTTTTTGTCTGTCTGTTTGTTTGTTTGTTTGTTTATTTGTTTGTTTGTTTGGGTGTTTGTTCGAGTATCACACAAAAACTACTGAACCGATTTTGATGAAACTTTTCTTGTGGTATATAATTTATGCGGACGAAGTCGCGGGTAAAAGCTCGTAAACAATAAAATCCGTTTGTGTTTGTAGCGCGTTAAACTGACTGGGTATATTCTTCTGTACGTTCCACTAAGTATTTTTAGGATGCATGATATAAAGTAGCTCAAAGGGATCAGGTCAGTTACGTCCTTTTCCCTGAACGTCCATCGCCCGAATTCCTTGTTTTACCATTTCCCTGAACGGAAATTTCCCCCAACGGATATTACCTAGTACGTCCATTTACTTGTACGGACATTTCCCCTTACGTCCCTTTAAGTTTTCTCTGTCTATGTATAGTTAGAAATTGACGTTTTATAGTAATTTGTTTTAAAACAAAATGAAACAGGAAAGTAAAGTATTACTTATACATTTTGCGACATTTTCTAAAGTCGCTAGTCTGTGCTGGACCTTAAATAAAACAATTCCGTTCAAAGAAGTTATGAGAATTAATATTTCAACTTGATTCTAATTTACATGAACTAAACTGAAATTCACACAATTACACGTAAAATTTAAGCAACCACCAAAGTACCAACCATATAGAGTACTGTTATTGTTATTACCTAGGTACGTACCCAACGTTTTTTTTTTTAATTACTTAGGTACCCGAAGATTTTTTTTGGTCTGCGCTTTGAAGACGAAGAGTAAGACGGTATGACTTTTTTATGGTCTAAACCATCCTTTTAATTATTACTAGTGTTTTGTTTAAATAGTGAAGATTAAGAGGCCATAGGTTCAGATGAATATTTTCTATGAGAAACACTATTGCCCAGCCCTCCGAAAAGTGCGTGCGCGTGCCGTATTTTCAAAGAGTACTTTTTATATATTTTTTTAAGATTTCACTAGATAATATAATGGTGAATATGTGATAAATACCAAAAATCTGAAACTATTTTAAGTTCTTCTAACACGAGAAAAATACTTTAGTCAAGAAAATACGTCATCTTTGTGTCGATTTTCTATCGAGTGAAGTAATTCCAATCGTGTATGAGGATTTCACTAGATAAACTATCCAAGAATACTGAGGTATGATTTTGGTTTCGGTAAATTGTATAAATCTAGTAGAAACATGGAAAATATAAGATGCCTCCGCGGTATTTCGTCCGGGTTCGTATCGGAATGACCTATAAGCAAAATGCCCTTTGCATCACAACGGCCCTAAAAGCAAAACGTACCATAGGGCCTTAAGGATTTGCAACGCTTTAATATAAATTATAAATATTAATAATAGGTTTTAGTCTTACCTGAATCAGGAATATCTTGATAATCTCAAATAAGCCTCCTAATACTTTAGGTCTTATCCTTTAGTAACAGAGTTCATAATTGCTTAACTTTCGCTAACTAGACTCAACCTGGCCTGGCAACAAATCTCACGTAGTGACGTCATCTCTGTACAAAGCAATGAATACGTAATTGGGTGCCATAGAATATGGAACTCAATAGAATACGTATGAAAGTCGCAAATTGTATACCTAATCACCTGAGCTATTTTTTTTTCTTTGAGTTAGGTGTATTGTGCTGACTTTATAAAAGTAATTTATGTGTTAATCCAGAACATATTTAATTTGTTACGGTTTACGGTTTTAGTACATTACTGCAGCGGCCAGCAACAGAGGCATTGATGGACGAACGTGTAAATGTGGGCCGAGGCGAAGCCGAGGCACACATACGTAAGTCCATCAATGCCTAGTTGTGGCCAAGGCTTGTATAGTACTTTTCTCAAATAATGCGCGGAAATTAAAACAGTAAATTTTCTCAAATAATTCGCGGAAATTAAAACTCTTTTCAAAATCAATGACGAACAACGAACAACAATTTGTTTTTTTTTTTCAAAAAACAGCTTTCTGTTTGCAAGTTAGTTCGAAATTTAAATAAAACCTTTTTTGAGTTACCTCCTTGGTCGCCATGTTTAGGAGAAAAAGATCGTTCCATTTTTAAATTACACGACAGATATGAGTTTACTATGTAATTTATTTGGCCGCAAAACACGACAGATATGGATTTTCATACAAACATTGCCGGCCGCTGCGCGCATGTAGTTGGCCAGTACAGCAATTTCGATTTATCTCGAAGAAGGTTGTCAAAATAATGCTCACATTTCCAAGCATGTTTGAGAAAAAGAATTTTATTTCTCTAAAAGAATACAATTCACTTATACAGGGTGAAATTGATATCATTAGCATCCTTTTAAACTAAGAGTCTACCCATCAAACTGAACAACTTTAACTATGGGAGCAAACCGATCGGAGCAAGTAAAAAATCTGCTACCCTATACTAAAGTGCAATGCCTACTTGACTCAAATATATGCAACAGCAGATTTTTTTTTGCTCCGATCGGTTTACTGCCATGGTAAAAGTTGTTCAGTTTGATGGGTAGACTCTTAGTTTAAAAGGATGCCAATGATATCAATTTCACCCTGTATAGATAAGATTGTAAGTAAGTAGTAGTATAGTATAAGAGTGTAGGGATACAGAGTTTTTAATCTACGTAAATAGAATAAACTTAATTTTAAAATTTAAGCATTTAGGAATGAAGGTACTTGTGTAAACATTCGAGAAACGGGTCTTACATAATATCAGATCGCAGTTGTTTACCTACTGTGTTAGGGTAAATCAATGACGTTTTACAAATAGACGCGTCATACGCTAACATCACTGCACTTTAAAATGGCGCGATAAGTGACGTGTAGTCCGTACACTAGACGGCGCGTGACTATGTCAAAGCCGGGCAATTGCCTTGCTTTTTTGTTGCCATTTTGGAGCGCGGGCAACGCATCTGACGACCCGGTTGGTGTGATGGTTGCCACGCCGGACTGCCAAACCAGGTACCTGGGTTCGAATCCCGGTTCGGTCATGGATGTTATATGTTTGTGCCGTTGTTGTATGATTCCCATAACAAAAAGCCTAAGGCTTACTTGGGATCATTACAATGTATGTGCCTGTGAGCGTTATTTATTTATTTATTTTATTTATCTACATATAAAAACATCTTAGGGGTAAATAGTTGCATTACTTTAGGTAGGGTAGGGTCATCATCATCATGTCGTATGGCATTTTTGTCTTCCTGCTTGGATCCGGGGTAGTCTAAATTTCGAGATCAAGATAGGTTAGGGGGGGGGGGGGGGGGGGGGGGGGGGTAGGGTAGGGTGATTATACATATGATACTGAACAACTTTCCCTATGAAACTTACCTACAGAAAATTCACAAAAAAATGCTTGGTCTTTCCATACTAAATGCAATCAGCTGATGGAAAGTATGTATGAAAATATTTTAGTTTTGTGTATTTCTTATGTTCCTTTGAGCAAGCATGAGCGAGTAGAAGATACTATCTTACAGGGGCGCTTAAAAAACGTATTAATGCTGTATGCATAGCATATGCTCACGACTATATTCCCCGAGGGGGTAGTCAGAGATATTATGAAACTTCAGAACATCCACGTTTCACTAGTAGTACCGAAAACTCTGTTGTGACAGGGAGTGAGCCTCTCGCCACTTGTAATGGACAGTAGGTACAATACATGCCTCGAAATTGAAGCATGCAGGTTTCCTCACGATGTTTTTCCTTCACCGAAAAGCCAGTGGTGTTACAAATCGTACATAAATTCCGAAAAACTCATTGGTACGAGTCGGCCTGGACGGGGGTCGAACCATCGCCTCCTGCACGGCAGGCAAGGTTACTCGCCAACCGCCACCACGGCTATTTGCTATGCTGTAGGCAAATAAATAATTATCCCTACAGAACGAAAGCTTCATACAAGCAGCGGCCGCTGTCGGTGCACTCACACATTGCGCGTGTTAGAGGACGTACAAACAGGTCGCACACACTCAGCCGGGGTATTGCCGCCGCTTGTATGAAGCTTTGGTTCTATAGTGCTGTAGATAACTATGTGCGTTCTGTTTTCTTCTTCTTATCGTGTGGGCAGAGCCCTGGTGTCAGAGTTTTTTCAGACCGCCTTACGGCCTCTGACGTGATTTTTATGTAACGACTACTACCACCAGGGATAGTAGCCGGAACCAACGGCTTAACGTGCCATCCCAAGCACGGAATCTTCTTTCTTTTCAGACAATCAGGTGATTCAACCTTCAATGTCCTAGCCAACAGGGGGAAAAAACACAAAGTGACATAATAAACAGTGATGTCCTTCGTCTGCCGCTAAACTGTTCTCACAGTTTGGCAGAGCGTATTGTAATCAAACTTTTTTGTACTATTTTTGTCTAATAAATAAATAATAATAATAAATTTCACTAGGTGTCCCCCGTGGGAATCGAACCCACGACCGTGTCAAGAGCCCAATGCTCTTAATCATTAGACCACGGTGGTAGTTATAGCTAGTGTGCATTCTGTAATATTCATAGTTCTATCAACACGAGACCACGCACGATGTTAGCTCTAAGTTAACGCGTAGGTGAACGCGCTGACAGACAGACAGACTGACACGGTGCTGATTCAGCAGTTAAACCACTGTGCACTTCAGGATAGTGTTCGTAATTACAACTCAATGACAGTACAGTTGCATATTCTGGAAAGAAGTCTTGCGGACGGCCATGTAATTTGAGACCCATACTTAGAGGTCCCGTACATGAATGAAACTGAGTAATACGTGTAGATTGAGACAAAACTAACAAAAAAGTAAATTGGTTGTAACCTGTAGAAGTTGGGGGAAAGGTATTTCTCCTTATGATACCTTTTGTATCAAGTGTGTGAAACTCATAATTTTTCTCATTATAATAGTCCACTCAATCTTCTACGCATTCGTTGTGTTTATTTTAATGAAAATTCACGATAACCGTACAATATTATGATAATGGAAGAAAACGAAATCACACACACTACCAGTTCAACCAAGCCTTACCAAGCTAAATAAATACGTTCCTTAACGACCAAAAAATACCTCAGTGATAATATTAGATGAAAATACCTGTCGTGGTTGCGTTTTGGATGATTTGTCTATTTTACTAGTAATTTCTACTTTTGAATCCGGACTTCTGGATGTGTGGAAGATTTAAAACAAATGCCTGAATTTTTTTATAATAATTATGACCGCTGTCCTAATTATTGTCCTGAATGCCTTTAGTAGCGACCACGTCTTAAGGTCGTAACAGACGGACGCTATAATATACAGCGCAGTACAGCGCAGTATAGCGCTATACTGCGCTATAGAGTACGGTATAGCGCGGTAAAGCGCAGTACTGCGCTATAGAGCGCAGTATAGCGCTATAACGCGTGTGCATCAAGATGGCAGGATCAAAATCATCGATTGAAAATTTGGTATAACGGTGGGCACCTGTCTCATACATTTAGGTCGAGTAGTTAGAACAGCAGTTTTGTATGGAACAACAGTTTATATTTGTAATTTCGATTTTGGTCTCGCATAAAGTTTTCGACGCTAATTTTCAAGTTTTTTATCAAAATACTCGAAGTCTCAATAACAAGACCCATATATTAGAGGCAGTACTGGAAGAAGAATCGTCAACACACGCTATCTGTGTCACTGAGACATGGCTGAGAAAGGACAAATTAAAACTACTCAATATAAACGGCTATACTGTAAGTGCATACTTTTGCCGCACAAACCATGAAGGCGGAGGCTTATGCATATTAACAAAAAAACAACTAGAATGTAGAGATAGGATAGATATAGTACAAATGTCTATAGAATTTATATTTGAAGTTTGTGCAATAGAAATAGATATAATTAATAATTTACTACTGATACCTTTATATTGGCCTGATAGTAATAGAGAGGCCGAGGTAATCTTCAATAGCTTAGAAAAACTCTTAAAAATAATTTCAAAAAAAGACAAATGTAAAAACATCATAATTGGAGGGGACTTTAACATAGATTTCATGCCAAATAGCAAAGAAAAACAAAAATTATTAAAACTTACAAATTTAATGCTATCTTATAATTTCCACCAAAAGGTAACTGAAGCCACAAGAGTTACAGCAAGTAGCTCAACATGCCTTGACTTAATCTTTACAAATTTCAACTGTAAAGAATCGAATGTTAAAGTACAAGAATTTGGATTTTCTGACCATAAAGGAATCATATTTAAGACGCCGATAGTGCTTCCAAACTCCAAAAAATTTCGCAAGTTTATAAGATCATACAATGAAACAAACATAATGAAATTTAAAAATGAACTCAGAGACATAGACTGGAACGAGAAAATTAGACCTGAAAAAACTATAAATGAAAATTATACTACTTTTAGCGATACCCTACAAAACAAACTAGACAAATTTATACCGAGGAAATTAATACAATTTAAAACTAAAAGTAAAAAAACATACCTCACAACCGGATTAAAGCTATGCTGCCAAAATAAAAGATTATTACGGATGCTATCTTCTCAAACCAATAGTAAAATTATACATAATCACTATAAAACCTACACTAAAATCTTGAAAAAATCAATACAAACATAAAAAAAACTAAATATCGTACGTAAATTCAATAGTAAAGAAAATAAAACTCGAACAATGTGGCAAATCATTCAAAACGAAACAAACAAAAAACCTTGTATAATCACAAACAATATAAAACTAAAAATAAATAATTCATTTCTTGAAGAACCAAAAGAGGTGGCAAATATTTTCAACAACTTCTTTTCGTCCTTAGGAAACACACAAAATATCAACAAGTATACTATACAAAAAACTAACCCAATAAACACAGTCGAACAAACTCTCTTTTTGCGTCCGGTAGAGCCAAGCGAAGTGAAGCAAATAATAAAAACCCTAAAAAACAAAAATAGCTTTGGAATAGATGAAATCCCCCCAATATTAATTAAAAAATGTGCTGATGAACTAACTGTACCCTATACTAAACTCATAAACCAATCCTTTTCTGAGGGTATTTTTCCAGAAGCCCTAAAAAAGTCTATAGTAAAACCAATATACAAAAAAGGGGAAAAATGTGACCCAAATAACTATCGCCCAATTGCCCTATTACCTACATCATCTAAAATAATTGAATCTGCAATGGTGAAACGACTATACTCTTTCTATGAAAAATTTCACGTTCTCGACAACAGCCAAAATGGATTTCGACGAAATCGCTCTACTATCCTAGCAATTTATAAATACCTCCAAAAAATCTTAGATACAATAGACAAAAAGAAATATGCGGTTGGCTTACTGCTCGATATGAGCAAGGCATACGACAGGGTCAACTATCAAATCCTTTTAAATAAGCTCTATGGAACTGGAATTAGGGGAGTTGCTTACAATTGGTTCAAATCTTACCTTGCTAACCGATCTCAATATGTCGAAATTCAAAATACCAACTTCTCAACGGGAAACATCAAACATATCAGATCAGATGAAACCCCAACAACAGGCTCTATCCCACAAGGGAGCGTCCTAGGATGCATTTTGTTTCTTATTTACATTAATGACCTGCCCAAGATATTAGACGAACATTGCACTCTATTCGCAGATGATATATCTATTCTGTTAACCTGCTCCGACACCCTTGAATTAGAAGGAAAACTTAACGAAACACTAGGAAAAATAATAGACTGGCTTGAATGCCATAACCTGCTACTTAACTTCAAAAAATCCAATATAATTCAATTTCGACCTTTTCAAAAAATACCATTACATATAACTTATAATACAATACAACAATACAATAATACTAAAATAGAAACTGTAAATTCAGCCACGCTACTGGGTATAGACATAGACACAAATTTAAATTGGAAAACACATATTCAAAAATTATCTAACAAACTAACCTCATCTTGCTACGCACTCTCCCATTTGAAAAAAGTCACGGATTTCAAAACGGCCCTTTCGGCTTATTATGCTTTTGCTCATTCTAGACTTACCTATGGAATCATCCTATGGGGAAATTGCACTGACATCGATCAGATTTTTATTCAACAGAAAAAATGTATTCGAATTCTAACTAATATTGATCAAATGGAATCGTGCAAACCGTATTTTATAAAACATGGTATACTCACACTAACATCAATCTATATATTAGAGGCATGTAAATTTGTCAGGACCCACGAAACCCTGTACTCCCCAGTTAAAACAATAAAAAGAAATAATCGTACCCAAAACCAACTAAAAAAACCCTTCTCAAAACTAAAATTACTCGCATCTGGACCCCACTTAATGGCAATTAAAATATTTAACGCTATCCCTAATGAAATTAAAAAAATTGAGACAAAGAATTCTTTTGCACAAAAACTAAAAAGCTTCCTCATTTCAAAAAGTTACTACAACCTTAATGATTTTTTCCAGGACAACAATGTTCTAATATTTTAGGCTCTTGACGTTAACGTCGACATCTCTATTACTTAAACTAATAATTAAGTAGACAATTGTAATTGTTATAAAACTTTCAGGCCCTCTGCAATTATATTGCCATGCCCTAACAGGGCGTCACAATAATTTAATAAGATCTTGTGTTACACGTGAGTATGTACTTCATTATTGTGATACTGCAAATAAATACTGAATACTGAAGTTTGCCAGTTCGATGGTCCAATAAACCCCTTAAAATCCGTCTGCTAGTGTTGGGCGTAATTCAATTAAATTACTAAATTAATTGCAATGCAATTATTAATTACAATGTATTGTGTACATATGTGAGCGTTATTTATTTTATTTTATTTTATTTATTGTTAATTCAATTACATTAATTTAGTAATTTTTACACAATTACTTTTACAAGGGTCACAGATAATACATACTGACGCGGAAACCTGGAATGGGGTAGGTGTCCATAGTGTCCACCGTCTGTAGGTCCGCGTGGATTGAATCCGATGTCAGATTTGAGAAAACCATCCGCCATTTTGAACTTTACAGTTTTTGGACAGATTGTTACCAAAATCCATTAGGTACAAAACTCAACTTCGGCGCTGACATCGAGTCTAAGGCTCAAACTGCGGCCAAAAAGCTGGGCATCTTAAACAAGGTGAAGCGGTACTTCACTCCTGGACAGCTCTTAGTATTGTATAAAGCTCAGGTCCGATCATGTATGGAGTACTGCTGCCACCTGTGGGATGGCTCAGCCAAGTATCAACTTGCCGCACTCGACTCGGTTGAACGCAGAGCCAGGAGGCTCATTGGCGATAGTAAGCTGGTGGAGGCCAAGCTTCATAGCCTAGCCCACCGCCGCAGAGTGGCCTGCTTGTCGGTCTTCTACAGATTGTACTTCGGTGAGTGTGCCCTAGAGCTGCATGAGCTCATCCCACCTTCCCCTTTCTACTATCGGACTTCCAGACGCACCGCGGGATATCACCCCTTCTTGGTTGACATCCCACATATCCGCACCAAGCGCCTTTCTGAATCTTTTATAATGCGCACAGCCAAGGAGTGGAATGCCTTACCTGCGTCAGTATTTCCGAGTACTTACAACCCGAATTCCTTTGGAGTACGAGTGAATAGGCATCTTCTGGGTAAGCTCGCTACATCTACGACCCCATCTTCGTCCTGAGGACTGGATTGAGGTCAAGAGCAAACCCATAGTTAATAAAAAAAAAAAAAAAAAAAGGTACCAAACATCCACCCTACACCCACCACATTGACAAATATACTCCACATACAACCCAACATCCACCACCAAACATCTAATGGCTAACGCAATCATTCTTCACTTTCAACATAATTATATCCATTATAATCATAACCAAAAAAGTTATTGAGTAATTGCAATTAACAAAAATTACAATTGTAATTTCAACAATTTGGTGTGTCATGTTTTTTTTGGAGGGCTAAATCGAAAACTATGTCGAGATAATTGTCTCAACAATTGATAAGAGACAAATAAATACTGTTTAATTTAATTAATAACAATATTTTCTATGTCAGACCTATAAAATAAAGACAAAATTGACATACCGAAAGTTAATTGATAATAAACTTCAATTAAGAAAAATAAAAGCTAATAAAAGCTAATAAGTCATCATCTTAAGAAAGGTAAATTAGAAAAAAAAATCTAATAAATTAATTATTAGTTAATTATATTTTGCCCAACACTGGTACCTGAACTACCTAACATACTATGTTACTGATAAAAGAAATACATTTTGAATCGAAGACTATCCCGCCGTCTTGATGCTCACAATCTATTCAATGAACTGATTAGCCTACTACGCCCTAGTGATGTGCCGATACAGGTTGGACTCGAGTGCGGATTCGAATACCTTATACCATACAGTGCTATCAACTTAAGCTGAGAATTGCATTTGTGTGAGTGCGCACACCGATAGTGTAGAGTGGCAATCGGCGCGCCAATGAGGCGCGGCGCGTCGCTTCCCTGCCGCCCACATACTTCACTTCACCTTGCTTTTGGCGATCACTCACACAAATGCAATTCTCAGCTTAAGTTGATAGCACTGTACCTAAGTACTCGCTCACTCGAAAATGCGAAATATAGTATTCGGATTCACAATACTCTGATTCGAGTACTTACAGTAAGCACTTACCTACATAAAATACCTCTTTAATTTCTCATCTCTTGTCGAAAAACTACTATATTCAGTAAGAGTCGCTGTATGGTTCAATGGGTTACCTACATCATTTATGGGGTGCTTCAGATCATAAAACTGTACAACTTTTACTATGGTACTAACTTTGAAATCGCGAAAAAAATTATCCTACATTTTGTTCGAGTAGCTATTGGCATTTTCTATGAATGACATTTGCTGTTTTTCGCAATTTTTTTGTTGGCTCCATAGAGAATGTTGCTCAATTTGATGGTTGCTCAGAATGGACTCGAATACGAGTAGGTACCAAATCAATTCGAGTTCGTGACTCGGGTACTAGGTACCAATTTGATTCTTCTTTCAATTAGTACCTACCAAAGAAATAAGAAAATTTTTATCGAATAAATTAATATTAATATCCGATTACTAAAATAGTCATCTCGGCACATCACTAGTACTACGATGTCGGCGAGCCCGGCGGCGAGCACAAGGGGCTCGGCCACGCCACGCCGCACGCACACACGCCACCGTAGAGTCAACTCCACATGCAAGACCACTTCTTGATACTTTTAAAAAAAATAATCTAGAGCAAAAGCAAGTACTTTGTTTAGCAACGTAGTTTATTTATCATTTTAGATAGGTATTAAAATTTTACTTAAATAAACATTTAAAACATAATTGATAACCCAGTAAAATTAAGCTGAAATATACCAATCAGGAGAAGTAATTTCCGGATTTCTAAAACTTTTTTTAAACGTTCCTTTGGTACGTAATATTGAAGAAAAAAAATAGTCCTGGTAACGGGGGGGTGAGCTCAAGGAAGGGGGGGGGGGGCTCTAAAGGTGACTTTTTTCAGTTTTTCGCTTATTTCTCGAAATCTGCAAGTCGTATCGAAATGTTTTGTATAGAAAAATTAAATCTGACAAAATTTCCAACAAAACAAGTTGTATGCATTTTTGCCATAGGACTTAACCTTTGAGGGCTACGGGGCCGAGAAAGTAACAGCATTTCAAAAATTATGAAATTTGTATGGCGACCCTCATGAAAGTTGAAGATAAAAACAAAATGATTTCATATTCTTAATCAACAACCCCGAAAACCCCCAGATACAAATTTTCTGTCGGTTCTGAGAACCCTTAAGAGCTGCATTGGCTTTTGAAATTTCCATAGCAGCCATCTTGGATATCGCAATTTTGGATTTTTTTCACCGTTTACCAAATCTGACCAAGGTCCTCTATGACAATTGTTCAAGGTCCATAACCCTATCTGTCATAGTTTCCGCGGGCCGTTGACCTCATCCGTCAGGAGTCGACCTTCTGAGGAAGTCGAAATATTATTTTTATCGCCAGGGCATCCTTATGATGATCCCTAAGATCATTTTACTATACGTTGAATGGGGGAAACCCGGTGAACAATTATACGGGTATATATCTAATATCTATGTGGTGGGGGGGGGAGGGGGGGGTCAACCAGATACCTCCAATTTATCTCCGGGTTCCCCTTACGATACAAGGATGACATTTGGGGATCATCATATGGATGCCTTTTTGATACAGGGAAAACTTTGACTTCCTCGGAAGGTCAACTCCTAATGGATGAGGTCAACGGCCCGCGGAAACTGTGACAGATAGGGTTATGGACCTCGAACAAATGTCATAGAGGACCTTGGTCAGATTTGGTTGGCGGTGAAAAAAATCCAAAATTGCGATATCCAAGATGGCTACCATGGAAATTTCAAACGCCAATGCAGCTTTTAAGGGTTCCCCGAACCGACTGAAAATTTGTATCTGGGGGTTTTCGGGGCTGCTGATTAAGAATATGAAATCATTTTGTTTTTATCTTCAACTTTCATGAGGGTCGCCATACAAATTTCATAATTTTTGAAATGCCGTTACTTTCTCAACCCCGTAGCCCTCAAAGGTTAATGACAAAAATGCATACCACTTGTTTTGTAGGAAATTTTGTTAGGTATAATTTGTCTATACAAAGTATTTCGATACGATTTTTAGATTTCAAGAAATAAGCGAAAAAATGAAAAAAGTCACCTTTAGAGCCCCCCCCCCCCCCTTCCTCGAGCTCACCCCCCCCCCCCCCCCCCCCCCCCTCACCAGGACTTTTTTTTTTCTTCAATATTGCGAACCAAAGGAACGTTTAAAAAAAGTTCCAAAACTCCGGAAATTATTTCTTCTGATTTATCTAATTTTACTGGGTTATGATATTATTTTAATTCGTAAATCAATGATTTTATTGAAGTCTGTTGTTTTTGCTCGAGCGTCACGCGAAAACTACTGGACCAATATTATGCAGGGTGTAAATTTAAATGATTTACATTTGTCAAACAGAGTACTTCAGACCATCAAACTGAACAACTTTCACTATGGAACCTTTTGGTTCATTCATAGTGAACATTGGTTAATTGTATAACGTGTACTATGTACCAATACAAAGGTAGCAAATAATAAATAATTTACTTTGCCAAACAAAATACTTACAAAAAAAATTACAAGTATCAAGATCGATAATTTTGCCATTTGTGTCTGTGTGCGTGAGTTATACAGGCTGTTCACTTAAATGCGTTATATGGGTTCATGGGTTGGGATGAAAATCAAACCAGGAGGTTTGATTCCTTTTATCTGATCGTATGCCGCCAATGAAAGCGAAGGTACCCGCCGCTAAAACTGGTTCGAGTGAAAGGTCTACCTATCTTAAAAATTTACAATGAAAAAGTAGACCCTACTTAGTTGTTTGATTTGATTTCCCAATAAAGACAAAAATTAAAAAAATATACCGGAAGATTTTTTTACCGTTCCGAAACTTTAAGGGGTGGTTCAGACCATCAAACTGAACAACTTTTCTTTTGGGATCAAACTTGCAATCGCAAAGAAAAAATCGGCTGTTCCATACTAAACTGCAAAGCCTCCTAGACTCAAATATATGAGACAGCCGATTTTTTTTTACTTCATTTGGTTGTTGAGACACTAATAACTCATATAAACCTTTGTTGCCTAAAATTATAATAATAAACTGTTAAGTAATATTAGTCCGCCTATTCAATAAATAAGTTGATTAATTAAATAAATCAGGACGGTTGTAGAACAACCTGTATCTATGCGACGTAATATAACAAGCAGTATAGCGCAGTATAGCGCAGTATAGCGCTATACTGCGCTATACTGCCAGGTATCTTTCAGATGGCAATAGCCTCCTCTCACTCACACAAGAATGAGACGTGCCCATGTAATGTTTCGTGTGTTAGAAGAGTTCAACCTCGGCGGTATCGCGCTATACTGCGCTCTATAGCGCAGTATAGCGCTATACTGCGCTATAACGTACTCTAGAGCGCAGTATAGCGCTATACTGCGCTGTATATTATAGCGTCCGTCTGTTACGACCTTAAAGGTCGTAACAGACGGACGCTATAATATACAGCGCAGTACAGCGCAGTACAGCGCAGTATAGCGCTATACTGCGCTATAGAGTACGGTATAGCGCGGTAAAGCGCAGTACTGCGCTATAGAGCGCAGTATAGCGCTATAACGCGTGTGCATCAAGATGGCAGGATCAAAATCATCGACTGAAAATTTGGTATAACGGTGGGCACCTGTCTCATACATTTAGGTCGAGTAGGTAGAACAGCAGTTTTGTATGGAACAACAGTTTATTTTTGTAATTTCGATTTTGGTCTCGCATAAAGTTTGCCAGTTCAATGGTCCAATCAACGCCTAAAAATCCGTCTGCTAGTGTTGGGCGTAATTCAATTAAATTACGTAATTGGAATTACTCAATTAATTGTTAATTCAATTACATTACACACAATTACTTTTACAAGGGTCACAGATAATACATACTGACGCGGAAACCAGGAGTGGGGTAGGTGTCCAAGTGTCCACCGTCTGTAGGTCCGGGTGGATTGAATCCGATGTCAGATTTGAGAAAACCAGCCGCCATTTTGAACTTTACAGTTTTTGGACAGATTGTTACCAAAATCCATTAGGTACCAAACATCCACCCTACACTCACCACATTGACAAATATACTCCAAGTACAACCCAACATCCACCACCAATCATCAAATGGCTAACGTAATCATTCTTCACTTTCAACATAATTAATTATATTATTATACATTATAATCATAACCAAAAAAAGTTATTGAGTAATTGCAATTAACAAAAATTACAATTGTAATTATTAATATAATTACTTTTCAACAATTCGGTGTGTCATGTTTTTTTGGAGGGCTAAATCGAAAACCATGTCGAGATAATTGTCTCAATAATTCATAAGAGACAAATAAATACTGTTTAATTAAATTTAATTTAATTAATAACAACATTTTCTATGTCAGACATATAAAATAAGGACCAAATTGACATACCGAAAGTTAATTGAAGTTTATTAATTCTAATAAACTTAATAAACTTCAATTAAGAAAAATAAAAGCTAATAAGTCATCATCTTAAGAAAGGTAAATTAGAAAAAAAAAATTAATAAATTAATTATTAGTTAATTATATTTTGCCCAACACTGGTACCTGAACTACCTAACATACTATGTTACTGATAAAAGAAATACATTTTGAATCGAAGACTATCCCGCCGTCTTGATGCTCACAATCTATTCAATGAACTGACTAGCCTACTACGCCCTAGTGATGTGCCGATACAGGTTGGACTCGAGTGCGGATTCGAATACCTTATACCATACCTAAGTACTCTCTCACTCGAAAATGTGAAATATAGTATTCGGATTCACAATACTCTGATTCGAGTACTTACAGTTAGCACTTACCTACATAAAATACCTCTTTAATTTCTCATCTCTTGCCGAAAAACGACTATATTAAGTAAGAGTGGCTGTATGGTTAAATGGGTTACCTACATCATTTATGGGGTGCTTCAGACCATTAAACTGTACAACTTTTACTATGGTACTAACTTTGAAATCGCGAAAAAAATAATCCTACATTTTGTTCGATTAGCTATTGGCATTTTCTATTAATGACATTTGCTGTTTTTCGCGATTTCTTTGTTGGCTCCATAGAGAAAGTTGCTCAATTTGATGGTTGCTCAGAATGGACTCGAATACGAGTAGGTACCAAATCGAGTTCGTGACTCGAGTACTAGGTACCAATTTGATTCTAATTTCAATGAGTACCTACCAAAGAAATAAGAAAATTTTTATCGAATAAATTAATATTAATATCCGATTACTAAAATAGTCGTCTCGGCACATCACTAGTACTACAATGTCGGCGAGCCCGGCGGCGAGCACAAGGGGCTCGGCCACGCCGCACGCACACCCGCCACCGTAGAGTCAACTCCACCATATGGAAGACCACTTCTTGATACTATTAAAAAAAAAATCTAGAGCAAAAGCAAGTACTTTGTTTAGCAACGTAGTCTATTTATCATTTTAGATAGGTATTAAAATTTTACTTAAATAAACATTTAAAACATAATTGATCTTATTTTAATTCGTAAATCAATGATTTTATTTAAGGGCCTATGTCGAAAAATAATTTAAGCGAAACAGGCGTGGGATAGCTTATATTACGGCCTGATGCGAGAAAAAGAGATGGGGCGCCGCGCACGCCTGAAACGAATCGAGGGCCAAACCAAACTTTATTTAATTGTGATTGTACTATTTATGTTATTTCAATTCTGCTCTAATCAAAATTTAGAAAATATCAATCTCTTTCTTTTAAATAAAGTCTCGTGTTTCTATTATTCACTGTTTAGCAGTTCCAAGCGTTTATAGATAAAAACGGAGGCTACTTTGGCTTGTTTTTCTATCGAGAAAATGTGTCTTAATCGTGTTTTGGCTCTAATCAAAACATCAATTATATGTTCAATTTACACACATCCGAAAATCATACTCCTACTGTTAGTACTTCATGATATATGAAGCTTTGAAGAATCAAATTTTTTTCACATAGCCCCTTAAGTCTGTTGTTTGTGCTCGAGCGTCACGCGAAAACAACTGGACCAATATAATGCATGGTGTAAATTTAAATGTCACATCATCACAGTCAGTACATTTGTCGTACATCAGTACATTTGTATTGTACATCGTCACATGTCAGTACATTTGTCAAACAGAGTAAGTACTTCAGACCATCAAACTGAACAACTTTCACTATTTTGGTTCCATAGTAAACATTGGTTAATTGTATAACGTGTACTATGTACCAATACAAAGGTAGCAAATAATAAACAATTTACTTTGCCAAACAAAATACTTACAAAAAAAATTACAAGTATCAAGATCGATAGTTTTGCCGTTTGTGTCTGTGTGCGTGAGTGCGGTAGCTAGCTTGCGCGTTAAATTTATACAGGCTGTTCACTTAAATGCGTTATGTATGGGTTCATGGGTTGGGATGAAAATCAAATCAGGAGGTTTGATTCCTTTTATCTGATCGTATGCCGCCAATGAACGCGAAGGTACCCGCGCCAAAACTGGTTCGAGTGAAAGGTCTACCTATCTTAAAAATTTACAATGAAAAAGACCCTACTTAGTTGTTTGATTTGATTTCCCAATAAAGACAAAAATTTAAAAAATATACCGGAAGATTTTTTTACCGTTCCGAAACTTTAAGGGGTGGTTCAGACCATCAAACTGAACAACTTTTATTTTGGGATCAAACCTGCAATCGCAAAGAAAACATCGGCTGTTCCATACTAAACTGCAAAGCCTCCTAGACTCAAATGTATGAGACAGCCGATTTTTTTTTGCTTCATTTGTTTAATAAAATAAAAAAAGGTATTTATTTTCATCTCACATATAGGGACAGTGAAACATTAATGTTGTTACAAATTAAGCTGAGCTTAGTACTATATGTGAGAGACCGGTGCACGTGATAGATTTACAGGTAACACCTGCAAATCTGGGTAACGAGTCACCGGGATTTGTTTGTTGACACACTAATAACTCATGTAAACCTTTGTTGTTTAAAATTATAATAATAAACTGTTAAGTAATATTAGTCCGCCTATTCAATAAATAAGTTGATTAATTAAATAAATCAGGACGGGTGTAGAACAACCTGTATCTATGCGACGTAATATAACAAGCAGTATAGCGCAGTATAGCGCTATACTGCGCTATACTGCCCTGTATCTTTCAGATGGCAATAGCCTCCTCTCACTCACACAAGAATGAGACGTGCCCATGTAATGTTTCGTGTGTTAGAAGAGTTCAACCTCGGCGGTATCGCGCTATACTGCGCTCTATAGCGCAGTATAGCGCTATACTGCGCTTTAACGTACTCTAGAGCGCAGTATAGCGCTATACTGCGCTGTATATTATAGCGTCCGTCTGTTACGACCTTAAAGGTCGTAACAGACGGACGCTATAATATACAGTGCAGTACAGCGCAGTATAGCGCTATACTGCGCTATAGAGTACGGTATAGCGCGGTAAAGCGCAGTACTGCGCTATAGAGCGCAGTATAGCGCTATAACGCGTGTGCATCAAGATGGCAGGATCAAAATCATCGATTGAAAATTTGGTATAACGGTGGGCACCTGTCTCATACATTTAGGTCGAGTAGTTAGAACAGCAGTTTTGTATGGAACAACAGTTTATATTTGTAATTTCGATTTTGGTCTCGCATAAAGTTTGTCAGTTCGATGGTCCAATCAACCCCTTAAAATCCGTCTGCTAGTGTTGGGCATAAATCAATTAAATTACTAAATTAATTTTATTGTTAATTCAATTACATTAATTTAGTAATTTTTACACAATTACTTTTACAAGGGTCACAGATAATACATACTGACGCGGAAACCTGGAATGGGGTAGGGGTCCAAGTGTCCACCGTCTGTAGGTCCGCGTGGATTGAATCCGATGTCAGATTTGAGAAAACCATCCGCCATTTTGAACTTTACAGTTTTTGGACAGATTGTTACCAAAATCCATTAGGTACCAAACATCCACCCACCACATTGACAAATATACTCCACATACAACCCAACATCCACCACCAAACATCTAATGGCTAACGCAATCATTCTTCACTTTCAACATACTATACAACTCCACATACAACATATCCATTATAATCATAACCAAAAAAATTTATTGAGTAATTGCAATTAACAAAAATTACAATTGTAATTTCAACAATTTGGTGTGTCATGTTTTTTTTGGAGGGCTTAATCGAAAACTATGTCGAGATAATTGTCTCAACAATTGATAAGAGACAAATAAATACTGTTTAATTTAATTAATAACAATATTTTCTATGTCAGACATATAAAATAAAGACCAAATTGACATACCGAAAGTTATAATCCCCGCAAGTTGATATTGCGATTGGCGGCCATCTTGGTGACGTAATTTTGACGTAGTCGACTGTGCACCATCAGTACCGTTCGCAAGGTCAGCCCGCGCTTGATGACGTCACGCAGCTGTTATTGTGACAAGGTTCCATCGCAATATCAACTTGCCGGGATTATAATTGAAGTTTATTAATTCTAATAAACTTAATAAACTTCAATTAAGAAAAATAAAAGCTAATAAAAGCTAATAAGTCATAATCTTAAGAAAGGTGAATTAGAAAAAAAAAATCTAATAAATTAATTATTAGTTAATTATATTTTGCCCAACACTGGTACCTGAACTACCTAACATACTATATTACTGATAAAAGAAATACATTTTGAATCGAAGACTATCCCGCCGTCTTGATGCTCACAATCTATTCAATGAACTGACTAGCCTACTACGCCCTAGTGATGTGCCGTTACAGGTTGGACTCGAGTGCGGATTCGAATACCGTATACCATACCTAAGTACTCGCTCACTCGAAAATGCGAAATATAGTATTCGGATTCACAATACTCTGATTCGAGTACTTACAGTTAGCACTTACCTACATAAAATACCTCTTTAATTTCTCATCTCTTGTCGAAAAACTACTATATTCAGTAAGAGTGGCTGTATGGTTAAATGGGTTACCTACATCATTTATGGGGTGCTTCAGATCATAAAACTGTACAACTTTTACTATGGTACTAACTTTGAAATCGCGAAAAAAATAATCCTACATTTTGTTCGAGTAGCTATTGGCATTTTTTATGAATGACATTTGCTGTTTTTCGCAATTTTTTTGTTGGCTCCATAGAGAATGTTGCTCAATTTGATGGTTGCTCAGAATGGACTCGAATACGAGTAGGTACCAAATCAATTCGAGTTCGTGACTCGGGTACTAGGTACCAATTTGATTCTTCTTTCAATGAGTACCTACCAAAGAAATAAGAAAATTTTTATCGAATAAATTAATATTAATATCCGATTACTAAAATAGTCGTCTCGGCACATCACTAGTACTACAATGTCGGCGAGCCCGGCGGCGAGCACAAGGGGCTCGGCCACGCCGCACGCACACACGCCACCGTAGAGTCAACTCCACATGGAAGACCACTTCTTGATACTTTAAAAAAAAAAATCTAGAGCAAAAGCAAGTACTTTGTTTAGCAACGTAGTTTATTTATCATTTTAGATAGGTATTAAAATTTAACTTAAATAAACATTTAAAACATAATTGATATTATTTTAATTCGTAAATCAATGATTTTATTTAAGTCTGTCGTTTTTGCTCGAGCGTCACGCGAAAACAACTGGACCAATATTATGCAGGGTGTAAATTTAAATGATTTACATTTGTCAAACAGAGTACTTCAGACCATCAAACTGAACAACTTTCACTATTTTGGTTCCATAGTGAACATTGGTTAATTGTATAACGTGTACTATGTACCAATACAAAGGTAGCAAATAAACAATTTACTTTGCCAAACAAAATACTTACAAAAAAAATTACAAGTATCAAGATCGATAATTTTGCCGTTTGTGTCTGTGTGCGTGAGTTATACAGGCTGTTCACTTAAATGCGTTATATGGGTTCATGGGTTGGGATGAAAATCAAACCAGGAGGTTTGATTCCTTTTATCTGATCGTATGCCGCCAATGAAAGCGAAGGTACCCGCCGCCAAAACTGGTTCGAGTGAAAGGTCTACCTATCTTAAAAATTTACAATGAAAAAGTAGACCCTACTTAATTGTTTGATTTGATTTCCCAATAAAGACAAAAATTAAAAAAATATACCGGAAGATTTTTTTACTGTTCCGAAACTTTAAGGGATGGTTCAGACCATCAAACTGAACAAATTTTCTTTTGGGATCAAACTTGCAATCGCAAAGAAAAAATCGGCTGTTCCATACTAAACTGCAAAGCCTCCTAGACTCAAATGTATGAGACAGCCGATTTTTTTTGCTTCATTTGGTTGTTGAGACACTAATAACTCATATAAACCTTTGTTGCTTAAAATTATAATAATAAACTGTTAAGTAATATTAGTCCGCCTATTCAATAAATAAGTTGATTAATTAAATAAATCAGGACGGTTGTAGAACATCCTGTATCTATGCGACGTAATATAACAAGCAGTATAGCGCAGTATAGCGCTATACTGCGCTATACTGCCAGGTATCTTTCAGATGGCAATAGCCTCCTCTCACTCACACAAGAATGAGACGTGCCCATGTAATGTTTCGTGTGTTAGAAGAGTTCAACCTCGGCGGTATCGCGCTATACTGCGCTCTATAGCGCAGTATAGCGCTATACTGCGCTATAACGTACTCTAGAGCGCAGTATAGCGCTATACTGCGCTGTATATTATAGCGTCCGTCTGTTACGACCTTAAGACGTGGTCGCTACTAAAGGCCTCATAACAAGGCTATAAAGTCACCAATTTTTTTCTTTTCCTGAGTTAGTGAAAATTGTTCAGTTTGATGGTCTGAGTTCACCGCCGCCGTTACAGTTTGCGGGGGGCTTGCGGAGGTCCCTTACACCCTGTATAATATTTCACTTCGTATTTTTGGGTCACGCTCAAAAGACGACCACAGGTACATAAAAGGACTTTACCTATATATTTACGTATTGATGCCCCTGCCTACTTGTTAATAAACACATAACAGCCCTTAGCATCCCGAAGCTGGATAAAAATCAATTCTCTTGTTTACCTGCAACTTAATGAAGAGGGCAGAACTTTCTCGGGGGCTAAGTTGCCAAGTTACACAATGGCTGTAACTTGCCACTGGCCTATATACGCTTTTCTTTTACCCCTGGAATACTATAAACGTGTATATAAATAGAATTTACTTCGTTTCATATACATACAGGGTCCTTCTTAATATGCTGACACTTTTTCAAGGGGATGATCAGACCATGAAACTGAACAACTTTCTGTATGGGACCAATATCGAAATCGCGAAAAAAAAATCAGCTATCCCATACATTTGGCTCGAGTAGGTTTGCAGTTTTATATGGACGTGTGATGTATGTGGGTAATATTGTTTAGTGTAGTTTGACAGGCGTTTTATTATTTTATGTCATTGTAATGGAAGGTAGATGGAAGTCTTCCTCTTTGAATAGATCTCGTACCGAACAGACGTGTCGTGTTTTCATTCCTGTGCTATCCCGGTAATCCAGGGCCTAGGTGTCCCAAATAGTGCATATTTATCAGGACGAAGAGATTTTTTTTTCGCGATTTCGATGTTGGTCCCGTAGAGAAAGTTGTTCATTTTCATGGTCTGATCGTCCCTTTAAAAAAGTGTCAGCATATTAAGAAGGACCCTATATAAATAGACCGATATTCCGAATCCTATTTAGTTTTCTGACTAAATTGTAATTTGGTTTTGCACGCGATTTTGTCTGCGTTTGTTTAAAACAGTAAGTATTCTGTCATCATCATCATCATCAGCCTATCATCGTCCTCTGCTGACCATAGACCATAATTCTGTCCTCTGCCTTCCTCATCCAGTCGCTCCCCGCTACACTGAAAAAATTATCAACCCAACTAGTGTTAAATATAACCAAACTTTAGTGACTTCCAAACTGTTTTGTAGCACACTAGCGGCCCATCCCGGCTTCGCACGGGTGGACGTCTAATCTTTTCTAGCAATAAATATAGCCTATGTTACTCGGGGTGAATGCAGCTTTCTAATGGTGAAAGAATTTTTTAAATCGGCCCTGTACTTTTTGAGCCTATTCATTACAAACATACAAACATACAAAAATAGGTACAAATCTTTCCTCTTTATAATATTATATAGTGTAGATAATCAAACATTTGGTTATAAATAGCAAAACGTGTCGTTATTTATAGCCGAAAGTTTGTTTATATGCTACAAAACAGTTTGGAAGTCACTAAAGTTTGATTATATTTAACACTAGTTTGGTTGATCATTTTTTTCAGTGTACACTGAAAAAAAAATGCTTTGTTAAATGTAATCAAACTTTAGTGACTTCCAAACTGTTTTGTTGCATATAAACAAACATTCGGCTATACTTACAACACGTTTGTTTGATTTTCTGCTACAAAACAGTTTGGAAGTCACTAAAGTTTGATTACATTTAACAAAGCATTTTTTTTCAGTGTACCTTTTTTACGGCGTCCCACACTACGCCTGCCAGTTCGTGGTCTCCACTCTAGAACTCTGATACCCCACCGGTTGTCAGTTCTTCGGCAGATATGACCACACGTCACATCGCCGAAAAAAACATCGACGAGCTCACAAAGTATTCATCCTTCTTGCATCCTTCAGATCGTATGAGTTTTTAAATGAGTTTGACACATGATATAACCATAGTGAATACCGAATTGTCAGTTCGCCGATGTTATAGTTAGGTGTAGGTACAAAGAGCATAAAATTGTCCTATGCGACAGTTGATAGAACAAAACTACAGGGTGAAATTGATGTCATGAGCATCCTTTTAAACTAAGAGTCTATCCATCAAACTGAACAACTTTTACTATGGGAGCCTCCGTTGTCTAATAGTTAAGAGCATTGGCTCCCGATACTGAGGTCGTGGGTTCGATTTCCACGGGGGACACCTAGTGATATGTCACTTTGTGCGTTTTTCCCCAGTTGGTTAGGACATTGCAGGCTGAATCACCTGATTGTCCGAAAAGAAAAATGATTCCGTGCTTCGGATGGCACGTTAAGCCGTTGGTCGCGGCTACTATTTCTGGTGGTAGTAGTCGTTACATAAAAATCACGTCAGAGGCCGTAAGGCGGTCTGAAAAAATGCGTGTCAATTCTCTATGGAAAAAACTCTGACACCAGGGCTCTGCCCACACGATAAGATGACTATCATATGGGAGCAAAACGATTGGAGCAAAAAAAAAATCTGCTGTTGCATACATTTGAGTTGGGAAGACATTGCAGTTTAGTATGGGACAGGAGATTTTTTAGTTGTTTCGATCGGTTTGCTCCTACAGTAAAAGTTGTTCAGTTTGATGGGTAGACTCTTAGTTTAAAAGGATGCTAATGATATCAATTTCACCCTGTATAACAAAATTAATACAAAACTGTTTTCGTACAAGACGTTTGTATTCCATTTTCCCTCCAAAAACAAATAAACTAAAAGAAGTGCCGATAGATATGTAGACAGGTACAGATTTGTGCTGACTGTACCAATATCGGGGGAGACGCCGCCTTATTTACATAGCCGCCGAGTGATGGATGCATTCGCAGTGCCAGGCGAAATTATACCTTACGTTCTTGGGTTCCATACTGTTAAACTGGCGACCAGATCTAGATATACCTTAGACAATTTATAAAGGGACGAGTTACGCGTGTCATTCTACTAAGAAACATTTCTGTTCTGCCACTTTTTTCGGGGGGCGAGGTAACATGAAATCCGCAACTTTGGATTTTATTCCCCATAAGTTTAGATTCTAATTTTGAATGTTAAAAATCATGAAAAGTAGTCTCGTGTGAACCCCAAATGTTCTAAGTTCAAAATTATTGTTTCGCTATAAATAGGCTGTCTCGTTTAGTGATAAGGTATAAAATTGGGTGTAAATGCACAAGATCAATTATTCTTATACCGTGGCAGAGGGGAAATGCTACCGCAAGGCGAGTCCCTATAGATATACACATCTATGACATGATTCTGATATGATTCCGACAGGGTCAGTAACACCACGTTGTGTCACATGACCAAAACTCAAATAGCCGACGTCGGAGAGAAAAGCGCCAAACTTAAATGGGAGTGGGCCGGTCATGTCTGTCGGATGCATCCTGAGAGATGGGCAAAAATCGTCATGCCCTGGATCCCCGAAAACGGTCGGCGGCGTCCAGGTCGACCCAGGAAGAGGTGGCGTGATGACCTGGACAAAGTTGACAACCAATGGCCAGAAGTTGCCCAAAACAGGAACGAGTGGAAGAGCAGGGGAGAGGCCTTTGCCACGCAGTGGGATGATATAGGCCAATAAAAAAAAAGATATGATTCTGTATTAAATGACAGAGTCATCATCATCATCATCATTAGCCTATAATCGTTCACTGCTGAACATAGGCCTCTCATAAGGCGCGCCACAAAACTCTGTCCTCGGCCTTCCTCATCCAGTCGCTCCCCGCTACTTTTTTTAGGTCGTCTGTGCAGCGGGCAGCAGGGCGTCCCACACTACGCCGGCCAGTTCGCGGTCTCCACTCTAGAACTCTGACTAAACGAGAAATGGACGAGTAAGTACATACAAAACTGCAGACCTAGCTAGGTACTCGAGCCAAATGTATGAGACAGCAGATTTTTTTTCGCGATTTCGATGTCGGTTCCATACAGAAAGTTGTTCAGTTTGATGGTCTGATCATCCCCTTAAAAAAGTGTCAGCATATTAAGAAGGACACTGTATATTCATAAGGGGATGCAGACATTACGTTCTAGTAAGTGATGCTATAAATCTAACCCTAGAGCGTGGAATCATTTAAATGACACGCGGGACCCTAACCGAGCCATCATGTAGACTGAGATTCGGTAGGAAATTGCTAGATTTGCACAAAAGATAAAAATACCCATGTTTGTACGGAACCTACGTTTGTGAGACGTCACATCAGAAAAGCGGTGCATTTTACGATCCGATTCGAGATCCGGTCTAACACAGAGCACGGGAAAAAAACCGGTCATGTGCATGTTTATGCTATACTGCTCCAAGTGCGGTAAATTATCGCGATAATTTCTGGACGCATCAGGCAGATGTGAATAATGTTTAGAGCGCTAATTCATTAACGGCAGTACTAATCGTAGGTACCAATGAGTTTTTCGTAATTTTTGTACGTGCCATCCGAAGCACGGAATCATTTTTCTTTTCAGACAATCAGGTGATTCAGCCTGCAATGTCCTAACCAACTGGGGAAAAACGCACAAAGTGAAACATCACTAGGTGTCCCCCGTGGGAATCGAACCCATGACCTCCGTATCGAGAGCCAGTGCTCTTAACCATTAGACCACGGAGGCAGTTACTTAAACGAGTTGAGTTAGACTTTCTATGGTAGCAAGACAACACTCAGAGTTTCGGTACTACAAGTGAAACGTGTATGTTCTGAGTTTTCAAAATATATCGGACTACCCCCTTTACATTTCTTTACTTTACATTTCTGTAACACTCGGTATTATACAGTTTTTGAGAGTTACGCGGTTATTATTTAATCTAGAATTAGAACTCGGTATTATGTCGTATATTCCTGTCGTGTGCAAGATTCCTTGCTCTGTTTCCATATTGAAGAGAACATAAAGAAATGCTGACATATTTGTCGATCAGACTCGATGATGGAGACATAATAATGGAGGGAAATGTTAAGTAATCCGATATATAAATAGGTATACCGGGATGAAAGGAAATGAAAAATGTTTCGTTCAATGTTTTACAAATCGGAATATTGATATTTAAGGATTTGCGAACATTATTATTTGCCATCTGGATCGCGGCTTGGAATCTTTCACTCCATTTCTTATTACCCATGTGTTGACACAGAAGTTTCTAAGGGATAAGATTTCTGAGAACTTTATTAAGATTCTCATCATCATCATCATCTCAGCCGATGGACATCCACTGCTGGGCATAAGCCTTCCCAAGGATCGCCATAACGACCGGTCCTGCGCTGCCCTCATCCAACGGGTTCCCGCCGCCTTCACCAGGTCGTCGGTCCACGTTGTAGGGGCCTACCCATACTGCGCTTTCCGGTTCGCGGTCGCCACTCGAGAACTCTTCGGCCCTACTATGGGCCGTCGGTTCTGCGAGCAATGTGCCCCGCCCACTGCCACTTTAGTTCAGAAATTCTTTGGGCTATCAGTTACTCTGGTTCTCTTCATTTCTGATTCGATCTCGAAGGGAAACTCCGAGCATAGCCCTCTCCATTGCCCTTTGTATGACTTTTAGCCTTTTTATGAGGCTTTGAGTGAGCGACCATTGTCTCTAGTTCCATATTTCATCTCATCACTGGCAACACACAATTAAGATTCTAGTAAATGAAAAAATACCTGCAGTTTTTGAGTAATAAAAAAATAATTTGCTGTCTCACTGGCTGTCTCATACAAAACTGCATACATAACTCGACTCAAATTTATGGGACAGCAGATTTTTTTTCACGATTTCGGTATTGGTCCCATAGAAAAAGTTGTTCAGTCTGATGGTCTGATTATCCCCTTAATATAGTTTCAGCTAATTTTGTTAAACCTTATTATACTTAGGTGGTCTTCTTTTTACCCGACTGCGCGACGCAAAGGAAGGGTATGTGTTTATTTATGACCAAACCATCTAAGTAGATTTTCTTTAATTTGAAGTGAAAACTTCTTTAGCGGCATTGTGCACTTTTTGGGATGGGTAAAAAATTTTAAACTCGCGTCAGGACCGTGACGTCACGTGACCTGATCAA
This sequence comes from Agonopterix subpropinquella, assembly GCA_922987775.1. Classification (NCBI taxonomy): domain Eukaryota; kingdom Metazoa; phylum Arthropoda; class Insecta; order Lepidoptera; family Depressariidae; genus Agonopterix; species Agonopterix subpropinquella. Next base: position 14,842,243 of record OV277716.1, read on the forward strand.
AAATTCGTAAGCATACCTAGATTGTATAGTCAGACCGTGACGTCACGTGACGTAAGACGTAAGATTTCTTAGTTTTCACTTCTGCCGGCACTCCCGGAGTGCAACCCGTTGTATTTTTTTTATCAGCTACGTCGCGGACTACATATCAGTTGACTATTCAAAAGCAAATTCTAAACAAATGACAAGTCCTTACACATTTATCTTAATAGCTCATCTAAATTCATACAAGCACTATGCATAAACTCTTTATACCACCGCACCGCTCGTAAAGGCAGCGGCGAGCACATATCAAAATTCAATGGCATCGTAAACACATAAAACGTGTCAAAATGGGTCACAGTTTTCGTTATAACCTATAAACGTGGCACATAAGAGCTGTAACACGTATCGATGGCAAACGGAATCTTATTAATGATATCTCCCCCCTCTAAAAAACCGGCCAAGTACGAGTCGGGACTCGGGCAATTAGTGTTCCGTACTACCAGTTGTTTAACATGGGTCATTGATGAAACCACTATAAATTGACACTTAATCAGTATGTTGTCACATAGTAACTGAAGATCATTTTACACTGGACGCACTGGTGTTCGTTTTTTGGGTATAGAGAAAAAACTATCCAAGTTAGAGCCACCTTGATAATTTTCCCGCCATTTACACGCTATTTCTGATGTTCATGATTTTTTTCAGATCTTACACGGCTATATTTTTTGTAATAGAGGTGGGGACAGCAATTTCTCGGATTGAATTGAAAATTTTGATAAACAAAGATTTTATAAAAAATTTGAAAAGTATATTTTTAGACTCGTATTTTCATAAGCTTTCAATTGATACCCCATACCATAGGGTAGAATTTTTTTTTTTTTATTTATCCTTACTTACTCCCCAAATTGCCCTCCAATAAAAAAATTTAGCTTTTTTCTTCATTTATAGATAGATATTGGACCACCAATTCTATATCTGTACCGAGATTCAACTTCCTATGTCTTACGGTCTCTGAGAAAAATGCCTGTGACAGACGGACGGACAGACACCGAACTGATTCCATAAGTGTTCCGTTTTTCCAATTTTGGTACGGAACACTAAAAAAACACCTATCAATCATAATCTAACATAATATTATGTATATTTTTTTGATCAACAAAGCAAAGCAAAGCAACGTGGTTCTGGCCCTATTGCTTTGTCCCCATGGTACAATAATATACTGCGCCTGGTATTCTCTTCCGACCACGTGACTGATCACGTGACTGACACAAGCCTACGTCATCATACCCTTTTACCATGTTTAGCGGCCATTTTTTTGTGACATAGGCTTGTGTCACTCTGGGAATAGAAGACCTTGTTTTTTTAGATCATGCTTTGTCCCTATGCATGTCTTTTAGTGAATGTCACATGCGACTAAACAGGGTGTTAGGGTAAACAGTTGCATTACTTTCAGGTGTGATGTGGTTATATCCACGATACCATGATACTGAACAACTTTCCCTAAGAAACCTACACTGAAATGATAATCATACATCATGATTCCATATGAGCCTGTCAACATCATGACTTCTCTGACTAAGAGAACTTTGTTAAACGAATTCGGCTTGTTGTTACAACTACCATCTTTTGTTTTTAGTAAACAATAATAACGTCATTTCAATTATTTTGGTGCTAATTAAGAGAAAATACTTCTTGGTTGGCTCGCATTTTTTTCAGTGTATAGATAGGAAATTCCCAATTTTTTTCAATTCAATCGACTCTCTTTTCTCTTTTTTGTCGACTTTTCATTCTAACGTTCGATCAGCAGTTGTAAAACAGGTGTAAAGTTGTTTAGTATCAATTGGACAATCACCCCTTAAAGTAATGCATCTATTTACCCAAACACCCTGTATCACTCCCATGGTAAAAGTTTTTTAGGTTGAAGGTCTGAAGCACCCCGAAAGGGAAAGAAAGAAAGAAGAAGAGAAAGAGAGAAGAGAGAGAGAAGAGTCGTGAAAGAATAAATAAATATCTTGGACAATGTCACACAAATTATCTAGTCACATTTAAAGTACCAGAATCTAGCCTGGACTTGTATTACGATGACTAGACAATGATATAGAATACATATATAAATACAAACATCCATGACTCGGGTACAAATATTCATATTCATCATACAAATATTTGTCCCTGACGGGATTCGAACCCGCGACCCTCGGCACAGCAGGCAGGTTCACTACCGACTGTGCTACCGGGCCATCAAAGAAGGCAAGCATAGTTCTATATCATATAGGATAAAAAAAAAGTATAAAGTTATGGATTTGTTTTTAAAGTACTAGTGAATAGGCATCTTCTGGGTAAGTTCGCTACATCTACGACCCCATCTTCGTCCTGAGGACTGGATTGAGGTCAAGAGCAAACCCATATTTAATAAAAAATAAAAATAAAACTTTAGATACGAAGACAACATAACATTTGGTTTTATAAAATTCTAACTTGAATAGACCCGACACCAGAGAAAAAATCTAGTTCAGAAAACCTCCCTATCTCGCGACCTTGAATATCCAACTACATGTATTTACGCAATCGTGATTCCGAATAGTATATGTGGACATTTATCTGTCTTTATGGTAATAACTGTTAGGGAAGGAGTGGTGGAAGTGTAGGGGGGATTCCGCCATATCGCATTACGTAAATTGGACGGAAACGTTGGACTATTCCATTGTGTTTTTCCTCTTGGTATAAATCGATGTTTTTCTATAAGACTAGAGACGTCAGCGGTTTTGTCTATTAGCATTTTGTCTGTGTTCGGATTTTGGAAAGGTGTAGAATTTGTTTGTGTCGCTGAATTTTATTAGGGAGGGAATTTAGTACCACACTTCTACTCTTTAGTAAGAGAACGTAGGTCTTTTATACTGAAGGATTCTACAGGCTCTCTGACTACCCTTTCGGGAAATTCCGACTAGATTTGCTAACGGTGTTTTAAGGAAATGATTTAGAACAGTCAAACTGAACAACTTTCTGTATGGGACCAATATCGAAATCTCGAAAAAATAATTTGCTGTTCTGTTCCATACTAGACTGCCTTCTCGACTGAAATGTATGAAATAGCTTATTTCTTTTTATGATTTCAACTTTGCTCCAATAGTAAAAGTTGTTCAGTTTGATGGTCTGATTATCCCCTTAAAAAACTGTTGGCGTATTATGCATTTAGACCCTGTATGAATCTGTATCGTTAACATCTTAAAAATAGTCTACTAGCAGATTTTATTCAGGGAGAGAAATATTTTGTCACATTTTAGATACCTACTTACCTACTAGATCTTCGGAATATACTATTATTTTGTAGACTTTGCTAGAATATAGGTAAGTCTGATTCAGTTAAGCATATGATACGTAAACTCACGACACCTACATCCCTTTCATGGTGATCAGAAACATTGCTAAAAGTACTTAACTTTCCATTTAATATAAGATTGTAGATGTTAGCAATTTAAGCTGATTCAGAGAAATTTAAATAAAAATTTCTTTTAAACTAGAAATTACTATGACTCTTTAGAATTTTTTATTTAAATCTCTCTGAATCAGCTTAAATTGCTAACATCTACAATCTTATATTAAATGGAAAATTAAGTAGTTGTAGCAATGTTTCTGATCACCATAAATAAATAAATAAAAATAAATATCTTGGACAATGTCACACAAATTATCTAGTCACATTTAAAGTACCAGAATCTAGCCTGGACTTGTATTATGACGATTAGACAACGAAATAGAATACATATATAGATACAAACATCCATGACTCGGGTACAAATATTCATATTCATCATACAAATATTTGTCCTTTACGGGATTCGAACCCGCGACCCTCGGCACAGCAGGCAGGTTCACTACCGACTGTGCTACCGGGCCGTCGAACCATGAAAGCGATATCGGTGTCGTGAGTTTATGTATCATATATATTTGACTGAATCAGACTTCCCTATATTCTAGCAAAGTCTACAAAATAATAGTATATTCCGAAGATCTAGAAGGTAAGTAGGTACCTAAAATGTGGCTAAATATTTCTCTCCCTGAATAAAATCTGCTAGTAGAGTATTTTCATGATGTCAACGATACAGATCCATACAGGGTCAAAATTAATATGCTGATACTCAGTTTTACTACCCTAGAAAGTCGTTCTATGGTAGTAAAACTGAAATCATAAAAACAAAATCAACTGTTCCATTATGCAATGCCTACTGGACTCAAATGTAAGAACAACAGTTCTTTTTTGCAATTTCAGGTTTACTCCCATAGTAAAAATTCTGAAAATTATAAGTTTTAGAAGTATTCGAAGTTTTGTCACTTCCTTACCTTATCTATTTTTTTCTCCATGTAGTTTACTATCCAAATACAACGTGTTAATGAATTAACGCAAAACTAGAAAGTAGTTTGTTTAGAATCGAGAGCAGAATCGAATTATCATGGAAAGAACATAGGTAATTTTTATCAATATATTAAATAATATTTTATAAACATTTTAAATTTTCTGAACCCGATGACTACCCACCGCACGGGCACACTCACCCTACTAACTACCAAAACAAGATTATAAAAATGTATTCATACGTACGTTAGCGCTTTCTTTAAGTGCTGAAATGATAACAAATCATTTTTGTCTCAAAACTTAAAATGCTAATAACTTTAAATTTTAATTATCAAAATAATGAAATTATTGTTGCTGCCGTGGCGCTTCTGCTGGACAGTGTGCTTAAAAGAAAACGAGTTCTTCAATCGATTCCTTTTATTCCCTGCAAAATATCTGTCTTACCGAAAAACCTTCACAAGTGACAACCAAAAACAAAAACGTCAATAAAAAACACATCCTTCTAAATATCAAAAAGCTACGGCGGCCAGTGTCGGCGACAGTTGCAATTATATTATTAATATTATTATAAATCAGTTGGGGTGTATGAGGTTTTGCGTTAATTTATTAACACGTTGTATAAATGAGTCAGTCACTTAGAACATAACATGTTATTCTGAATACGTATAATTTGTATAATATAATATATCACAGTGGGTAAGCGGGGATGGTAAACAGGCATAAGTCTGAATAATGTTTTTATGGTTTTTATGAGAGTTGTTATGTTGTGGACGAAGCGGAAGAGATTACGTAATCTATTTCAAGGTTGTTCAGGAAATGATACTGGGGAAGGTATGATTTTGTTACGATGCTCATATTTATTTTATTATACTTCAGTGCTTCGTTCTCGATATATAATTTACCACGTAGTTTCTTCAAGTAACTCGGCAACCAAACGCATTTCAGAGCTAGATTTTCTAGCAAAAACTAAACGCCTCTATTGTCTATTCTCACTTCTTTGTCATGAAGCGTCATTCTTTTCGTTTGCGCGGCAACCTGTTAATATCTTCGATCAAAAAATAAAAATAAATAGAGAATATATAGTTTTTGTGATTGAAAATACGCATATTTCATCATGCCTAAGCGTAGGCGTGACGAAGAAAAGTTGAAATATTACGAAGACAAGATCCGTCGTCTAGTTCGCCGGCAGAATCGCCGGCGCGATAAAACACCCTCATCGGACTCTGTTTCTAACTGTGATAATTTTGGTGAGTACGATATTTTCTCTAGGTTTTGAACTCGTAAATAGATGTTAAACTTGTAATTTGCAGTTAAACTGGTTATTTTCTAAATATAACCTTCAAACATTGCGTGTTTCTTAGTAAACGCATGGTTTGTCGTCACGAGTGGTGTACGCGATGCACTGGCGTGATTTGTTCAGATTTCGGGGTGTATACGAGATGTACACACGAGATCGGAAGCCTGGGTAATGTCCGTGAGGCATTGCGATGGCAAGACAAAAACCTTGACTCTTATGTGTCGATCGTTTCTTTCAGAACGCGACTCGAGCCCGGTACGTTGGGTTATAGAATCTGAGGATGAACTCAGAAGCTCAGAGCATGAAACTTCCCCAGCATTGATGGGGGAAGACATTGACCTTAGCCAAGAACCATTGAGGTCTGTTATAGTTCCACCACTGAATGAGAACAAAGAATTGACTTCATCTCCGAATAAAGACCTTACTAAAGAAGCTGCCTCCCTTAAAGTTCAGTCCAAGGACAATACACAGGCACAATCAAATGTTCCAGAGCCCCCGCATACAGTTTTGCAAGAACAAAACACAGGGGAGGCTCCCTTAGATGAAGAGATATTAAGGGCACTAGGAGACCCCATACATGACAAACCTAAATATGGTTCGGCCATAAACGGAGACCTGGCAATAAGGTGGACGGCGATCGTAAAAGGAGGATTAGAGACAATAATTTCGACAGTGTTATGGCTTTAAATTCAGACATAAAAGCTGACTTGGATTGGTGGTCCAAAAATATATTTCTGGTCTCAAAACATTTTCAATGTCGTAATTTCGATTTAGAAATTTACACCGACGCATCTCGCACGGGATGGGGGCTGTTTGTAATGAAAACAAAGTTAATGGAGCATGGAAACAAGATGAGCTAATGTTTCATATTAACTATTTAGAGTTATTGGCAATTTTCCTGGCCTTAAAGTCATTTGTCAGAGATAAGAAACAAATTCATATTTTGTTACGAGTAGATAACAAAACTGCCATCTCCTACATTAATCGAATGGGGGGCATCCAATATCCACACCTAAATAATCTTGCGAGGACCATCTGGCAATGGTGTGAAGAAAGGGACATATGGCTATTTGCGTCTTATATAAAATCATCTGAAAATAAAGAAGCTGATGAAGAATCTCGTAAGATTAATCCTGACACAGAATGGGAACTCAATGAAAGATACTTTCAACAAATAAGTGATAGGTTAGGAACTCCACTCATAGACCTCTTTGCCTCCAGAGTCAATGCTAAGTGCAGCAGATATTTATCTTGGAAGCCAGACCCAGATGCTGTGAATATTGATGCCTTCACTGTAAATTGGAATAACCAATTTTTCTATGCCTTTCCTCCCTTCAGTTTGATTCTAAAATGCTTACAAAAGATCAAACATGAAAGAGCAACAGGAATAATGGTTATGCCATTCTGGCCTTCCCAACCTTGGTTTCCAATGATGAAGGAAATGTTAATATCACAACTAATGTTTTTTGGACCTAAAAAAGACCTATTACACTCTCCTTTCAGGAGCAATCACCCACTGTACCGACAGCTTACCCTGGTGGCCGGAGTCTTATCCGGCGATCGCTGATGAGAAGAGCAGTACCCAACATCTCATTAGAGACAATGCTGGCCTCCTTATCTGAAAACACACTGAAACAGTATGAATGCACATACAAAGCTTGGTGGAATTTTTTGTATAATTAACAAAACAGATCTATTCTGCGCCTCCGTACCCATGGTAATGCAATTTCTTTCTGAACTTTTTAACTCTGGAGCCTCATATGGAACACTAAATTCCCACAGATCTGCGCTATCCTTACTAATTGGATCCAGAATAGGTAACGATGATCGACTAAAGAGACTCTTTAAAGGGTTTTATAGGTCAAAACCCCCTCTGTCCAAATATTCTGTCACCTGGAATCCTTCACTAGTACTAGATACTTTATCTAATTAGCAGCCCAACCATTCCCTGAGCTTAGACAAGCTAACCAAAAAATTAGTTACCCTACTAGCACTATGTACAGCTCAAAGAGCCCAAACCCTCTCCCTAATTAATATAAATAACATTTCTAGTACAGAATCTGGCATTTATATTAACATCACGGATATCATAAAAACATCTGGACCAGGCCGTTCCCAACCGGTTTTGTTTATACCCTTCTATGAAAAATCTGAAATTTGCCCAGCTAAAGCCCTACAATGTTATATAAGTCAAACTAATAGTATCAGAGAATCAATAGAAAAACTATTACTCACCTCAAAAAAGCCTTATAAGGCAGCATCTCCGTCCACCATAAGTCGTTGGATTAAAAACACCTTAACTGAAAGTGGTATAAATACCACTATTTTCAGTAGTCATTCCACACGACATGCCTCCACGTCCACAGCTAAAAGTAGAGGCATTTTGTTGGATATTATTAGGCAAACGGCGGGCTGGACAGGAACATCACAAACTTTTGCGAATTTCTATAATAGGCCCATCATTAATGATCCTACTTTTGCGAGTGCCATATTGTCAACTATTATGTAATCTTTACACAACTGGTTCTTACTGTAATAAATATTGTTACTACTTAATAAGTATAAAATAAAAGACTGATTAAAATTAAAAATTTATTCATTAAAAGTTTATAAATATAAGATATCATAAATTCAGAGATATATTATACCTACCTTAAATAAGACACAACTCCACTAGCTCTAAACCTCTACGTGGTAAATTATATATCGAGAACGAAGCACTGAAGTATAATAAGTGATCAAACGAACTTACCTTAGTGATGTTCGATCATTATTATACGAAGTGCTTCGTTCGAAGATATATACCCTCCCACCCCTGCAAGAGGGATCTGAACTATACTGTCCGATCTATACTTGCATTACTTACCCGAGGAGTTGTGCTCTAGTACCTTCAAACTCTAAAAAGAATGACGCTTCATGACAAAGAAGTGAGAATAGACAATAGAGGCGTTTAGTTTTTGCTAGAAAATCTAGCTCTGAAATGCGTTTGGTTGCCGAGTTACTTGAAGAAACTACGTGGTAAATTATATATCTTCGAACGAAGCACTTCGTATAATAATGATCGAACATCACTAAGGTAAGTTCGTTTGATCACTTATTATTTCCTCAGATTTTGGATAAGGTACTATAATTACGTCCAAGATATCTCCGTAATTTTGACAGATCGTTTTAGAACGATTATTATACTTTCTCTATGGGTGTTTCTCTCTTTCTCTTTCTTTTTCTCTTTCTCTTTCTCTTTCTCTTTAACGGCTGTCCCATACAAAACTGCGAACATAACTCGACCGAAATGTATGGGACAGTAGATTTTTTTTACGCGATTTCGATATTGGTCCCATAGAGAAAGTTGTTCAGTTTGATGGTCTGATCATCTCTTTAAATAAAATAGTTTCAGCTAATTTTTTTAGACCTTAGTACACGATACGTCCTACTGCAGGGCACAGGCATACCCTTAGAAAGGGTGTACGGGCGTTAGTCCACTACGTGTTTCCTATGCGGATTGGTGGACTACACATACCTACGCATTAGAATTTCTTCTTCAACGTATGCAGATTTCCTTACTATGTTTTCCTTGAACGATCGAGAGTAGTCGATATAACGTACATAAGTTATTGGTACATTAGATTGTAACCACATTGCAATAAATTATGATAATTATAATTATTTTATCGTCAGACCAAATAAACGTAAAACAATATACCTACCTACTTATTAATCAATTAAACGCTACTTCAATTGTTAACCAAAGTTTTTAAACCCGGACATGTTGAAACCCTTCCCGGAAACAAGGGCAAATCCGGACCAGGACGTGCAACCCTACCTTCAGTTACTAATAACTTCATACAACAACACTGTCGACAAATTTCACAACCTTTCTCCAAAATCAACCCAAACTATACTAGTGTTGCAATAGTGAAACTATCGCTATCGATAAATCGATACTATTGTGACCACAAACATAGGAACAACATTGATAAGGTATCAATAGATACGATACTATTGCATCTTAATTCTATCGATAGTATGGATTGTTTTTATGTAATACTATCGATAGTATCGAAGGTATTAAGATTCAATAGTATCGATAGGTACTATCATGTCTGGTCAGTTCCATACATTTTAGATTTAGTATAGTCTGGGCGCAAACAGATGACGCTCGCGTTTTTTTTTTTTTTTTTTGTAAATATCTTGGACAATGTCACACAAATTATCTAGTCACATTTAAAGTACCAGAATCTAGCCTGGACTTGTATTATGATGACTAGACAACGATATAGATAACATATATAAATACAAACATCCATGACTCGGGTACAAAATATTCATATTCATCATACAAATATTTGTCCCTTACAGGATTCGAACCCTCGGCACAGCAGGCAAGTTCACTACCGACTGTGCTACCGGGCTGTCAAAATCTGGCCTGAACGAGAGATAAATCTTAGTTAAAGGTTATTAGATCACTATTATTTGAGTTTTGGTCCACGGAAATACCTAAATTATAATAGATAAATGTGTTTAACACGTATTTTAAACGTAATTAAACATTGCTGTAGTACCGTTATTCACCACCGTCGCTGTACTTGCGTGAGTTGGCAACTAAGAAGGTGGCAACTTTCTTAGTATGGGCATTGACCCTCTGTTGTGTATAATTTATTTACCTACTCTATGGTACTATAGATATGTGGGGACTTGCCAAAATATTTTAACACCCATAGGTTATAGCAACGATGCTAACAGATGACGCTACGGTCGCAAATGTGCATGTAAGATAACTTGCGACGTCACATTGGTAACCCGCTTACCGCTACACGTACCTAAGGTTCTATACAAGACTGAATGAATCGCGCAAGAGAAATAATCACAGAGATTCGATATTATACAAGGTCTAACTAAGAACTACTGGATCACGGCTGGTCCCCAGGCTTCACACCTAGCCTATTACTTACCTACAATCAATATTGGTCATTGTGTTATATCGCTAGAATAGATACTACAGAATCTGATATTATGATAATCGATACCTAGAGTAATGTATCGGTATAATAAATAGGCGGTAGAGGGTGACGAAGAATTCCGTATGAGTGTAGCAGGCGTGAATCTGTTTTGTTATTTGACTGTTCTGTATAATTTCCCCAAACGTGACGAAAATATCGACGACACTGATAGCACAGCCCGGACGCTGCATACAAAAAGATGAAAAAATTGACAAGATGACGTCACCACAGTCATGCGAAACCAAAGAAATTGAGTTACTTAAGTCTTCTTCGTAGAACCAGAGCGCGGTAACCAGAGGGCGATAGAGGTGAGGTAAAAAGTTGGTGGGAGGAAGGGAGTGTCCGTACTGTATCTAGTAATAGATACTCTTTCTTATACTGTATCTACAGATAGTATCGGTACTACCGATATCGTTACAATCTTTTAAGATCAAACTATCGACAGTCAAAATATACCTGTGCAACACTATCAGCAAAACTTTGTGTGTTTATTTTACAACATTCAAGATTCCAATCCACCTGACTTGCTAACTTGCCTCCTTGCCTCATTTACATCTCCACTAGACTCCGGGACGAGGAAAAATTTGAAATTCACTTATGAGACAGACACGGGACTAACGAGTGTATTGTTGTCTCTGTCAGTCTGAAGGTAACGAAAAAGAAATAAGATTGACAAAGAAAATAAAAGTCACCTTCGAGGAAAAAGGTAGATTGTTTTTGATGTTCTATTAGTGTAGCAATATAACACTGAAATGACGCTATTGAATTTGGAAATTGTATGCCTTCAACGCTTTTTAAGGGAATATAATTCTGACTTCATACAGACATAGAGATAGATCAATGGAGATGGATTCTAGATTGTTTCTGAAAAATTGCATTGACTTTAATTGGTTAGTTTTGAAAATATCACCAGAATACGTTTGTATGCAGCGCGTACTCTCGGAATAATAAACTTTCAAACAAGGAATCCCTAGGCGCTGTCCTATTGCCATCGCTCGCGCGATCATGCGTTCGTCCGACGAAAATCATTGTGCCACTGGGCGTTTGTTTAAACATTACGTATATCTAAAAATAGAATAATTCGATCGCATTTCATGATAGCACGACCTTCTATAGGATATTCACAATGATTTTCGTCGGACGAACGCATAATCGCGAGAGCGATGGCAATAGGACAGCGCCTTATAATTTTGTCCATTCTATCAATCTGTCTGTTTGTCTATTAAGTGAGGTGAATCAAAATAAATCGCGCTATTAATTGCTTTCGAAGATTCCATAAATTATCTAAGTCATATCAGGATAAACTTTCAATACAGTTCCAGTTTCTTTCATGTGCTGCGATAAAGGATAACCGCCGCTCTCCCTTGAAAAATACCAGAAAATGTATAGAAGTTTTTACTGAAGTCAAATGTGTAATAAATTATGGGGTTTAATAAAAACGACTCAGATTGTATCATTTATTTTTATTTAACGAGTTATTTAGTCATTTATTATCAATAAATTATAAAAAAGCAGCAACCCTAAAATGGATGTCAATGTTGTTTGATAGGAGGTGATGCCAGCATAATGTCTTTTTTATATAAAAATGATAAAAACTAATAAAGCATTATAAAATAAACTAATGCCTGCAATTAGTTTAGTGTTCCATAGTCCATAATAAAAATAGAAGTACGGTTATACATTTTTTGGTATTATGTGCCGGATGTCCTTTCAGATTTCAGATTACAATAAATACCTCTTGTACAAGGGCGAGACCGACATGCTCTTGGTCGGTTTTAAGATAAGTATAAGCCAATGACAAAAAAAATGTTTGGACCTTCCATACAAAAGTGCGGATCAGCCGATCGATTTTCTACGGGAGATCTAAAAAATTACTCATTTTTCGACTCATTTTCCTTAGCACAAAGTCGTTTAGTTTCCTTGTCTGTATACAGACCCTTAAAGTAAAGTCGGTGTTAGTAATTAAAAACTGGTAGTGTGTTTTGAAAACCATAAGGATAAACGAGGCCCAAAATGCTTACTTGGGTCGATCCGTCCCTTAAACATGTATAAATCCGGCATTCCATTCTTCTTCTTCATTGGGTTCCTCACTATATTATCAAATCAAATCAAATCATTTATTTCAAATCACAAATTCCATAACAATGTCAATTGTAGGAGGATGGAAGTCAGCACTGCAAATTCCTACGAACCTTTCGTCAAACGAGAACTCAACCGTTTCGTCAACTACCCGTCGATTATGCCGGTCCAAATTTTTCCCATTCTTCACGGCTTCATGACTTTCCATTACCATTAAGCAAATTAAAATTCCACATGACGCAGCATTCTCTAAAGCTTTCTTTTTCAAAGACCTGACCAATAATATCCAACCTTTACCTACCTTTTCTTCACCTTGTCGATGTTCACTTGACGAGGGTCCGCATCTGTCCAATCTTATGTCCTATATTCGATCCTCAAACCAATCTAAACAAGTCCCTCGCTAAGACTCTTATCTTCATGAGGTAAGAGTAAAAGTAGTTCGAATAAGAGGAATTCGTATGTTGAATAATGTTGGAACGGTTCACCATTAAAGTGGACGTTTTATTTGAAATGTCGACATTCTAAAACATGCTCTGTTAAGGACGGATAAGGTTGGAAATAATATGGTTTGGATTAGAGAAACTGTATTGTAGGTTGCACACGCAATAACTGTCTCAGTGTTGACTGACAGACATCTTTTTTCTTTCATGGTTTTAGAAGACAGGCTCTGTACCCGGACTTTCGATTTTCGATATATCGAGACCGTTTCGGTACGAATTTCATTGTAATAGAGTTTACAATGGATCGAAAAAGTTCACGCGATTGCGAAGTTCGAATGTCCGAGTAGAAACAAACTGAACAACTTTCACTATGGGACCAACATCGAAATCGCGAGAAAACAATCTTTTGTCCATTTACCCTAGCTCGAGTAGATCTGTAGTTTAGTACCTATGGAACATCGCAAACGCATCGTATCATGGCAATTATGGCAAATCTCCTCATTTTTGGGGAGGCCAATGTCCAGCAGTTGACGTCTATCGGCTGGTATGATGATGATGATGATATTTTTTTTCGCGATTTCGATATTGGTCCTATAGTGAAAGTTATACGATGGTCTTAACCACCCCTTAAATTTTTATTTGTATTTTTGTAATACTATTCTAAGTAAGTACCAAACTACAGCAAGTCTCAGTATAATTGATTCAACGCGCGATAGTCACGAATAGGCTCACAAAAAGGAACTATTAACATCGCAGACAATCAAAGCGCGTGTTGCCGACTTACCCTTTGTTATTCTAATGCATCCACGATTTATTCACTTCCCAACCCTCTACGATACCCAACCTTATGTCGACGGTATAAACTTGATATTCTATTGAGGAAAGAAAGCTTTTGTAAGCCAAAATTGTATTAATTTCATCTTTCTGCGAACGTAAGGTCCTTTTATATAACTGACGGATTTTTATGTTATTGTAACTGATATTGAATCAGAGGAAGCGACCTCGTTTTATTCAAGCTTAAAAAAGGTTTATTTTTGTTTGGCTTCGGATACCTCCGCGTTATTTTTACCACTTCCTCGTATAATCCTCGTTCAAAATAGAGAAGCTACCGAGAACTGATTCTTTGTAACACGCGTTAGGGCGCCTTTAAATTTGCCGCAGAGTGTCGCGCGGCTGCAGCGCGGCTGCAGTTTCAGTGTGTTTTAGCGCGGGTGTAACGCTGGAGGCGCGCTGCGGCCGCGCTGCAGCCATTTGTATAAATTTGGCAGCGCAGCGCTGCAGCCGCGCGACACTCTGCGGTAAATTTGCGGTCTTAGAGTCTACAAGCTCTAACCCACTTAGACTGTGCCAGGCGCTCGCCGCAACCTGACGTGTTTCAGTGCAAATTTCTAAGCCTAAGAATGCCTACATGTGGTTCAAAAGGACAGTCTTATAAACAGACGAAGTGCATGTTTTCACAAGCGGTAGCCGGAATCCAAATTCCTCCTTCTAAAGTACAGTTGACTCAATAAACTCCTTAACACGTTGAACGCGAACTATCGAAGCATAGTTCAGGCACAGTACCTATAAGAAAGAGTATCTATGTAGTACTTACATAATTTAGGCGTCCTCTCCAATGTCCTCACCTCACGTTGTTTTCTTTCACCGAAAAGTTAGTGGTATTGCAGGTTTCTAAATGAAGTTTCAATAGTGACCCGCCAAAGCATTTTATTGTTGATTCTGCTAGCTAGTTAACACGAGCAGTATTTAAAGATTATAATTAAACTTGTATATGCTTAGAACTGACATATTTGCTCAACTTAAGTGGCAGTGGGCGGGGCACATTGCTCGCAGAACCGATGGCCGCGGTGGGGCCGAAAATTGAATAGCTGAGGAGCAAGCGCAGCGTGGGTAGGCCCCTCACACGGTGAACCGACGACCTGGTGAAGGCGGCGGGAAAACGTTGGATGAGGGCGGCGCAGGACCGGTCGTTATGGCGATCCTTGGGGAGGCCTATGTCCAGCAGTGGACGTCCATCAGCTGAGATGATGATGATGATGATGATGTTTAGATAGACTAAACAAGTTTGGCCCGCCTTCGGCTTACAGTGAACATACTTACATAAATTCACGACTTTTCCCAGAGGGGTAGGCAGAGACAGAGACTATGGATCTCCACTTCGGGTCTTTAAAATACCTATCTCGCTTCCTCTAAATCCATAAATCTTGTCATACATTTTCGTCAATTTCGGCTAATTTGACTGACAGAGACGCTAAATAAAATTATGATATGACCAAGAAACCCCCAGCGGCAGGATGGGTGCCTAATCAACGGAAAGAAAAATCGTACGGTACAGCCATGTCATAAATCTGTTGTTATTTGAATTATTCTATTTGATTAGCATTTTAGCATCATTAGCATATGCTCACGACTATATCCCCCGGGGGGTAGTCAGAGATATTCTCAAACTTCAGAACATCCACGTTTCACTAGTAATACCGAAACTCTGTCCAGTGTGACGGGGAGTGAGCCCGTCGCCACTTTTAATGGACAGTAGGTACAATACATGCCTCGAAATTTAAGCATGCAGGTTTCCTCACGATGTTTTCCTTCACCGAAAAGCTAGTGGTGTTACAAATCGTACATAAATTCCGAAAAAGTCGTTGGTACGAGTCGGCCTGGACGGGGATCGAACCATCGCCTCCTGGACGGCAGGCAAGGTTACTCGTCACTGGACCACCACGGCTTGTTCTTTCTGTTTAATGAATCTGTTTATTGTTTTGTGTCCTATTCTGTATTTTTGTGTGGCAATAAAGTGCATTATTATTTTTTATTTTATTTTTATTTATTTAAAAAAATTTATTGGGTCTTGTTTTAAGAATCGAAATAGTGGTAACTCTAAAACCAGCTCACCTAAAGACCTGGTTGGAATAACAAAAATCACTTCCGGTCTATGCCTACAAAACAAAGTGTTACCGACCCAAAAGACAACTAAAAATAAAATCTATTTTCCAATAGACCCTCGAATCCCAGTAAACTTCACCCCCCCGCGCCCCCCACACGTTTCCCCTCCGTTAGTTCGCGACGGCTCTTGAATTGGAATTTATTTTCCTTTCGAAACGTTTGTCCACATAGTCTTAGGACAGCGCCTGTGGTTTACATACAGACTAACCAGTTTACAATTTAAATACTTACCTATCACTAACTTCGTGACCGACCCACCATACCACTGGCTATACCCCTGTTGACAAGATGGGTCCCAACCCTAGTATCATTTCTCTGTATAACTATAGTGATGTAACCTAAGCTTAGACATTATTTATTTGTCTAAGGACCTTAGGCACAGCCCGGACACTGCATACAAAAATTTGAAATTGACAAGATGACGTCAGAACATGCGAAACCAAAGAAATTGAACCTTAAGTCTTCTTTGTAGATAACGAATAACCAGTGCGAGGTAACCAGAGGGCGATAGAGGGGGTGAGGTAAAAAGTTGGTGGGAGGTAGGGAGTGTCCGTACTATATCTAGTAATAGATACTCTTTCTTATACTGTGCCTAAGGTATGACTCTTATTCATTCCCGATTATTTTTTCCCGTACCTCCCCTCCACGGTACATCCGTGTCCACTTGAACAACTCTGTAAACTTGGACAACTATCAACTGTGGCAACTAGGTCAACTCGGTCAACATGAACATCTCGGACACCTTTGAAAACTCGGTCAACTTGGGACAACTCTGACAACGTGGGCACTCAATTCAGTTGAAAATTGTGAGTTGTTGTGTGCATAATTGGGTATTTGACTACATTCAATATATTTTATTTTTATCTACTCAATAAAAAAAGGGTTAGAAAATAACGCTAAACTCCCATTTTCATTGAGTTTTTAGCTTGAATACTATTTTTAATAACAAGATAAACTATAAAAAGTAATGAAAATGTTGATGACGTCACAACTCAATATTTAGTACAAATCTTCATACAAAGCGCATGTTTTGACGTCCGATAAAGAGTAGCTGATTTGACTAGTTGTCAAGTAGCCAATTATCACAGAAATAGAAATATTCTTCATTGTGAATCATAGATAGGTTACATAATCATCATCATCATTCTTTTCATTTTGGGATATCAAGTGGCCAATGTCAGTCTTCACTATACAATGTCTTGTATAGTACCAAACATAGGCTAGTTTCAGCAAAATACCTGAACCGATCTTCCATGGAAATATCTCCACTCTTGTTCTCTCTGAAACCATGATAATAATTATATTTTTGTCATTTAATTTACATACACTTTTTAATTTAGTTTATATAGGTAGATCGCATTGTGCCTTCTCTGTGGGCAAACGGCAGCATTTCAACGTTCACTAAACTGCGACACCGTTGCATTCAATTGCATTCGAAAAATACCTACCTCGATTCTGTTTTGTTTATTTTTCTTGAAAAAATCCAGGGTCCTATTTAATGGGATGATCAGACCATCAAAATGAACAACTTTTTCCAAGGGAACAAGGTAGAAAAGCCGAAAAAAAACAGCTGTTCTTTATAATTGTTTATCTACCTATCTATAAAGCTGCAAACCTACTCGAGCAAAATGGGATCGAAGAAAAAATTTAAAAACTCATAGAGAAAGTCGTTCAGTTTGATGGTCTGACCATCCTCATAAAAAGCTGTTTGCATATTAAGTTGGACCATATACAATGTGTAAACTTTAATGGGACACTAACTTAAAGGGGTGCTTCAGACCATCAAACTGAACAACTTTCTCTATGGAACCAATATCGAAATCGCGAAAAAAATAATCTGCTGTCCCATACATTTCAGGTTTGCAGCTTTGTATGGGATAGTGGAATATTTTTTCGCGATTTCTGTGTTGATCCCATAGTAAAAGTTGTTCAGTTTGATGGTCTGAAGCACCTCTTTAAGTAAGTGTCCCATTTAATTTTACACCGTGTATTTTGGTGTATAATGCATAGGTAATCATAAATTTAGAATAATATGACTAGACGCTGCGCTGCCTGTAACAGATTGAGACAAACATACAGACTAGACGAGCTTATAAGCATTACGAGCATTTATCCGCGACTTCGTCCGCATAAATTATATACCAGATTTTAAGTCAGATCATAAGCTATCAAACAAAAAAAGTTTCATCAAAATCGGTTCGGTAGTTTTTGCGTGATGCTCGAACAAACAAACGCACAAACAAACAAACAAACAGACAGACAGACAAAAAATCCAAAAATTTGTGATTTGGTATCAGGTACATCTAACAACCATTTCGTAATTTTTTTTTAATATCTTCAATGTACCTACACACGGCGACAGATCAACCTACCCATAGTTGAACTCTATGTTCATGGACATAAGGTCGAACTATGGGTAGGTTGATCTGTCGCCGTGTGTACAGACACACTTCTGTTACAGTTTTATAATAATTTAGATTTCTGGAACTAGGCAACCCTAAAAAGTTTCCGCAGAAGAAGAGACAATACGTTACAGAAGATTATGGTACTTATTCATACAGTACAGTAAGTCCAAAGTAGTATGACGAATTATTTATGAGGAACACTGCGGCTGCAGATTGGCCAATTACATTAGCGGATAAGCCTCACCCTTTTAGGTTAAGTGGCCACTTCGAGCGTGTTTCTAGTACATTTTTTATATCGCATAAATATTGTTTTCTTTTTTTTATGATGCTAATTTTCGTAAAATTGGTTTATTTATCTTTTAGATGACAAAATAAGATGACGCTCAGTATAGAAATACACAAACGTTTACGTACGAAAGGGTGCCCGTAACAAAATTTGAAAAAAAAAAACTTACTTTTTGAAGCACCTCACCTCAGAAACATCGCAACGTTTTAAAGGTTTTATTGTAGCAAGATTTACTTTTAGCGTTTTAAAGGTTTAGCACACCCTGGACACTTCATACAAACTGGCTCGCACTGACTTAAGAGGGCTATCACAGTCCAGTGGCGCCCTCATCACATTAAAAAAGATTTCTCAATAAAGAAAGCCTAAATTAAAAAAGTGCTCAACACGAACACTACAAAAGCCTTCAAGCTATTTTCATAGAATACTTTTATAGGTTTTTTAAAGGTACAAATACTAAACATACAAATTTTGAAAAAAGAAAAAAACGGACTCTTTTGTTTTTATTCGAAATTGTCTAAAAGTGGAATGTTTAGAACCTATAAAAGTATTGTACCTATAACAATGGCTTGAAGGCTTTAGTAGTGTTCGTGTTGAGCACTTTTTTAATTTAGGCTTTTTTTATTGAGAAATCTTTTTTAATGTGATGAGGGCGCCACTGGACTGTTGATAGCCCTCTTAAAGAGGCTAATATAAATATGTATGCTGAATGAGTGCGAGAGAGAGAGGAATACAACCAACACTGCTTATTGTAGCCCATCTTCCGTATGTACTACCTAGACAGGGATGAGGTCAAAATTAATAATCAGGGAGTATAGTCACACCCCGGACACTGCATACAAAAAAATGAATTTGACAAGATGACGTCAGCACATGCGACAACAAATAAATTGAACCTTATGTCTTCTTAGTTAACGAGTAACCAGTGCTAAGTAACCAGAGGGCGATAGAGGGGGTGAGGTAAAAAGTTGGTGGGAGGAAGGGAGTGTCCGTACTGTATCTAGTAATAGATACTCTTTCTTATACTGTGGTATAGTACTATTTCTTACGTACCTACGCTACGTAGTCGTAGGTCGTACCTTTTCTTATATTGTGCTTATACTTACGACGGGTGTTAGGGTAAACAGTTGCACTAGTTTAAGAGGTGATTGTAGCCATGAAACTGATAAAATTTTCCGAAAAAAATCATCTTTTCATGCAAATGTTCTATCAGGTGATTGCATTTTTAGTATAGAAAGTGCAAAATTTATTTTGCAAATTTCTTTTTGTTTTTTGGGGGAAGTTGATCAGTATCATGGGTTCAATCACCCCTTAAAGTACGAGTAGTGCAACTATTAACCGTAACATCCTGTACAGGGTGTAACAAAACACCGTAATACTTAAGGGGGTGCTTCAGACCATCAATCTGAACAACTTTCACTATGGAGCCAACGTCGAGAAAAAATTAAAAAAAACTGCCGTCCCATACATTTGAGTCGAGAAGGTACTGCAGTTTTGTATGAAAGAGCTGATTTTTTTCTCGTGATTTCGATGTTGGCTCCATAGTGAAAGTTGTTCAGTTTGATAGTCTGAAGCACCCCCTTAAGTATTACTAGGGTGTTTTGTTACACCCCCTGTATATTTCCCGAGGGATAATCAGAGATATTCGCCAAATTCAAATATTTTTAGCAGTTTACTACTTATCCTGGTTACTTATGGTTGTGTGGAAGAAATCGCTTTTAGTGATAAGACCGCCATTTGTACCCTTTTGTTTGCTTTTATTATTGTTATTTTATGTTTTTGGTGTGCAAATAAAGAGTAAGTATTGTATTGTATTGTATCCTCACCAGCAGTGTTCAAGCTAAGATCAGAACCGGCGGTTTGATCCCAACGGTTTGGTCCGAACTCCGAACGTGGATCGGACGCGCATCAGTGAGTTTGTTGATCCACTTACTAAGATTTGTAGCATCATTGGCTTTTCGGTGAAGGAAAACATCGTGAGGAAAACTACACGTTTCGATATCTGTGGATTGTATTCACTGTCCATGAAAAGTACAACGGACTTGTCACTCTGGAATTCTGGACGATTTTCGGACCCTTTTGTTTGTCGGTTTATTTATTTTTTCCACCATCACGCCATCACCAATACACGGACTTAGAAAGGGGCTTTTTGTTTTATACTACGGTTTAACGGCTAATAAAGTCTAAAAATTTAATGTTTTAAGTTGGTAGACTCTTACCTGTAAACTTGTAAACCCTACTTAGCGGTGATAGTTTTCCTTTTAAATTCGTTATATGTATATACTATTGCCGTGAATTTTTTCACATCTCCAACCACAACCGTCTGGGGGCTGGGAGAGGGGCGGGAGGGGGGACACTTGACTCTAACAAAAATTTTCGCTTTAAAGGCTAATATTTCGCTAACGGATCCTTAAATAGAAAAATGGTTTTCCCACACCGACAATATTTTTAAAAGACCTATTCAACGATACCCCACCATAGGTCCACCCCGGGCAACGGCATCACAAGCTACCAAGTTTGTGGTGTCGGCTGAATGATCCCCCCCAGCAGTGGTAGTCTCCGCAAGGAGCCACCTGGCTCGTGACCACCCTCTTGCCGGAGTCTGGCGCCAAGCAGCTTGCTGCGTTCCGTCAGTGTGCAGGAGTGCCAGTGCCATTCTGGGTAAGCGAACTTCGGCGAATGTGCCCAGGAGTTACATGACCTGATTCCACCATCCCCCTTCCATCATCGTACGACAAGACGTAGTGCGACACTGCATCCATACGTTGTCGATATTCCAACAATCCGCACAAATAGGTTCGCATCCTCTTTTATAATGAGAACCGGTAAGGTTTGGAACTCTCTCCCTGCGTCTGTTTTCCCAAGCAAATACAATCTGGATATTTTTAAAAGAAGAGTAAATAGGCTTTATCTGGGCGAGCGCGCTACATCCTCGGCTTCATCTACACTTTCCATCAGGTGAGCTGAAGCCAAGCGCAGACCCATTATGAATAAAAAAAAAAAAAAAAAAAAGCTCGCTACCTCTTCGACCCCATCTTTGTCCTGTGGACTAGATTGGGGTCAAGAGCAAACCCATCGATAATAAAAAAAAAAGAAAAAAATTTTCATGCTCACTTCACGTTTAGGGGGGTAGGTACCCTAAAAAAATATATTTTTCAAAATTTTCTTTTACCTCTTTGTCGCCGTGGTTAATATGTATATCCATGTCAAATTACAGCTTTCTAGTACTAAGCTTCTCTGAGCTAAGCCGTGGACAGACAGATGGACAGACGGATGGACATGGCGAAACTATAAGGGTTCCTTGTTAACTTTGGAACCCTAAAAACTGGTATTTTTATGTTGTTACGATGGTGGAAGCCGGTGTGGACGCTGCGGATTAGTGTCCTCACCTCCACCTACTCCTACCCAGCATCTGAAACAGGACAGTAGTGAATAACGTCCTAAGTCAAGGTCCGTACCCTCTGGGTGTACCCCTGTTTCTGATGAATGGGCCTGGTGGGTAAATTGCGCTGGAACGTGTGAAAGCTACTACACTTTGCTGCAGGGACACGACACCGGCTACCTACGGTGACCGAGACGAAAATGCTGGTTGGTAAATCACTTCACCACGATGGCAAGGTAAAACGCAATGGCATACCCTTATCTTATCTTATCTTATCTTGATGTGGGGGCTAGCAAGCCAGCAACACTTCGACCCAGTGGGATCTTTTGTGTTAGCCCCAATACTTTTTGCTTACTTCACCCTTCAAATACATGGTCAATGAAGGAGGCAATACCATTGAAGGGAAGAAGCCTAAGATCTCCCGGTTTTGGATATCCATCACCGAGGAGGCACATGCGCTTTGCTGCCAAGACATCACAGTCACACAGGATATGCTCCATGGTCTCCTCATCCTCTCCGCACGCTCGCCAGGGTGAGCTTCATCTTGTGCATCATGGCATACCCTTAGAAAAAGTCATATGTCTAGAATGAGCCTCACGCTTCTACCGTATAACCCCCCCCCCCCCCCCCATTTTTTTCGACGCTTTCGTAGCTTTGACCTTGACATAATTTGATCTTTGACTCTACAAAAGAATAGTCACTACTGCTTAGTTAGCACAGGGCTCAATATGTCAACAGCCAGACAGACAGATGCGAACATTTCGTATGACAGTTGCACGTTACATGACATGTGAACACGCGACAAACAGAATTGATTGAATTGCCTCCTCGTACTCTGGCTGTATTTATTTTTTAGATGGTCTGTAACGTAATATACTTTATTCAGGTACACGAGATAAAATAGGTACAATAAAAAAGGTTACTAAAAACGTGGTGATTTTTTATGTGACAATTAGAATAGAATAGAATATAATATAATTTGTTTGCTTTGGAACAGGTAAATATTACAAAAGATGGTATAAAATATAAAATAAGTTTCTTCTGTTCAGCTGTAGCAACAACATGCGAATATGTCAACAACTTAAACTAAGCCTACTATATTAACACTTTGTATTTTATTTATATCACTTAATATTTACTTACACTTAATTTTATATTATTTAATGAATTTATTTGTGAACTAACATAGTTATAAGACAATTGTTACTAACACAATATGAATGAGTAATCTGAAATAAATAATTTTTAATTTAATCTAATTTAATCTAAGAGGAAGGATCTCTTTATTCTAAAGCACAGAGGGAGCCATACCATTGCAAGAATGTCCACTTTTATGACGTTTGTGTTTGAGTGTGTGGTGTCAAGTAGTATGGACAAAAGCGACCAACTAGACCAAACAAAGTGACAACTGCCCTAATGTTTACGGTTATCCGGGATCGAATCCGCACGGACAACATGCCATAATACCAATGAGTTTTTCTAACTTATGTACGTAATACCGACTGCTCTCAAATGGCGAAGGAAAGCATCGTGAAGGAAAGCACCTGCATACACTGAAGAAGAAATTCTGATGTGTATGTGAAGTCTACCAATACTCATTGGGCACGCGTGCTGGACTAATGCCCATACACCCTCCCTGATGTTAGGCCTGTGCCCTGCAGTGGGACATTTACAGGCTGATGATGATCGGTTCCTAGGTCGTCTGCGTACTGGCTTACCACCTACCATCGACCTTCTCCAGTCTACCATTTTCAACAAATCACGATATGACCTTATCCCTGACTAAGTAACGTCCAATAGGTCCAATACAATCATGCACCACAATGATGAACGCTATCCCTGTATTTGGATACTGATCCGGCATTGATTGATGAGGCCCGGCTGAACAGCGAACGATGAAGAGAGAGCGACGAATGATTTATTTTGCTGAGCCAATTGCATGGGCTTGCGATACTTTTGTTGTCGTAGACGGCCGATTTAGTTATGCGTTTTTGTTTTTTGCCTAAAAGAAATCATGAAGAGGCGGATTATGATCCGCCTCGCGGAATGCCTAAATAAAGGTCTTAATATGCTTACACTTATTTGAGGGGATGATCAGAACGTTTGATCATGTGGAAAGAATGGATGAGAGCAGATTGACAAGGGCAATCTATAAGGCAAGCGTAATTGGAAATGTTGGAAGGAGATGGCCTAGACGTACATATACAGACCAAATTGGCAACGTGCTTAAAATGGGCCAGGTCAGATCTACCCGGAACCGACGATCACGCATAAAAGTACTTATGAATGTGGAGGAAGCTAGAGAGGTATGTCAGGATCGTAGCACGTGGCGTTCCATTGACTCTGCCTACCCCAGTGGGAGACAGGCGTGATAATATGTATGTATGTATCAGAACGTCAAACTGAACAACTTTCTCTATGGGAGCAAAATAAAAATGCCTTCCTATACATTTGGCTCGAGTTTGTTTGCAGTTTAGTATGAAACAGCAGATTTTGTTTTCGTGAGTTTAATGTTGGTCCCATGGAGGAAGTTGTCCAGTTTCATGGTCTGATCATCAAAAGTGTCAGCATATTAAGAAGGACCCTATACAGGGTGTTAGGGTAAACAGTTTGCAATATTTTATGGGATGATTGTATTCATGATATAATTACAACTTTCCCATAGAAACCTATATGAAATTCGAAAAATAAAATTCGACTTTTCATACAAGCGTTCGAACAGCTGATTGCATTTAGTATGGACCGTCGAAATAACTATCAGCTGATCGAACATTTTGTATGAAAGATTGTTTTTTTTTCCGAGAATTTTCTATAGGTTTCTTAGTGCTAGAGTTTCATGCCGCGAGGCAAACCATGGGTACAATCAACTCCTATAGTAATGCAACTGTTTACCCTAACACCCTGTGTATTCTGAATTCTGATATTTAACTTTATACTGAAGGGAAAAAACGAAATGCTAGAAATAATCGCATAGTCTGCTCAGTCCGAGCAGCGGTTACATAATCGCATTTACATCTATTTGTTAATTCAGTATCGGGTAGATCCGTCTTGGAGGGGTTATCGACGATTTGTACCCCCCGCCCCCTCGCCTCGCACCCCCCCGCACCCTCTTCGCAGATAGGTATCAGATCGCGAGGTTTTGTGGGTTTTTGATGGTTTGATTATTTTATTTCTTTATTTTCTTAACTTTGTTTGGGTTGCGTTGGTTTTGAATAATGTACGAAGAGTTTGCATTATGTGGGTAGATTCCGTTTTTTAGCTCAGCGATATAAGAGTGTCATTATAGGTACTTTTAGTCACAGCTAATTATTATACTCGTACATAGTACTACGCACGGATAGACAAAGCCTTTCATCACAGATTAATAATAAATTAAGAAGCTGACCTTCATGACCTTCATTACGTTGTTATATTCAAAAGCGGCGATATCGCTTGCCGAACTTCACTCAATAAATTGCTAGATTTTATGTAGAAAAAAAATCTGTTTTGCAATTATATATTTGAATATCTTCCTATCAGATAATGTTATATTGAAGATTCTTGTCCCAATAAACTAATGACACAGTAAGGTCCGCCACACACATACGGAATTGCAATCAGGATTACGATTTCGTATGGAATTTCCCCCTCCACAATTGCATTCAGAATTGCGAAGCTGTCAAATCCTATAATAAATAATAATAATAAATATCTTGGACAGTGTCACACAAATTATCTAGTCACATTTAAAGTACCAGAATCTAGCCTGGACTTGTATTATGATGACTAGACAACGATATACAATACAAATATCACATCACATCCACGTCACATCCACGACTCTGGTACAAATATTCATATTCATCATACAAATATTTGTCCCTTACGGGATTCGAACCCGCGACCCTCGGCACAGCAGGCAGGTTCGCTACCGACTGTGCTACTGGGCCGTTTATACAAAATCACAATCCTGATTCGGAATTCCGGATTGCAATTCCGTATGTGTGTAGCGGATCCAACTTTCTAAGTCCACATGGGTGGTCTATAACAATACCTTGTTAAATATAATATAATTGATTACAATATGCACGGACAGAGGCGCACACTCCAAAAACAAACAGAGCAACGTCTAGCCCTCACATGCAAAGTGCTTTTAAAGCACATGACTAAATATTCCTGCAGATTGAAAGCTTCATACAAGCGGCCTTTGTCGGTGCAATCACTCACGATACACCAACAGAAACTCACCCAACACGACTGGTAAGACAATCATCTGCATGTTGCGTCACCGTAATAATCGAGGGCCCCGTCGTCGCCGCGCGGGACAGTCGCGATCTCTGCCCACTTCATCTTCTTTTGTCATCTACAATACCGGCATGTCGCTGGCCAGTCCATACCTATCCCCACTACCAAATCCTCCGGATAGTCCCAGCAACGCCCATTGCCGAGGTCCGTACCCCTGGGGTGCCCTTGGGCAGATTGCTTAAGAGGACAAGCGCAGTGGCGCCCTCGTCACAATAATAAAGATTTCTCAATAAGGAAAGACTAAATTAAATAAAAGCGGTCAAGTGCGAGTCGGGTTACTCGCGCACCGAGGGTTCCGTACCACACAACCACATAACACAACATTATTAACTTAGAAAAAAAAACTTTTTTTGTCCAGGACCTTTAGCGCAAGACCGACTCACACTTGACCGGTTTATACAAATACAAATATATTTATTCAATAAATTGGGTTCGGATACATGCGGTATGAGTTATGTGCTGGGCCCAGCTCTGGGCACAACACGCAGGTTTTGTCCGTCTTACTTAAACTAATAGAAATAGAAATAGAAATAGAAATAGAAATAATATTTATTGTGCATAAGTTTAGGTTAGTAATTGTAGCCGGTCTTACTGCTAATTTTATTAGTTCACTAAACTTTACTTTTTCAAGTGTATACACAAATTTAAATAAATTGAATAAAATCAAAGTTCAAGCTAATATTAAATGTCAAGGCCATTATTTATGCACCATGAAATATCCTATAGTATTATTGTATAATTAAAACAGTCAAATAATAATAATCAAATTCATAAAACATAATCAAGACTCAATAACCATCCATAAAATACATAACTCAAATAACATAATCAACACACATAAAATATCAAATTGTCATTACATTACCTTAGAATAAATTAAGCACCTATCTATAATTTAAATATTCCTGTACACTATAGAAACATTTGTCAAAGAGCCATTCCTTAACAAGTGCTTTGAATTTTCCAATCCTATGAATTTTAAATTCTTCAGGAAGGCAATTGTAAATCTTAGTACACATTACAAATGAATTTTGAGAGACAATAGTAAGTTTTATCGGCGGTCTATATAATTTATTTCTATACTGTGTTCGCAAAATTCGAGTACTGACATGTTTTTGTTCCTGAAAGAGGTCTTTATGTTTGCGAACAAACATGCAGATTTCAAATATGTACAAACAAGGGACTGTTAGCAGATGATATTGCCGGAAGAATGGTCGACAAGAATCTGTTGGTGCCAAGCCAAAAATCGCTCTGATGCATCTCTTTTGAACAATAAAAACATTGTTTACATTAACAGAGTTTCCCCACATCACTATACCATAACACAGAGTTGAATTTACGTAGCCATGATATGCTGTGATTGCTGCTTCAGTCGACACTGTCTGACTAAGTTTTCTAAGAGCATAAACAAAACTATTCACTTTACTACAAACAGCCGCAGTTTGCTCTCTCCATTTACAGAAACTATCAATTATTACGCCCAAAAATTTTATATTTGACACTTGCTCTATTTGTTGACCTTCGTAATTTATATTCAATATCCGCGGATTACCCTGCTCAGTATAGAATTGCATGTATTTGGTTTTATTTATGTTCATCTTTAAGTTATTAAATGTCAACCATTTTGCCGTTTCAGTTAGAGCTGTATTAATATCCTGTTCATAGCTGGTCAAATCATTGCCCTTGACTATAACGGTTGTGTCATCCGCAAATAATATACATTTATGAGGAATTATATTTGGGAGGTCATTGATATAAATTAAGAAAAGTAGTGGCCCCAAAATACTTCCCTGTGGTACTCCGATATTGATGGATTTAAATGAAGATCTATAAGTTTCTATAGTTTTTGTATTTGTAGAGTATCTTTGGGTCTCAACACATTGGAGTCTTCCACTTAAGTAAGATTTAAACCAATCAAAAGCAATGCCTCTGATTCCACTTCTATACAATTTAGTAAGTAATCGATTGTGACAGACGTAATCGAATGCCTTGCTCATGTCCATGAATAGTACTGTAATTGGCACTTTGTTATTCAATGAATCAGTTACAAATTTGATCAGGTTAAAGGTGGCTAAAGAGGTACTTTTAGATTTTCTGAAACCATTTTGTTCGTCTTTCAAAATCCTATTCTTTTCCAAAAAGCTAACCAATCTAGAGTACATGACCTTTTCAAAAAGTTTAGCAAATATCGGTATTAATGTAACCGGTCTATAATTATCAATATTGCACTTTTCTCCCTTTTTGTATAGTGGCTTTATTACCGATCTTTTAAGCACATTCGGAAAGACTCCCTCACTTAAAGATAAATTTAATATATGTGTAAGTGGACCATAATTAAGTAGACAATTGTAATTGTAATAAAACTTTCAGGCCCTCTGCAATTATATTGCCATGCCCTAACAGGGCGTCACAATAATTAAATAAGATCTTGTGTTACACGTGAGTATGTACTTCATTATTGTGATACTGCAAATAAATACTGAATACTGAATACTGAATACTGAATACTGAATACTGAATACCAAACACTCTCCTCTTGACTTTTGTTTACATTATTAAAATTACAATTCGTATTGGTTAGGCTTAGTAAGTAGGCTTAGTAATAGGGTCCCGTTTTCACCCTTTGGGTACAGAACTCTAAAAAGTGCTCAACAGATAAACTACAAAAGCCTTCAAGCCATTGTTATACAATACTTTTATAGGTTCTTAACATTCCACTTTTAGATAATTTCGAATAAAAACAAAAGCGGCCGTTTTTTTCTTTTTTCAAAATTTGTATGTTTAGACCTTTTTAAAAACCTATAAAAGTATTCTACGAAAATAGTTTGAAGGCTTTTGTTGTTTATCTGTTGAGCACTTTTTTAATTTAAGCTTTCCTTATTGAGAATCTTTATTATTGTGACGAGGGCGCCACTGCGCTTGCTGGTAGACCTACCGAGGTGATTTGCCGTCACGGTGCGGTCCCCACATAGTCCGCAATAATAAGTAGTAGCCAGCTCCCTGAGCTATACTGTATTAGTAAAAAAAATGGTACACTTACAGATCATACGAACGTACCCCAGCAGAGTGTGTGCACCTGTTCATACGACCTCTAAAGCGCGCTATGTGTGAGTGCACCGACAGCAGCTGCTTGTATGAAGCTTCTGATCTACACGGTACAAAAAAATTTATAGGGGTGTATTTAGAAAATGAAATTAAACAACTTTATAAGGAACGAGCATTTACCCGCGACTTCGTCCGCATAGATTATATACCAGATTTTAAGTCATAAGCTATCAAATAAAAAAGTTTCATCAAAATCGGTTCAGTAGTTTTTGCGTGATGCTCGTTCAAACAAACAAACACACAAACAGACAGACAAAAAGTTCAAAAATTTGTGATTTGGAATCAGGGAAGCCTAAAACCATAATTATCGTAATCTTGTTTTTGTAAATATCTTCAATGTACCTACAGACTAGAGTTGTAAATGCTACGTAGCCTACCACTGCCTACGGTAGTCTACCGGTAGACTACGGTAGACTACCGATTCATACCGAAGATTATGTAGATTTCAAATAAAAAATCGTCGTTTTATTTATTTAAAAAAAAATTGATTTTTGTTCATGTAATATGTAAAGTACTAATCAATACAAATTAATTAACATTATTTAAATATTTTAAAATGTCAACAATAGACGATTTTAAATTTTAAATATTTTAAATTGTCATTAGGCTATAAATTGCCCCTCTTTTCAGACATGAAGGTTTCCTCACGATGTTTTCCTTCACCAAAAAGCCAACGATAATTCTTTAAAACCGTCCGTACCGACATGAAATATAAATTATAAAAACCACATTTCAGTAGTACGTACGTGCCCTGGGGATCGAACCCATACCCCTAGGAGCTAGGCTATCGTGGCTTAGTGCATAATAGTGTATTTCAATGTCCTTTTTTCGCATTCTAGATTGATTTTTACTTTCTCTAAAATTATTTCCGAAGCTCTCTTAGCTTATTAATCACAAATAATAAATGGCAGCCACCTTAAATATTGTGAACTGGCCAAAATTTCTACGACTGAATAATCTACAATTGCTACCGTAGCTTATGTAGCCTACCGGTAGTCTACCTCACGATTTGGTAGACTACGGTAGATTTACAACACTACTACAGACACACTTCTGTTACAGTTTTATAATAGTTTAGTTATGGGACGTAAAACGAGTTTGTTGGACCTCTCATACAAAAATTCGGATCAGTCGATCGATTTTGTATGGGATCTCCATTTTTTTTTCTGGGGAAAGGGAAAGTTGATTAGTTTCATTGTCTAAATACACCCTTAAAATTTTGTTAGAAATTATAATGTCTGTCGAATGCACCAGGAAAGGTGGGCAAGAATTGTCATGCCCTGGATCCCAGAAAACGCTCGTCGACGTCTCCGGGTCGTCCTAGGAAGAGGTGGCCGGACGATCTGGATGCTTTCGATGACGCGTGGCCAGAAGTTGCCCAAGACAGAGATGGTTTTGCCCAGGCAGCGGTGGGATGAAATAGGCTAGTAAAAAGAATGTTATTAAAAACTAGTTGTGTTTAGGGTCTTTCTTAATATGCTGACACTTTTTTAAGGGGATGATCAGACCATCAAACTGAACAACTTTCTCTATGGGACCAACATCAAAATCGCGAAAAAAAATCTGTTCGTCCATACAAAACTGCAAACCTATTGAAGCCATGTACAGGGTGTAACAAAACGCCCTATTAATGTTTAAGGGGGTATGCTTCAGACCATCAATCTGAACAAATTTCACTATGAAGCCAACGTCGAGAAAAAAAAAAAAAAATCCGCTCTTTCATACAAAACTGCTGTACCGTCTCGACTCAAATGTATGGGCATTTGAGTCGAGACGGTACAGCAGTTTTGTATGAAAGAGCGGATTTTTTTTCTCGATTTCGATGTTCCCTTAAGTATTACTAGGGTGTTTTGTTACACCCTGTATGGGACAGCAGATTTTTTTATCGCGATTTCTTTTATACTCCCATGGAGAAAGTTGTTCAGTTTGGTGGTCTGATCATCCTCATAAAAAAGTGTCACCATAATAAGAAGGACCCTGTATAAGGATATTTATGTGACCGGGGTATGCCAATAGTGGAAAGATTATAGAAGCTGATGATGATGGCTATACTGCTTGATAAATATACTTTACTGAAAACTAGCTCAAAGTCAAGAACAACCCAGGGGGGTAGGGAAGGGTCCCCCACTCGCAGGAAGTACCCCAATGTCTAATTTCCACTCTCTCCAGTCAACTTGTTTGGGAAATCGCTAACGAGCGGTAATAACCGAACGGATATTAAACGAACTTTACTCTGGATCTCACTATACAGTCCACTCAAAAATTCCACTAACATAACCCTTAACTCAATCTCCACAAGTCTCAAAACAACTTGATTTGTGGGACTTTGTAATTAGGACGAAGTAAAACAACTGTAATAACGTTTTGAGTTACATTGCTGGTTAAGTAGCGGAAAAATGTGAAGGTAGTTGGATAAGGAGTAATGGAGAAGGTGAAGTGGATTATGAACGAATGAAAGGTGAGAATTTTAGTGGGATATACGGGGATGTATTGCGTACGAAACTGCTACAATTTTGGAGCGATGTGTTTTGGTCAAACCTGCAGGGCTAGCACGCACGATAAAACGAGAAAGCTGTCATGCTTAAAAGACAGAGGCACAAATCTTTCTCGTTTCCTCGGCTATGCTAGGCCATCTACTACATACTGCGTATGCTAGGCCATCTAAAAGATTCTCGTACTGATGAGTTGATGACAAATAAATATTATATATACAAATTATCTATTCAACGATATACACAGCCGAAAACTCAAAGGTTGTCATCCTCGTCACTCTTGAGCGTTATAATTATGATTAGGCACTATTGACATAGAATACTATAGACGCCGGGTCTAGTACAAAATTCTCGAAAAAAGTGTCAGAGATTAAAACTACACAAACCTAATTACGTGTAGTAATATAAACAAACTAAAAACATTGAAAATGCTGAAATTCTTTTCCACCCTACTGCCCCATCAGGGCACGGCGTAGTCGGCCTACGAACGAACGAAGACTGTCAGCACGACGACACTTTTGAGCGCGGACCCTGCGTCCAGTAGTAGGTAAGTCAATGTTAGGCACCTTTTCTTAATTTGACTGCGATTATGCAGCGATCACCAATCCGAATACCTATGGCGAATTCTCTCTTTATAAGATCCATGGTCCAGTGTACTTTTTATAGCTGATGAAGTTGACCACTGTCCACTCGTAGCCTAAAGTGCGCGTACGCAATTTCGCCTCGTATTTTTCATTCAAAACGCAATAAATCGGGCGAGCCACGCGCGTCACGCCCGTCTTAATGGTGCGCAACATCTGCAAGGAATGATTGCAAATTTTTATTTACTGCCTACCAGAGGGGATGGCATACTAATGATTATCATTAAATTGAAGGGTGGGGGAGACAACTGAATGGCGACAGGTTGAGAATTCTTTTTGAAGAAAATTTTTGTGGAAATGTAGCTGTCTTAGGACGTTTGAGTTTGATTGATTGATGATTATTTTTATTGCACACGAGATTCCAAGAGGGTTCGGGGTCGCCCCATACGATGGCATGAAAATTACTGGTGCTTGGACATCAAGATTCTTTTTTGAAAATTGGTATATTTGCTTTCAAGTGCAGCGTGGCGTGGGTAAGCCCCCATACGATAGACCGACGACCTGGTGAAGGCGGCGGAAACACGTTGGATGAGGGCAGTGCAGGACCGGTCGTTATGGCGATCCTTGGGAAGGCCTATGTCTAGCTGTGGATGTCCATCGGCTCAGATGATGATGATGAGTATAAAATGTGTCTAAAATGCCCCCCTGTGCATGCGACTGCTATCTGAAACTACTCGGATACTTTTTCGGTAATTTCTCATGATAAGCCCCTCAGCTATTCAATTTTCGCCCTGAATATGACAGCTTTCAAACCTTCTGGTTTCATTATAATTTGAATTAATTTTCATCACAATTTACTCGCTCAGTTAAAAATGTTTTTTTAACCTATTTCGTCGCATAGTGTTGGGTAAATGTCTCCCCCAAGCCACAGGAAATTGACAAGATGACGACATACAAAACCAACGAAATTGAACCTTAAGTCTTCTTCGTGGAACCAGAGCGCGGTAACCAGAGGGCGATAGAGGGGGTGAGGTAAAAAGTTGGTGGGAGGAAGGGAGTGTCCGTACTGTATCTAATAATACCTAGATACTGTTTCTTATACTGTGCCCAAGCTTTTCCAGCCTTCTGTATCCCGTGCCAACAGTTGCCATTTTGCTTCGTGGGCATCCCATGGTGGGGATGACCAAAGTTTTTCTAACACACACATGGCGACACATCAAGTTATACAAAACTATAAAAAACCAAGATAAGCTGGCCACGCAACATTATACCTACGTTTCTCGACCGACGCGCGGCCAGCTTATGTTGGTTTTTTATAGCTTGATATGTCGCCGTGTGTGTCGCATTTCTATGGTTTGCACGTACGAAACCGCGGGCACCACTAGTCATTTATACCTATCGACATCAAACAAAAGCCCTTTTGTACTAAAAAATAAAGCCTATTTTACGTAAATGTCTGATCGTTAATCTTTTTAACACCTAAACCTGTTGTGGCCACATTTTGTTTCCATTATAACTTTTACACCTTTATCTCTGTTTGCGGCAGGGCTGTCCGGCATCCGGTACATTGTCCGGGTTCCCACATTATTTCCGGATAATGAAGTGTTGTTTTATTTGGCTTTGTTCTTATAGTTATTATTATTATATTATATCAGCGGTCGCTATTCGATTGTTGGGCAAAGGCCTCCCTCCGTTCTCTCCATGCGTCCCGCCATAGTTCTTGCTTGACGCCGATTTTGTTTTACTGGGGACCAGTTGGTTTTGGCCCATAGGTACAGCCCGGACACTGCATACAAAAAATTTAATTTGACAAGATGACGTCAGCACATGCGAAACAAACGAAATTGAACCTTATGTCTTCTTCTTAGGTAACGAGTAACCAGTTGTGCTAAGTAACCAGAGGGCGTTCATAATTCATAATTCATTTATTGCTTAGCCACATGGTTGTCTTAGATCTAAGTACATTGTTTAGGCTGCCTGTCCATTGACGTGAGCTGGCTGTGCGAGCTGTGTAGCTGTGTAAATATTAACCAATCAGGAGCTCGGCCGACGTCTGTCACTTGGGTTCTGGAGCGGATGACCTCATTTCTGACCCGGTCGTCCCGGTTTTAAGCCAAGGATAGCTTCATAGCCGTTTGACAAACCTTGAGGCTTGACTTCTGATCCTTTGAATCATGAGCATGGAAGAATGCACATGTTCATGAGCTTGCGTGTTTTCATCACATTCCTTCAGGGGTTGTTCAGACCATCAAACTGGACATCTTTTACTATGGGAGCAAAAAAAAATGAATCTACTGCTTCATACATTTGAGTCGAGTAGGCATTGCCATTTAGTATGGAACAGCAGATTATTTTTTATGGTTTCAGGTTCGCTCCCGTAGTATAAGATGTTCAGTTCGATGGTCTGAACCACCCCTGAAGGAATGTGATTACAAATCACATATTATAGAGAGTTCCACACCATAGTGAAAGTTGTTCAGTTTGATGGTCTGAAGCTCCCAAATAAGTAGGTATTGTGGTGGGTGCTCTGCACTCTAGCTTGGCTGCGAGAGGTTTTCTCAATAAAATACACATAGTTACTTGAAGACTGATTGTATTTTCTTTTATAGGTATGTGAATTTTATTATAAACAAGACGTCAATCCCCCTTTTGTCCCAGCGATTTAATAAATACCTATCGCTTTGAATCTTTGTTTATTTAAGGGCCCGTGTTCCAAATTCAATCTAGCACGGTTGCCAGTGTTAAACCCCGTGATATACCATCTAAATCATACCAATCTCTACAGTATTACTTGTTACACCCTGTAGAAATAAAAGTTGAAGTTCAAAATACACCTACCGTAAGCCTACCTAATCTCGTGTTGGTATAACTAACTCCTAATAGTCTAAGTTGCCTATGGCGCTGTCCTATTGCCATCGCTCGCGCGATCATGCGTTCGTCCGACGAAAATCATTGTGCCATTGTGCGTTTAAACATACTTATATCTGAATAAAAATAGAACAATTCGATCGCATCTCATGATAGCACGACCTTCTATAGGATATTCCGCAGATATAAGTGTGCTTAAACGCACAGTGGAACAATGATTTTCGTCGGATGAACGCATGATCGCGCGAGCGATGGCAATAGGACAGCGCTTATATAGTGTTTTAATTATTCTTATGCCCGTGCCCTAAGAGCAAGAATCTCCTAAAGCATAGAGGGAGCTGAGGGAGCTGTAGCATTGCAACAATGTCCACTTTTATGACGTTTGTATTTAAAGTGTGTGGTGTCAAGTAGTATGGACAAAAGGCACCAATTAGACCAATCTAGTACAAAAGTGTCAATTGAAAAGTGGACAACCGCATGAACAAAGATCTATAGTTCCGTCTCCTTCTGCTATTTAAGGTACGTCATAAGACAAAAAAATTAAAACCGCCTTCAAAAAAACTAAAAAGTTAAAAAATAATATTGCAGCCTATGACTTTTTCGTTCGCATCATAAGAACATTAATTTGTTTTATTGAAGTCGCTGTCAAGCCGGTACGATTCGCGACAAGGCTCGCATTTTTTGGCTTGGCTTGACACCCACTTCTATAAAACAAATTAATGTTCTTATGATGCGAACGAAAAAGTCATAGGCTGCAATATTATTTTTTTACTTTTTAGTTTTTTTGAAGGCGGTTTTAATTTTTTGTTAAAATTTTGTTTATTTCACAATTTTTAGTGGTGAATTGATTAGTTCGATTTAATAGGAGTGCTTTAAATTAACAAACGCACTAGTCGGCACTACGATTTTCGAAGGTTCCCCTCGATTTCTCTGGGATCCATCATCAGATCCTGGTTTCCTTATCATGGGACCACCCTCGGAACATCTCCTTTTCAACAAAAAAAGAATCATCAAAATCGGTTCATAAACGACGAAGTTATCCGCGAACACACATAAAAAAAAAATATATATATACGGTCGAACTGAGAAACCTCCTCCTTTTTTTTTGAAGTCTGTTAAAAAGAGACTGAAGGCGGTTGCAGAGGGGTCAATTTTATACAAAACTTTGACGCACAATACGCGTAGACGGTATTAATATAAGTGACTTTGTATTGGAAAAATAGTTTAGAAAATCTAGATGTCGTGTGTCAAATAACATTTGCAATTTATAATTACGAAAATATAAAGCTTTGAAATTTTTCATACAAAATTTTCAAAGCTTTATATCTTCGTAATTTTATTATAAACGAGCTTTTACCCGCGACTTCGTCCGCATAAATTATATACCAGATTTTAAGTCAGATGATAAGCTATCAAACAAAAAAAGTTTCATCAAAATCGGTTCAGTAGTTTTTGCGTGATACTCGAACAAACAAACACCCAAAAAAACAAATAAACAAATAAACAAACAAACAAACAAACAGACAGACAAAAAAATCCAAAAATTGGTGATTTGGAATCAGGGACAGGAAAAAACCATGTCGTAATTTTTTTTTTGTAAATATCTTCAATGTACAGACACATTTCTGTTACAGTTTTAATAGTTTAGATTGCAAATGTTATTTGATACGCGACATCTAGATTTTCTAAAGTATTTTTCCATGTATAAAATATTACTTTTATTAATTCCGTCTACGCGTATTGTGCGTCAAACGTTTGTATGGACTGAAACCACCTTAACTAAAATCGTTAATTGATGCGATCTCTATGCTTTAAAATAAAGGAGATTCTTGCTCTTAGCCCGTGTCCAACCAACAATGGGATTTACCGGGCTGATTAAGAGGCAACCCTAAGCCCAGTAACTCATCTCCTGGTGTTACTCTTAATTTAGCTAAAACACAGCACAAACCTGGCGACCATTACGAGCAGCATTAAAACACAGAAATGAATAATCGGCAACAATTTCGCGTTGCCGTTAAAATATAACTTTTTTTGTTGACGGTCTAAGACATGGGGGAAGGCGTGTTGATTTAATATAATAAGGTAAAACTGTAATAGGGACTTTGAACCTATTGTTGTTGTTAAATGTTGTTCTGTTGGACGCCCTCCATGCCTAATAGATTTACGATCCTATGAAGGTTCCGGAGATTGAATACAAGCTTCAAAACGTAAGTTTAAAAAAACGGAGTCTTAGAGCATGCTCCGGTATTAGGAATCTGTTATATGAATAATAGAAGTAAGGTCCGTCACATACCTACCTACATTTGGAATTAGGTACTCTTTCGTATGTATTTTCCCCCACCATAATTGCGTTCGGAATTAAATTTACTTTCTTTACAAATTATAAGTACTCCTAAACGATATCAAATTCTAAACAAATTTCAATTTCAATTTCGATATAAAATATGTAGGTATGCATAATTTTTTTTTTTACTTAACTTCGGCTTGAATGTAAAATTCACTCCTAGGCTCAAACTATTTTCTGAGCATTTATTTTTGTTTTCTTTTGATGATTTTTTCAATTTTTGTTCGCTCTTTAAATTGTTAAATTGTATTGTTGTAGTGTTACTTTTGTAAACTGTTACATATTAGTAGGTACATATATATAGTATTGGTACATTATTAGTTTTCCTCTCACTCAACGGTTTGCTGGACGAAAACTCTTTTAGAGTTAGGTGCTGTCCTATTGTCATCGCTCGCGCGTATCATGCGTCCGTCCGACGAAAATCATTGTGCCACTGTTTTTTTTTTTTTTTTTTTTTGAAAAATAAATTTAGTATAACAATATACATACAATAGTTTTTGATTTACACTTTACATATATTTAAGAGTATACAATTAGTGTAGGTACATTGCTATGAGGTTAAAAAACAAACATTTATACGATTTCCTGTGGTCCCCAGATGAAGCAAGCTTGGATCTAGGGGACCGGTTCAACAATATTATTTTAATTCTTATTATTGTTAACGTCGATTGTCTCAGTAGGTACTTAGTATAATTCAGATACAACGATTAAACAAAAAAGGAAGAATATAATTACAGGACAACAACACAAATAGACTAAGATCTGAAAATTAACATGCGGCAGATAAAATTTAGGTACTGTTAGTAATTACAAGCACTATTTAGATCAAACAATGTTGACAGAATTGGCATATGAGTACACTGAGAAAACTAAGAGAGTGTCGATTGTGTAGTGTAGTGTGACGCGAGTAAACATGCTTATACTATATAACTGTGCGTTTAAACATACTTATATCTGAATAAAAATAGAACAATTCGATCGCATCTCATGATAGCATGACCTTCTATAGGATATTCCGCAGATATAAGTATGTTTAAACGCACAGTGGCACAATGATTTTCGTCGGACGAACGCATGATCGCGCGAGCGATGGCTATAGGACACCGCCTTAAGCTTGCCTTTGTACATCACGACTAATCACGTAATTTTTTTCATAACTATGTTTTTGTGTACAATAAAGAATCTCTGAATCTGTTTTCTGTGCATAAGTCAACGTAACTCTTGTAACATAGACCACAACAGAATCGTTAAAAAGCTTTTGTGGTAATCGTTCCGTTATTTAAACGGTGATATTTTAATATCTGTCCCATACTTTTAATCCGCTACAGTTAAAATGGACACTTGTTTTTTTGCATAATGGCGTAAAACAACAATAGGTAGGTATATTGTTTAAATTTTCGCTACACTTTCATTACAGAATATTTAAAAGCCTGTTAGCGTTATACAGGGTGTTAGGGTAAACAGTTGCATTACTTTAAGGGGTGATTTGTACCCATGATACTGAACAACTTTCCTTACTTTCCCAAAGAAACCTATAGGAAATCGATCGATCAGCTGATTGCATTTAGTTTTCAATTTCAATTTATTTATTTGTGAATCACAGGTTATAAAGATGTTACAAAATTGTTGGTTCCATTGTGTTCCGCCAGAAGGCATACAAAAGTTTACAAATTAGGTACCTACATTTAAAAAAATACGAGATACATTTACGATTATAATAATCAAGCTGCAACGTGGATTTTACATTATTATCTTTCAAACAAATTAAATAAGACGTAAATTAAGAATAAATCATTAAGATGTCAACAAATAATAACACTACAAAATTAATTAAACAAAGTAAATTGAAAGATATCATAATATTATTAAATTAATCCCAAAATGTAAATAACAATTACTATTATCAAAAATAAATATTATTAATCAAACAATAAAAAATGTGCAGAATTATTTAGTATGGGAAGTTCAAAATTTTTGTTACGAATTTCCTATAGGTTTCTTAGGGAAAGTTGTTCAGTATCATGGGTACAATCACCCCTTAAAATAATGCAACTGTTTACTCTAACACCCTGTATATTATTAATGGAAATGTAAGTTATAGTTATTCAATTCCTTTCTTTAATTTAATTAAGATACTTTGTTGTTAAAAACGGAGGTAGTTTTGGATGCAATTCTGCACAAAGTTTAGAATGCGAAGTCATATGCTAACTTCAACCTACTTAGGTACCTAGTTCCCTCTCTATCTTTCTAGTACTGTGTGAACAGTTCGGACGATACTAAGTTTTACAAGTGTTGAAGGTAGCCATACGTATCACTTATTATTTTATCTGTATTAGCTTAAGGTCTATGCACACTAGTCTCAGTCCGGACCATGTCCGGACTCTCCGGACCTACGATAACGGAAGCAATTGGTATACAGGGTGTAGGTGACAGCCTAGGGAATACTGAAATGGTGAACTCAGACCATCAAACTGAACAACTTTTACTATGGAGCGTACCTCAGGAAACGCGAAAAAAAAATCTGCGGTCCCATACAAAAGTGTTGTACTTCGAATAAAATGTATGGGACCGCTGATTTTTTTCGCGTTTCCTGAGGTAGGCTCCGTAGTGAAAGTTGTTCAGTTTGATGGTCCGAGTTTCAGTATGAAATCTCTTATTCTTATAAAACTCGATTTATTAAATGAAAGAAACAATTTACCTTCGAAACAGTCAATTATTTCTGCTCACTCGTTAAGTTAACGAGACGCTAACCCAATCGGTTCGAAGTCCGGAAAGTCCGGATTCAAATAAGTGTGAATAGACCTTATTAAGTTTATAAATTAGTTACACTAACCGTCGCGCTGGCCGCTGCGCTGATGTGTTTAATTTTATAACGACCGTGCGAATTGAAACAATTTTAACACTGTGCTAAGTAATTTAAACGAAATATGGAAGTAAATAAAATGGATTCTAATAAAGAGAATGTACGGAGAAGTAAAATACCGGTGCCAGTGCAACGGACGCATTCGGGGCGAGCATCGAAACACGACGATGCTGTTAAAACTCTTCGAAATCCATTGAAGACTATTACAGGTATGTCTTATTTTACTGCTAGAAACTAACGTTGGTATTTAATTATACAAAATAATGCTTATTTGAACCCATAAATTAGAAGCCACCTCCAAACTAACAATTTGGTCGTATAGCTGTCATCTAGTCGAACATTATAAAGCACCAGCATAATGACGAAATTACCGTAATATAACTTTTATAAGTCAAAATAGTCATATAAAATGGGGCCTAATACGACGGCATGTATTGTACCTACTGTCCATTACAAGTGGCGACGGGCTCACTCCCCGTCACACTGGACAGAGTTTCGGTACTACTAGTGAAACGTGGATGTTCTGTAGTTTCAGAATATCACTGACTACCCCCTCGGGGAATATAGTCGTGAGCATATGCTTATGCTAATACGACCAAATTGTTTGCAGGGCTGCTAACAAATATAATATTTTTAGGGTCCCGTACCCAAAGGGTTGGCATTAGTCCACCACGCGTGCCCATTGCGGATTGGTTTGACTTCAAATAAATATATCAAAATTTCTTCTTCAGTGTATGCAGGTTTCCTCACGATGTTTTTCTTCACCATTTGAGAGCAGTTGGTAGTTAGAATGAGATTCAAATTACTATTTGTAATTTGTACAGTCGGCCGCAATAAGTTATAATTACACTTCAGTACTACGACGTAGAACTAAAGTGTATACAACTTATTGCGGCCGACTGTACCTGTGATATTCATCAACTTTCCCTAAGAAACAAAATGGAAATTATTTAAAAATAAAACTACTTCCAAGCTAACTAAATGCAATCAGTTGATCGAGCCTTTCCAAGAAACGTCGATTTTTATTTTTGACGAGCTTTTACCCGCGACTTCGTCCGCATAAATTATATACCAGATTTTAAGTCAGATGATAAGCTATCAAACAAAAAAAGTTTCATCAAAATCGGTTCAGTAGTTTTTGCGTGATACTCGAACAAACAAACACCCAAACAAACAAACAAACAAACAAACAAACAAACAAACAAACAAACAGACAAAAAGTCCAAAAATTTGTGATTTGGAATCAGGGAAGCCTAAAAACCATATCGTAATCTTTTTTTTTGTAAATATCTTCAATGTACAGACACACTTCTGTTACAGTTTTATAATAGTACGAGCTTTTACCCGCGACTTCGTCCGCATAAATTATATACCAGATTTTAAGTCAGATGTTACGCTACCAAACAAACAAAGTTTCATCAAAATCGGTTCAGTAGTTTTTGCGTGATACTCGAACAAACAAACACCCAAACAAACAAACAAACAAACGAACAAACAAACAAACAGACAGACAAAAAGTCCAAAAATTTGTGATTTGGAATCAGGGAAGCCTAAAAACCATATCGTAATCTTTTTTTTGTAAATATCTTCAATGTACAGACACACTTCTGAATTACAGTTTTATAATAGTTTAGACGAGCTTTTACCCGCGACTTCGTCCGCATATATTATATACCAGATTTTAAGTCAGATGATAAGCTATCAAACAAAAAAAGTTTCATCAAAATCGGTTCAGTAGTTTTTGCGTGATACTCGAACAAACAAACACCCAAACAAACAAACAATATAAATTCTTTTTT
The DNA here is from genome assembly GCA_922987775.1 of Agonopterix subpropinquella. Classification (NCBI taxonomy): domain Eukaryota; kingdom Metazoa; phylum Arthropoda; class Insecta; order Lepidoptera; family Depressariidae; genus Agonopterix; species Agonopterix subpropinquella. Next base: position 14,884,741 of record OV277716.1, read on the forward strand.
CAAAAATTTACAGTTTTATAATAGTCAAGATTATTTAGAGTTGATCAGTACCATGGGTAGAATCACCCCTTAAAATGATGCCACAGTTTACCCTGTATATTATTATAGGTACTAAATGTGGATAGTCAAAGGCCCAACTATAATCATAATCATAATCTTTATTGCGATATTTATCTTTATTTATTTATTTATTTTTACAAATGTATTACATTGCATTACAGTTAAAACCTTTTCACAATGTAACTTATAGGTAGGTACTTAAAAGAAAACATAAATTAACAAAGACAGGCAAAAACAACACACAGACAGACTGTTCATTGGCCCGTTATAGAGCTAGCTCTTGTTACACTCTCACAAAACCTCATACACTCTCGGAGTAGGTCAGAAAACCTGTCAGCGAACAGAGGGTCTACCCGCACATTCGATTCGAACTTTTGCGTGAATGTTTTCGTTCCAATTTCAACTCTATTACAATGAAGTGCGGACCGAAACAGTGGCGATATAGTGAAGATCGAAAGTGCGGGTAAGGGGGCAGATCGCAGTGCGGCGACGACTCGAGCAGCTCGGTAAGAACACGCAGAGCTCGCACTAGAGGCGAATTGCGATGCGCCTCAGTACGAAACTGAGGTATGGCCATGTATTTATCTCTTATAGCTCGGTATTGGCTGTATAGGTGACATACATACATATTATTATGTATTACATACAGGGTGTTAGGGTAAACATTTGCATTACTTTACTTTCCCAGAGAAACTTATAAATTCGAAATTCGTAATTTTTTTTTCGACTTTTAAAACAAAAGGTCGCTGGCTGATTGCATTTAGTATGGGAAGTCCAAAAATCTTTTTACGGATTTCCTATAGTTTTCTTAGGGAAAGTTGTTCAGTATCATGGTTACAATCACCCCTTAAAGTAATGCAACTGTTTACCCTAACACCCTGTATAATCACGCCTGTGTCCCATCGGGGTAGGCAGAGACAGCAGCTCAATAAAAAAGACGGCATCGTGAGTTGGAAGACTATTGCACACTATTGCGAAGAATGGATCTGCACAGAGGAGTTTAGAGGTTTTCTTGCTTTTGCAATAGGACGGGTATACAGTCTTTTAAATTCCTGCCGGGTTTCAGAAACTCTCGTGCTCATGAAGCTTTTCCTTTCAATTTTAATCAAGTGGCACATAATGATGATGCAAAAATTGATTTTTACAACCTTCTCCAGGCCAAAACAATCTCACCACAAATTCAGCTGGTCCAAGCAAAAACAGAACAGACAGACATGTCACCCGCCGAGTCCCAACCGAACACCTGGACTGGGAGTTCAAGGTCTTCAAGGATAACGAGAGGAAAGCAACTCCAACACCGTTTATGGTGTCACCGCCTCTCCAGGTGTCCGCGGTGAAGAAAGTGAAGAGTAGTCTGAGGAGATCCCATACGAAGGGTCTGCAGGGCTTGACTCCCGTTATGCTGGCCCAGGAACAAGTGCAGTGCCCTGTACAGTTCACGCTGACCAAGCCTACTGTGGAGCGGGATAAGGAGAAAGATTTTTGTAAGTGGTTTTCAATAAGATGGTCGCAATGGGAGGGGCAAATAGCTCATTGCTTGATGGGGAATAGAGGTTCTGGAGTAGAGATCTGAATCCTAAGATGACTTTTTGGACAGTTTAGAGTCGAGGCTGTTCAAAAAAGTGTCTTAGGGTTATAGGCCCTAGACGGATAATCTCAAAAGACGCTAGGTTCCGATTCATGTGAGCTGCACAAAATCGTTTTGTTTAGAGAATCCTATGCCCAATGGTGTACGTCTTTTAGCCGAAATTATGATGTTAGTAAAATTATGTCTGTCTCTCTGTTGCGGGTTTGCTCGAAGACATAAACTGGCCCTTTGTTCATGTCGTGTTATCAATGTGTACAAACAGTACAATAAAGTATTAAAATTAGGTCCAACTGCTGTATACTCTTGTGTTTTTAGAATTGGGTTAACTTAGGTCCCTCGTAGACCCAGAAGTAGTGATGGGGTAGCCTTATCCTAGCCACGACATAGTTTCCTAAAATCGGAAGCTATAGTAATTAGTTTGCTTGCTTGCAGTAAAAGGCATATCCATGGATGTCCTAAACCAGAACTACACCGGGGACACGATGCAGTACCTCCTGAGGATGGAGAGGAAAGTGGCCAGGGAGCCAATCATCAGACGAGCGGTGAGGTCCTGCGTCATCAACTGGATCATCAAACTCGACGTTAGTGTGATTATTTATGATTATTACTGATACAACTTTTTAGAAAATAGTTTGTTTAGAATCCAGAGCAGAATCGAATTATCCAGGTTTCAACATTGGTTAGGTACATATTATTTTTAAAATATTATGTAATGGAATTGTATAATTTAAAATTGACTGTCAACCTACCAAGTACTTACTACCAAAACAAGACTCAAAGAGTCACGTTGCAGGGACTGACCCGAGCACACGTCTCGCGTGGTTTCGCGCGTCGCGTTTTTGCCTGCAACGAGGCTCCGCAATCCTCAGTCTCTTCTTGTTCTTGTCCAAAAACAATCTCTGAGATTGGGATAGATTCTCCCATAAAATACTTGACACTGGCGGAAATGCAGCGCTGACGCACAAGCAAGAGTCCATTTTAATTATAAAAAAAAACTCTTAAAATGCATAGATATAATAATTATATTAATAAGATCAATGTTAAAATGTATCCATGAGCACGCTAGCGCTTTCATTCATTGCTGAAATAATATCAAATCATTTTTGCATGAAAACTTCTAATGAATGCTGATAAATCTTCCTAAGTAAATTATTGTAATTAATATAAGTACCTATACACCACTAGTTTTTAATTACTAACATAACTTTAAGGGTGTATTCAGACTATGAATCTGAACAACTTTCCCAAAGAAACATGGGTCGAAAAATGAGAAAATTTTTTGGACCTTCCATACAAAAGTGCGGATCGGCCGATCGATTTTCTATGGGAGGTCCTAAAAATTTTCTCGTTTTTCGACCCATGTTTCTTTGGGAAAGTTGTTTAGATTCATAGTCTGAATACACCCTTAAAGTTATGTTAGTAATTAAAAACTAGTGGTGTATAATTATTTTGTGATATTAAAGTATGTATGTATATAGATTATAATAATTGTTATGTATCAACTAGAACACCGCCTTAGCATTTATCTCTTTAAAAACTTCCTCCATTCGAAGGTTGTCTGGAAGAAATCACTTTTAGTGATAAGGCCGCCTTTTGTACCCTTGTTTTTCATGTTTATTATTGTGTTTTTTGTGTATTTTGGTGTGCAAATAAAGAATATTTATCTTATCTATCTAATGCAAATAACTTTAAATTTTGATTAATAAAATAATTAAATTATTGTTTCAATGCTATTGTTACGAGCGACGCACCCTTCTAAGGCTGCCTGTCCATTGACGCGAGCTGGCTGTGCGAGCTGTGTAGCTGTGTAAATATTAACCAATCAGGAGCTCGGCTCTGTCAGATCTCTGATTGGTTAATATTTACACAGCTACACAGCTCGCACAGCCAGCTCGCATCAATGGACAGGCAGCCTAAACCGGGGAAATGCGTTATCCAATTTAACTACCGAGTCCACTAGCCAGAGAACAAAATTTTCAATCAGTTACGTCTTGAGGGGTCGTTCGGTTATATGGATATTTGTTTCAGAATAACCGAGGGAATCCCGCTGTAGTGCAGTCTGCCTGCTGGTACCTCGACAATTACCTGAGCACCGTCTGGGTTCCTGTTGACAGGTAATTTAATCTACAATCATACCTATACAGGGTGTAACAAAACACCCTAGTAATATTTAAGGAGGTGCTTCAGACCATCAAACTGAACAACTTTATCTATGGGGCCAGAATCGAAATCTCGAAAAAAAAATCAGCTGTCCCATACATTTGGCTTGACTAGTTTTGCAGTTTTGTATGGGACAGCTGATTTTTTTTTCGCGATTTCGATGTTGGCTCCATAGTGAAAGTTGTCCAGTTTTATGGTCTGAAGCACCCCCTTAAGTATTACTAGGGTGTTTTGTTACACCCTGTATAACTCCGCCTGAAATTAGTAAGAGCGAAGTGCATCTTTGATTGGCTGGCTGTATTTGTTTTCTTTTTACCTATACGTACTCGGTTCGTACGTTACGTACACGTTCTGTTTACATATTCATACTTTAGCCAACACGTGATAAGCTGGCTTGTGAACATTTGCCGTATAATGTTCCACCTTCATTAGGATATACGGAACTAAGCCTCATAAAAAGGCTAAAAGGCAACCAAAGGGTAGCTCGTAGTTTCCCTGCGAGATCGAATCTGTAGTATATGCCTAAGTTTACCCTTTTTACCGCGACTTAACGTTACGCGCTGCAACACTGTGACAAACGTAGCTGACTAAGCTATACTTAAGTTAGTTATAATATTCATCGATTGATGCTCTCTCTCTTGTACGGATTGTTGACAATACAACACGTATCCTACAATGTGTGGTTTTATTCTTTAAATCGGCGTTAGAAAATATGTCATTCTTCATTCTTGCCGTCTTCTTTTTTTCTCAATCTTCTATATGTTATGTTCTTCTTTCTTAATTTTCGTGTTCATGCTCGTCGGAAGATTCTTAGCTCTGCTGCAAGGTCGCCATGAAGTGAGACAGGAATGTAGGTCGAATGAGGTGTTGAATAAAACCACACATTGTAGGATACATGTTGTATTGTCAATGATCCGTACAAGAGAGAGAGCATCAATCGATGAATATTATAACTAACTTAAGTATAGCTTAGTCAGCTACGTTTGTCACAGTGTTGCAGCGCGTAACGATAAGTCGCGGTAAAAAGGGTAAACTTAGGCATATACTACACCTTCCCCCAAAAGATATCCCTTCAAATCAGAAATGAAGAGATTAGCAGAAGAACTAGAGAACCCGACGTAGCCTAAAGAATAGCTAAAGTGGCAATGGGCGGGGCACATTGCTCGCAGAATCAATGGGGCCCAAGAGTTCTTGGCTGCGAATAGGAAAACGCTGCGTGGGTAGGCCCCCCTACAGTGTAGACCGATGAACTCTGGTCATGGCGGAGGAAACCCCGTTCGATGAGGGCAGCGCAAGACCGTTCGTTGTGGCGATACGTTGGGGAGGCCTATGTCCAGCAGTGGACGTTTAGCGGTTGATATGATGATCGTCAGGATTGCATCTGTAATAGCCACGCACAATCTTAAGTACCATCCAATGAAACTATTATTATTGTTGGTTGGGTTGCAAGCATGGGTCGTTATGTAACACTGGGACCATTGCTGGCCTATTATGTTTGCCCCAAGCTCACCTATAATATACGCATACCTGCGAACTTATGGTATTTTCTTTTCCTTCTCGGATAATATGCAGGTTTCCTCACGATGTTTTCCGTCAACCGCACATAAATTACGTTGAACTTAGTGGTACAGGTCAGGAATCGAACCGCCGCCTCATGATTGAATAGCTAGCTCTCTTCCGTATGAACTATCATCGCTATGAAACTAAGCATCAGCCTATATCGATCGATTCTCATGATGTCAAAAATGACAGATGAAAATAGGTAAGGGCTCTATCAGACGAGCGACAGTTGTCTGCGACAGCTCGCGACAGGGTCGCGCGACCGTCGCGCGACCGTGACGTAGGCATAGTCTGAGAGCACAAGTCTTGTTCTTGAGAGATTTCAGTTTGAAGAAAACGGAGGCTAAAAAATAACATGGTTAATATTTCTGGTAGTTTTTATAAGTTTTTCGTAGATTTTGGTTTCTTTAGATAATAGATAATCCAGAATTGATTATCTTCATCATCAAGTCCATAAAATATTACAGACTGGTGAAAATAGGGCAATTATAATATACATTACATAGTTATAATAATAATACTTAACACAACACTAATAATTATAACACATAATATTATACACATAAATATTTATAAATACGTATACAGGGTGTAACAAAACACCCTAGTAATACTTAAGGGGGTGCTTCAGACCATCAAACTGAACAACTTTCACTATGGATCCAACATCGAAATCGCGGAAAAAAAATCAGCTCTTTCATACAAAACTGCAGTAGTACCGTCTCGACTCAAATGTATGGGACGGCAGATTTTTTTTATTTTTTCTCGACATTGGCTCCATAGTGAAAGTTGTTCAGATTGATGGTCTGAAGCACCCCCTTAAGTATTACTAGGGTGTTTTGTTACATCCTGTATAGGGTCCTTCTTAATATGCTGACACTTTTTTAAGGGGATGATCAGACCGTCAACCTGAACAACTTCCTCTATGGGACCAACATCGAAATCGCGAAAAAAAATTATCACTTCATACAAAACTGCAAACCTACTCGGAGCCAAACGTATGGGACAACTGTTTTTATTTTCACGATTTCGATGTTGATTCCATAGAGAAAGTTGTTTAGTTTCATAGTCTGGTCATCGCCTTAAAAAAGTGTCAGCATATTAAGAAGGACCCTTCCAATACTTGGCCACCTCTATTCCTCGAGGGGAAGCCTCTATTAGGTCCTGGAGGGAGCAAGACACAGGGCACAGGCTACACTGCGATAGATGTCGAGTGGTTTGCACCTGACCACACCCACACTCCACAGACGCATCGGCCGGCAATATGTCCCATCTCCTCAGATTATCTTTGGATCGACCAACTCCCGTTCGCAATCTATTGAGTGCCTTCCATGTCGCCCAATCTTCACGGCTTCCAGCAGAGATCTTTTCAGATGGTGTAATAAGGGATTCGCTGTCATTAATTCCTTGTTTCCATAGGTCAGTACGTGCATCCTGGGGTGTTATGCGGTCGAGAGCTGGATTAGTAATGAAGCTTTTCCTTGATTTTAAGCGACTTGGTACGGGCATGTGACTATGAAGCGGACAAAGGACAAAGTGTGATCACCTTCACACGAGAAAGAAGAAGAAGGACCCTGTATATAGGATGTTACAAACTATTGGATATGGAGGTCTATCTCTCAGACTATACAACACTACGTCACGGTCTTCAACTGTTGCGCGACCGTCGCGTGACGGTCGCAGAGGGTCGCGCGACAGTCGCGCGACGGTCGCGCGACCCTGTCGCGAGCTGTTGCAGACAACTGACGCTGGTCTGTAAGAGCCCTATGAGCCCTAATGGCAAAAGTGACAGGCGATCACCCAAAACCCCTTTTGTCGCTCTTCCATTCTGTCGCACTTCCGTGATTCGAGCATGACATGTGTCGCTTTTCCGTGATTCGCGCTGTCGAGATGTCGCACTTCCGTGATTTGCAATTTAGAAATGTCGCACTTCCGTAGGTAGTTCACAATTTGTATGTCGCACCTCCGTGATTCGCTCATTGGTAGTGTCGCAACTCTGTGGTAACATTATTTGAAACCGAAAATTATAAAGAATCTTACAATGCTCTAATTCTCTTTAGGTTGCAGTTGACAGCCGCTGCCTGTTACTGGCTGGCCACCAAGTTCCACGGTAACGTGATGAGCAACCAGAGGCTGGTTAGGTGTTCCAACAACGGATTTAGCCCCAGCAAGCTGGTGGCCGTCGAGATGAATGTTTTGAGGAAATTGGTATGTGGATTGTCGCTTTTACTCTTGTTGTTGTGACTCATAGCGTTTCCGTTCTACATAAAATCCGTACTAATAATATAATTTTGAAAACGTCAATCTCTGTCATTAACTTTTTCCATGGCTGAACCAATTTTTTATAAGCATAGCTTGAACTTTGACGTGTCTGAAAATAAAAACGAGTCGGGATACTCGCGCACCGAGGGTTCCGTACCACACCACCACAGAACACAACATTATTAACTTAGAAAAAAAATCTTTTTTTGTCTTTGCAAGACCGATTCACACTTGGCCAGTTTTTAGTATTTGTTGTTATTTTGTAGAGTTTGCTCTATAATCACACTAAGTTTGACGCTTGAATGTATTACCGTTTTTACGATAGAGCGTGAAGAATAAACGTTGATAGAAACTAGTTTCTTGTTGAGAACCCCCCTTAATTTTTAACTTTTTGATATTTTTATTATTTTGTCAACAAATTCGCCGCAGCAACGCATAATCTGAGAAAATTTCAAATATCTAGCTATTACGGTTCAAAAGTAACAGCCCTAAATAGGTAGGACAGACGGACGGACGGACGTCTGGACAGACGGACAAACGGACAGACGGACAGACGGACAGACGGACAGACGGACAGACGGACAGACGGACAGACGGACAGACGGACAGACGGACAGACGGACAGACGGACAGACGGACAGACGGACAGACGGACAGACGGACAGACGGACAGACGGACAGACGGACAGACGGACAGACGGACAGACGGACAGACGGACAGACGGACAGACGGACAGACGGACAGACGGACAGACGGACAGACGGACAGACGGACAGACGGACAGACGGACAGAGGAACAGACGGATGGACGGACGGACGGACGGACAGACAACGTAGGCTTAGTAATAGGATCCCGTTTTCACCCTTTGGATACGGAACCCTAAAAATAGCTATTCCATACATTTGGTCCGAGTAAATTGACGTAATCTGTAGATAATTGTTTTTTTTCGTGAATTCAATGTTGTCCCCATAATTAAAGTTGTTCAGTTTGATTGTCTTTTATTGGGTGTTAGGGTAAGCAGTTGCATTACTTTAAGGGTTGATTGTTCCCATGCTACTGGACAACTTTCCCTAAGAAACATAAAGGAAATTCGCAGAAAAATGTTAGACTTTTCATACCGACCGAATGCACGGACCTAAAAAAAAGACGGACGTAATGTCACATTAAAAAGAGGTGAAGCAGCAAGGTGCTACAAATTTCGTTTATTCTACAAAGCACCTACACTCACACTGACGCACCAGTTCTAGGCGCAGGTACGACAACCCGCCGCCATTTTGTCCCGCGCAACAGGGCGACAGCACGCACACTCATATAAATGGGTGCTTCACTTTTGATTAGACGAGATTCCGTCCGTCTTTTTTTCAGGTCCGTGACCGAATGCAATCAAAATAAAAAAAAGAAAATAAAAGAAAAAAACAAATTTTGCAAATAATAGTACATTACTGCAGCGGCCAGCAACAGAGGCATTGATGGACGAACGTGTAAATGTGGGCCGAGGCGAAGCCGAGGCACACATACGTAAGTCCATCAATGCCTAGTTGTGGCCAAGGCTTGTATAGTACTTTTCTCAAATAATGCGCGGAAATGAAAACAGTAAATTTTCTCAAATAATTCGCGGAAATTAAAACTCTTTTTACCCGACTGCGCGACGCAAAGGAAGGGTAATGTGTTTATCAGCCTATGTATGTATGTATGTATCTATGTATGTATGTAAGTTTGTTCCTTTGTGGCACACTAGAGACCAAACGCGTGGGCCGATTTTGATGATTCTTACGTCAATCGATTTGTCTTAATCCTGCGAGTGTCACTAAAGACATGACAGTAATCACAATTAGGTATGGCGACAACCAGACGCCATACCGTAAAAAAAAATTTAAAAAAAATTGACCCACTATATAAAGTGGGGTATCATTGTATAGGTATTTAAAAATCATCTTTAGGTTTCTCTTAATACTTTTCATTTCGAATGACCATTTAGGATCTATAACGATTTAAAGTTGGTTAACAATCATTCTCAGTTAAATTTTCAATACTTACTTAATAACGACTAAACCTATTTGAATGGAGTTTTCACAAATGCGTAGAGCTAAGTTTGGATTAACATATAGATTTTATTTCATCGCAATCGGTTCATTAAGTCAAAAGATTGGTTAGTAGGTATTTCCTGTTCGTGTAGTTTTAAGCTGATTGTACGTAGTGATTTTATTTAGGGGTAATTATTATTAATAAATGTTACCCACAATATTTCATTTATACTGCCTGAACATCTGCGTCACCTCTAGTTTCCCTTTCCCCGTGTAATTTTTGCGAGGCCGCAGGCCGAGCCGAGCGCGAGGCCGAAGGCCGAGCTACGCGTAGGAGCGAAGCTCCGAAGCTTCCCCCCTGGAACCTGGTGGACTTGGTCTCCGGGATGAATTCTCTATGGGACCAATAACGAAATCGCGAAAAAAAAAATTAGTTATCCCATACATTTGGAGTTTCGAGTAGAATTGCAGTTCTGTGTGGGACAGCTGATATTTTTTTCGCGATTTTGATGTTGGTGCCATAGAGAAAGTTGATCAGTTTGATGATCTGATCATCCCCATAAAAAAGTATCAGCATATTAAGAAGGACCCTATATAATTACAGTTCAAATAACAGTGTAGATACTTTCTTTCTGCAGTGAATCTAACCGTTGAAAACATGATTCAATTAAATTTTCTGGATAGAAAAGAGGACCAAAGCACAGTACCTATAAGAAAGAGTATCTATTACTACATACAGATAAAATAAAAGTGTAAAATAAAAAAAATAATTTAAAAAATAAAAAAACCCGACTGCGTAAAAACTGAAAAGAAAAAAACAAGTTCAGTAGTCTAGAATTGGTGGAAGGAAAATAAAAAAAATATAAAAATAACCGTAACTAAAAAGTGTAAAATAAACATAAAAAAAATAACCGTAACTAAAAAGTGTAAAATAAAAAAATTAATTTAAAAAATAAAAAAAACCCGACTGCGTAAAAACTGAAAAGAAAAAAACAAGTTCAGTAGTCTAGAATTCAGTTAAGTTATATTGAATAACTACACCTTGAAATAGTTTTTTGATCGATACACACATAATTAAAATCAATGACGAACAACGAACAACAATTTTTTTTTTTTTTTCAATAAACAGCTTTCTATTTGCAAGTTAGTTCGAAATTTAAATAAAACCTTTTTTGAGTTACCTCCTTGGTCGCCATGTTTAGGAGAAAAAGATCGTTCCATTTTTAAATTACACGACAGATATGAGTTTACTATGTAATTTATTTGGCCGCAAAACACGACAGATATGGATTTTCATACAAACATTGCCGGCCGCTTCGCGCATGTAGTTGGCCAGTACAGCAATTTCGATTTATCTCGAAGAAGGTTGTCAAAATAATGCACACATTTCCAAGCATGTTTGAGAAATAGTACATTACTGCAGCGGCCAGCAACAGAGGCATTGATGGACGAACGTGTAAATGTGGGCCGAGGCGAAGCCGAGGCACACATACGTAAGTCCATCAATGCCTAGTTGTGGCCAAGGCTTGTATAGTACTTTTCTCAAATAATGCGCGGAAATGAAAACAGTAAATTTTCTCAAATAATTCGCGGAAATTAAAACTCTTTTTAAAATCAATGACGAACAACGAACAACAATTTGTTTTTTTTTTCAATAAACAGCTTTCTATTTGCAAGCCAGTTCGAAATTTAAATAAAACCTTTGATGAGTTACCTCCTTGGTCGCCATGTTTAGGAGAAAAAGATCGTTCCATTTTTAAATTACACGACAGATATGAGTTTACTATGTAATTTATTTGGCCGCAAAACACGACAGATATGGATTTTCATACAAACATTGCCGGCCGCTGCGCGCATGTAGTTGGCCAGTACAGCAATTTCGATTTATCTCGAAGAAGGTTGTCAAAATAATGCTCACATTTCCAAGCATGTTTGAGAAAAGAATATTTATGCTATGTTATGTTATGCAATCAGCTGATCGAACATTTGTATGAAAAGTATTTTTTTTTCGGATTTCATTTATGTTCCTTTGAGAAAGAAGTTCAGTTTCATAAGTTACATATTATTCAAAAAAAAAAAAAAAAAAATTTTTATTCAAAATAATATCATATAGATAGCTTTTTGGCGTCATTTTTTGACTCTACCACCGCGTCGGAAGGTGTTCCGTTGAGAGAAGATGATTATGATTTTATTTACAGTAATATTTACATAAGAATGGTATATATAACTATTAAATAAATCAAAACCTAACCTAACCCTTTCATAAGTACAATCACCTATTGAACTGTCTACCTGTAAGGTTAAGGTTTTTTTTACGATGTCTTCATGGTAAAAGATTTTCTCTTCTAAACTATTATAAAACTGTAAATTTAAAAAAAGAAGTTTGTTTGATCGAGCATGACGCGAAAACAACTTAACCGATTTTGATGAAACTTTGTTTGTTAGATAACTTATGATCTGGCTTAAAATCTAAACTATTATAAAACTGTAACATAAATTTGTCTGTACATTGAAGATATTTACAAAAAAAAAATTACGATATGGTTTTTAGATGTCCCTGATTCCAAATCACCAATTTTTGGATTTTTTGTCTGTCTGTTTGTTTGTTTGTTTGTTTGTTCGTTTGTTTGTTTGTTTGTTTGGGTGTTTGTTTGTTCGAGTATCACGCAAAAACTACTGAACCGATTTTGATGAAACTTTTTTTGTTTGATAGCTTATCATCTGACTTAAAATCTGGTATATAATTTATGCGGACGAAGTCGCGGGTAAAAGCTCGTCTGGTATATAATTTGTGCGGACGAAGTCGCAGGTAAACTCTAGTAACTCTAGTACTAAAATAAACTCTGTACATATACAGTGTGTAAGTGATAGCCTTGCAAATACTGAAACGGTGAATACAGACCATCAATCTGAACAACTTTCACTATGGAGCCTACCTCAGGAAACGCGAAAAAAATCTTCTGTCCCATACAAAACTGCTGTACCTACCCGACAAGTGATTTTTTTTTTACGTTTCCTGAGGTAGGCTCCATAGTGAAAGTTGTTCAGTTTGATGGTCTGAGTTCACCGTTTCAGTATTTGCTAGGCTGTCACACACCCAGTACATGTATTTAATTATTAATATACTTTCAGCAATACTCAGTGCAAGCAGTCATCCCTCACGACTTCATCCCCTTCCTGTCCTGGTGGTGTGACGCGGAAGCATCTGATCTCCTGGAGTCTGCAGCCAACTTCATATGCCAGTGCGGGGTCATGGTCTCCAAGAACCTGTGTGAGGAGTATCCCTCCGTGGTAGCGGCCGCTTGTGTACAGAACGCTCTTATACTTCTGGGGAGGAGCGAGCGGTTGACAAGACTTGAATCTTGTCCTATGTAAGTGTTATTTTATGATCGTTATCCATATTATTCATTGCTTTCAAGGGTATAAAATAATGAAACAAAAAGAACCGTTTATCGTTACCTTTATAAAATCAATTAAAAGTAGTATCATTTGGGTGACTAAAAATACACATTGCTCTCTAATCTAAAAAGTTTATGACAGGACCTGTCCTAAAGATGGTGTTTTGTTTAAATTTAGCCCGTACCTAAACAAACAAAGTCTATGATGATGATAGATGGATCCCGGAGCTATTGAGTCTTTACACAAAGGCAGTTAGTAAATTTTGTTATGAAGGTGACGTAATTAGCGACCAATTCGTTTGGACATCGTCAACATTTTTGATGTCACCAAAAATTCAGACTCGGCATATCCAGGTCTTTCTTTACAATATTCTCAAAGGCCATGTAATTTGAGACCCAGTCTTAGAGGTACCGTACATGAATGAACCTTAGTAATACGTGTAGAATGAAACAAACCTAACAAAAAAGAAATTGGTTGGAACCTGTAGAAGTTGGGGGAAAGGTATTTCTCCTTATGATACCTTTTGTATCAAGTGTGTGTAAATTATAATCTTTCTTATTAGATAGTCCACTCAATCTTCTATGCATTCATTGTATTTATTTTAATGAAAATTCACGATAATCGTACAATATTATGATAATGGAAGAAAACGAATCACACACACTATCAGTTCAACCAAGCTAAATACATACCGTAACGTTCAAAAAATAACTCAGTGATAATTTTAGATGAAAATAGCTGTCGTGGTTGCGTTTTGCTACTGCTTTTTGGATGATTTGTCTATTTTACTAGTAATTTCTACATTTTAATCCGGTCTTCTGGAGAGGTTCATTTCATTTCATTTCATTTATTGCCATAAATTGTATGTAAGTACATGTGAGGTGGAAGTTTTTAAAAAAAAAATCCTTAATTTTTTCTGTTTATAATAATGATGACCGCAGTCCTGAAGAGGGTTTAGTTTTTGTAAAAATGGCTGGGTCCAAATTTGCCAAACTTCAATTTTCCAACTAAACTTAACTATTTCCATTGCAAATTGAACAAATTCACACGCTGAAACTAAATGACTCGACCAGCTGCAGATTTTGCAAAGAGAAGATGGGGAACTTCTTTGCATCTTCTTTATGAATGTAGCCTATTGATGTACAAACAAAGTATCCATCTAGGTAGACCAGTTAGCACCAGATGAGATACAAACCCTCTAGGTTAGAAACCTACAGCGGTTTCTGACTGCAATGGGGATCAGTAGAGAACTATTATAAAAGGGGCGTTCACAAAAGACCAGCGATAGTCGCAGTGGCACAGGCGCAAGTCTTTTAAGGTTCTCAACTACCAATAATGCTTGGAGTTTCCCTGCGAGATCGCATCAGAAATGAAGAGATCCGCAGAATAGAACCAGAGTAGCCCTTTCGGGACGGTCCAATACAATTGTGCGTGTTGCAAGATTGAGTATATCTCATCAGTTTTACGCTTGTAGTGGACGGGCCCAGTGTCAAACGATTGTGCGGGAAGCGATATTTGACCTCCTTCAGAAATTTTGTCAGTTTAGTCAACTGGAAGGCAGGAGCCGACCTGTTCAGTTTGTGAATAATCGTGCTCCCAGTTTTGGCGAAAGTAATTATCATAGTAAATTCTTCTTGTACATGCAGTGAATTTCGTGTCATTGATCAGTAAAATAGATAAACTGTGGACATTTTAGTGATAATAATGACGCTTTGCAAGTAAAGGCTTCAGTGTAACAGCTTAACAAACTTTTCTGTCACAATTTTATTAACCTGGGCCCTAAATACCCTTATACGTATACTAAATATCCCTTATTTTTTAAATTTCTGCGCAATTCTGCCAGATTCGTAATCTACGGCCCCAAATTACCTATAGCTCATATTCAGAAGTACAAGTTTCATCGTAGTTTAGGCGCCGGTCCGAAAGGGGTAGCTGATATAGCCCAAATAACTGCTAAACTAAAGTGGCAGTGGGCGGGGCACATTGCTCGCAGAACCGATGGCCGATGGGGCAGAAAAGTTGTGAGTGGCGACCGCGTACCGGAAAGCGCAGCGTGGGTAGGCCCCTCACACGGTGGACCGACGACCTGGTGAAGGCGGCGGGAACCAGTTGGATGAGAGCAGCGCAGGACCAGTCGTTATGGCGATCCTTAGGGAGGCCTATGTCCAGCAGTGGACGTGGAAGTATGGACGTCCATAGACAAAGATGATGATGATGATGATGATGATGATGATGATGATGATGATAAATTTTAGGTTCTGACACGAGCACTTGTCTCGCGTGGTGTTCGCGTTTTTGCCTGCCACGTGGCTCCACAATCCAGAATCTCTAGTTCTTGATCAAAAACAATCCCTGAGATTTGGGATAGACACTCGCATAAACTACTTGACACGAAATGCAGTGCTAACTAATTAATAATTAATTATAAATCGAACTACCAATAATAATGATGATTATTTCAGATACAAAAAAGCTTTAAAGAAAGCCCGAGACCTTCCGGCCACCTGCGCGCATCTACGAGTCTGCCTGCGCGCGCTGGCGTCAATCACCTACGAGTATAAGTCCCCCGTCTACCAATATTCCGTGGCGCCCCACTACGTCGCTCCCAGGATCATTAAAGCAGTCAATTCAGATGAAATATTGATTTTGGATGAAAAATTACAAAGATGAACTGAACTGAATGTTTATGTTGTTTATGTTTATGTTTTATGTAACTGTTTTATGTAGGTGTATTGTTCTTATGCTAACGTAAAGAGTAGATAGCTTTTAATGCATGATTATCTACAGGGTGTTAGGGTAAACAGTTGCATTACTTTAAGGGGTGATTGAACCCATTGATACTGAACAACTTTTCCAAAGAAAGCCATAGAAAATTCGTAAAAAAAAAATTGGACTTCCCATAGTAAATGCAATTAACTGATCGAACTTTTGTATGAAGAGACCATTTTTTTTTTTTGCTTATGTCCTATAGGTTTCTTAGGGAAAGTTGTTCAGTAGGTTAGTAGGTGGTTCCCAGAAGTACCTTTTGACAGTTCCTTTGAAGGTACTAATAGGAAATTGTATTCCCATTAGTTCCTTTGCCACAACAAAGCAACTACTGGGACTTCATTTTGTTCCTTTGTTCAGTATCATGGGTAGGATCACCCCTTAAAGTAATGCAACTGTTTACCCTAATACCCTGTATGCTGCGGGAAAATATTGAAAAAAAAACTTTGTTTTGCTACTTATGTCTTTCACGCTTATGCACAATTGCACGTGTCTTTCGTCTATTCACTTGCACCTTGCCAGTCTTTGCCTATATCGCCTATCTTCTTCTTATCGTGTGGGCAGTAGGAAAGTATTCGCCTATACGGGATGAAATTGATTTTATTGGCATCCTTTTAAACTAAGAGTCAGAATGTACCCTCAGCAATATTTCCCTTTCGCAGAATGTACCCTCCGCAAAATGTCTTTTTCGCAGTGCGCACCTTTCGCAAAACATCCCTACGCCTAGCAAGTGCGTGAATAATACTTAAGATACTAAATTCTTTGGTTATGGCCCCAACTAAAGCCTTATACTGGATGTAACAAAACACCCTAGTAATACTTAAGGGGGTGCTTCAGACCATCAAACTGAACAACTTTCACTATGGAGCCAACATAGAAATCGAGAAAAAAAAGTCCGCTCTTTCATACAAAACTGCAGTACTTCGTCTCGACTCAAATGTATGGGATGGAAGATTTTTTTGTTGTAAAGTTGTTCAGTTTGATGGTCTGAAGCGCCCCCTTAAGTATTACTAGGGTGTTTTGTTACACCCTGAAGAAGACTTTTTGGGTACAGGATAATAATATAACATAACAAAACATAAAATATACTTTAATAAGGTCGGAATTCGAACCCGTGATCTGGGATTTAGGAATCGAGTTGCTGAGAAATGTAACAAATAATTTTGTAGCCAGCTTGTGCTCCTGGTATTGGCTATAGGTAAATTAATTGATTTTATTGTTATTGTATTATTTAGTTTTTATAATGATGTGTTTCTATTGATTAAATTAAGACTGCAAAATCGGTGTTTTATTTATTTATAATGAAAATGATAAGTATAAGTACAGGGTGTAAGTGACTGAAATGGTGAACTCAGACCATCATAATGAATAACTCTCACTACGGAGCCTACCTCAGGAAACGCGAAAAAAAATCAGCTGTCCCATACAAAACTGCTGTACAGTCGGCCGCAATAAGTTGTATACACTTTTTAACCGACTTCAAAAAAGGAGGAGGTTTCTCAATTCAACCGTATATATATATATTTTTTTTTTAAATGTTTGTTCGCGGATAACTTCGTCGTTTATGAACCGATTTTGATGATTCTTTTTTTGTTGGAAAGGAGATATCCCAAGTGTAGTACCATGATAAGGAAACCAGGATCTGATGATGGATCTCAGATAAATCAAGGGGAACCTTCGAAAATCGTAGTGCCGACTAGTGCGTTTGTTAATTTAAAGCACTACTATTAAATCGAACTAATGAATTGACCACTGAAAATTGTGAAATAAACAAAATTTTAACAAAAAATTAAAATCTACGTCGTAGTACTAAAGTGTACATAACTTATTGCGGCCGACTGTACCTACCCGACTAAAATGTATGGGAGAGATGATTTTTTTTCGCGTTACAAGAGGTAGGCTCCATAGTGAAAATTGATAAGTTTGATGGTCTGAGTTCACTGTTTCAGTATTTGCTAGGCTGTCACTTACACCCTGTATATTCACTTTAGTTATCTAAAACAACGGACAGGTTGTTTGTTGATTTGCACTCATTTGTTTATCTATAGCCACCACCAACACCTGCCACCATT
This sequence comes from Agonopterix subpropinquella, assembly GCA_922987775.1. NCBI lineage: Eukaryota > Metazoa > Arthropoda > Insecta > Lepidoptera > Depressariidae > Agonopterix > Agonopterix subpropinquella. The sequence goes on from OV277716.1 coordinate 14,902,634, forward strand.
CACAACAAGGCGCTGAAGTCCAACAAACCCTGGGGAGTACCAAGTATAAACTGTCCGATACTTGTTTTTCGAACTCCTGTCTTCTCAGATTAAACTCTCCGCGGGTTAAGATAGTTTAGACTAATTCCCCGGTCTGTAGATTTCTAGTAAACATTTGTACCTGCTAAATAATTCCATAACAAGTTGAGACGTTTAGAATGACAGGTTTACTTTGACTGTAGTATTCTCCATGTCGATTCCGACTGCAACACTGCTTCGTTGCAAAAATTGTGAGGTATACCTATAGGTATATAGCAGTTGGCTCGGTGGCGAAATTAGATAACGCACTTCCCCGGTTTGGAAGAGTGCGGGCTCGAATCCCGTCCGAGACTTAATTTTTCAATCTTTAATTTGATTCGAAATAGCACAACATGGCTGTAACATGTTTAAAAATCAATAATAATAAATAGCTATGTGTCTGACCATCCCGAAAGGGATTACGTTCGTGTGTTTATGTATCTGGTATTGGAATTGGTTGAGCGGGCTCATTTTCCGCGTATCGACGACATAGGCGCCTATTTTGCGTTAGATGGGAATAAATACTCTTGCCACCCCAGCTCCTCCAGGAAGCCCACCAGCTTGTTAAAGCTGCTGAAGACTTCTGGAAGGGACCCTGGTGATCCGAGGTGTTGTGACCGATAGTGTGCAAGCCCGTTGCATTCCAACAGTACGTGAGCAGCCGTTTCTTCAACCTCCATGCTCACCCTGTACAGAGGACTGTTAGTAACACCAACATTGAAAAAATGTTTGTTAAAAGGCCAGTGACCAGTCAGAGCTCAAGTAACTAGTAGTTAGCGTTAGTGGCGTAGTTGAACTCTACTGTCACGCAAACGGATCCTGGTTAGGCGAGGGTTAACCCTTGGTAGAGGACTCCTCGCTTGTTCGTCGCCTGAGTTTATGTAGGTATGTTTTTGTATGTATCTAGGAAAAAAAACAGAACATATCGGTAACTAATGAATTTATTTACATATTCACATATAGTTATAACATTGAAACAAGTATATCTTACGGCTATTACAAATAAGTGGACTATCGTTATCTATCACAACATTCAGTTTGTGTATGCGAGAGGGTGACATCACGGCGCACGCGATCATAACGAGAGCAGGTGTGCGCCCGCGCATGACAGCACGGTCAGCACTCCGCATACCAGACTCGACGCACCTGTCGATGGAAAACAGAAAATATACTATAATATCTAGGATGACACTAGGCGCATCCTACTAGGACGGACTGCTTTCCGGAAACTTTGTCACACATTCTCCTTGGCCGAGCCAATAGAAATCGGGTAGGCTGTATCAGAGACGCAGCCGCAGTGGAATACAGGGTGTACAATAAAATGGGACAGCTACTTAAAGGGGTGCTTCAGACCATCAAACTGAACAACTTTCTCTATGGGACCAATATCGAAATCGCGAAAAAAAATTCTGCTGTCCAATACATTTCAGTCGAGTTATGTTTGCAGTTTTGTATGGGAGAGCGGATTTTTTTTTCGCGATTTCGATATTGGTCCCATAGAGAAAGTTGTTCAGTTTGATGGTCTGAAGCACCCCTTTGAGTAGCTGTCCTATTTTATTGTACACCCTGTATATGTATTGTTCCTTTAAAGTACGAGTGAATAGGCATCTTCTGGGTAAGCTCGCTACATCTACGACCCCATCTTCGTCCAGAGGACTGGATTGAGGTCAAGAGCAAACTCATAGATAATAAAAAAAAAAGTTAAACTTCTTGTATCGAGTAATGGCTGCTATCCTCTAAATAATGGTAATAAAATAATGTCGATATCTATCTATCTAATGATTTTGGATATTGAGAGGCTCGTGGTGTTGTGGTATATCGGCGTTTGAAACGGTCATGCTCGATCAAGTAAGTCTTTGGAAAGGTGACCGTTTAAGTTGTATTTTATCAGGTGCCTTCGTTCTTTGGCAGACATCTTCAGCAGTTGATACCGGATGGGTGTCATGAGACGGTGGCGATTATTCGGTATGGTACACCAGAGGTCATTATGGTGGCTCAAAAACACTCTGACAGCTTTACCACTAACTTGCACCCGTAAAATATTGGTCGCACCTTCGTATTTTTTCAAGAGCGTAGCCCCTATATCTTCTAGGTTTTACTAATAAATATATCCATGGAGCAAAAATCTGCATACTAACCAGCAGAATCCTCTCCAGTGACAGAAGCAGGCCTTGGGGCATCCTCTCGCACGTGTGCTATCTCACTCTTACGCGCGTACATGTCGTATATCGTAGCTACGCAGCCCAGAGACAACTGCCCACTTGGCGGTGGACTCATTGTGTATCTGTAGTGCAAAAGAGAAAAGATAAAATTATTTTGTTTTGGGCTCCAACACTGTCAGGTCTACCTGACTGTCTTCTCTAGAAGACATAAGAGTTGAACCTCATCTGCAAGCCCCGCATTCCTTTTTTCCGTCGTTCCATCTTTTTCTGTCACTCAGGAACGTCATTTGCTAGGGCGAGAAAGATCGCGGGAATGCAATCGCACGCGGCAGCACTTCTCGGTCTAGCCAATGACGTTCCTGAGCGACAGAAAAGGATAGAGCGTGAAAAAACGCGATGCTGTGCTGCCAGATGAGGCTCAACCCTTGAACTGATTGATACAATCAGTTTTAGAGCCGATGTCAAGCCAGCAGGATAAGAAAAGAAGAGGTATAAGAAGAGGTATAAATATTTTGGACGTTGCTTGATTGGTACTGACTCCATAACGCCATTGTACTGCACATCGCATCTTTACCTAATTTTTACACGTTGAACGCCGGCGGGTCACAATAGATTTTCCATTGTTTGTCGGTCATTTGGCAGTCAAAGCCTTAATGAAACTCGACGGCATTCCCAACTAAGCAGAAGAAAAACGTTCAAATGTCCAAATTAATTCAGTTTTAAGGAGCAAATAGACATACCGACAAAAGGAGGTGTCCTTTTGAATTTGGATGAAAACACATAAAGTAATAACAGTAAAAACCGAATGCGTCCGGCTTAGAATAGACCATCACATTTCCCCCTTGGAATTAGGACACCCCATTGGCCGTCAGTTTTTTGGCAGATATGATCGGCCTATTGCCAATTTACTTGCTTTTCATAAAATGTAAGTGTACCTCAAAACGTCTCGGTTCTCCCTGTCAGCTTCCTTGTCGTACACGTAGTTGTCGTAGTTGTGGGAGAGGCTGGCGCTGGTGTAGGTCAGGCCGACCTTGTAGTGCTCTGCCTCCAGCACCGTAATCTCGATCTGACTGAATGCGCCGCGCTCCTTGAAGTCCTGCTCCGACGTTTGCCGGGACACTGACTCCGCTATCTGCGAAGACAACTTCATAAGCATCATGTGAATTGTCACATTCTCAAAGCCGAGATCAACTAAAGCCACGGCTATAAGCGAAAAACAGTCAGGTACACAGGATATTCTTAAGCATATAGGTATGTGAGTGAGCTAAAAACATCCAGACTCTCACGTGCTGACCCTCCTGAATCTGATGGACCGAGACATCGATAAACGATCAAAGGCGTCGGATGCAGTGAGATGCGGTGAGGGCGTCAGAAATGTTGATGCATCACTATTATACATGAAACAGTTACGTTATTCAATGCTTCTTATCAGTCGTTCTATGCCTGTTACATGCAAAAGTTGTTCAGAGTGCATTTCGAGTGCAATGTTACAGTTGGTTGAGGATATTGCGGAAGCTGCCTTGTTGTTGCACCGTATCCGGAATGTTAGCAGCGCCCGTAGATAGCTTCAAAGCCATAGTACGCAAAATGAGCCGCCTTCTTTCCGCCGCAGTAAGGCAACGCCAACATTATCTTGTAGCAGACCAGCTCTTGTGCTTTCTTGCCATACAAGGCTATAAAATGATGATTTCTTATGCCGTATTTTAAGGCGATACGCCACCCAACACTTTCAACCTAAACCTGTAAACTATGCTACACCTTCAGGTTTAAAAACATAGTAGTCGTGACATTCCTTACCTTATGACCGTCAAGGATCCAAGTGATGTTGGGTGCAGGATACGCCTCGTCGACTGAGCAGTTAGCACGTATGACGTCACCCCGGGAGTAGGTGCCTCTTGAAACATGGAGCATGGGTGCACGGAACGGTGGATCTGAGGAGTATTGATGGTAAATAACAAACTGGCTGATGCATGGTTTCCAACCTAGAATTGTTAATGAGTTTTTTATGTACGTATTTTTACAAGTGAAACTAAATAAGCCACTTCTGATTTTGGGTTTCCTATATTCTATCGAAAGTTTCTTTCCCGGCTTCCTGGTTTACACCTCTACTGCCGCTTTGTTTTATCTATGAACGACATTCGACGAACACAGATCTAACTGAGGACAAACCTTTGGACATACATATATAGAGTTTATGTCACAGACAGAATTGAGAAACCTTAATTGAGCTATTCGATGCATCGACTTTAGGTATTTGATAGTTGCATTTGGTCGGGGTCCAAAATTACGTAAAACCAAGACTTTTGCCAGCGGACTAGGGGCAGCTATGAATCTCTAATTTAGGTTATTATTATTTTATATTTTGCTTGTTTGTTCACCTTTACTATGAAACTGGTCTATTCCGGCTACGTTTAAAAAAAATGGCTTAAATTGAAATGAGAACTCACCGACGACGGTTAGGGGAGCAGATCGTATGTCAGTGTGGAATAGCGGGAGGTCGGCAGAGACTTCGCACTGGTACAACCCACTCAGACGCCTGTTCAGGTTCACTATCCGCACTTGACGGTCGTCCGATTCCGCAAGCTGTTGACAGAACGTACATAATGAGACTAAAGTTCCTGGAAACCACACCAATTTCTTTTCGTGGATGACGTACAAGGCGGCTACGGGATGATGTTTCTTTCTCTGTATTCTTTGTATGAAAAATGCCTTTGGTACTAGATTATAATCATTTTGGCATAACCATTCTTTTTTTGCATTTAAAACACCAAGTAAATAAGACACCTCTTAGTCACGTCGATCGATTACCCTTTGGAAAAAAAGGGTGAAACATTCTTAGTCAGGATTTTTATTTTTTCATAATTCTCGGCAATTTTCTGGTCATCATCATCATCATCGTAATATTAGCCTCTCCTAAGGTGCGCCACAAACTTATATCTTCAGCTTTCCTCATCCAGTCGCTTCCCGCTACTTTTTTAGGTCGTCGGTCTTAATTACGCCTGCCAGTTCGTAGTCTCCACTCTAGAACTCTGACTCCCCGTCAGTGGTCAGTTCTTCAGAAATGTGATGATAAGTTGACTTATTCAATCATAATGATTAATTATGATGTAACAAGTCAACTGATACAAGAAATTATGACGCGTACCTATTTGAAGTCTGCCAATTCGTATTGGGCACGCATGGTGGACTAACGTAACACCTTTGAGGGTAGGGTAGGTATATGGTAGGCCTAACCAAAGCCTTGCAGTGGGCCATATTTAAGCTTATAATGATGATTATAAAGCCAACTTACATCAACAGTAGCCCCCGGCAGTGGGAAGACCAAAGAAGGCGGCATCTCTCTCGGAACGTAGCGGTAGAACTCCGTATCCGCGCGGTACCATCGGATGGAGTAAAGGGCGGCCCCCTCCAGGTCGTAGGAGCAGCGGAGGATAGCTGCCTGGCCGTCGCCGGAGAGGACGGCGCGAGGGACGGAGATCGACAGGTTTCTGAGGGACCAGACTCCTCCTGTGGACAAATTTTAAACTTTAATCACGACGACACATTCCTAGTCGATTTCGGCTACTTACACCTTCATGAAAAGGCGTAGTTTATGTAAAATCAACCAATTTAAGACTATCTCCATTTTGAGCGGTTCTGATATGATGCACTTGTTTTACCTCTTCTGTATGTACACACGGCGACAGATCAACCTACCCATAGTTCGACCTTATGTCCATGAACATAGAGTTCAACTATGGGTAGGTTGATCTGTCGCCGTGTGTACATACGGCGACACATCAAGTTACGCAAAACAAACATAAGCTGGCCGCGCGACGTGCTGGGTTTTTTTTTTACGTTTGCGCAAGCTTAGGCGGGTTCGCTGTACATTGACGCTTCTGTAAAGTTTAGTGGTAACAACACTTTACAAACGAATCGATGTACAGCGACCCTGCCTAAGCTTGCGCAAACGTGTAAACCTGGCAATAGGTTCTCTACCTAAGCGCGGCCAGCTTATTATTTTGGTTTTGCGTAGCTTGATGTGTCGCCGTGTGTACAGTGGACTCATCTAAGATTGCGCGAGCTTGTGGAGCGTGAAGACGTAGAATGTAGATGTAGAATTCTGACAATCTGGTTGATGGTCTATCATCGCCTCACTTAGACAATTTATATAGGGACGAGTTACGCGTGTCATTCTACTAAGAAACATTTCTGACACTTTTTGTGTGGGGCGAGGTAACATGAAATCCGCAACTTTGGATTTTATTCCCCATAAGTTTAGATTCTAATTTTGGATGTTAAAAATCATAAAAAGTAGTCTCGTGTGAACCCCAAATGTTCTAAGTTCAAAATTATTGTTTCGCTATTATAGGCTGTCTCGTTTAGTGATAAGGTATAAAATTTGGTGTAAATGCACATGATAAATTTTATTGTTCTTATACCGTAGCAGAGGGGAAATGCTACCGCAAGGCGAGTCCCTATATAAATTGTCTAAGTCGCCTCATAATGAGACAAGGATACACCGATCAAGACCATAGAATAACCACACTAGATGTATTTCGTTTTATAAATAAAATTAAAAATTATGACGGGTGATGGAATAGACGATCTTATATAAATACGAGTATGTAATGTTGGACTTTTTAATTCAAATATTACATGTTTGATTACAACAATACAATTTTACCAAACAATAAAAATACCAACTGCTCATAAATATTATATGAAACTCAGCTCAATCTGACCTCTTTTTTACAATGGGTAAAATGTGTTATAAATTTTTATTATTATATTGTCAGCCCTGTAAAAGGAAATTCTGTTAAAATTTATCTTTATTAAAGCAATAATTTGTATGGACATTAAAGTGTGGGTTTCACATTTGCGAGGCAAAAAAGGCGAGAATGATAAATGTCGTATCACCATCCAATTTACTGTTATTTATATCGATAATGCGTCTTTCAACTTCGTCGTATCTCCGTGTTACACATCCCATCAAAAATATTATATGAAAAATGGAGCCAAGATCGATCAGGCGAAGTTGAGTTTACAGATATCTTATGTTCACAGAATTAGATTCACAATCAACATTTCCAAAATGTTAGAACTATAAACCTGTTAGAAATAAGAAGAACTACGACTTGAAATCAAATACGACGCATTACTGCCACCCAAACAGCATGCATAATTGATTTGCGTGGGTTGTGTCAATTTGGGCAAAAATTTCTCATAGCTATTGTCTGCTTATAGGATTAGTAGTAGGAAAGCATACTTACCTACGATTATTATTTTTCTTGTAGTTACATATTTTTTATAATAATTAAATACAATTAAGTCTCAAGGCTCAAGAATTGGGATGATGACTGATCCTGGAAATCCATATATTGTGACGAATTACAGAAATAGGCTAAATTTAATAGCAAAATGTTCAAACGAAATTGCAATCGAATAGAAAACAAAAAAGTTATAAGCGATTGAGAAATGTTTTTTATCATCTTCTATCTCTTTCATGCAAAACAGGTGTTTGTATGACACTTCGTTATTACTACGAGGGTATGACGTCACTCCCTTTATATCTGCCTCTCGCTCTAACCGTAAATTTTAAACCCTTATATTTCGGTTATTTTTGAAGATATTAAAAAATCTGTTTCACTTTAGTGTTTAAGATATCAAACAGTTTTTAAAAAAGAAATAAAATAAAAATTGTCATCATCCCTATTGCTGAAATGGCAATAAATTGATAAAAATGGTTCATGTAATTCACAAAAAAGAAAAACCTGTTTCTGTAGTGTAAATTACACGTCCGCTCACACTTTTCAGAACTTGGCTAACCCACTGCCGTGTATCTATCTCTCTTTAAATTTTCTAAGAGAGATCATAAAAAATTTGACATAAAATATCTATTTCCAATTTATTCGAGGATATAAAACCTTCGTCAACTTGTAATAACATTTCGGCGTCGGTACGGTAGCTCGTTACACATTTAGCTGTTTAACTATAAAAATTTTAGCATCCAGTAAAAATATGAATGCATCTTATAACTGAAAAGTTTCAAGCTCTAGTTTATAGATCCCGCCGTAAACTATACTTGTGTGATTCAGGATATAAAAATAACATCAAAACCAATACTCATCAACCGAAACAATCTTTAAAATGTTATGGACTGATATGGATCTCCCAAAAACATAATATCTGACCTAAGTTAAAAAAAACATTGAAGAACAGCTAATCATTTCTAAAGATAGTAAAACTAGATTACCTACTGCTATTATTAGTTCGATCCCCGTCCCGGCCGACTCGTACCAATGAGTTTTTCGGAATTTATGTACGATTTAATAACACCACTGGCTTTTCGGTGAACGAAAACATCGTGAGGAAACCTGCATGCTTCAATTTCGAGGCATGTATTGTACCTACTGTCCATTACAAGTGGCGACGGGCTCACTCCCCGTCACACTGGACGGAGTTTCGGTACTACTAGTGAAACGTGGATGTTCTGAGGCTTCAGAATATCTCTGACTACCCCGTCGGGGAATATAGTCGTGAGCATATGCTTTTGCTTATTATTAGTTCATGAAATTGTATCACAACCTTCTGCTATTAACCCCTTTAAATTGTTGTCTGGTTACAATACAAGTCTGGTCTAGATTATGATACTTCTAGATAGATAGACAGATAGATAGACAATTTATTTGCATATTTTTTTTTTTTGCATTTTTTTTTCTATTGGGCTAGGTATAGATGATCTGCTGACGGCTTCTATTGTATTCAGACTTTACTTAAATTAAAATAGCGGAAGATAGGTGACTAGCCTTTAGCGCATGGACCGCATAAATTGATTTAAGTCGCAATCCGAGCGGTATCGCGTGATTGAGATTTTTTTTTCAATTTTAAGCATTATAAACGTACTACGATGCCCTTGTGTGCTTTTACTCGTTGCACAAATCATTCAAAAAGAAAAATTAAATGACCCAGCATTACTTTAATATTAGCCGATTCGGACTGTGCCACGACTTAACTTAACTAAATTTATTCCTGTCACTTTCTAAAATAAGATTAAGAAAAGAGACAAAAAACCAACAACTGACTTTAGTGCTGCAAAGTGACGTTATACGCCCAAAAACGCCTTAAATAAGATGGTGTATTTCGTTTTGGCATCTTAGTTTGGGCGTGTAACGTCACCTTGACAGCACTAAAGTCAGCTGTTGGTTTTCCGTCTCTTTTCTTAATCTTATTTTAGAAAGTGAGAGGAATAAATTTAGTTAAGTTAAGTCGTGGCACAGTTCGAATCGGTACCAATACCAGCCCAATAATATATAAGCGCCTATATTCCAATAAAGTGATGTTACTGCCTATAATAACTTACAGTTGCTTTCTAATTACTGTCAGATTCATTTTAAAACCATCAAAATGACCATAATATATCGTCAACACCATGTTCCTAACGTATTCTACAGCACCTATTTGCTACATTCTACACAAAAACGTTGCTCTCCATCAACTTCTAGCTGCAAGAAGAATCGGCTCGTCAATTTGAAGGCATTTGCGTAACAGCGAGGCACAACATATAGGTCCATTAGGAAGCTACTGGAGGGCATTATCTCAATGTTGACTATACATCGCTGTTCAGACGAACTCTCTGAGCGATCAGTCACGCTCGTGAGCGAGCGATGTTAGCTGAAGGTCTCTACGAGGAATAACGCCTAATTAAATTAGGTGGCGAAACTTTAGGGGGATAATGGGTACGGGTATCAACCTTTTGACTTATCAGTGTTGTCAGTTTGATTATTTCGATGTTATAGTTTTCAAACAATGCTTTTAGATAAGTTCACCAGTTAATTCTCTTTCGGGGAGGTCAGATGTTTTGCTGCAACTTTTAAAATCCATGGGCCCATTTACCTGTCGCACAGGACATATTATTCTGACTATACAGAGTGTGAATTTTTGGCTTCAAACCATCATCATACTGAAAGACTTTTTCAACTTTATTACTCTTCTTCTACTTTTACTATTCCGTAACTACCGTTCCGTTCCGTTCCGTTCCGTTATTTTGATGTTTGCTATATAGTGAAAGTTGTTCAGTTTGATGGTCTGAAGCACCACGTTTAGTATGTAATGCATTTAAATTTACGCCCTGTACCTATTATTATTAAGAATATCGTTGACTACTTGTATTTACTTCTGGTGATTTCTATTATTAGTGAAAGTTGTTCATTTTGATGGTCCGAAGCATCCCCTAAAATACACCACTAGTTTTTAATTTCAGATCATGAATCTAAAAAACTTTCCTTAAGGAACATTGATCAAAAAACGCAATTTTTGTTGGACCTCCCATAGAAAATCGATAGGCACATCCGCACTTTATATGGAAGATTACAAAAAAATTCTCGTCTTTCAACCCATGTTCCTTAGGGAAAGTTGTTTAGATTAATGGTCTGAAAACACCCTTAAAGTTATGTTAGTAATTAAAAACTAGTGGAGTAGTATGCAGGTATGTTCACACCTTGTATAATCATCACGTATATACCTATGTATTTACTCCTCTACATTGATATGAAAAGCAACAAAAAGTCAACAAATTCCGAACCCATATTAACATCACAAACTCGACCGATCCTGTCCGGTTTCAAGCCATTAGTTGTCAAAATTCCGGCTTAATTCCGGACTTCATTTCCGTCCCGGACAATTGTTCTCAACTCATTTCGAAAGGGTCGGTTTTGAGTTATGACCACGTTTGTTTTTGATTTCGTACCCCTTCGAGTGGGGAAATTTTTGAATTTTAAATATGGTACCTATTGTGTTCTGTTTGGATTAGGTTAATTTATGTGAAATGAGTTCGTTTCGTATTGACAAGATGAGTTTGAAACTTCACGAGAGTATGGCGGATAAAAAACGGCCAAGAGCGTGTCGGACTTGCCCATAATTTAAGGTTCCGTAGCATTATAACGACTTAGTTTGTATGTGTGATTAAGTAGAAAAGACAAATTTTTACCAATCCCCTTTTCGTTGTATGGGACCGAAAAAAATGTTTCTTAATTACCAGAATATTTTGTTTGCTACAATTATATGTCTTCATGCATTCAATGGGTTTAAAAATGAGGGAGTAAAAGAGGCAGCGCATACCTACAGACAGATAGAGAGAATGGAAGAAAGTATAAGGATTCCTTGTTTGGCTACGGAATCCTATAAAATTAATAACTTCATCAGAAATGTTCTTATGAATTATTTTTTCTGTTAGCCTATGATGCTCTTTGCGATCTTTGCGTCTTGTTCATAAAAGACCTGATTGGATCCACAGAAGAAGATGAAATTATTCCAATACTGTATTTGTAAAAAGATAAAAAAAAAGATGCATTTATTTGTCAGACATGAGTAGTTCCATAAGCAGTTATTACAATAATTATTAAGTCCTACATGTCTTACCTTACGGCTTACAAATCAACAACAAAAGGCTAGGAAAATAATATCATGCACTCTTGATAGAGTGATAATCTGATAATAAGCTAAAAGTGAGCCTAGATACTATTGCCAGCGTTTAAGACGAGTTGGTGCTTGTAGCAATGTTTCTATCCGCCCCAAAAGTTATTTAGGTCACGAGTTTATGTATGTAGCTTGGCACCACTAGTTTTTATTAATTACTAACTTAACTTTAAAGGTGTATTCAGATCATGAATCTAAACAACTTTTCTTAGGAACATGGGTCGATAAATGGGATTTTTTTTTGGACCTTCCATACAAAAGTGCAGTGCCGTAAATAGGGCGGTGCGAGCGGTGCCCAGGCACAGGGCGCAGACCCTGGAGGGGCGCAGAATTAACCATGTTGGTCCAAAGTTTTGATTCATGCATGGTATGGTAGACATACCTATGCAATATTTTTTTCGCGCATACGGGTGTAGACGCTAGATTGAGTCTTGTTTTGTGAAATCTCGAGCTGTCTTCGCTCGCCACTCAAAGGCCTGGAGTGGAGCCTTTGAGTGGTTTTTGAGCATGTATATGCTAAATGAAACTAATACCACCCACCACCGTCTCAGTTCTGCGACCCTATGTCTGAGGTTAGAGCATTTTTCGAGGGAAACAGTTTTAGACGCTCACACCGGGCGCATAAAAGGCTATTTACGGCACTGCAAAAGTGCGGATCATTTAAAAGATTTTCTGGTCAAACAAATTTTCTCGTTTTTCGACTGTTTCTTAGGGAAAGTTGTTAAGTTTGATTCTCTGAATCCACCCTAGTAATTAAATACAGGGTGGTGTATTTAATGTGATGTTATACACGCAATCGTGCCTCATTATTGTGAATGTTAGCATAATGTTTGATGTAAGCACACTGCGCCCTCCCCTCCCCCACCCCCCACCCCTTGCCGCACAATTAGCGACTGTGGTTAATTAGGGGTCGTACTGTAGATCATAACAATACCACAATGTTATAACTATGTTAGTGTGTCAATATGCTTTGTAACGGATTCCTTTTGTTGTCAATTGTTATGGATTTTATTAGAGGTTGGAAAATACTGTAAGTACTTATTTCCTTTTGTACAATTCATTCATTCGGTGGCCCCGTAATTAACACAGAAGTAACACAGGGTGTAACAAAACACCTTAGTAATACTTAAGGGGGTGCTTCAGACCACCAAACTGAACAACTTTCACTATGGGGCCAACATCGAGAAATTTTTTAAAAAATCAGTTGTCCCATACAAAACTACAGGACCGACTCTTAGACAATTTAATAGTATGGACGCGTAACGCGTGTCATTCTCCTATCAAAATTTTCTGCCACTTTTTGCGACATGAAATCCGCAACTTTGGATTTTATTCCCTATAACTTTAGATTCTAATTTTGAATGTTAAAAATCATGAAAAGTAGTCTCGTGTGAACCCCAATACTCAATACTCAATGCTTTATTGCGTTTCACAATGGTATATAGGTAAAATAGGTGGTGTAATCTTATAATAGTACAACATTGTGAACCCTGTTAGGAGGGCACAGCAATTTTAAAAGAGAGGAGGACTTGAATAGAAGTTATCAAGATATTATATATCAAGATATTATTATTATATTATTATTATATTATATTCTTTATTTTAAATAATAGTATTGTATTAATATGGTATCTACTAGTAAGTTATTGTATTTACTTATAAAATTATCATATTTATTTATTTCTATATGAAATTAACATAATGTAAGTATTACAACAAATTAACATATTGCAACTTATATTATATAATTTTTTATTGTTTTATCATTTTGGTATTCATCTAAAGTATAGTAGCATTTTTGTATTAATAATTGTTTTAAGTGGTAGTTAAATGTTTTGTCATTTGTTATATTTTTTAAGATATCCGGCAACTTATTATAAATCTTTATAGACATTACCAACGGACTATCTGAGTGCATTTTAAGTCGGGAGATAGGGAGCATTAGTCTATTTTGTTTTCTTAGTGAATAGTTTGTGGGCACGTCTGATCGTTTTGTGTAGAATTCGGTGTATTTCCTTACAAATTTGCAACTTTCCATAATGTAGATGCATGGCAAGGTTAGTATTTTATGAGCTTGAAAGTGGGGTTTACAGGTTTCAATTTGTTTTATGTTTACTATAATTCTTAACAGTTTCTTTTGGATGGTAAAAAGAGAAGGAGCATCAGGACTATTCTCCCATAGAATAACACCATAGCTGAGCCATGCATAAGCATACGCATAATATGTTACTAGCGCTGTTTCTATGTTAGTGGTTTTCATAACCTCACGAAGGGCATATGAAAATCTAGACAGTTTTAACCTAACTTTTTGAGTATGTGAAACCAAACGTTCCAAGTTCAAAATTATTGCTTCGCTATTATAGGCTGTCTCATTTAGTGATAAGGTCGTTTAATTGATTATAAATGCGCAAGATTAATTGATCTAATACCGTGGCAGAGAGGAAATGCTACCGCTAGGCCAGTCCTTACTATTAAATTGTCTAAGGACCGACTCGACTAAAATATACAGCAGATTTTTTTTCTCGATGTTAGCCCCATAGTGAAATTTGTTCAGTTTGATGGTCTGAAGCACCCCCTTAAGTATTACTAGGGTGTTTTGTTAAACCCTGTAGAAAATTCTAGTTGAATTAACAAATTTCTGGTTAAAGTGACTAGATATTTTTCTCAGTTATACCGATTAGATTAGACCCTCTGAGCATATTATTACGAAGATATTAACCCCTTAAAAGGAGCTTATTACGTAAAACCTGTAACCCTCTCCTGCGCCACTCGTGTCTCTAAACCCCAACTTCATAAGTTTCAAATTTATGGGGACTTAACCCTAATCTCGTGCATTTCAATAATCTCAGCGTCAGGGTTACTCAACAGCGGCCCGCTAATGGATCGGTAAATCAAGTCGCGGCCCGCACGGGTCACTTCAGAGATAATTAGTTTTGTGAGGGTCGCATTGCGACATAGTTTTAGGAGCTAAATAGAGCACAAGGACCGCTCCTTTACTGCCCATTATTTTCATAATGTGTCGACATTATAATTTAGGTCTCCGCAATCCGCATATGATGATAATATTAAGATCATTTTAACTTCTAAAAGCAGAATAACATACATTTCTTTTGCTGATTTCTTTTGCGATTTCGATGTTGGTGTCATAGAGAAAGTTGTTCAGTTTGACAGTATTGATCATCCCCTTAAAAAGTGTCAGCATAATTAAAAAGGACCCTGTATAAGCTGTAGTGTTACATTACAGGGTCATTGGTATCCCTTTAAGTCATTAAACATGTTAGAAGTGCAAAGTAGGCGTGGAACGCGTGCCACACGGTTATGCAATGATTTGTATAACATCCTAAGTCGGGTGGCGTGGTGCGAGCGAGAGGGTATAAGTAGTTGTAGCAGCGTGAGTGGGAAGACAAGTGGCGACAGTCGTCTCCGAAGCATAAGCGCTTTGGCACTATTATGCATTTGCATTTCTAACACCTCTTGTAATGTTCAAGACTACCCATCAAACTAAAAAACTTTTACTGTGGAAGCAAACATGTTCTCGGAAAATAAAATCGGTCAAGTGCGATTTTTGTGCGTATTTTTAGGGTTCCGTACCCAAAGGGTGAAAACGGGACCCTATTACTAAGCCTACGTTGTCCGTCCGTCCGTCCGTCCGTTTGTCCGTCTGTCCGTCTGTCCGTCTGTCCGTCTGTCCGTCCGTCCGTCCGTCCGTCTGTCCTACCTATTTAGGGCTGTATCTTTTGAACCGTAATAGCTAGATAGTTGAAATTTTCTCAGATTATGCGTTATTGCGGCGGATTTGTTAACAAATAATAATAAAAATGGCAGAAAGTTAAAAATTAAGGGGGTTTCAATCTGTTGCGTCTTGAGAGGACGTATCAAGTCCCGCCCGAGACTAAATTTTTCAATCTTTAATTGATTCGAAATAGCACAACATGGCTGTAACATGTTTAAAAATCCGTAATACTATAATAGTGTAAATAATTCACGGCTGTCCGAAAAAGTTCTATCAATACGCCGCGCTAGTGTGGCGCTAGTGTCGTGCACATAGCCAATAGTAGGTAAAAACTCCCTCCCTACTTCATCGGCTATTATGTATTGTAACAACATGCAATAAACAATTTGAGTGTCCCTCTTGCACTATACGTGTATAGTATTTTCAGCGTAGTGCCACCCCGTTATAGTAATCGAATTGCATCACGCTTTGTTAACACGTTATAGCGGGTGTTAATATAAGTTAGATTAATTGCTTTTGTTCCCCCTGTATAGCTCGTTGCAGAAATTAGTCATTAAAGTAAATTAGTCATTATCTTGTTTGTGATAATGGCGGTAATCGATAGCAGCTCGATTAATACTAGTTTTATTACTAAGCGACAATGTATCTACAGGGTGTAAACTAATATACGTTACATAGGTACTTTGTCCGTGTGGTGTCGGCTAAGAATAGGACCACCCCATTTCCTCCCATATGGGTGTCGTAAAAGGCGACTAAGGGATCTACCGGAGGATGGGCAGCAGCATCCTCTGAGTAGTTGAGTACACACATTCATCCAACTGCGATCGCCAACCCCTTGGCAGGCCCAAGCGTGGCGATTATGGCAAATCCCCCCGTTTTGGGGGAGACCTATGTCCAGCAGTGGACGTATATCGGCTGATATGATGAGGTACTTTGTGGGTTGCTTCAGACCACCAAACTGAGCAACATTTACTTTGGGACCAACTATGAAATCGCGGAAAAAATCTGCTGTTTCATATACATAATATAAGGTCTAACAAAGTTAGCTGAAAATATTTTAAGGGAATGATCAGACCATCAAACTGAACAACTTTCTGTACGGGACCGATACCGAAATCGCGAAAAAAAAGCAGCTGTCCCATATAAAACTGCAAACATAACTCAACCGTAATGTATGGGACAGCTGTTTTTTTCGCGATTTTGATATTGGTCCCATGGAGAAAGTTGTTCAGTTTGTCAGGCTCTCCCTCCCTAGTGCAAGGCTCTTTTTCTTACAAGCAAACTTTTTCAATTAGCCATCCCGCTTCAATTGCATGGTTTCGGTCAGAATTTTCCGTTTTCTTTGAAAACATGTATGTTTTTATATGAATTTTCAAAAAATAAGAAAACCACATCATTCTATATTGTATTGTGAAGAATATTGTAAATTTTCATATTCTTCTGATCAACAATGTAAGAGTAAAACGGTTACAACTGGAAAAATAGGGGTGACTTTGGATTCGTTTTCCTTCAGTTTTATTAATTAATTAAAATAGATATAGAGAAAAACCACATCACTTCTCATATCCTGTAGATTGTTCAGTTTTGTTTTCTGCTTAAAAAGTGCCATAGTTAATGTATAAAATGGTTACAAAGTTACTCAAAACCGGGCGGACGCCCCTTTGTTTCAGCTAACTTTCTTAGACCTTATATTTTGGTCGAGTAGCTAGGTATCGACAGAACAGTTTCTATGGAACCGCTAACTTTTATTTCTCGATCTCGACATGGCTCCGTTGCCGTTGTGTTAATAGTTGTTCAGTTTGATGTTCTGAATCATCCTGTTCAATATGTTACACATTTAATTTGACACCCTGTATATCTAAATTAATTGTGGTGTGAGTCAAGCTATACAGGGTCCTTCTTAATATGCTGACACTTTTTTAAGGCGATGACCAGACTATGAAACTGAACAACTTTCTCTATGGAATCAACATCGAAATCGCGAAAATAAAAACAGTTGTCCCATACGTTTGGCTCCGAGTAGGTTTGCAGTTTTGTATGGAAGTGATGATTTTTTTTTCGCGATTTCGATGTTGGTCCCATAGAGGAAGTTGTTCAGTTTGATGGTCTGATCATCCCCTTAAAAAAGTGTCAGCATATTAAGAAGGACCCTATACAGTAGTATACAGGGTGTAAATTAAAATAGGACAGCTACTTAAAGAGGTGCTTCATACCATCAAACTGAACAACTTTCTCTATGGGACCAATATCGAAATCGCGAAAAAAAAATCCGCTCTCCCATACAAAACTGCAAACATAACTCGACTGAAATGTATGGGACAGCAGATTTTTTTTTCGCGATTTCGATATTGGTCCCATAGAGAAAGTTGTTCAGTTTGATGGTCTGAAGCACCCCTTTAAGTAGCTGTCCCATTTTATTGTACACCCTGTATAGGGTCCTTCTTAATATGCTGACACTTTTTTAAGGGGATGATCAGACCGTCAAACTGAACACTTTCTCTATGGCACCAACATCGAAATCTTCTCGTCCATACAAAACTGCAAACCTACTTGAGCCGGATGTATGGGACAGCTGATATTTTTTTCGCGATTTCGATGTTGGTGCCATAGAGAAAGTTGTTCAGTTTGATGGTCTGATCATCCCCTTAAAAAAAACAGCATATTAAGAAGGACCCTGTATATCGTCCCGTTTGAGTCGTACGAGGCGACTAAGGGATGAAGTTTCTTGTTTAATTTTTGTTGTCAAAAATATACCACCACTTGATACGTCATTTCATCCTGATACCTTTAATTTGTTAAAAGAAACTTGCTAACACTACGTATAAATTATTGTTAAGTTGTAAAATGTACATTATTATAGTTTGTGACCACTTCAAACGGAATTATGTTCGTTAGTTTATATTACGTAACGTATGTGAAATGGACACGATATTAGCTCTAAATTTCAATTACTCGACGACCATATCTTTGACAAAACTTATGAATGGAATGAATGAACGGGATTGACTGTTCATTCATTCATCAATGAATGAAATATAAATAAACTATGAATGGATTCATTCATAGTTTTATTCGACGTCAGAAAGGACGTCGAATAATGATTTCCAGTTTAGAAAAGATCCTTTACAATAAAGAGTTATAACATGTCATTTATACTTTTAAAAACTAATTACTGGTAAGTTTGTAACTATTAACAAAATACATTTAAAAGATCACATCAGGAATAAGGTGTTTTTCTTTTCATTCTTTTTTTAGCTTTACGTCAGAGAACTAAATGTTTGACATAGCTCTGAAAATTAGCAAGCTGAAGTGGCAATGGGCTGGCCATATCTGCCGAAGAACTGACAACCGGTGGGGTGTCAGAGTTCTAGAGTGGAGACCACGAACCGGCAGCTTTAGTGTGGGACGCCCTGCTGCCCGCTGGACAGAGGACCTAGAAAAGGTAGCGGGGAGCGACTGGATGAGGAAGGCCGAGGACAGAGTTTTTTAGCGCCTTAGGAGAGGCCAGTGGACGATGACAGGCTGATGATGATGACGATCAATAAAATGAACATAGCTTTAAGATTCGATCAAAATGTATCTCTAACCCCAATGGTACAGGCGTTAAAATAAATAGGCATAACATAATTCGGAAAGAATAAATTGCTACGGCCGTGGAATTCGTGCCAAAATGTAACGAGGGGAAACAATCAAGGGTCTTAACGAAATCACACCCCTTTCCTCTGTTACCGCGTGTCCTCCCACCCCTCCAGGTTAGGTACTGCCATAGGTCAGCAAAAAAAAGAAACTGTTTAGGTTAAAAAAACATGTGCTTGAGGCCTAAATAAATACGTTTTTATTTTGCGAAAGTTCACCCAGTAGCAAGGTAATTCGTAGTAGATTTTGACAGGGTCCTTCTTAATATGCTGACGGTGTTTAAAGTGAATTATCAGACCATAAATCTAAACAGCTTTTTCTATGAGACAAAAGTCAAAATCACAAGAAAAAAAATTGGCTTTCTCATACAAAACTGCAATCCTACTCGACCCAAATGTATAGGATAGCCGATTTTTTTTCTCGCAATTTCTATATTAGTCCCATTCTACAGAGTTAAAACTGGTAATAACAATGTAGCTGAAATCGTACTCGCCTACCAGGGCAGTGAATATCTTGCTTAAAAACAAATGAATCTGTTTACAGTATGTAAATTGGAGCTCCGACTCCGACCCTCGCAGCGTCGACATCTCTAAACGAAGAAACCCCGAGCGGGCTGGTTCACGAGATCAGAGTTCAGATTTCAGTGATAATTGTCGAGTCTGATTGCGAACTAGACAGATTGCTTTGGTGCCTCTGTTTAAGAGGACATTCGTTCTGTATACGTATTATAGTATAGATAAAACTAAAAACAAATGAATCTGTCTATAGTATGTAAATTGGAGCTCCAACCCTCGCAGCGTCGACGTCTTTAAACGAAGGAATCCCGAGCGGGCTGGTTCACGAGATCACGAGTGATAATTGTCGAGTCTGATTGCAAACGAAACAAATTGCTTTAGTGCCTCTATTTAAACTGACATTCAAACCGTTTATACAACGTTTTAATGAATTAACGCAAAACCTCATACACCCCAACTGATTTATAACAAAATAATTACATTGAAATAATAATTTCATTATTTTTATGGTTAAAATTTAAAGTTATTCGCGTTTTAAGTTTTGAGGCAAAAATGATTTGTTATCATTTCAGCAATGAATGAAAGCGTTAACGTACTTATGGATACATTTTAATAAACTTGTTTTGGTAGTAAGTAGGGTGAGTGTGCCCGTGCGGTGGGTTGACATCGGGTTCAGTAAATTAAAAATTTTACGAAATAATTATTTAATATTTTGAAAAAAATTACCCATGTTGGGACTATGATAATTCGATTCTGCTCTCGATTCTAAACAAACTACTTTCTAGTTTTGCGTTAATTCATTAACACGTAAATTATAGTGTAGATAAAACTAAAAACAAATTAATCAGTCTACAGTATGTAAATTGGAGCCACGACCCTCGCAACGTCGACATTTCTAAACGAAGGAATCCCGACCGGGCTGGTTCACGAGATCACGAGTGATAATTGTCGAGTCTGATTGCAAACTCTACAGATTACTTAAGTGCCTCTGTTTGAACTGTCATTCAAACCGTAATACATATAGTATAGATAAAACTAAAAACAAATTAATCTGTCTACAGTATGTAAATTGGAGCTCCGACCCTCGCAGCGTCGACGTCTTTAAACGAAGGAATCCCGAGCGGGCTGGTTCACGAGATCACGAGTGATAATTGTCGAGTCTGATTGCGAACTAGACAGATTGCTTTAGTTTCTCTGTTTGAACTGACATTCGTATTGTAAACATTATATAGGTATAGGTACGTGGCTATTGTTACCATCATTTTCTTTAATTTACATCACGAAAATAGTTGATGATTGAGTATGAGTAGGTAGCTTTTAATCATCCCGAAAGCGAACATATAATTTAAGGATAAAGGATTATACAACGTGTTAATGAATTAACGTAAAACTAGAAAGTAGTTTGTTTAGAATCGAGAGCAGAATCGAATTATCATGGTTTCAACATAGGTAATTTTTTCAAAAATATTAAATAATTTGTTTGAAAAAAACAAATTTTTTTTTGATCCCGCTGTCAACACACCGCACGGGCACACTCGTCCTACTTACTATCAAAACAAGATTATTCAAATGTATCCATGAGTACATTTGCACTTTCATTCATTGCTGAAATGATAACAAATAATTTTTGTCTCAAAACTTAAAATGCGAATAACTTTAAATTTTAAGTATCAAAATAATTAAATTATTGTTTCACTCGAATTATTTTGTCATAAATCAGTTGGGGCGTATGAGGTTTTGCGTTAATTCATTAACACGTTGTATAAATGGTCATATGAAATGAAAAATGATAAGACAAACCTAACGATGATTTTCAAATAACAATGATACCCCACTCAACATAGTTCGTCAACTTTCATTTTCTATTTTTCATTTTATGGCCTCTGGTTGTCGCCATATTGGATTTTGATTACTTTCATATCTTTATTGACACTTGTAAGATTAAGACAAATAGATTGACGTAATAATCATCGAAATCGGCCGACGCGTTTGGTCTGTATACAGGGAGTGGCAGCCTAGCAAATTATACTGAAACGGTGAACTCAGACGATCAAACTGAACAACTTTTACTATGGACCCTACTTCAGGAAGCGCGAAAAAAAAAATCTGCTGTCCCATACAGAACTGCTGTACCTTCCCGACTAAAATGTATGGGACAGCTGATTTTTTTCGAGCTTCCGGAGGTATAGGCTCCATAGTGAATGTTGTTCAGTTTGATGGTCTGAGTTCACCGTTTCAGTATTTGCTAGGCTGCCACTTACACCCTGTATAGAGTGCCACAAAGGAACGAGTGCATAACTGTTTTACGTAAACCCGTTCATCGAAATCACGGTTCACAACTGTTTCGTTCGAAGAAAGAACTGTTCGACGAAAGCACGGTTCGCCGAATTATGTAAATTTTCATACATACATTTAGACGAACGGGTTTTCGTAAAACAGGTATGCACTCCAAAGGAACAAACTTACATACACACATACATACATAGACTGATAAACACATTACCCTTCCTTTGCGTCGCGCAGTCGGGTAAACAAAATCATAACCCTAGAAAAAGACAACGGTCCAAGAGATCAACTTTATCCATTTGTCCAATGTACCCTAAAAAATTAAACGCCCATACAACGGCACTATTAGAAGCAAAACACAAAGGTTCAACTTGCAAACAACATAATTGCCCAATAAAGAGCCCATTGAGAGCCTTTTACAAGGAATTAACCCGAGGTCCTAATTGCCTCTCCCCGGCTAAGTGCTTCGGAATACTCGTAGCACTGTGTGTTGTTACAATGGATATTGAGTCTTTAATTTTTATTCCTTAACGTTTCCACTTTTGTTAAGCACTAAGATGATGATTAGTGATCGGTAACTATTGTGCAACTCGCGGCAAACTCTAGGGGTGACAATTGTAGCACATATCATTGGTTAAGAATTACAATGTTATCATACCGTTTTCTTTTAGTTTTTTCTAGTAGGGCCCCAAATTAGATTTATTTTCACGTTTCTTAATTTTTTTCTGTTTGTGAAAGGCAAAGGGAACTAACCCATGCAGCCATGTGCAGTCAAGACCACGTCAAGCTTAAGATTTGAAGTTTTATTTTTTATTTTTTTTTATTAACTATGGGTTTGCTCTTGACCTCAATCCAGTCCTCAGGACGAAGATGGGGTCGTAGATGTATAGCGAGCTTACCCAGAAGATGCCTATTCACTCGTACTTTAAAGGAATTCGGGTTGTAAGTACTCGGAAAGTGCGATATTGTTTTTTATACGAACGGCATAAGAACAATACGAAGATCAAGGTGTCGAACTTGACGTGTTTTCGACTGTATCTATGTATCATATTGGTAATTTCATAATATAATTGAAATGGCACAGTACGTATAACTTGTAACTAAGACTTATAAGAATAATAATAAAAATTGAATTTGGTCACAAAAAACTCGCTTATTACCAACCCTGAAAATGCCGCGAATCGCACAATAGTTATACCATGATCGTCATTGTAGATCAGTATCTACAATGACGATCATGGTATAAATTACTAACTACTACAAATGCTATCTAAAAAGTAGTCAGACAGATACGTAGAATAGGAAAGTGGATAATTAGTCAAAGCCAAAATGCGCGTTTTGTATGAAAATTTTTACTAAAGTGACGTCATCTACATTTTATTACTTCATCCTTTTATTAAAAAAATAGTATTCAAGCTAAATAATTACTGAAAATGCGAGGTCAGCGTTACTTTTAATTATTTACTCTATGCCATTACACGTAATGACAGACAGACAACGCAAAGCCTAAACCACTGATGTGGAATATAGATTCTACGGAGGTTTTAGGGCTGCACTAAGAAAGGAATTTTCGATATTCTAATTTCACGCGGACAAATTCGCAGGCATATAAATTAGTTTTTAATATAGTGCATAGTATGCGCGCTAAACCACAGATTGATAATAAGTTACTACGTAAGCTAAACGCTGAGTAATTAAAACAAGCGCAATGACATTTTCATCGCAATGTAGCAGTAGTGTATGCAGCGCAAATTTAGTGAGGTGAAAAGTTGTGTTTCGCTCGGCAGCAAAGTTATTCTGCGTCTCGTACCTTTGAAACCCTCGCTATGCTCAGGTTTCAATACTTTGCAGCCTTGTATAACAAATTTTTTATTTAAAAACCTACTTACATTTTCGCGTCCTTCCTTATTTACTATGCATTTTATTAGCCCGTAGTCCGAATTGCCTCCCGGCGCCAAATGTTTCGAAATATACTGCACTGTAACGATTGTTATCGACTCTTCACTTTTATGTTCGGGACAGTTTAATTTTTAAAAAGGTTTTCCGAGTAAATTTTAACTGTGTCGGAGCTGTGGTTTTAACAGAAACAAACGGAATAGGTGATGCAAACCGAGCTTATGAATGTACACATATTATACGAAAGTACTATGTAGGTACTTAACAATGAATATAAAAATTATACAGAGTGTAATAAACCACCCTATTCATATATCAAGGGGTGGTTTAGTTTAGACCATCAATCTAAACCTCTTTTTACTGTACAGGGTGTTAGGATGTTAGCAGCAGGATGTTAACAGGAGGGTGTCAGCAGTTATTTTGACATTACCTACTATTTTTATTTTTATTATTCAATTTGACGATCATGTTATGAATGGACATTTTATGTAAAATATTTATGTATGAATGTGACATGTTATAATATGAAATAAATGAATCTAATCTAGGGTAGACATTTGCATTACTTTATAATGGGTGATTGTACTTGTGAAACTGAACATGTTTCCCGAAAGAAACCTATAGGAAATTCGCAATTTTTTTTCGACTTTTCATACAAACGTTCGATCAGCTGATTGCATTTAGTATCGGAAGTACAGAATTTTTTTTACGAATATCCTATAGGTTTCTCAGGGAAAATTGTTCAGTATCATGCGTACAATCACACCTTAAAGTAATGCAACTGTGTATAGTATAAGAGATAAGTGTACTTTTTGCAACCATCAGCAGCACGGCTGATTCAGTGTTTATGGGGTGTAGAGCATCTCTGTGATGGGGATGGACCACGTCTGCCTGCATAACTCCAGTCGGTTTAGGAGTTACTGATGATTAAAGGTCTGTAAAAAATTTACGATCAGCTGCAAGGTTGATCGTATGCTATTGTTGGAGTATGCACTGTAGCTATGTGAACAGTGCAAAAACTGACATGGTTCATCAGTCGGTTTAGGAGATACAGCCGTTCAAAGGTCGGAACTTTGACTGGCTGTACCTCCTAAACCGATTGACAAAACTTGACAGTTTTTGTACTGTTCACATAGCTACAGTGCATACTACAACAATATCATACGATCAGCAGTGCAGCAGATCGTTAATTTCTTACAGACCTTTAATCATCAGTAACTCCTAAACCGACTGGAGTTATGCAGGCGGACCTGATACATCCCCATTACAGAAAAGCTCTACACCCCATAAACACTTAATCAGCTTCCCCAACAGCACAACAAGATGTCTAATAGATATCTACAAAATATCTAAGTGTCTACAATATATCTAATAGATATCTAGTAGATATTCTGTGCTGTGTGGGTTTGCTGCTGATGGTTGCAAAAAGTACACTTATCTCTCGGAATATTACCTACCCTAACACCCTATAATTATGAATTTTTCCACATAAGTAGCGTTTTTAGCGTCGCGATTGATTGCAACGGAACATAACGCGACGTTTTGTCATACCATACTAATTACATGTAATCAATCACTCCAAACCTTTCTCATGTTACGTTATGCGTAAAATGTTCTAAGACATAAAACTTTGTGTACTGTGTACCACGTGAAATTAATATCATAACCCGGCCATTATAACACCGTAACATTATATTGAAAGCGCTTATTTACCGCAGAGTTTTATAAAGTTCTCAGTGAAAAGTTTCCACCATAATAGCTCTGATATCTTATATCCCGTCGAAAGTATGTTGTTTTATTTTTAAGGCCTCGAAAGGTCTCAAGCCCGGCTTCAAAGAGGAGATTAAATTCCCCTTTACGGTCGTTTTACGTTGGAATTCTTTGCTTTTATATTGATTAAAAAGTTACGTGGCTTTTCTATTTAAGTAGGTGTTTGTTTTGATTTAACAGCGGCCTGCGGTAGATATAATTTGAATCTTATCTCAAATCGTACATAAATTAAAAGAGCAAGATCTCGCTACAACTTTCTACATATAAATATTTTGTTTAAATATTTATTCCAGTGGAAAAATTAAATCTTGGGATCTAAACTATGTCGTTTCCTCTGAAAAACATTGGGTTTACATAATAAACTGAGTTCTTCAGACCATAAAAAAATTAAATTTATAATTATATTTTTTTATTACAAAATAAAACCGGCCAAGTGCGAGTCGGGCTGCTCGCGCACCGAGGGTTCCGTACCACACCACCACAGAACACAACATTATTAACTTAGAAAAAAAAACTTTTTGTCCTGGACCTTTAGCGCGAGACCGTCTCACACTTGGCCGGTTTTTAGTATTTGTTGTTATTTTCTAGAGTTTGCTCTATAATCAAACTAAGTTTGACGCTTGTATGTAGGTATTACCGTTTTTACAATAGAGCCTGAAGAAAAAACGTTGATAAAAACTAGTTTCTTGTTGAGAACCCCCCTTAATTTTTTAAAATTTTTATTATTTGTTAACAAATCCGCCGTAATAACGCATAATCTGAGAAAAATTTTAACGATTTAGTTATTACGGTTCAAAAGTTACAGCCCTAAATAGGTAGGTCAGACGGACGGACGGACGGACGGTCGAACGGACGGACAGACGGACAACGTAGGCTTAGTATTAGGGTCCCGTTTTCACCCTTTGGGTACGGAACCCTAAAAAACACGTTTCATTACATTGTTTATCTTTGTTTATTAAAAAAAAAAAAAAACGTTTCCCTGGAGTGGCTTAGAGAATTGCACTCCAGCAATCACTCCAGGATGTATTCAGATAAATTTTCAAATTATTAAAATAAATAAAACCGGTCAAGTGCGAGTCGGTCTCCTCGCGCACCGAGGGTTCCGTACCACACCACCACAGAACACAAACATTATAAACTTAAAAAAAAACTTTTTTTGTCCGGGACCTTCAGCGCGAGAATGACTCACACTTAGCCAGGTTTTAGTATTTGTTGTTATTCTTTAGAGTTTGCTCTATAATCGCACTAAGTTTGACGTTTGCATGTATTACCGTTTTTACGATAGAGCGTGAAGAAAAAACGTTGATAAAAACTAGTTTCTTGTTGAGAACCCCCCTTAATTTTTAACTTTTTGACATTTTTATTATTTTTTAACAAATTCGCCGTAACGGACAGACGGACAGACGGACAGACGGACAGACGGACAGACGGACAGACGGACAGACGGACAGACGGACAGACGGACAGACGGACAGAAGGATAGACGGACGGACAACGTAGGCTTAGTAATAGGGTCCCGTTTTCACCCTTTGGGTACGGAACCCTAAAAAAGGGGTAGTACTTAAGTCTATATGTTGGTAGTACTTATAGTTAAGTACCAACACTAGCAACACAAGTTGACAGCTAAATATATAGCGAGCCAAACACAGAGCGTCCGAAGTGCAACGTTCCAGTGCGGAAGTGCGAGACAGTTGAACAATAGGTGTTCTGCACTAAAATATTAACGCTTTATCTACCATTCTGCTAGTTAAGATGCTAATACAGTCATATATTTGGTCATAAAGTACCTAAGAGAGTCGTGAAGCTAGCAGTCCCCATTATTATTGCATCATACACCATTCATCATTTTTTTTTCCGTACCAAAATTGGAAAAACGGACCACTTATGGAATCAGCTCGGTGTCTGTCCGTCCGTCTGTCACAGGCATAAAAATGTCTCTGAGAAAACTCAGAGACTGTAAGACATCGGAAGTTGAAACTCGGTACAGATATAGCAATTGCTGGTCAAATATCATAAATGATGTAAAAAATCATTATATATTGGGCCAATTTGGGGAGGTAGAAAACTAGAAAGGGTAAGAAAATGAAAAAAAAAAGGTGTTGCCTTGTATCGTTTCACAGTGGCGCTATCCTATTGCCATCGCTCGCGCGATCATGCGTTCGTCCGACGAAAATCATTGTGCCACTGTGCGGTTAAACATACTTATATCTGAATAGAAATAGAACAATTCGATCGCATCTCATGATAGCACGACCTACGATATTCCGCAGATATAAGTATGTTTAAACGCACAGTGGCACAATGATTTTCGTCGGACGAACGCATGATCGCGCGAGCGATGACAATAGGACAGCGCCAAACGCAGTCGATTAGCGCGCGTTTCGCACAATTTTCATAGTGCGACCCGCAGACCGCCGGCGCGTGACTCTGAAACCAGCCTTCGTTGAGTTCGTTGTCAAAAACATCGGCGAGCTCACAAATGTAACATCCTTCTTGCATCCGTCAGATCGTCGAAGTTTTTATATAAGTTTAACACTTGACATAACCTTAGCGAATACCGAATTGACAGTTCGCCGATGTTTCAACGACGAATTTTTAGGTTCTTACGATGTATGCACTTAGAGAATTGCATCGCTGTATTCAGTATTTTTTATAAACGGCTCAGGACAGGGATGCATGGAGGACAAAGGGGGAGGCCTTTGCCCAGCAGTGGGATGAAATAGGCTAGGAAAAAAAAATGTATAAAATCGATACCTAGTCTGACCCGCACTTTTGTATAGAAGGTCCAAAAAAAATCAATTTTTTCAATCCATGTTAGGGAGAGTTTTTTAGTGAATACACCCTTAAATTTGTTATGGTAATTAAAAATAGGGATGTTTTTTTGTAACCATTATGCTATGATACAAAGATTGCTTAGAAACAATTTACTGGCGTTCTTATAAATCTCGTAAATAAATTCGCTAATAACGATCAAGTAGGTACAAAGGCGGGGAATCCTTCGCCAGGTCTTACCCTAGTATTTATCTGGACCAGTCCATTCCGCACAAAGCGACCGCACTAAATTTATTACTGTCGGCAACTTCCGCCGGAAGCTGGACAGTTACTGATTTTTCTGCTGCATCCAAAGTTAAGGCTAATAGGGAAATAGATTAATTTCAGCTTGTTTTTTATTTTATTTTTTTATTTTGACTGTTTAAAGAAATAAACCGGCCAAGAGTGAGCCAGACTCCCATAATATAACCTAATAAAACCGGTCAAGTGCGACTCGGGCTACTCGCGCACCGAGGGTCCGTACCACACCACCACAGAACACAACATTATTTACTTAACTTAGAAAAAAAAATATTGTTGTCCGGGACCTTTAGCGCGAGACCGATTCACATTTGGCCGGTTTTTAGTATTTGTTCGTATTCTGTAGAGATTGCTCTATAATCATACTAAGTTTGACGCTTGTACGTATTACCGTTTTTTACGATAGAGCGTGAAGAATAAACGTTGATAAAAACTAGTTTCTCGTTGAGAACCCCCCTTAATTTTTTACTTTTGACATTTTTGTTATTTGTTAACAAGTTCAAATAACAAAATTAAAAACAAAGCCGTAATAACGCATAATCTGAGAAAATTTCAACTATCTAGCTACTACGGTTCAAAAGTTACAGCCCTAAATAGGTAGGACAGACGGACGGACGGACGGACGGACAGACGGACAGACGGACGGACGGACAGACGGACAGATGGACGGACAGATGGACGGACAGATGGACGGACGGACGGACGGACGGAGAACGTAGGCTTAGTAATAGGGTCCCGTTTTCACCCTTTGGGTAAGGAACCCCAAAAATCACGTGAAAATGCTTTGGACCTCCCATAAAAAATCGATCGGCTTATCCACTCCAGGAGTGCATGTGATACCATTTTGAAAACATAAATGTGCCAACTTTTGAAATAACTTGCCATGTTAGCGCCATACATTTTTTATCCAGGGTTTTTTCAAAGTTGCCAATGAAAAAATTTTACCACAGAAGTCTGACAAAAGACAGTGTTTTCTTTAAACAGTATACATTAATCCTTTATTTTTGAATTGCATCTACTTTATTATTAAGAATTGCGTAACAAGTATTTTCTTGAAAAAATATACTAATTTGTAATCACAAAGCACAGAATGTTGTCATCTAAAAGCACAGCGGTCAAAGCGGCAATTTTTCTAGTGTTTACAAAAATTTTAAAATATCGAAAACTATCAAACTTAGATTTTATTTCGTATTTTTCCTTGAACTGATATAAACTTTTCTATTTCCTGTTTCTTGGGCCAGATAGTTTCCTTCGAAAACAGGCAAGATAAGGAAGTCGAACGACGCGTCGACAACGCCTGGAAGAGCTTCTGGTCCATGAAGGAGCTGATGAAGGGAGAACTCCCGCTCTCGCTTAAACGTAGACTCATTGACATGTGTATCCTGCCCATCCTAACTTACGGAGCTCAAACGTGGTCACTCACTGAGGCCCAAAAGTCCAAGCTTAAGGTTTGTCAGAGAGCAATGGAGCGCAGCATTCTAGGTGTTAAACGAACCGACCGGGTTAGAAACACCACGTTGCGCTCCAAAACTCAAATAGCCGACGTCGGAGAGAAAAGCGCCAAACTTAAATGGGAGTGGGCCGGTCATGTCTGTCGGATGCATCCTGAGAGATGGGCAAAAATCATCATGCCCTGGATCCCCGAAAACGGTCGGCGGCGTCCAGGTCGACCCAGGAAAAGATGGCGTGATGACCTGGACAAATTTGACAACCAATGGCCAGAGATTGCCCAAAACAGGAATGAGTGGAAGAGCAGGGGAGAGGCCTTTGCCCAGCAGTGGGATGAAATAGGCTAATAAAAAAAAAAAAAAAAAAAAATCCTGTTTCTGGCTTGACGTTGAGTTTTGGGACATCCTGTTTGTACTTACTTGTAATTTTTTTTCAATAGACGCATCAGTCAATAAATGTTTTCTTCTAATTACATTAAAAACCTTAAGGCTGCCTGTCCATTGACGCAGGCTGGCTGTGCGAGCTGTGTAGCTGTGTACCTAAATATTAACCAATCAGGAGCTCGGCCGATCTCGATCAGATCTCTGATTGGTTAATATTTACACAGCTACACAGCTCGCGCAGCCAGCTCGCGTCAATAGACAGGCAGCCTAAAACTCAATCGTTATGTCCAATGATTTCCATACATTAATCATTGGCTACGTTTCTACATTTCTGCAGTAAATCCTTCCGTGTTACAATTGTAATGAGATAAATTCATTAAACTGTGTTACGGAATTCTGACATTTCAGCGCGGACGAGGGCCCGAACCCACTAAATTCAGAATTACACGGTTTCAGCCTAGACCTGAGTCCAGCATTAATAATAACTAGCTTTGCTCCGCTACCACTATATTTTAGTTCACTCTTGTACGGACAGCAGAATAATTTTAAACTAAATTCTGTAGGAATTTTCACAAATGCGTTTCAGTAATGTTCTTGTAATGAGCGCAATTTCTTTGTTTTTGAGGAACACACACGCCCAGAATGCGCGCATTTATTCACATATGTGAAAAAACACATACACACTCTCACAGTCAAACTCACACTCTTTACATATGCTCTTATACATACTCCCACACTCAAACTCACTCTTTACGCACGGTCTTACATACACCCCCGCACTCAAACTCACACTCTTTACATTCGCTCTTATACATTAGACATCCCCACACTCAAACTCACATTCTTTACACACGATTTTATAAATACCCCGACACTAAAACTCACACTCTTTACAGATGCTCTTATACATACTCCCACACTCAAACTCACTCTTTACACACGGTCTTACATACACCCCCGCACTCAAACTCACACTCTTTACATTCGCTCTTATACATTAGACATCCCCACACTCAAACTCACATTCTTTACACACGATTTTATAAATACCCCCACACTAAAACTCACACTCTTTACACATGCTCTTATACATACTCCCACACTCAAACTCACTCTTTACACACGGTCTTACATACACCCCCGCACTCAAACTCACACTCTTTACATTCGCTCTTATACATTAGACATCCCCACACTCAAACTCACATTCTTTACACACGATTTTATAAATACCCCCACACTAAAACTCACACTCTTTACACATGCTCTTATGCATACTCCCACACTTAAACTCACCCTTTACACACGGTCTTACATACACCCCCGCACTCAAACTCACACTCTTTACATTCGCTCTTATACATTACACACCCCCACACTCAAACTCACATTCTTTACACACGCTCCTATAAATACCCCCACACTAAAACTCACACTCTTTACACACGCTCTTATACATAAACTCACCCTTACTCACAAGCAAGAAATCGCATTAGAGTCCAATGAAACTTTCACAGCATCTACATTTTACACAAGCCAGGCTGCCTGTCCATTGATGCGAGCTGGCTGGCGGAGCGGAGTAGCGAGGAAATATTAACCAATAAGGATTGCAAAAATCTCGGCCGAAATTTGTATTGCAATCTTATTGGTTAATAAAACTCCGCTTCCCCGCTCCGCCAGCCAACTCCGCGTCAATGGACAGGCAGCCTATAGTGGACTTGCTGTCATTTTCAAGCAACCTCACCAAATCTTTAACTTGAAACGAACACCATCTAGCGGTAATATTAGAGATCACCTTTTGATCGAACCTTCTAAAGCAAGCTGTTTACGATGAGATATCACATAAAGTTCTTGATCCAATGGTTGATGCGAAAACCAAAACTGCTCCTGCACTACTCTACGTCATTTGATACACAACGGGGGCTGATTCATGAAACTGCTAAATATTTCAAACCTTCAGAACAAAGGCATGGAGTCGCTTAACTCAACTAGGATAATATTTTACCTGTAATTTTGTATAGTCAGCAGAATCACTTAGTGCTCATATTTTTTTTCATAAGCTTATCTATTAGAAACATTTGTTCGCGGTCATTGTAGTACAGTGCAACGTCATCATCATCAGCCTATGTACGGTGCATTACAGAGCGCAGGCTTCTCAGAAGAGGAACTGGGCTTGACTCCTGCGTGCAGCCCCAGTGCGACTTGGTGGTGTCAAATTAGTGTATTATACCTAATAAGTGTATTATACCTAATAATGGTTGCTGTAACGGTTTATCTTATTAGTTTGGAAGTGAAAGAAAACCTTCTACGTTATTGTCTGATATGGGTATACATTATTGTTCCAAATTATAATAAGAGGACGACTTTGCATCCCTACACCCAGTTACATTCTATACACAGGGACTTTGCAACAGCGCACTGTTAACGGGACCGTAAAAGTGTGCTTAAGAGTTTTACATTACTGCTTAGTGATCGAAGACATTTGATAGGACTGGAATATCAGCAGTAATGTATGGCACAACCTGCGTGTTGTACCGCATACATGTGTCTGAACGTGAAATTGGAGACGTGCCATTTTTGAGTTTTGTTATCTTATGACGTGGTGAGTCAAGAAGTTTAAAATACCTAAAGAATTATATTTTGAACTTCTTGTGGTGAGTACATATTATTGTGTATAGAATGTCATGGCCTGCACCTGAAAGCGATATCTTTGACTGACATTTATGAATGTGAGCATGCTAGTATTTCAATATGTAGACCGTACTTTAGAAACAGTTGACCTATTTCGTAGAGTCGCATTATACAGGCGATGTTTTAATATAGTTTCGGAGAAGAATTCTTGCTCAAAAATGTCAGTACTTTCACTAAGAATAATATCTTCAATTCTGTTGAATACTGCTCCTTTGAGAAAATGTTTTGTTATAGCTTTTAATATAAAGGAGGGTGGATGAGATTTTTGTTATCCATCCAACCGTATAGTTGCTTTGTGTTATGTTTTGACCGAATTCAGAAAAGGATGGAATGCTATTTAATAAACTAAGAATTTTTCTACTAATGAGAAAAGGGCCCTCCCTTATACTCTTTCTTATGGATAGGATAAGGATAGCATTCCACTCCAGGGCAATTCCCCATAAATAATGTGGGAAGTTAAGGAAAAGTATCGTTAACCTTTAAAACACATACTCTCCCCATCAAACTGAACAACTTTTACTATGGGAGAAAACGGATCAGTACAAAAAAAAATCTGCTGTTCCATACTAAACTGCAATGGACAATAGGGATGATGACTGATCCTAGAAATTCATATCTTATAACGAATTAAAAAAAAAGGCTAAATTCAATAACAAAATGTTAAAACGAAATTACAATCAAACAGAAAACAAAAAAGTTAGGTACAAGCGATTGAAATACGTTTTTTATCTCTTTCATGCAAAACAGATGTTTATATGACACTTCGTTATTATTTTGTATTAAAATACGAAGGTATGACGTCACTCCCTTTATATCTGCCTCTCGCTCTAACCGTAAATTTTAAACACTTATATTTCGGTTATTTTTGAAGATATTAAACAATCTGTTTCACTGTAGTGTTTAAGATATCAAACAGTTTTAAATAAAGAAATAAAATAAAAATTGTCATCATCCCTATTGACAACATTTCATTTTAATAAAGGTACCAGAATAAGAAAACCAGAAACCAAAACCAAACCAGATTATGTGATTCAAAGCTTATATCAAAATTATCAGATTTTTCTATCCATTATTTCTCGAGTTATTTGAAACATGCTGAAAAATAAAATATTGGTTGAATGAGATCTTATTCCTTTGCCTGCTTGGTTTTTCTATTGTATTTGACAGTTTTTATTTTTAATTTTATTGAGGCCAAGAGGTCAAGGTATTATACCCATTCATTCAACGTTTTTCAGCAAATTCAAAAGTAAATTAAAAATAGAAATATCGGTCAAAAATTAAATCGGAAAAATACGTATCTCTTATTTTTTTAACCTATTTTTATATTTTTTTATTAAAAACAGGTGGTTAAAAAAATAAAATGTCAATTCGACTCGAACGTATGGAACTGCTGCTTTTTTTGTTCTAATCGGTTTGCTACCATACTAAAAGTTGTTCAGTTTGATGGATAGAGTATGCGGTATAAAGGTTATTGATACTTTTTCTTACCACCTGCATAAAAAAAAACTTGTCAACTTGCTGTAAGTTAATTTTTAATGTTCAGTCCGTTCGTTATAACGCTGCCTAAGACCATGGCATGAAGTGACTATCCAACGAAGCTATTTAACAAATTCATCGTCACGTATCAAATCACACGGTAGTAAAACTTAACAACTAAAACCACCCTATCGTTTTATAATAAAGTTTACATTGTAACGAACTGTTGGCGACCAGTGCAAAGCCGCGAACAAAAAGTTAGTGTACAGCCAAAAGTAACAAGTTGTGGAAACTGCAGCCGTGCGTGAAGGTACGCACTTGACAAAGGGTGTGGTGTCTTTGAGAAGAGGTAGGGTCTTGTAGAGCAGTCTTATGAAGTAGTTGACAATGTGCTTGTATGTGCATCATCATCAGCCTCCGTGGTCTAATGTTTAAGAGCATTGGGCTCTCGATACGGAGGTTGTGGGTTGAATTCCCACGGGGGACACCACCTAGTCTTTCTTTCTTATCGTGTGGGCAGAGCCCTGGTGTCAAAGTTTTTTCAGACCGCCTTACGGCCTCTGACGTGGTTTTTATGTTACGACTACTACCACCAGAGATAGTAGCCGGGACCAACGGCTTAACGTGCCATCCGAAGCACGTAATCATATTTCTTTTCAGACAATCAGGTGATTCAACCTGCAATCTCCTAACCAAATGGAGAAAAACGCACAAAGTGACATATCACTAGGTGTCCCCCGAGGGAATCGAACCCACGACCTCCGTGTCGAGAGCCAATGCTCCCACGGAGGCAGTTAGGCCTAGTGATATGTCACTTTGTACGTTTTTCTCCAGTTGGTTAGGACATTGCAGGCTGAATCACCTGATTATCTGAAAAGAAAAGTGATTCCGTGCTTCGGATGGCACGTTAAGGCTATTCTACCGTTGGCGTGCTCCATACAAACGTAGTATGGTGATATTTTCAATACTATCTAATTAAATCAATGAAATTTTTCAAAAACAATCAAGTAACTAATCTCTATGTCGGTATGAAGTCCGTGATGTCAGATTTTCGTTAAAATATACAGTTTCAATGCAAGGATTAATTTAAGATTTGTATGGAAATATTTGTGGCACTGTAACTTTAAAACTATAAATTTTATCGAAAATCTGACTTCATACCGACATAGAAATTAGTTACTAGATTGTTTTTGAAAAATTTCATTGACTTTAATTGGATAGTATTGAAAATATCACCATACTACGCGCCAACGGTAGAATAGCCTTAAGCGGTTGGGCCCGGCTATTATCTCTGGTGGTTAGTAGTCGTTACATAAAAACCACGTCAGAGGCCGTAAGGCGGTCTGAAAAAACTCTGACACCAGGGCTCTGCCCACACGATGAGAAAGAAAGAAAGACCCGCGACTATTGGTATATTCGATGGTACCACCGTTTCGTCACAGAAAAACAATGGTAAATGGTTTCGTTATTTATCCTCGATTTTAATCTTAACAACGAAATCGTGAAAGAAATCTGCTATCCCATACATGCAGTTTTATATGGAACATCCTTTTTTTTTTCGATTTCGATTTTCTTTCCACAGACAAAGTTGTTTAGTTTGATGGTCCCTTTAGTCAGCATATTTAAGAAGGACCCTAGATAAAAACATAATCATCACCGGTTTGTAGTTGTAGCACAGCCCGGACACTGCATAATTTGAAATTGACAAGATGACGTCACCACATGCGAAACCAAAGAAATTGAACCATAAGTCTTCTTCGTAGAACTGCGCACTGGTTTCACGAAGAAGACTTAACGGTAACCAGAGGGCGATAGTGAAGCAAAAAGTTGGTGGGATGAAGGGAGTGTCCTTACTGTATCTAGTAATAGATACTCTTTCTTATACTGTGGTTGTCAGTGCCGGATTAACCATAGAGGCAAAGTAGGCACGGGCCTATGGGCCCAGCGCCACCTAGGGGCCCCGCGGCCTGAGAGAAAAATAAGTAAAAACTCGAAGATTTAACTCACCCCAAAATCTAAACGAATTATTAAAAAGTCTGTGATAGTCATTAAAAAAGGTATTGAAAATATATTTATTGCAAATTTTCGAGCTCGCTTCACTCGCTCATTTTTGTTGTTTTATTTTCGGCTTTAAAACAGACTTCTAGCTGTAATCGAGTTATTATATCCTGTTTAATATACCGAGAGCTATTATTGCTCGCTCGATGCTTTCGTCTCATACACAAATCAAGTCCATTTTGATATGAGCTCTAGGTAGGTGCAATAAACATAATATGTAGGAAAATAATGAGCTGACCTAGTCGTATTGTAGTAAAATCTCGAGTTCGCTTCGCTCGGTCCTTGATTCAGAATTCAAATCGCATTGCGCAACGACTTATAATATTGCAGTAAAATCTCGAGCTCGAGATCGCTCCACATTTTAGAGGATTATGTTATTTTGTAGTTATGTTACTGCGACCACCTAGCCTGTATCTGGCCCCCGGACACAGAGACAAATCCATCCCACGGCCCACGGGGATAGGGGCCCCGAGGCTTAAAGTGCCTAGGGGCCTCTATATGGCTTAATCCGGCCCTGGTGGTTGTAGTTTGAGTACCTATTGAAAACTAGCCCTAACGGTTTCTTTCAGCGAGGTAAGAAACACACTGGCTATATTAGAAAGATCTTCAGTGATGAGGTAAAACAGAATAATAGAATTAAAAGCCTGTGACTCGAGCCAAGCTCCAAAAGGGGAAACTTTACTTGACTGAGTGCTATTCGCGAAGAGTTTTCGCGTCCTCTAAATTATAAGGGCGAAGAAACTCAGTCCTCGACAACCGTGACACTTACAAAGTCGCGATACTCTGCGGTGGATACATTGTATATGTTCATCAATTCTTTACGCTTCGTAACTAAGATAGACATCAATCTTTTGAAATAAATCATCATTAATGAACTTGAGGAGGCCAAAAAGTTCTCGAGTGGCGACCGCGTACCGGAAAGCGCAGCGTGGGTAGGCCGTGAGCTCTCACACGATGGACCGACGACCTGATGAAGGCGGCGGGAACATGTTGGATTCCGAGAGATAAGTTTACTTTTTGCAACCATCAGCAGCAAGGCTGATTCAGTGTTTATGGGGTTTAGAGCTTCTCTGTGATGGGATGGACCAGGTCTGCCTGCATAACTCCAGTCGGTTTAGGAGTTGCTGATGATTAAAGGTCTGTATAAAATTAACGACCAGCTGCGAGGCTGATCGTATGTTATTGTTACAGTATGCACTGTAGCTATGTGAACAGTACAAAAACTGACATGGTTCATCAGTCGGTTTAGGAGATACAGCTGTTCAATGTTTGGAACTTTTTTACAGACCTTTAAACATCATTAACTCCTAAACCGACTGGAGTAATGCAGGCAGACCTGGTCCATCCCCATCACAGAGATGCTCTACACCTCATAAACACTGAATCAACCTTGCTGCTGATGGTTGCAAAAAGTATACTTATCTCTTATACTATGAGGGCAGCGCAGGACCGGTCGTTGTGGTTATCCTTGGGGGGACTTTGTCTAGCAGTGGACATTCATCAGCTGAGATGATGATGATGATGAGTGAAACATGCAATGCTTCATTATGCAGGGTCTAACTTAATATGGTTTTTTAAAGAGATGATCAGACCATCAAATTAAACAACGCGAAAAGAAACCAGCTGTTCCATACAAAAACTATTCGACCCAAATATAACAGGGACAGTTTTTTTTTTCGAGATTTCTAAAATGTTGTTACTATGGAGAAAGTTGTTCACTTTGATGGTCTGACCATCTTAAAATAAAACCGGTCAATTACGAGTCGGGCTACTCGCGCACCGAGGGTTCCGTACCACACCACCAAAGAACACAACATTATTAACTTAGAATTTTTTTTTTTGTCCGGGACCTTTAACGCAAGTCCGACTCACACTTGGCCGGTTTTTAGTATTTGTTGTTATTCTGTAGAGTTTGCTCTATAATCACACTAAGTTTGACGCTTGTATGTATTACCGTTTTTACTATAGAGCGTGAAGAAAAAACGTTGATAAAAACTAGTTTCTTGTTGAAAACCCCCCTTAATTTTTAACTTTCTGCCATTTTTATTATTTCAAATCCGCCGCAATAACGCATAATCTGAGAAAATTTCAACTATAACTCAACTAAAAATGATAGCTATTACGGTTCCAAAGTTACAGCCCTAAATAGGTAGGACAGACGGACGGACGGACGGACGGACAGACGGACGGACGGACGGACGGACGGACAACGTAGGCTTAGTAATAGGGTCCCGTTTTCACCCTTTGGGTACGGAACCCTAAAAACCGTCAGCATATTAAGAAGGACCCTATAGATGGTGCAGGGGAAGCCGGGGAGTTAGACAGAGCTGGACAGAGAATGGACAGTGGGTACAAATACATGCCTCGAAATTGAAGCACGCAGGTTTCCACACGATGTTTTCCTTCACCAAAAAGCCAGTGGTGTTAATCGTAATGATGTTCTATTTATGTTTTATTGTATTCTTGTTTTGTAAACTTGTTGTGAACTGTAATATTATGTGTGAGTAACTTATGCCAATAAATTGTATATCTACCTATCTATCTATCTACATCATCATCATCAGCCTATAAACGTCCCACTGCAGGGCACAGGCCTACCCTCAAGGAGGGTGTATGGGCATTAGTCCACCACGCATGCCCAATGCGGGTTGGTAGACTTCACATACACATCAGAATTTCTTCTTCAGTGTATGCAGGTTTCCTCACGATGTTTTACTTCACCGTTTGAGAGCAGTCGGTTTTACGTACATAAGTTAGAAAAACTTATTGGTACATGGCATGTTGTCCGTGCGGATTCGAACCCGGACCCCCATAATTCGGAGTCCAAACCTCTCCGCAACGCGCCACCGACGCTCTCAATCTATCTACATACATTCCCAAAAACTCATTGGTACGAGTTGGTCTGGACGGGGATCAAACCATCGCCTCGTACACGGCAGACAAAGCTACTCATCACTGGACCACCACGGCTTTAATTACCCTCTGGGTCATCTGCTTTGTCTGTAACTTGATGATGCAATTTTAATAATGTTTGAGGTACATTTTACGCTGAAGTTGACCTCCCCATCGAAATATAAAACTTGTAAAGACATCTTCCTAGCGGCGACAACGGCTCGCCCGCAATAAAAACTCGCCAAACTTTGTTGCCACTAAGTGTACTCGTATGTTTTCTTCTTCGCATTCCTTGTTAAATCGACTTACTGCTAGGGTTACCAGGTCAACATTGATCAGGCGCTTGTTATAAAAACATGGATTTATCTCAAGACAAATCTATAAAACCGTAATAAGAGTGGGTACTCTCAACGCATAAAAATTGGTGATGTGAAACTGGTTTGTAGAGGGATCAGTACGTATTTTGTCCTATTCACTCAATAGGAGATGCATAATAATAGCAAATTATTTAAAGTTAAAAAAGGACGTTGATACTTGATACAACCACATTCTTGTAAAATGGCTCGGCACAAGTGCCCAATAAAGAAACTCAAATTGTATGTAAATTGTGAATCTCCAACATAACGAAAACCTGCATGCCTTAAGAGGTAAAAAACAGCGACGGTCTCTGGCCCTTAGGTCACAATTTACAACGACAATTCTTGTAGAGTTGAAGATTTTCTACATAGCATATGCTCACGACTATATTCCCCGAGGGGGCAGTCAGAGATATTTTGAAACCTCAGAACATCCACATTTCACTAGAAGTACCGAAACTCTGTCCAGTGTGATGTGGGTGAGCCCGTCGCCACTTGTAATGGACAGTAAGTTTTTATTTTTTAATGTTAGCTCTAGTCTTTTCTTTCTCTTTATTTTTATATGTGGGAACTTGTTGTCAGCATCTGACTATCAATCTGTCTTTGTAGAAACCGAACCGAATCAATATTATGTACCTAACATCTTTTAAACCCATGGTTGCAATAAATTATATGACTATGACTATGACTATGAACTGTTATTTAGCTGTAAGTTCTCCAAAAAGGAAATAAATAAATAAAATAAATAAATAAATAAAAACATGCCTCGAAATTGAAGCATGCAGGTTTCCTCACGATGTTTTCCTTCACCGAAAAGCCAGTGGTGTTACAAATCGTACATAAATTCCGAAAACTCATTGGTAGGTACGAGTCGGCCTGGACGGGGATCGAACCATCGCCTCCTGCACGGCAGGCAAGGTTACTCGCCACTGGACCACCACGGCTTCTCGATTTTCAAGATTTTCTGGCCCTTCTTTTAAAGTCCTACTTCTATTCTATTCAAGTTTAAAAATTAAGGCGTCCAACTTGGTTTTGGATGATTTTGCCAATTTCGAGTTTATTGGGCACAATTAGTATTTGACGTTGCACGGTTATAAATAAATTTCAGTGACTTCAAGGGTGGTTTTTAGAAAAGAACACTATCTTGAGCCACTACTGGAGCTCCGTTGTAGGCCGGGAAGTGGCCAACCGACGACCGACGCGCGAGACGTGACCAGCAGCACAGCCAATAGCAGACCAACAAAGTAACTCGTCATAACCCCTTCGGCGCTGTTTATACAGAAGACACGTGTGGCGGTGACGGGCAGTCAAAGTAACACAATATAAACCTTATTGTACGTAGCATAGCGTCGTTTTTTTCGTAAAGAAAAATCGCGCCCGCGCCTCTCCTTTACGACACACGTATCTTCTGTAGACTGCTGCACATTGTTAGAAATTTCTGATAGAAAAATGCTGACGCTCGCCGGAGGCGCCACGCATACAGCATACTATCAGACATTCTGATCCGGCAACTTTAGAGCCCAGTCGTGTTTAATATTTTAATCAACACACATCGACCAACATGGATGAATTTCGAATTATTCTTTTCCTCTGATTTAAGACATTCCAATTGTCAATTAATATTTGGCATATTTGCTCCCAAGCTAAGTCTCTATATATTTTAATTCCAGATGGATATTTTTCCACCTCTGCAATTAAATCTTGATTTTCGCTCATTTTCGTCTACAAAGTACCTACCTACGGAACAACAATGGAAAAAGTGCAGCAGCGTGCCTGAACTGACGCAAATATCTGATAGTGTGCGGGGCCTAACGCCTAATACAAAATGTATGGCCAACGCGCCTTCCGCCATTTCCATCAGAAAAATTCTTACGTCCGGCTGAGGTGCCGTCCGGTGTACTTACATCAGAAACGGACGTACGGTAAACCGCGTCCAAAACGGTGTAAAAATTGTTGTATACTGGCAACCCTAGTGCTATTTCGTCAGTTATAGTGGCAGTATTTTTACTTTTGTTTCGCTTAGTTCGCAAGTTGTTTATCTCGTCGGATCGTTGTTTGTTTTGTCGATAGCTTTGATATCGAGAAGAGTTCCGCTTGTTATCGCTAATCGGATTCTAACTTCCTAAATACATTTTTTTTTATGTTTTTCTTCGCATATAATAATGCTGACACTTTTTTAAGGGGATGATCAGGCCGTCAAACTGAACAACTTTTTTTATTGAACTAACATCGATATCGCGACAAAAAACAGCTGTCCCTACATTTGGCTCGAGTAGGTTTGGAGTTTTATATGGAGCAGATGATTTTTTTCCGCGATTTCGATGTTGGTGCCGTACAGAAAGTTGTTCAGTTTGACGGTCTGATCATCCCTTTAAAAAAAGTGTCAGCATATTAAGAAGGACCCTGTATAAGGTGTAAGACATACAACGTCCATGACTGAACCGGGATTCGAACCCAGGACCCTGGTTTGGCAGTCCAGCGTGGCAACCATTACACCAACCGGGTCGTCAAAATAACAATGAGGTAATTACACAATAAGACTACTGGGGCCTAACTACTACGACTACTCTAGACAAAGTCGTTCCGGGACATGGCTGTTCACAAATGTCTGAACGTCCAAAGCGTTCGATTGTGTAAGTGTCAAAATGTACAAAACTTAATAACATTCTATTGGGAGTCACGTTGCAGGAACTGACCCGAGTACACGTCTCGCGTGGATTCGCGCGTCGCGTTTGTGCCTGCCACGAGGCTCCACATTCCTCAATCTCTTCTTGTTCTTGTCCAAAAACAGTCCCTGAGATTGGGATAGATTCTCCCAATAAACTACACTTGACACTGGCGGAAATGCAGTGCTAACGCATAAGCAAGAGTCCATTTAATTATAAATAAAAAAAAAAAAAAAAAACATTCTATTGGTGTCGACTTGGTATCGACTCTAGTAGAAGCGGACAAAATGTATGGACTTGACCTAAGAGCAAGGATCTCCTTTATTCTAAAGCATACAGACCGCATCAATTTACGATTGTAGTTAGTCTCTTTTGTCTTATGACGCACCTTTAATAGTAGAAGGAGACGGAACTATAAATGTTTGTTTATGCGGCTGTATACTTTTCACTTGACACTTTTGTGCTAGTGTGTGTGAAAAGTGACCGTAAACATTAGGGCAGTTGTCACTTTGGTCTAATTGGTCTCTTTTGTCCATACTACTTGATACCATACACTCAAACGCCAAAAAAGTGGACATTCTTGCAATAGTATGGCTCCCTCTATGCCTTTAGAATAAAGGAGATCCTTGCTCTTAGGACTTGGCGTATGGTGGCGAAAGCAAACATCAAAATGTTTCGGTCGCCAATGTCAAATCCATACATTTTGTCTTGCGTCGACGCCAATAGAATGTCACTTTGTAAGTACTGACTGTTTAATATAACTGTTTTTATAATGTGTTTTATAAGACAAATAAAGAAATTCTATTCTATTCTATTCTATTCTATTCTATTCTATTCTATTCTATTCTATTCTTTGTCTAGGGTTCCTGATCTGGTATTGCTTAACTTCGATTACAATTTCCATTACCACTAAGAACGAGCGCCGCTGCAAGCAAGCAAAATGTTTTAATCTCCGATATTAAACTCTCATGAATTTTCCAGAAAATAAACAATAACGTAAGAAAATAAATACCGGCATAATATTTGGATATTAATAGAGTTTTAACACTGTTTCCCCACTCGAAAGTTTTCCGGCGGTATAGTTGAAGCTCGCTCGGGTCTCGCTCCCCTCGGCCTCGGTACCGATGCCGGTGGAACACTTCGCAATGAAATTAGTTTCACTTTGTTTTATCTCGCCCGGGTATCCAGGAAAAGGTATTTTTTGAAAAATATAAGCTTTAACGCTTTATCATGTCTGGTCAGTTACATACATTTTAGATTTAGTATAGTCTTGGCGCAAACAGATGTCGCCACTGGCAGAAACGAGAGATAAATCTTAAGGCGGCTACTCCCAGTTTTACGGTAAAATTGGGTAGCTTTGTAACCATTTTATTCATTAACTATGGCACTTTTTAAGCGGAAAAACGAACTGAACAATCTACACGATATGAGAAGTGATGTGGTTTTTCTCGAAATCTATTTTAATGAATAAAACCGAAGAAAAGTGAATCTAAAGTCACCCCTTTTTTGTCCAGTTGTAACCATTTTACTCTTTCATTTTTGATCGGAAGTAAATGAAAATTTACAGTATTCTTCAAAATACAATATAGAATGATGTGGTTTTCTTACTTTTTCGAAATTGATCAAAATTTATATCAAATTTCAAAAATTACTGCTAAATTCCTGTCGTATTCATACCGGCACCCCCGCTCTCGTCCATATAGTCAGAGCGGGGCGAGGCCTCTTGCTAAACAGACCTGTACTTCGTCGAGACAAAATTATATTTCGGAATTTTAATTATTTTGTTTGAAATATAGAAAAAGAATATACAGAGCGGTCCGAGGGACTTTCGTTTGCAAAATATGAGGGTTTCACTTCTGTTATCTTTTGCTTCGTAAATATAAGAATCTTTGTAGGTACCTACCCATTTTTAATCAATTATTTTGAATTGACTGCCTCCGTGGTCTAATGGTTAAGAGCATTGGCTCTCGATACGGAGGTCGTGGGTTCGATTCCCACGGGGGACACCTAGTGATATGTCACTTTGTGCGTTTTTCCCCAGTTGGTTAGGACATTGCAGGCTGAATCACCTGATTGTCTGAAAAGAAAAATGATTGCGTGCTTCGGATGGCACGTTAAGCCGTTGGTCCCGGCTACTATCTCTGGTGGTAGTAGTCGTTACATAAAAACCACGTCAGAGGCCGTAAGGCGGTTTGACAAAACTCTGACACCAGGGCTCTGCCAACACGATTTAAAAAAAAACAATTGTTTTACAACACTTTTTATTTAAAAACATAATAGAATAATCTATAGGTATACGCATATGCTCACGACTATATTCCCCGAGGGGGTAGTCACAGATATTCTGAAACTTCAGAACATCCACGTTTCACTAGTAGTACCGAAACTCTGTCCAGTGTGACGGGGAGTGAGCCCGTC
Source organism: Agonopterix subpropinquella (assembly GCA_922987775.1). Lineage (NCBI taxonomy): Eukaryota > Metazoa > Arthropoda > Insecta > Lepidoptera > Depressariidae > Agonopterix > Agonopterix subpropinquella. The sequence goes on from OV277716.1 coordinate 14,947,606, forward strand.
GCCACTTGTAATGGACAGTAGGATACATGCCTCAAAATTGAAGCATGCAGGTTTCCTCACGATGTTTTCCTTCACCGAAAAGCCAGTGGTGTTACAAATCGTACATAAATTCCGAAAAACTCATTGGTACGAGTTGGCCTGGACGGGGATCGAACCATCGCCTCCTGCACGACAGGAAAGGTTACTCGCCACTGGACCACCAATCTATAGGACCTATGATATATTATACCCGGATATATTATAGTACCTATAGTATAGGTACTATAATACAGGGTGTACAATAAAATGGGACAGCTACTTAAAGGGGTGCTTCAGACCATCAAACTGAACAACTTTCTATATGGGACCAATATCGAAATCGCGAAAAAAATTTCAGTCGAGTTATGTTTGCAGTTTTGTATGGGAGAGCGGATTTTTTTTCGCGATTTCGATATTGGTCCCATAGAGAAAGTTGTTCAGTTTGATGGTCTGAAGCACCCCTTTGAGTAGCTGTCCCATTTTATTGTACACCCTGTATATCCGGGTCACAACATTTATAGTCTAGTAAAAATACGGTTTTAAGATTGCATTAAAGACACTGTAGTAGGTACTTTTATTTTATTATAGACTTTTGTTGAGATTTCGTGGTAAATAAAGGGACTCTGAGAAATACCTTAAAATTGATATAAATGTCGAAAGGACATTCACATTTCTGAAGATGTTTCTTCCTGCAGACCCGAAACGACCGTTAATTTAAGGTAGATTTTGTACAAATAAACAGTAAATAATTTAGTTTTGAAGTAATAATTTTTTTTTACAAAATATTAAATACCTAAGTATCTACTCCATTATGAATATGTGTTTTTCAGGTTCTATTATATTAATATTCTAAATTGTAACCCAAAGTGCAATGAATGCAACCTATTTCATACAACAAAGATCAACAATCCATAGATTTATCCGCTTTTTGATACAAAAATTACTAAAGGATGACTGTGATAATTGATGCTTCATTTGCCATGACAATTATAATAGGAATTTATGAAATAAAATTAGTAGGTGGGTCTTATATATAATTTTTTTACAGCAACATAATTTTTCAACGTGCATGGGAACATTGAATTATTTTATAATGTACTACGTTACGTACTAGAAGTAACACGACAAAGAAACGTCGCGTCGTACGCCGCATACGGGTAGTAGGCCAGTCAATTTATTATATTTCGTATGGAGGAGTGGGAAGTAATTATGGATTTGACTTTTAAACCGTAATCGACAACATTTAGTGACGACAAGATGAATGAAAAAAAAATTAAGATACTTAAATCTCGCTGTGCGATTATACAGGGTGTAAGAAAACACCCTAGTAATACTTAAGAAGGAGCTTTTAGACCATCGAACTGTACAAATTTCACTATGGAGCCGACGTCGAGAAAAAAAAATCTGCCGTCCCTTACATTTGAGTCGAGTAAGTACTACAGTTTTGTATGAGACATGATATTTTAACTGAAGCCGTGGTGGTCCAGTGGCGAGTAACCTTGCCTGCCATGCAGGAGGCGATGGTTCGATCCCCGTCCAGGTCGACTCGTACCAATGAGTTTTTCGGAATTTATGTACGATTTCTAATACTACTGGCTTTTCGGGAAGGAAACCATCGTGAGGAAACCTGCATGCTTCCATTTCGAGGCATGTATTGTACCTACTGTCCATTAAAAGTGGCGACGGGCTCACTTCCCGTCACACTGGATAGAGTTTCGGTACTACTAGTGAAACGTGGATGTCCTGTAGTTTCAGAATATCTCTTACTACTGTAACGTTTAGCGTTATCGGTAGTTAATATTAATTTAAATAAAAGGAGATTATTAGTTCTAAGTAACAATTTTATTTAAAAGACTCAGGGGGGGAGTAAATTCACTGGCCGAGTTGTCAGAATACTTTAGAGTAGGATCCACTGCCCTGGTAATGGGTGCGACGTCCAGCCGTCGTCCGGTGGTGGTAAATCAGCCTTCCTTCCGGTCCGGTTAGGTCTGTCCGGAATCCGGCTTCAGCAATAGATGGCAGCGTCAGACAGCAGCAGCAGAAGGTATAGATGTAGCCCAAAACTGGGTCCCTGGAAATCCGGATTTAGGCATTTTTGAAAAGTCCGAAATTTCCCAGTGACTGCAACATCCGGATTCGATGAAATATTATGAAGCCGCTAAAGCGTGGAATCCTACAGCGTTAATTTAGCGATCAAGAATGTTGCAGTCCAGGCAAGATCAGCAAAATAGTTTAGGAGATTACTTTAAGTACAATATTTACAATTCTGAAAGGTTTTATAGAAGGATACCTTTGATTGCAATGGGTAAATTCATGTGCAAAATAATTACAATATTAAGGTTGATCGCAAGCATCAATTAAAGCAGGAAATCTTAACAATCTAAAATATTTAAATACGATTTACAATATGTCGGTAGGTGGTGTAGGTACCTACCTCGATAAAATAAGTGAACAAAGGAATAGAAGTTTCTAGATGATTTGCAGTAAGAATACCAAACATAAGCATCTATAATTGATGAAATAATGAAGTATTAAAGGTGATTATAATGATTAATTAGCTACAGTTAGCACACAGTTATATTTCTAAGATTAATAAAATATTGCAACACTCACCCAGTCCGGGGAATAATTGATTTTAATATTTATATTAGTTTTAAAAGATTAAATCGGCACACAGCACTGAGATTAACTGATTTCTAATATAATCAGAACAATATGTTAGAATTAGGTGAACGCAGTGTTGTTGCGGTGCTGGCGCAGGTAAAAGTGACCGACGGCTTATCCGCCCCTCACCTCAGCCTTCCCGCAGTGACGTAGTAGGGTCTTTGATTATACGTAAGCGTTACACTACCCCCTCGGGGAATAAAGTCGTGAGCATATGCATGCATGATATTTTATCTCGAGACAGAAGCATTATAAGTATCGATTTATTTTTTATGCGAGTTTTTTTCCACCTATCCAACGACACCTCACTCGATATTAAAAAAAACTTTTTTTCCATCCCCTCTTTCGTTGTATGGGAGGGGCCAACAAAAATTTTCTGTTTGTGGGTTACTTACTGTTATCTATCTTCATTCCAAATTTCGATTAAATAGGTGCAAGTGAGTCATTGAGGCGGGGCATACAGACAGACAGATAGAATGCACGAAAGTATAAGGGTTCCTTGTTTGACTGCGGAACCTTAAAAACATGCCGTACTGGGTTTTACGTTGAAAAATAATATTTATATTTCTCAATGTTTTCGATGTAACTGGTCAAAAATATTTACTCCCTGTATGAAGCCTATATGTAACTTAGTTTTAAAAAATGTGCAAAACAGTGTTTTCCAAAAGCATTTTTAGATCACAAAAAAATCTAATTTGGCGCTGTTGCCGACGTAATTTTATTTTTTATTATACCGCGATACTCTGCTGCAAATTTGAAGGTGCTCTTAGTTCTTTCTGATCCAAAAATTACCTGCTGGTTGACAGTTACTACAGGAGGACTGGGTTAGTTGCTATGAAAATTTGGAATTTGTGAAATGAAATCATTTTTTTTTTAGCAATTTTTTTAAAGATTTTGCATACTAGTACGTAGTACTTCCTATCTCTTTGACACTAGTACCTACTGTAGCCCGGGGACTTTTAAATTACCAAAAGATTATACCGATTGCCGTTTTGCTATTGTTGTAAGGAACGACATTACTAATATAAAAACCCAAGTCTAAAAGACCACAAGCACAACCGAACGAAAAAAAAAAAATATAAGTTCTAGTTAACTTCGTATAGTACTTGTAGCCCCGGGACTTTTTAACAAAAAGGTTACCGATTTAAAATTATTGTTAAGTAGCAATGGCACATATATTTGGTCCAAATTATTGCGAAGAACAGTTACCCAACTGTAATCAGTCTCAAAGTTACAAGACAATTTCCAAACCCTATCAAAAGTGCCCATACCTCCCAATGGTCGGGTGGCTTGGGCACCTGTGAGGGAGGTTTGGGAATTGTATGAAATGCGCCACATTTTGCATAATTGCTTCAATATTTTGTAATATAACTATCAAAACTTGAATAAGAAATCAATTTCTTACAATAGACTATAAAAAAATACGAAAATATAAAGATTACTCCATAGTCAAAATCTTACTTCAAAAAACTTGTCTAAGATTTGGTATGGACTCAGATGGACTTATTAAATGAATATTTTGAGCTGCCACGTTAAGTCCATGTAGTTGGGTTCGTTTTAATTACAACCAATAGAATGCTTGATATGTTTATTGCGAAGAACAGTTACCCAACTGTAATCAGTCTCAAAGTTGTTACGAGCTACGGGTTCCGGGATTGGAGTGAAACGCTAAGTCCAATTTTACAGAGTTTATTTGGGATTCACTTACAAACGGTCCACCTCGCAGAGGTTTCCCTAAACGGTTCACTTCACCGGGTCCTCCTCGCAGGGATTCCCCGTGCACCACTTACTGTCACTGTTCACAGTCCACTACGTCACTACTGTGACGACACGACACGCGTCACAGCTATGACGTCACGACGTACGACACTATGACGTCAAGACGTACGACACTATGACGTCACGCACTACACTGACACTATGACGTCACGTACTACACCGACACTATGACGTCACGCACTACACTGACACTAGTCTACTCACTGTTCCACTCTTAGCACTTTTCTCTTCGTACTTTTCTTCCTTTTGTTTCGCACTGTTCACTGTTTAACCAAGGACTGCCGCCAGTCGAAATTCGCCGCCTTTTTATATCCCGCAGAACATTCCGGAATACCCTTTTTTCGATCTTCTTTTCTTTACTCGATTGTTTTCCTCCAGATAGTTCTAACCCCGCGTTCCTTTTTCGAAACCGATCGAAGACACGCCCACTTTTCTGGTTCTTTTCAAATATTCGTAATTTCGCCTCCTTTCTCGAAGTTCCTAGACACGTTCACCTTTTTGTCCCTTTTTAAATATTCCTTCTCTCTCTTCCTTCTAGAACATTTCTAAAAACACTAAAATCTAGAAATATTTTTGGCGCGGATCGGATTCGAACCGTCACCCCCCAGCATGGGAGGCGGACCCTTAGACCGTAAGACCACGGCGATTGTTAATACACCCTCCGAATTTTTGAATGCCTTCTTACGTCTAACGTTTGACAGCGTTCGTGACAATATGTTTTCGATATCTGGGTATATAAATGTATTTGTGTACCCTACTTATACGCATAAATTTGATAGTTGCCATGGAGTGAATAACTTCTTCAGTTGGCCCAATATAGTGATAGATAGTTTAACATAACTCCACAAAAGTATTATACCAAAAGACACTAACGGTCAAAAATCAGTGCCCAATGCTCCCTTTATACTAATTTTCCAAATAAACTTGAATATATATTTTTTGAACAAATTTTTAAACTCTAGTTACTGGTTAATACAATCATTGATAAACATATAATTAGACGTATACAAAGAAACATACACTTTCTCGCAGATTGCTTTGCTATTTTATTCAAAATCACGACAAAATACTTAATTTGGCACTCAAAAAACCATCAATCGCATATAACTTTGACAACTGAACGAAATCACTGATGATATTTGGTTGAGCAGTGGGGCCATTAATTAACTAAACTAAATTGCCATAGAAACCAAAATTAAAAATCGACTATAAATCTCGAGTTATGAGGTGGTGCCCAAACCTCCCGACTGCCCAATGGTCCCCTACCTCCCAAACTAAATCTTCCTTAAATTAACGGTCTCTTTTCGGGTCTGCACGAAGAAACATTTTCAGAAATGTGCATGTCCTTTGGAGATTTATATAAATTTTAAGGTATTTCTCGGAGTCCCTTTATTTACCACGAAATTTTTTCAAAAGTCTATAATAAAATAAAAGTACCTACTACAGTGTCTTTAATGCAATCTTAAAACTGTATTTTTACTAGACTATAAATGTTGTGACCCGGGTTTTTGAATGCTTTTATGAATAAGTTAATTTCAAAATTAATGTTTAGTGTGGTGCAATACTTAAAATGATTAAAGTATAATGCATGCATATGCTCACGACTATATTCCCTGAGGGAGTAGTCAGAGGTATAAAACTAAAGGTAAGTGTTAAAGTAGGATGTAATAATAAACACAACTTTCAAGTTTAAAACTCAGAAAGAATAATTATTGATGTACACACGGCGACACATAACCAAAATAAAATAAAAACCAAAATAAGCTGGCCGCGCGTAGGCATAGTAATGTATAACGTCGCGCAGCCAGCTTATTTTGGTTTTGGGCAGCTTGATGTGTCGCCGTGCGTACATACGTGTTAATGAATTAACGCAAAACTAGAAAGTAGTTTATTTAGAATCGAGAGCAGAATCGAATTATCATGGTTTCAGCATAGGTAATTTTTTTCAAAATATTAAATAATTTGTTAGCAAAAATTAAAAATTTCTGAACCGGATGTCAACCCACCGCACGGGCACACTCACCCTACTTACTACCAAAACAAGATTATAAAAATGTATCCATGAGTACTAACGCGCTAACGCGCTTTCTTTCAGTGCTGAAAAGATAACAAATCATTTTTGCCTCAAAACTTAAAATGCGAATAACTTTGAATGTTAACTATCAAAATAATGAAATTATGGTTTCAATCTAATTATTTTGTTATAAATCAGTTGGGGTGTATGAGGTTTTGCGCTAATTTATTAACACGTTGTATAAGTTTATGGTAAATTTCTAGCCGAGCACTGCTAATGTTGGCCACTCGACGCCCACGGAGTAATAGATAAGTACTCTTTCTGTGAACACGGCGCGTGGCGTGTCTAAGGTGCCAGCGCATGTCCACGTCTATGGTGTATCTACGTATCGTGAGCGCGATGCGGGTGGTGCGGGGAGAGAGAATAAGCTCCGCCCATTCGCGCAAGGTCACTGGCGCATGTTGGAGCCTTAATTAAACGTTATTAGATCACTATTATTTGAGTTTTGTGCCACGGAAATAAATTATATAAATAAATAAATAACGCTCACAGGCACATACATTGTAATGATCCCAAGTAAACCTCAGGCTTTTTGTTATGGGAATCATACAACAACGGCACAAACATACAACATCCATGACCGAACCGGGATTCGAACCCAGGACCCTGGTTTGGCAGTCCGGCGTGGTAACCATTACACCAACCGGGTCGTCGTATAGATTAATTTTCTTAAAAATTTTAATAACAAATGTGTTTAACACGTATTTTAACGTAATTAAACATTGCTGTAGTACCGTTACTCACCACCGTCACTGTACTTGCGCGAGTTTTCATATAAGAAGGTGGCAACTTTCTTAGTATGGGCATTGGCCCTCTGTTGTGTATAATTTATTTACTCTATGGTTTTATGGTATTTGAATTAGTGGCCTGCGTTAATGTACCTTCTACTGCCTCCATGGTCTAATGGTTAAGAGCATTGGGCTCTTGCCACGGAGGTCGTGGGTTCGATTCCCACGGGGGACACTTATAGTGATATGTCACTTTTCCCCAGTTGTTTAGGACATGGCAGGCTGAATCCACCTGATTGTCTGAAAAGAAAGATGATTCCGTGCTTCGCATGGCATGTTAAGCCGTTGGTGCCGGCTGCTATCTCTGGTAGTAGTCGTTACATAAAAACCACGTCAGAGGCCGTAAGGCGGGCGGTCTGAAAAAACTCTAACACCAGGGCTGCCCAGACGATAAGAAGAAGATGTACTTACCTACTCAAATAGCTTGACGTATTTCAAAACTCAAATAGCTGACGTTTGGGAAAAATTTTGCAAAACTAAAGTGGAACTAGGCTGGGCATGTTTGCAGAATGCGCACTGAGCGGTGGGCGTCAATCGTCACGCAATGGGTGCCTCACGATGGGAGCCAAGGTCGAGGCAAACCCCGGAAAAGGTGGCGAGATGAGCTGGATGCCTACTGCAGTGAGTGGCGGGACGTAGCACCGAACACAGACGTGGAAGGGTTTGGGGGAGACCTTTGCCCAGCAGTGGGACAAAACAGGTTGAATTTTTTTTTTTATTTAAATGCGTTTGTAGTTTATTGGAGTAGCACTTATTTTAGTTAGGCTTTCTGTAATGAGAAATCTTTAATATAATGACCACTGAGAGGTAAAAAGATCCTTAAGGGAAAAAGGTTTGTTGCAACTAAAATATTAAAACGATTATTTAATTTAATAGTTATTTTTATTTCAATCATTGCCTCCTAGAGCCGGAAAATAAAATAATCCTCAATAAAACTATAAAATGTAAGTAAGTAATTTATGATTCACTAGTGAACCGCCCGGGGCTTCGCACGGGGGCAATGCTGATACTATGCATTGGCCTCGATTCGGAGTGTACCACGACTAAACTAAACTAAATGTATTCCTGTCACTTTCTAAAATAAGATTAAGAAAAGAGACAGAAAACCAACAGCTGACTTTAGTGCTGTCAAAGTGACGTTAAACGCCCAAAAACGACTTAAATAAGATGGCGTACATTATGATGGCATCTTATTTTGCGCATTTAACGTCACTTTGACAGCACTAAAGTCAGCTGTTGGTTTTCTGTCTCTTTTCTTAATCTTATTTTAGAAAGTGACAGGAATACATTTAGTTTAGTTTAGTCGTGGTACACTCCGAATCGAGGCCATTATATACGTTACTGTACTGTATGCGTATTCGGTATTGTATAGAATACCTAGGCGAAGTATAAAATAAATAATAATTCATACATTGCCTGGACGCCTTAGGCATTCTATACATTGCCTAGGTATTGTATAGAATACCGGAATATACACATTGCCGGTAACATATTCACTAGATAAAGTATCATGACTTTAGTTTCGGTAAATTGTATAAATCTAGTCGAAACATGAAAAATAAAAGATGCCTCCAAGGTATTTCGTCCTACCATGGGGCCTTAAGACAGATAATCGCGGGTTGGCGTACTAGCCCCGCAGGCCGTCTCACACTAACACGTATTAGTCTTTATCTTGAAAATGAAAACTGTTGAACCGATTTTGATGAAAATTGCACTGTGTTCTGTTGTGTGTCCCTAAGTTGAAGTAAATGTAAGCCAGTAAAAAGAATGGTCACAAATCAGATAAACAGTTTCAGTGAAATGCGTGGACAAACATTCATGCGTTCTTTTGTATATTTGTTTGGAAGCCCTAAATCGAATTGATAACCTCCTTTTACCAGTCGGTTAAAGAGTCGTAACTAAATTGTGTCTCAGTTTATAGTCAGCTATTTCTCAGAAATGTATTTCTTTATTATGATATTATCATTTTTGTATAGAAGGTACGTGTATGTATAGTATAACTTTATTATCTTTAGGGATCTATTTATATTAACGCTCGACCTGGGATTCATTTATTATGTTAATGTTATGCACGTCGCATTACTTTTTAAAATTTATTCTTTACACTACGAGACAAAATTAATGTTAATGTTTTATAAAAATACGTATTATTATTTTTATTTTAACGGTAGGTTCATGTCTTTTTTGTAAATTTAGATTTCTTTGTTGCCATATTTGTTGTAATTTTGTTATAATATTATTGTTGTATTTTAATCGATAATACAGAATTATGCTGCAGCGCCTTACCAGGGTTCATATATGTAAACTAATTAAATTTTAATCCTTGTTTCATCAAAAATTGCATGAGAGCAATAAAGACATTAAATTAAATTAATAATAAAATTTATAGTACCATTTCATTACAGAAAAAAATTTACGTTTTTGATGAAAAAAATTTTTTATTACTTCAGTAACATGCGTCTTCTTTATATGAAACCATTGAAATGATGATCATACCATACCATTGCAGATTTTTTTTAAATATATTCATCATTATCGTCAGGTTGGGATTGGGTACAACCCTCTTCTCACGAATAAAAAAAAGGCCAAGTACGAGTCGGGACTCGAGCAATTAGTGTTCTGTACTACCAGTTGTTTAACATGAGTTATTGATATCAACCACTGTAAATTGACACTTACATAGTATGTGGTCACATAGTAACTGAAGATCATTTTACACTGGTCTCACGGGTGTTAGTTTTTTGGGTATAGAAAAAGAACTGTCAAAGTTAGAGCCACCCTGATAATTTTTCCGCCATCTACACGTAATTGCTGATGCTCATGATTTTTTTCAGATCTTATACAGCTATATTTTTTTAAATATAGGTGGGGACAGCAATTTCTCGGATTTAATTGCAAATTTGGTTAAACAAAGTTTCAATAAAACATTTTAAAACTATATTTTTAGACTCGTATTTTCATAAGCTTTCAATTGATCCCACACCATAGGGTAGAAAAATATTTATTTTTTATTTACTCTTTCTTACTCCCCAAATTGCCCCCCAATATAAAAATTAAGCTTTTTTTACTTCATTTATGACATTGGACCAGCACTTGCTATATCTGTACCAAGTTTCAACTTTTTATGTCATACAGTCTCTGAGAAAAATGCCTGTGATAGACGGACGGACAGATACCGAGCTGATTCCATAAGTGTTCCGTTTTTGCCAATTTTGGTACGGAACACTAACGCAGTAGTATTAAGAGGTATGTACCTAACCGACGTAGTTGTTACTTACTCTAGTAAATTATGCCCGAAAGGGATTTTGTATTAATGTGTGTACTTATTTGTAACAGGGTGTAAAATAAATAACTATGTTACATACTTACTTAAGGAGGTGCTTCAAATAATCAAACTGAACAACTTTCCCCATGGAACTAACATTAAAATCGTGAAAAAATCTGCTGTTCCGTAGTAAACGTCAGTGGTGACAATGACCCAAATGTATAAAACAACAGATTTTTTTTTCGCGAGTTCGGTTTTGGCACCATAGTGAAAGTTGTTAAATTTTATGTTCTGCACATACTTCCGCCCATAATGGCCAACCCCTTTTATTACTAGAATGTTTTGTTTTGTTTTATTTGTATAATACAACGTGTTAATGAATTAACGCAAAACTAGAAAGTGGTTGGTTTAGAATCGATAGCACAATCGAATTATCATGGTTTCAGCATAGGTTTATTTTTTTTCAAAATATTAAATAATTCTTTCGTAAAATTTTAAATTTACTGAACCCAATGTCTACCCACCGCACGGGCACACTCACCCTACTTACTACCAAAACAAGATTATTAAAATGTATATCCATGAGTACGTTAGCACTTTCATTTATTGCTGAAAAGATAACAATTCATTTTTGCCTGAAAACTTAAAATGCGAATAACTTTAAATTTTAACGATCAAAATAATGAAATTATTATTTCAATCTAATTATTTTGTTGTAAATCTGTTGGGGTGTATGAGGTTTTGCGCTAATATTTTTCCGTTTGTAAAAAGAGCATTCCTAATCGCAAGATGCATTCAAACCAGAACATTCCATCATCGTTTCCACTATCCTATCTATTCATTTCCCCTATCCTATCCTCGTAGTAAAAACACCGGCGGCGGGCATTAGACGAGTGAAATTAAAAAGCAATCAACCGCCGGCTCCATGCCGCACCACTCCGGGAATAATAAGTCGCTAATTACAGAACTCATGCATGCCTGTTGATGACAGTATGATAGTACACTTTTATCACGATTAGGTACATACTTGCATAAACTTACGATAGCATTATATTGGCTACAAAGCTGGGTGATAATGATTTCAAATGAAAGGTGAGAATTCCGTATGATAATTGTCTTTTATTTCTTTCATTGACTTGATATTTACCACCGTTTCACATGTAAAACTACTATGGAGAAGAAATGGAAAGAAACTCAATGGCCTCGATTCGGAGTGTACCACGACTAAACTAAACTAAATGTATTCCTGTCACTTTCTAAAATAAGATTAAGAAAAGAGACAGAAAACCAACAGCTGACTTTAGTGCTGTCAAAGTGACGTTAAACGCCCAAAAACGACTTAAATAAGATGGCGTACATTATGATGGCATCTTATTTTGCGCATTTAACGTCACTTTGACAGCACTAAAGTCAGCTGTTGGTTTTCTGTCTCTTTTCTTAATCTTATTTTAGAAAGTGACAGGAATACATTTAGTTTAGTTTAGTCCTGGTACACTCCGAATCGAGGCCAATAGCAACCTAGAACATGATAAACTGCCTGGTGCCCTATTTTCTTGTTTTTCTGGTAACTTCAGTGCACTTGCGTGCTCTTAAATGCCTCCCTCGTAAGACCGTCTATACCCATGGTTGTCTCCGACACATACAAATTCAAAGTGATCAGGAACTTTATTACAACTAACAAGTACCGTATTATATTTGTTTTCAAAGCAAAGATCAAGAATTTAGGGTAAAGTACAGAATGAATGGCTTACTTTTCACCCAAAAAACTACAAAAATAACGTACGTGCCTTAAGATAAGACAGAAGACAAGTAGTTGAAGTATCCAACAAACTTACATAGCAAAATAAAGTTGTGTCTTTTCTTTGTCCGAAAGTGTACAAACATAATCTCTTGTGTATCTATCCAGGGGAGTCGCGGCAATAATGGGAAGATGAGAAATGCGATATTAATAGTAGTAATTGATGCTGGAGCCTATCGACCCCTGCCTCCCCTTCTGTAAACAGTTCTGTTATTCCAAAGTATCATAAATACGTGATTTATTTTCCTATCAAACTAAATGATGCCCTAAGTTTTGGGGATAAAGATTAATTTGGGTTATTTAAGAGAATAGGATGAAAAATGGTTGCGTTTTTCATGGTTCTAATATTGAGCTTGTTAACTTTGCAAGTGTTTTTTGATTAAATATTGGACTTTATGCTGTACACCAAAAGGTTTTAATTCTTTTCATGATCGATAGACATGCAGATTGAATGCCATTATGAAACTCAAACATTATTTTAAATATAACTATGATTACAAGTAAGCTACTAGACTTTTTACTATGGAAATACCACAAAAACGGCACAAACATACGTTATCCATGACCAAACCGGGATTCGAACCCAGGACCATGGTTTGACAGTCAGGCGTGGAAACGATAGTAATTATTAGTACTATGTGTGATTACACCGCAACCGGGTCGTCATTATAAGTGCAACGAAACAACATTTCTTTGAAAATCATCATCATCATCTTTCTTCATTTTCGTTGGAAATTATTAGGCAAAATAGGGTCGGAAATATTCTTAACGAGCAGATAAATGTATCCTCATCACCGTTATTAAGAATTTTCCAACCAAACACCCGAGGTCAGTCACAACAAACGGCCATTACAAACTTTCACCAACCGATAGGTGGGGGGCGCAGTCAAACGGGTATAAATAGGCGACAGACGGCGCGCACAGGTGACTCGGTGTCGGACGCTCGGCGGAGTAACAACTCTGTATCGAACGTTCGTCGGTCTAACTCCTGAGGATGCTCCTTGGTGGAGCGAAACACGTGTAGAGTAGAAATTATTTGGTAAGCAGGTTGTATTTTATTACGTAATACAACTTTGTCTACTAGGTATTTAGAGGCGGAGGTCTTGATACAATCGTGTCATCTACCTATTAGTCATGGATTTCCGCAAAGTACCGCCTGATTCAATTAATTACATTTCTTTGAAGCTTGTTTGCTTAATTTTTTTGAACATTGTATAAAAGACGATAACATAATTAATCTAATCTCAGATAAATATTAGGCGATTTATATGGCATTGTACATCCTCAGTGGACAATTTCATTTGGCGCAGTTCAATCGAGCAGGTCACGTAGGCGGAGCTTAATCTTGGAGACAATGGCTCAAACGTCCTCGTGTCCGTGTGTCCTCGACGCTTACTACCGTCTCTCGATCATTTTGTAACATGTTTTGTACCTGCACAGATACAAAAAAGAACGTATTCCTAAGGCACCTTGTTAACGAGACGGTTTAATAATAGCTGACGGTGAGTGGCGACACCGCGGACCCCTATCCAGGGGGACCATACAGACATGCGCTCACATAAACACAGCCACCCACAACCGTAACACACCCCTCTGGCTTGCCTTCATTGGCCGGCCAGAGTGGAATCGCAAGAGCGGAACCTATGCTCCAGGTTGGAAGTGCATTGCACGTAATGGCGTAATAACGGGGAAACCCGTTCACGGGGGTAAACCCCGCGATGATGAAACCGGAGCCGCACCTCTCGACAACCTTCAGCCGCTCAATGGGATGTTGCCCCATTGCCCAATTTTATGGGGCCCACTCGACGAGTCGGCGAGTCACCGCCTGCCCTATTTACAATTTTGAGACTAGTTGTCATGGCAGGCGTCCATTAGTCTCCTCCCATAGCCCAATATCCATCCATCCAACTTTCACCTCCGTAGCCCGTACCTCAGTTGCAAGAGCGGAACCTATGCTCCAGGTTGGAAGTGTAAAATGTCATAACGCCGGGACCTGCTGACTGGTGTGCTTAGCACCGGGAACCGGCGCCCGCAGACTCACCTCTCAACAACCTTAGCCGCTCACTAGATGTTGACGCCTTGTCGCTCCTTGCGAGCGGCCTTTTTGGGGGCCTATTAAATGAGTTGGCAAGTCACCGTCTGCCATTTTTGACAAACTTAGAGACATTTGTTACGGCAGGCGTATCTCCGCAATAACCCAGATTTCCCGGCCCACCCAGTTCACCCCCATAACCTGAGTAATATTCTGTCATTTCCGCAATAGTCTCTGCATCAAACGTGGTTTGTCTTCTGGTGCATTTACATAATGTATTCAGAGATAGACCACGCTTGGTGCATCCCCTCACATTTAGATAAAATTGTCTCAAAGGGGCCTCTACATGTTGGACCTGTGTCCCACGCAATCCTTCCAAAGGTCCGGGCTACGGCCCGTGAGTAAACCTTTACAGAGATACATAATAATAATTAATAATAAAAAAAATATTTCAGACCAAGGTCCATATTATTGGTGTTCTTCTTCTTTTTATCGTGTGGGCAGAGCCCTGGTCAGAGTTTTTTCAGACCGCCTTTCGGCCTCTGACGTGGTTTTTATTTAACGACTACTACCACCAGAGATAGTAGCCGGGACCAACGGCTTAACGTGCCATCCGAAGCATGGAATCATTTTTATTTTCAGACAATCAGGTGATTCACCCTGCAATGTCCTAACCAACTGGGGAAAAACGCACAAAGTGACATATCACTAAGTGTCCCCCGTGGGAATCGAACCCACGACCTCCGTATCGAGAGCCAATGCTCTTAACCATTAGACCACGGAGGCAGTTAGACATTGGTGTTAATGCCGGGGAAAAAATTCCGGTGCGTATAATGAATGTCTATACGTATCCACATTCCACATTGGACACATGTGGTGGACTAATGCCTATTCTTGAGGGTAGACAAAATAAGTTTGATGACAATTCCTTTAAAGTACGAGTGAATAGGCATCTTCTGGGTAAGCTCGCTACATCTACGACCCCATCTTCGTCCTGAGGACTGGATTGAGGTCAAGAGCAAACCCATAGTTAATAAAAAAAAAATATAATAATAATAAATGATTATCAAATGATTATCAAATGATTATCGAATGATTATCGAATGATTATCGAATGATTAGCAAATGATTATCAAATGATTATCAAATAATTATCAAATGATTATCAAATGATTATCAAATGATTATCAAATGATTATCAAATGATTATCAAATGATTATCAAATGATTATCAAATGATTATTTGATTTGATTTGATTTGATTCGTCAGTGTATGTTTGGTGCTGTAGTTTTCTTCTCATACTTATGATTGTATAAGAAGTGACGAGTAAGCTATACAGGGTGTTAGGGTAAACAGTTGCATTACCTTAAGGGGTGATTGTACTCATGATACTGAACAACTTTCCCTAAGAAACATATAGGAAATTAATTGAATCAGGCGTTACTTTGCGGAAATCCATGACTTTAGAACGAGAGACTTACGAACGTTCGATACAGAGTTCGTCGGTCTAACTCCTGAGGATGCTCCTTGGTGGAGCGAAACACGTGTAGAGTAGAAATTATTTGGTAAGCAGGTTGATTTTCATTACGTAATACAACTTTGTCTACTAGGTATTTAGAGGCGGAGGTCTTGATACAATCGTGTCATCTACCTATTATTATTATATAGGAAATTCTCATTACTGTACCCATCAAACTGAACAACTCTTACTATGGGAGCAAACCGATCGGAGCTATCCGTCAAAACGGCTCCAACGGCTGTCAAATGAATAGCGCAATACCGACTATGTTTTGCACTGGCGGAATCATGGTTCATTTGCAATTTCTTTAGCGCGATTGCTCTCCAGCATGGTACCTACTGTCCATGGATCTGCAAGTTAATTTTTTTTTTCATTTTTCTTAAATAAAAATACAGTGATATCACCGACGTTATAAGAGGGGTTAGAAGAGCAAAGTAGGCATGGAACGCGCCGCCACAGGTTATGCAATAATTTGTATAACACCATAAGGCACGCGGCGTGGTGCGAGCGAGAGGGCATGAGTAGTTGTAGCAGCGTGAGCGGGAAGACAACTGGCGACAGCCGTCTCCGAAGCAAAAGCGCTACTTTGCATTTCTCTAACCCTAGCCACAGTAAGTATAAGAAAGAGTATCTATTACTAGATACAGTATGGACACTCCCTTCCTCCCACCAACTTTTTACCTCACCCCAGCCTCACCCCCTCTATCGCCCTCGGCAGTTACCTGTAGCCTAGATTGTCACCATCTAGAATTTATGTTTTCGAAACAAAGAGCATAGGTATAGGTGAAGGATAAAAACTCTTTTTTGAATAGACGGGTGTCAATGCGTTTTATTTACGAAAAAAGAAATAAATGAAAACAAAAAATTACTGTCTGGGCTCTAGGCAAACAAACGGCAGAGATTTTAAAACGCTAACGCTTTTTGCTCCCCAGCCTATTTTCATTTTGCAAGACAATTCAGGAGTGCGATTTTTGAATCTCATTCGCTGAGTTCAGCAGTTGAAAATGTCGAAATTACTACGGAGATATGCATCTTTCTACTGCTGATTTGACTTTCAAAAATCATACTTGAGGAGTGCGATTTTTGAAAGTCAAATCAGCTGTAGAAAGATGCGTATCTCCATAGTAATTTTGACATTTACAACTGCTGAACTCAGCCATACTCAGCGAATGAGATTCAAAAATAGCACTCCAGGTGCAAGATGGGCATACATTGTGCGATATACGGCTGTCCAAGCCATTATAAAGATAATTATAGAAGATTCTTCAGATTTCCAAAGGAAGAATCAAGGTTAGTGGTTTTTTTACTTTATGTTTATGTTTATGGTCTTTATTTTACGGTACTTCTCTTTGATTTTTCCCACTCGTTCATCGACTATGTCACGCGCGCCATCTGCCCGTCACAAGTTGTACCGCACGCAACTTAAGTTGTGGCAGCCCTAAACCCGTTTCGCATGTGCTGACGTCATCTTGTCAATTTCATTTTTTGTATACAGTGTCCGGGCTGTGCCCTAGCCCAGTCATTTTATGGTTTGAGCCGGGACTAATTGGGTTTTTTTTTTCGGTATAGTATTTAAGAGCCAATGGTGTCGATTCGAACTGTGCCACGACTTAACTTAACTAAATTTATTCCTATCACTTTCTAAAATAAGATTAAGAAAAGAGACAGAAAAACAACTGACTTTAGTGCTGTCAAAGTGTCAGTTACACGCCCAAAATATGATGCCATCATAATCTACGCCATCTTTTTAAGGCGTTTTTGGGGGTGTAACGTCACTTTGACAGCACTAAAGTCAGTTGTTGGTTTTCTTTCTCTTTTCTTAATCTTATTTTAGAAAGTGACAGGAATAAATTTAGTGCGCAAATTTGTACATAGGAAACAATCCACAACACGTTTCGTCATGCATGCCACACTAAAAATCTAAATTTTTCTGCCAGAAGTAGCGTCGTCCGACCCACAAATACGGGAACATTCTAAAAAAAAAATACATAAATTTAGTTAAGTTAAGTCGTGGCACAGTCCGAATCGGTACCAATATGAGCTTAGAAACGTACCAAAATTGAAAAGAAATTACGTCAGCGACAGCCGCAAATTAAAAATTTAGCATTTATCTCTTTCTAAAAAACCAGATGATAATTTTTTTTTTGCACATATGCAGGCTTTACTCATACTTCAAACATGGCGTTATAATTTTTGCCTACTTAGAGGGCTTCGAAAAATACATTAGTATTTTCTAATGAATGAATCATTTTTAAAATTTCAATGCCTATTATATTGCTAAAAAATAATGTATATTATTAAATCTAATTAAAATGAGTGCATTGGCAATAATATTAATAATAAGTCCCCTTCTGCGAGATACAATTTTGATTTTCTATGTTGCGTAGCGAATCTTTTATAAATTCGTTTTCATATAGTCATTTTGGCACTAAATGGTGCCGGTTAAAGTTTAAAAGTCTAATTCATAATTACTCCCCACCCCTCCTGACAAAACTCCGTAAAATTACTGGGCTAAAATAACTCTTATAATATTCTGTGAGTGAGAATCTGTCGACTTACCAGTGAGTTAAAGACAATAGTAACACAATACATTACGAAGCACCCTATTGTTCGTCCACAGGCAACTGTGACCGGCGACCGTGCGACTATTGTCGCATGATTGTCCTCTATCGAGTGCTCCAGAGATAAGTCACCGGTCTCCTCCAACGAAGACCTCTATACACAACCTTACACCCAGGACTTAAGGGTGGAAGTGGCTTGATTTATGCGACTGATGAAATGGACTGTATATTGAGTTGAAGGTAGCAATTTCAATTAGGGTTAGAGATAGGTGAAGGCTTTTGTGTGAGCCCCTTTTGTATGGCATTGGTTCATGTGTTGCCTTGAGAGTTGAACTTCAAAGTGATGGGGGATGCATCTGAATCTATTTAGGGGTGTCAAACTACAGTTGCCTTTGATGACAAACATATACAGGGTGTAACGGAAAGGTCAACCAGTCAAAGGGGTGCTTCATATCATAAAACTGAACAACTTTCTTTATGACAAACATCGCAATCGCGAACAAAAACATCAGCTGTCCCATGATGATGTACTGTTCACATAGCTACAGTACATACTACAACAATATCATACGATTAGCCGTGCAGCTAATCGTTAATTTGTTACAGACCTTTAATCATCAGTAACTCCTAAACCGACTGGAGTTATGCAGGCAGACCTGGTCCATCCCCATCACAGAGATGCTCTACACCTCATAAACACTGAATCAACCTTGCTACTGATAGTTGCAAAAGTACATTTATCTCTTATACTAGGAGGAATATCATACTTCCCAGGAAAATGGAAATTATCCTTTTCTATAGTGGCATTTCTTATAAAATTCCATAAATATTAAGTTTATGTAAAATTCAAATTCAAATTTTCCCATTTTGTGGCACTGTCTTTTAAAAAATATTGTAAGAACACATTTTTCTTTATACTTTCCTGTTACATAACTTTATGCCTTACCTTTCTACTGTAATACATCACAAAAATAGCCCTTTGTGACTTTGTCAAGTTAAAACGAAGAAAAAATTCAATAAACTACTAAATCCAAACACAAATCACGTCGCCCCCAACAATGCGAACAATACAAGAATACAGCACAGTTTCATAAAAGAAAAATATTATCGCGTTACAAAAACTAACCTAAAACGTATAGCTTTTAGGGTTCTTTATTAAGTACTAGCTGGAAATAGTTTAAAAGCATTCGGTTTATTGTCGAATTCCTGTATTTTATAGCTTTCGTTAAAGAAAATTGGGTTTTATTTTCTAAGTGCTTGAGTATTTATTTGTTAGGAAACAATTTTTGAAATGAGAAGTAATTTAATATTGCAGACTTTAATGTATGTCTATACAGGATGTAAATTTTAATACGTTAGGTACATTATCAAACAATAAAATGATGTTACCCCAGAGGTGCGACACTCGGAAGTGCGACATCATCAAAGAGCGAATCACGGAGGTGCGACACACAAATTGCGAATCACGGAAGTGCGACATGTCGACAGTGCGAATTTAATAGACCAAAAAGAGCATGGCCAGAAGATAAAAGAGCATGGCCAGAGAAGATCCTCATGGTTACACCGCTCGTTACACCAGTGTGACCACAAGGAAAGACCCAGTCGGGGTACTCGCGCACCGAGGGTTCCGTACCACACCACCACAACATATTAACGAACAAAAAAATTTGTTTTCTTCGGTACACTTGGCCAGTTTCTATTATTGTGTTTTTTGTGTGATATTGTAGAGTTTTTTCTATAATCACACCAAGTTTGACACTTGTATGTATTACCGTTTTTACCATAGAGCGAGAAGAAAAAACGTTGATAAAAACTAGTTCCTTGTATGAGGGCCCCCTTAATTTTTAACTTTTTGATATTTTTATTATTTTGTAGCAAATCCGCCGTAATAACACACATTTTATGAACATTTCAAGTATCTCTTACGGTTCAAACGTTACGTACGCCTAGGCAGGACAGATGGACGGAGGACGGACAGACAACGTAGGCTTAGTAATAAATAGGGTTCCGTTTTTACCCTTTGGGTACGGAACCCTAAAAATGCAAACTATTCACCGTCTTCTGAAACTATAAATTCCTCGTAAACTGTAGCTGTAAAAAATATAAAAAAAAACACATTGTTATGAAATATTTGTGAATGGCCAAGTAATGTTAAGTAGTTGATTTTCTTAACTAAATGCTGAAATGCCTTTGCACGATTCACGAGATCATTTAAATACTTACTTCATTCTAAAATGGTATTTTAAGTAAATACCTATTATAATTCAGAATCCTTGCGTAGAAATTCAACAAAGATCTTATCAAAGAGCATGGAATCACTAGCATTTTATGAGACGGCATTGTTTCTAGCTTCGAAGTTCAAAATTATTAGCCTAGTCAATTTACGGTTTAACCCGGATCTATAAATTTTTGGCTTTTTCTTTTCGGTATATTATTTTAGAGCCAATCTCTTCTAGAAATAGAACAAAATAAAATAAAAAAGTCGGCTACAGTACCAAATTTGAAATTAAGTGGGTTCAATAACCACTGGGGACACCTAGTATGTCATCACCTAGTAGATCACCTATCTGGACCGATGACAGAATTCACTCCCAGTACGATATTAATAGTGCATGGCGGTCAGATGGGGCCTTTTTGACCATCTGCATGCAAACCTCGTGCGAGACCCAACTGCCGAACTGGCTGGGTTTGATAAGGACCGGAAGACCTGGGCTAAGCTAAACCGGTTCAGAACTAACCACGGAAGGACCAACCATCACCTCTACAAGTGGGGCCTGAGGGAGTCACCGATGTGCGACT
Source organism: Agonopterix subpropinquella (assembly GCA_922987775.1). Classification (NCBI taxonomy): domain Eukaryota; kingdom Metazoa; phylum Arthropoda; class Insecta; order Lepidoptera; family Depressariidae; genus Agonopterix; species Agonopterix subpropinquella. The sequence goes on from OV277716.1 coordinate 14,968,904, forward strand.
GCGGGGCACCTGACCAAACCCTCACCCACGTGGTAAATGAGTGTCATCTGCGCCGATTCCCCGGTGGAATTGAGGAACTCCATAGGTTAACCCCGGCAGCGGAAGACTGGCTGAAGAATTTTGATCTCGAAATTTAGACTTCCCCGGATCCAAGCAGGAAGACAAAAATGCCATACGACATGATGATGACCTAGTATGTCACTTTCTGGGTTTTTCCCCAGGTGTTTAGGACAGTGCAGGCTGAATCACCTGAATCACCTGATTTTCTGAAAAAAAACCCACAATATTTTTAAAAAACCTATCCAACGATACCCCACAACATGGGATAGACAAGAAAAAAATATGTTATCCCCACTTCACGTGTAGGGGACCCAAAAAAAAAGTATTTTTCAAAATTTTATTTTACCACTTTGTCTGCGTGATTAATATGTATATCCATGCTAAATTACAGCTTTCTAGTATAACGTGTCTCTGAGCTAAGCCGTGGACAGACAGACGGACAGACGGACAGACGGACAGACGGACAGACGGACAGACGGACAGACGGACAGACGGACAGACGGACAGACGGACAGACGGACAGACGGACAGACGGACAGACGGACAGACGGACAGACGGACAGACGGACAGACGGACAGACGGACAGACGGACAGACGGACAGACGGACAGACGGACAGACGGACAGACGGACAGACGGACGGACATGGCGAAATTATAAGGTTTCCTTTTTTATTTCGGAACCCTAAAAAAACGGATGTTCCATACTAAACTTTCGCCCCATTTCTACATCCATTTATTTACAATAAAGTTGTAAAAGAATGTGATATAAAACACACCACTGCAAGTACTGCCAAACGTCTGGTCCGAAATTGGCTTTTAGAACTTGATTACGAGGACACCGAAAGGATACTGGAAATTCCAGCATAATACCTATGTACAAAGGATCACAAAAATTGTTTAGTAATTACTATAATCTTTACAGGCACTTAAATACTAATACAAATTATAATAATATAATATAATACATAATATACAAAATATATATACCTACTATAAACTACTTACACTACACTACACTGCACTACACTACACTACAATACACTACACTACACTACAACTCACTTCCAATTCGAGTCCAATTAAATTAAATTTAATTTAATTAATATTAAACTTTTTAACTTCTGCACTATTAATAGTTATACTTTTCTTTTTATCTTTATATAAAATATTAATGCACAAGACCTCACCTGACGATTACTAGATTATATTGTTAAAACTGCCTACAGGTTCACACATTGCCAGGCTTGCCTAGTGTGGAACCACCATCACTCCCAATCTATGTACTGAACTGCTATACAATTTGTGCTCCTCTTTTATATTTTTTCCTGTACTGATTCACTTCTGTGCAAATAAATAAATTTTTATTTTTTATTTATTTTTTATTTAAACTAACAAATTTAATCTACTCTAGCTAAATGTATTGTGACAGCAGTTTTTTTTTTCACGATTTCGATGTTGGTCTTTAGTGAAAGTTGTTTAATTTGATGGTCTTAACAACCCCTATAAAAGTTTCAAATGTTTATTTTTAGTTTTGTAGCACCTTGTAGATATAGTCTTGGAAAATGTCTTATTCGAAAATACCTTCAAGTTTGCAACATTAAAATTACACAACATTTTATATTTGTGTACATTTCACTTACGGAACCATCGAACCGAAAACATTTTCATCTCAGAATGAAAACAAACATCAGCGAGTGAATTCGCAAGCGACATAAGTGCGGGTTCGATTCCGGACGCGGTACAGAATAATAATGGAGCACACAATGATTGTGCGGTTTTGTGGCGACCTCTTTGTGACAGAATTAGGTGTGTTGGCACAGAATCGTAATTGGTTTTGTGTTTGATGTGGAAGGAGTTTAGGTATTTGAAAATGTTGCTAGCTAGACTACGTACGTCCGCTTTTGGACGCGCGCGCGCGCTTTTTCGCGTTATACATAAGACAAATAGTATAAGAGATAGACGTACTTTTTTCTATCATCAGCTGCAAGACTGATTCAGTAAATCATAGGGTAAAGAGATTTACTGTGATGGGGATGGACCAAATCTATTCTGCATAACTCCGGTCAGGTTCAAAGCTCTGTTACAGTTGCAAAAAATGAATATGCATAAATATTCATTGCCTAATTTGAAAGAGAGAGATTTGCGTTGGTATCTCTAGAACTGGCCCAGTGCCGTGTTGAGTCACAATGTAACCTTACGTGTTTTTGTGTAATGAATACATTTTTAATTTAATTTAATTAAAGACAGACAATATGTCTAGGGAGCAGTGAAACTATATGTGACTCTTACCACCAAAGCTGCGCAAGACAGCTGAGCTTTACGAGGATGCGGAAACATGATAGCTTCAAAAAAAGATTTGACATAAATGGGAATCTAATTCATTTTGACTTCGACTTCGACTCACGCATACGAAACAAATCAAACAATAACTCCAAATCTAGTTCATCATCATCTCAGCTGATGTACGTCCACTGCTGGACATAGGCCTCCCCCGCAGATCGCCACAACTCTTAGTCCTGCACTGCCCTCATCCAACGGGTTCCCGCCGCCTTCACCAGGTCGTCGGTCCACTGTATACCCATACGTGAGCCTACCCTCGCTGTGCTTTCCGGTACGCGGTCGCTACTCACTACGAACTTTTCGGCCCCATCGGCCATCGGTTCTACGAGCAATGTGCGTCCACTGCCACTTTAGTTTAGCAATTCTTCGGGCTATGTCAGCTACTCTGGTTCTTCTGCGGATCTCTTCATTTCTGATTCGATCTCGCAGAGAAATTCTGAGCATTGCCCTCTCCATTGCCCTTTGGTGACTTTCAGCCTTTTTATAAGGCCTTGAGTGTGTAAATCTAATTACCTACTATCATAATCTAAATTACTACAGAGTGTCAGGGTAAACGTCACCGGACACCTCGATCAAGCGCGACGACAACTCTTTTAAGTGCTGTCGGGCGTCCGGCCCCCATGGCCCCAGGGTCTCTTCTCTACACCGAATGGCGCAAGAATGTAGCCGTCACTCATGGTGGCATATATGCGCCGCTTGAGACCCTCTGCAGCGGCCGCCGCCGCGCCCGCTCTTAGAGAAGTGGCAGCGAGGTGTGAAGGCGCCACAGTGTCGACACACGTGGCGTCCCACACCAGGGGCCAGCCATTCCTCCAAGGAATGACAGTCATGCCGTCGGGCCTCCTGCCATCGTCTCGTGCAAGGCCCCTTGGCTCAAGTATGGCCGGCACGTTGGCGCTGACAAGGGCCCGGCAGATAATGTCATTCAGGCTGGCGTTGCGTGGGAGACTTTCGATCAGCAGATAAGATTGAATTTAATATAAGAAGCCCAACAATTTTTTTGCGAATTTCCTAGATAGGTTTCTCAGAGAAAATTGTTCAGTATCATTGGTACAGTCACCCCATAAAGTAATGTAACTGTTTACCCACGGTAGTAACATTAATATCATTGGTTTACCCTAACACCCTGTATATCAAAATTTACCTGATAATTTTCCGAAGGATAAAAGATGACGTTGATTGAATTTATAAATGTATTATATAGAGGAACTGATAGCTGAGAGAGCAAGATGTACCTAGTGACGCTACTGTATAATAGAAAGAGATACGTGACGCGAGGCAATAGAACCATTTTTGGGAACTTGTCGACACAATCGACTGGGTAAATATTCGAGCTCTGTGAATAATTAGTGAATCTAAAGTGATCAAGATTATTTTGTGAAAGATAATAACACTATTACATTAAATTACCTACGATTTCACGTTAGATTCACAATTATACACAGAACTCGAAGTTTTAGGGTGCCGATAAGTGCCGACAAATTCACAAAAAACGGTTTCATTTGACAACTCATGTCAGTTACTCTATTAAATTCTCATAAAAATAAAGTATTCGATACAATAGGCAACTCTTTTCAATCTTCATCAATAATGTCCAAATTTGAAAAAGAAATCTGCTGAAAAAAAGGTTATCCCAAGCTGCTAAAAAGCATGTCACAGAATCCGCACCATAAGTATTATTTACCACACTCATTCCCTTGTTAATTCGAGTAGGGACCTCTAAAAAGGCCCTTCAAACAATAAGGGCGGGGAATAAGGCCCCCGCGTATTCGGGGCACGAGCCAACGATTTTAAGTGCCCCTCCGGTCGGTTATTATCCTATTTTTCTTGCCAGCCAGTTTATCGCTGCCATTTGAGCTACTGACACTATAGTTTCAAGTGATGCCTTTAGAAATTGCGTAGTTACAAGTGATGCGTTTAGAAAGCTTTTATAGGCATAGGCATATGCTCACGACTATATTCCCCGAGGGGGTCAGTCAGAGATATTCTGAAACTTCAGAACATCCACGTTTCACTAGTAGTACCGGAATTCTGTCCAGTGTGACGGGGAGTGAGCCCGTCGCCACAAGCTTTTATAGAGTCCTTCTTAATATGCTGACACTTATTTAAGGGGAAGATCAGACCGTCGCGTCAAAGTGAACAACTTTCTCTATGGGACCAACATCGAAATCACGAAAAAATTGATATTTTTTCGTGATTTCGATGGTGATGGTGATGTGGTGGTTTCTGATGGTGTCCCATATATTTGGCTCGATTAGGTTTGCAGTTTTGTATGGAACAGCTGATTTTTAATTTTAATCAAATGTTGGTGCCATAGAGAAAGTTGTTCAGTTTGACGGTCTGATCATCCCCTTAAAAAAGTGTCAGCATATTAAGAAGGACCCAGTATATATTGGAACTACAAAACCTATTATTCTCCTACTCTACGAACTAGTTCAACATGTACCGGAAGTTATAGTACTAGTCGCGTAATAGTACTATAGTACAGGAAATTGTCTCCCGTGCTATTGACAGCGGAGATCAAAGATACACTTCTATTACGAGCATTTACCCGCGACTTCGTCCGCATAAATTATATACCAGATTTTAAGTCAGATTATAAGCTATCAAACAAAAAATGTTTCATCAAAATCGGTTCCGTAGTTTTTGCGTGATGCTCGAACAAACAAACACCCAAACAAATAAACAGACAGACAAAAAATCCAAAAATTGGTGATTTGGAATCAGGGACATCTAAAAATCATATTGTAATCTTTTTTTTGTAAATATCTTCAATGTACAGACACACTTCTGTTACAGTTTTGTAATAGTTTAGATATAATTATTACAGTTTTTGAGAGTTACGCGGTTATTATTTAATCTAGAATTAAACCACCATCACCAGTGGTATTAGACAGGGTTGTGTTGCGTCCCCTTGGTCCCCCGAAAATGGTTTAAGAATGGGAGAGTTACTAGTCAAGTGCCTCCTGTACGCTGATGATCAAGTGATACTTGCATCGTCAGCGGGAGAGCTACAAGACATGGTAACTCTCATGAATACAGCATTAAAGAAGAAAGGAGTGAATGTGACTAAAAGTAAAGTAATGGTAATGGAGAGGGATGAATGTGTGACTGATTGTTGTATAATGATTGGGAACGAAAAAAGTGCAATAAGTGAATGAGTTTGTATATTTAGGATGCATGTTTACTAGAGATGGGAAATGTGAGGGTGATGTGCATAGGCGAGTAACAGCGGGAAACAAAGTAAACGGTGCTCTGCATACTTTTGTAGCTAGCCAAGTAGTGTCCAAAAAGGTGCGACTTGCTATACACAATGGTGTGTTGGTGCCTACACTTATGTATGGCAGTGAGTGCTGGGTATGGCAGAAGAAGCATGCAAGTAAAATTAATGCTGTTGAAATGCGTTCCTTGCGAAGTATGTGTGGCGTCACGCTGAGAGATAGAGTGAGACATTGTGTAATAAGAGATCGATGTAAATTGGAAGAAGATGTTGTGACAAGAATAGAGAAAGGTATGCTTCGTTGGTTTGGCCATGTGGAGAGGATGAGTGACAGCAGATGCACGAAAGAGATATATGTTGCAAATGTGAGTGGAAGTGTCGGCAGAATGCGCCCTCGTAGGACGTATGCTGATCAAATCAGTTGCGTCCTACAAAAAGGGGAGGTGCGGAGTACTCGAAACCGACGGGCATGTATGAAGAGATGTATGGATGTGCATGAGGCAAAAGAGGTATGTAAGGATCGTAGTAAGTGGCGCGCCCTGGTCTCTGCCTACCCCACTGGGAAAGAGGCGTGACGTTATAGATAGATAGAATTAAACATTTTAACGGGGTTCAATTATAATTATTATTTTGAACATTGTAATAGGACTCGATTGTTATCTTAAGAGGTACTATTTAATAGGTAAATGGGCCATTATTTTATGTAAGGCTTCAAAAGCAACGAAACAAAGGCGAGGCGTCGTAGGTGATAAGATAACCAGTATTAAATGATACTTAACTAATAGACTGCCTCCGTAATGGTTAAGAGCATTGGCTCTCGATACGGAGGTCGTGGGCTCGATTTCCTCGGGGGACACCTAGTGAAATGTCACTTTGTGCAATTTTCCCCAAGTTGGTTAGGACATTGCAGGCTGAATCACCTGATTATCTGAAAAGAAAAATGATTCCATGCTTCGGATGGCACGTTAAGCCGTTGGTTCCGGCTACTATCTCTGGTGGTAGTAGTCGTTACATAAAAACCACGTCAGAGGCCGTAAGGAGGTCTGAAAAACTCTAAGAAGGCGACGAAGCGTGAGGTGGATTATAGGACGGTAAGTTGACGATTCTTGTTGCAGATATCCACAACAATATAATTTTTTTTTTTTTTAATGTGTGATAGGTAAGCATTTGACCCCAATCTCACCTGATGTTGAGTGATGATGAGGCCGAAGATGTAGCATGCTTACCTAGAAAGATGCCTATTCACTCTCGCCTTGAAGAGGCCCAGGTTGTATTGCTCAGGGAACAGGTCCGCAGGCAGGGCATTCCACTCCTTAGCCGTGCGCATTATAAAAGAAGAAGCAAACTTCTTCGTGCGAATTGCTGGTAAGTCAACGACATAAGGGTGGAAACCCAGCCTGCGTCTCGTCCCCCGCAGATGAAAGGGAGACGGTGGTATCAGATCGTGTAATTCAGTCGCACACTCTCCGAAATGTATCCTATAAAAAACAGACAGACAGGCTACCTTGCGACGATGCTCAAGACTTTGTAGCTTCGCCACCGAGGTTGGATCACCTATGAGCTTCCTGGCACGCCTGTCGATTGAGTCCAGCGCGGTCAGCTGGTATTGGGCAGCAGTACTCCATACACAATCGGACTTGTGCTTGATAAAGTTGTAGAAGCTGTCCGGAGTAAAGTACCGTCTGACCTTCGAGAGGACGCCCAGTTTTTTCGCTGCGGATACTGTTTATATTTAAAAATTTAACGGTTTATTTTTATGTAAAAAACCTCGTCGAGCTACAGCTCTGGTGAGTAGAACGAGGTTTTATGGTTTTAGTTTTTTTTTTTACAGTGTACTACTGTACGAGGCTTAGAAAATGCCTAACAATGCTATTGGTAGATAATTTTTCACGCTCACAGCGTAGCTTTTTTGCACAGATGGAAAAGCAACCTGTCTGGCTTAAGTGGTAATTTTGAACCCAAACATAAACTAATTTTAAACAAAACCACAATAGCCAAGTTATTTTACGGTTTGAGCCGGGACTAATTAATAATTTAATTTTTATTTCGGTATAGTATTTAAGAGCCAATATGAGCTTAGAAATGTATCAAAATAAAAAAAAATTACGTCAGCAACAGCCCCAAATTTAAAATTTAGCATTTGTCTCGTTCTAAAAACCAGATGGAAATTTTTTATTAGCACATTTTTAAGGCTTCACCATTATACATACTTCAAACATGGTATTTATATTTTTGTCTACTTAGAAGGCTTTGAAAAATGCATTAGTATTTTTTTATGAATACCTCATTTTTAAAGTTTAAATGTCTATTTTATTGATCAAAAATAAATTTTATTTTTAAATCTAATTGAAATGAGTGCATTAGTAATAATATTAATTAGTTAAAAGCCTTCTGGGACATACAATTCTGATTTCAATGTTGCGTAGCGATTTTTTTAAATATGTTCTTAGGTCGTCTTTTTGTCACTAAATGGTGCATGTTACAGTTTAAAAGTCCCACTAATAATTAATCCCCACCCCTTCTAACAAAACTCCGTAAAATGACTGGGCTACAAGCAGATACTAGTGTCGAATAATTCTCTGCATTTTCAATTTTATCAATCAATTGCTGTGAATAATGACAGGTCATGCCAGGGTTGTCTGTTATTATTTTAATAGATTTTTTTTACTCGGCTTGCTTTTGTCTTCAGGTTCACCTGATGGAAAGTCTAGATGAAGACGAGAATGTAACGCGCTCACCCAGAAAAAGCCACCCTTTAAAAATTATCCTGATTGTATTTGCTTAGAAAACCAGACGTAGGAAGAGAATTCCAAGCCTCGTTTCTCATTATAAAAGAGGATGAGATTTAAATGTCTTGGAGAATTCTAAATTTTCAGTAGATAGATAATGAACCATCGGCTCTTGCGCGGTAAATTAACCTAAAATCGAGGCCCCGTCGCCGTCGACTTAGGGCTCTTACAGACGAGCGACACTTTGCTGTCGCGGTGGGTCGCAGAGCGCCGCGCTCACACATTTACGGTCCCTCCGCGACAGCAAAGTGTCGCTCGTCGGTGAGAGCGCTTAGTCGCATTGGCATGAGACGCGTGCTTGATTGTGATAATTTTTTATTTCAGGCTAAATAAAGGTAGCAGGAGTCGCCATCTAGGTGGATACGTAATAACACCTACTGACATTAGGGACCTCCCCTCCAAAAGCATAACACGGTTCATGAAGTCCGTGGGCCTAGGAAACGACCTTTAGGTCTAGGGTGACAGCTACAATAGATCTATTCAGGTCGCAGTAGCTATTGGTCATTGACCTAGCCCTTACAACCAAAATAATAATAATAAGGTACCACAATGCCTTCGTGTGCTTTTACTCGTTGAATTTGTTTCAACGTTGTTTGTTGTTTGTTTTGTTTGTTGTTTGTTGTTGTGTTTGTTGTTTGTTTGTTGTGTGTTGCGTTTGTTGTTGTTGTGTGTGTCTTTTTGTTTAATGATTTGTCATTCAAAAGAAAAAGCAAACAACACGGCATTACTTTTCACTCGTATATACATGAAAAGCAGATTCATTTTTCGAGGTAAGTATGTAATGCAAGAACGTCACCTATTTTTTACTTCAGTTGAAACTAGAAAGTGTATCTGAAAATGTCAAATATACTTATGTATTTAACTATCTCATCTTTTTCTTAATAACTATAGTTGTTTGACAACCCTGAAACGAACACAGAAATGCTAGGTGCACACTAATGGCAGTACTTGCATCGTCGGTGATTTCCCGCGGGACCCGCTAAACAGTCCGCCAACAAATTCCATTCAAATGCAAATCCCGCTTTTCATGTTGGTCGGTAATCACTAATTTTGCGACGTCGACTCTTGGGCTATGTAGGGTTACCCTGAATTCGAAAGAGTTTAGAACCTAGTGTACCGCACCGAAATGGACAAATGGAATTAATTACTTATGGAATCATATCGCTGTCTGTTCGTCCAGTTCGTCCGTCTATCCGTATGTCAGATGATTTTTGTCTCAGTTTTTACAAGAAAAAGAAAATCAGCGCTTTTGTATGTACTTAGGTTTGTATGTTTTATGTGTTTAGTTGGTCTCGGATAGTTTTTTCGAGAATTTAGTACTAGACCCAGCGTCGGCGGCGTCCATAGTATTCTTCGTGAATGAACAACCATAACTCTATCACCAACACCGTGCGAAAATAAAATATCCCAAACAATAATACCGGTGACGTCACCCGTACCCGGAGTCCCGGGTCCCATATCCCGGGGCTGTGTGTGATTTGTTCCCGTTTGTTTTGTCTCCGCCGCGATAGTTAGCAGTTCTTCGGGACGTTATTAACTGTAGTCGGGAATATCTGTGGATGAGACTCATCTGCATTTCATAAATAAGAAACTTCTCCAGATTCCATTTTTGATAGCACCGACTTGACTCAAATATACTGGGTCCTTCTTAATATGCTGACACTTTAAGGGGATGAAAAGGGGGGGGGGGGGGGGGAATCAGGTCTTCCATACAAAACTACAAACCTAGTCGAGCCAAATCTTTGATTACTTATAGAAGGACTGGCCTTGCGGTAGCATTTCCCCTCTGCCACGGTATAAGACAAATTGATCATGTGAATTTACACTCAATTTTGTACCTTATCACTAAACGTGACAGCCTATAAATGCGTAACAATAATTTTGAACTTAGAACGTTTGGGGTTCACATGAGACTACTTTCATGATTTTGAACATTTAAAATCTAAACTATTAAGTATAAAACTGTAACAGTTTGTCTGCACATTGAAGATATTTACAAAAAAAAATTACGATATGGTTTTTATCTGGACATCTGTCCCGGATTCCAAATCACAAATTTTTGGATTTTTTGTCTGTCTGTTTGTTTGTTTGTTTGTTTGTTTGGGTGTTTGTTTGTTCGAGTATCACGCAAAAACTACTGAACCGATTTTGATGAAACTTTTTTTGTTTGATAGCTTATCATCTGACTTAAAATCTGGTATATAATTTATGCGGACGAAGTCGCGGGTAAAAGCTCGTTAAAATCTAAAGTTATGGGGAATAAAATCCAAAGTTGCGGATTTCATGTTACCTCGCCCCCCGCAAAAAGTGGCAGAAATGTTTGTTAGAAGAACGCGAACGTGACACGCGTAACTAGTCCCTATATAAGTAGTCAAAGAGCCAAATGTATGTTACAGCTGATATTTTTTTCGCAATTCCAATGTTGGTACCGTAGAAAAAGTTGTTCAGTTTGATGGTCAGATCATCCCCTTCAAAAAGTACCAGCATATTAAGAAGGACCCTGTATGTGTTCTGATTTTCTTTGCGATTTCGAATTTGGTTCCATAGTGCATGCCAAGTAGTTGTTGATAGGTGGTGTTTTGTATTCATGCTTATCTTCTATTTATTACCTTCAAAATATTGTAAAATATTTTAAGAGGATGATCCTCCTATCAGTTCATCAAATTGAACAACTTTTTCTATGAAACCAACATCGAAATCGCGTACATAAATTCAGAAGTCTATTACCGAAATCACAGTTTAAAAAAAAACGGGTGGCACTCCGGGAGTGCCGGCAGAAGTGAAAACAAAGAGATCTTACGTCTTACGTCACGTGACGTCACGGTCTGACGCGAGCTTAACATTTTTTACCCATCCCAAAAAGTGCACAACGCCGCTAAAAAAGTTTTCACTTCAAAATATATATATTTTTTATTTTGTTATCATTACAATAAATTAGGTACAATGAACACTTACAGTAATTAATCAAATCGGTTTGTCTGTGGGAGCTAAAATCACGCTCAAACTATTTTAAGTTATTCTTTAAATTGTTTAATCTAGAATTAAACATTTTAACGGGTTCTTACAGCGTTTTTGTATATTTGAGTTCCCGATATTTCGGCAGTGTTACAACTGCCATGATCACGGGATGACTGCTTCCCATCACAATAATGTTAATATACAATGTATACTGAAATGTTAATAAATAATAATGCTGCCCTGCGGGCTATAATAATAATAAAATAATAACCGCGTAACTCTCAAAAACTTTAAATTGTTGTTCCATACAAAATTGCAAACGTAGGTACTCGACACTACGCAAACGTAAAAGTTTTTTTTTCGAAATTGAAGCATAGACTCATAGATTCTTTATTGTACACAAAATCATAATTATGAAAAAATTACAGTGAGTCGTGATGTACAAAGGCGAGCTTAACTCTAAAAGAGTTTTCTTCCAACAAACCGTTGAGTGAGAGGAAAACTAATAAGTTTGCATTTATAAATGACAAAATTGTTCACAACTTACACTTCAAATAGTAAGAAATTTTTGTTTGCTTTTGATTAGGGTATTAGTCGAAACAAACATCTGTTTTGATTGCTTTCCTAGCGATAGCTTCACGCGGTATACCCATTGTTCTTATCTTAAAGCCAACTTCATACCACACTCAAGTTGGCAAAGTGTTATATCTAAAAGTTACAATTGCAAACCATAGATAGGGAACTGGATAAAGTGAGTCTCTCAAAGACGTCATATTTCAGTTGAAGCGTTTTGTTAAGCTTAGCTCACACTGAGAAATTTGTCGCTAGCTCAGAGCAATTTTGCTTCTTATCGTGTTGGCAGCAAGCCCTGGTGTTAGAGTTTTATTCAGAGCGCCTTACGGCCTCTGATGTGGTAATTATGTAACGACTACTACCACCAGAGAAAGCCGGGACCAACGGTTTAACGTAACATCCGAAGCACGGAATCATCTTACCTTTTCAGACAAGTTTTTCAGCTTGCAATGTCCTAACCAACAGGAGAAAAACGCATAAAGTGACATATCACTAAGTTTCCCCCGTGGGAATCGAACCCACGACCTCCATGTCGAGAGCCCAATGGTCTTAACCATTAGACCATGGAGGTAGGCAGGCGGAGCTCAGAGGAATGACGGCTCTAAGCAACTGATTGCTACTAATTTTAAGTGCAGAATTTTTCTTATTTCTGAATGTGAGTGTATTGTGTCCAAACTCCCTTCCTTATTTATATAGGGTCCTTCTTAATATGTTGACACTTTTTTAAGCGAATGATCAGATCGTCAAACTGAACAACTTTCTCTATGGCACCAACACCGAAATCGCGACAAAAATATCTGCTCTTCCATACAAAACTCCCTTTTTTTCGCGATTTCGATGTTGGTCCCATCGAAAAAGTTGTTCAGTTTAATGGTCTGATCATCCCCATGAAAAAGTGTCGTGACGGGCCTTTAATGGGATGATCAGACCATCACACTGAACATCTTTTGCTATAAGACCAAGGTCGAAAGAAATCAGCTGTCCCATAAATAAGTTAGTCCACTGCGATCATGCGACAGCAGATTTTTTATCGCGGTTTCGATGTTGGTCCCATCGAAAAAGTTGCTCAGTTTAATAGTCTGATCATCCCCTTAAAACAAGATAAGAGCTTTTTCACATGATAACAGCCGTTAGTAGGTTCATACAAGCTTGTCATAAAACCTTATGGCCAACGATTTACCACTGAAGTGTGTACTCAGCCTAACGTAAGTCATATTTCTAGCGGCTGTAGTGGTCTATAAGTCTACCAAGTTTCGGCCTTTCTAGGTCGTTTGAAATGAAATACGTGATCTTGAGAGTTTTACTAATAGCCTTATGTTATACTCGAACCTAATCCCCAACCCTGTTTCTCAGAAGGCTTTGTTCTCCAATTATTGTTTTATCACAAAACAAATTACCTACCTTCTTACATTGTAAAGAGAAACTAAACTAAATTGTTGTCGTAACTCACAACCACATTTTCTTTCGGAGTAAGTTTACTATTTTAGACGTGCATGTTGTGGCATAGCTCTCTTTAGAATAACCTACCTACCTACCTACCTATTTACCTACTGAATTTTTTTTATTAATTGAAAGTGTACTAACCAAAGCAGTTTTTAAATGATTTGAACAAACTCACGTGTAGTTTTTTTTAAATGATCGGTAGAGTAAAAATATTTTATAACAAAAAACAATCTTTTGTGATAAGTTTAAATCAAGATTTCTTTATGATTACCTTTTCAATTATTGTTTAAACATATTTTCATGAAAGACTGTGTACTTAGGACTAATTCAAAATTAAAATAAAACTGATTGACGCACTTATTTGTATGTTATGGACCTCTAACCGCACCAATTCCCGCAATAAACAAAAAAACGAACTTTTGACAATAGCTTAAAAACTATGACACTTCTCATAATACTATGTGTAGCTTAAAATGTTCATAAAAGTGCCCTTTATCAGCTTAGAAAATATCTATATCGTTCTAACAAACACTCTGTATACAAGACGTATAAAATGAAGATGAATTCTCAATGCTAACGTAAAGTCGTGAACATAATTCGATATCGAAAATCAACACAGTTTTTGAGAGTTACGCGGTTATTAATAAAGTTGAAGTTGATCTTGCCGCGTTTCTGCGGGTCCGTTAGATGATAACTAAATAAATGATTAACTTTAGCTTAATTGATAATCAACTTATTAGGCTGAAAGAAGTATAGTGGATTCACACACTTGGTTCAAAAGATAATCATAATCATAATCATTTATTGCTTCATGTGGTGTACATAGATCTTATAAGTAATAACAGTTCGCAACATGAGCCCTGTAAGGGCACTGCAATTTACATTTGAATGTAAAATATTATAAAACTAAGAAAGAAACAAAAATTTAACAATTATATGATTATTCATGCATAACATAATTATTTTAGGTACATAACATATTTATACTACACACATATAGGTACATAACATATTTATACTACAAATACTGATACTACTTACATAAAGGTTCTCAGACCGTTAAACTGAACAACTTTCTCTATGGCACCAACATCAAAATCGTGAAAAACAAATCGGCTGTCCCATACATTTGGCTCGAGTAGGTTTGCAATTTTGTATGGAAGAGTTGAGTTTTTTTTTGCGATTCCGATGTTGGTGCCATAGAGAAAGTTGTTCAGTTTGACGGTCTGATCATTCCCTTAAAAAATGTCATCATATTTAAGAAGGACCCCTGTATAATGGACCTTTCCCCCAACTTATACAGGTTACAACCAATTATTAGGGTTCCGTACCCAAAGGGTGAAAACGGGACCCTATTACTAAGCCTACGTTGTTCGTCCGTCCGTCCGTCCGTCCGTCCGTCCGTCCGTCCGTCCGTCCGTCCGTCCGTCCGTCCGTCTGTCTTACATATTTAGGGCTGTTACTTTTGAACCGTAATAGCTAGACAGTTGAAATTTTCTCAGATTATGCGTTATTATGGTGGATTTGTTTACAAATAATAAAAATGTCAAAAAATTAAAAATTAAGGGGGGTTCTCAACAAGAAACTAGTTTTTATCAACGTTTTTTCTTCACGCTCTATGGTAAAAACGGTAACACATACAAGCGTCAAACTTTGTGTGATTATAGATCAAACTCTACAAAATAACAACAAATACTAAAAACCGGCAAAGTGTGAGTCGGTCTCGCAGTAAAGGTCCCGGATAAAAAAAATATTTTTTTCTAAGTTAATAATGTTGTGTTCTGTGGTGGTGTAGCACGGAACCCTCGGTGCGCGAGTAGCCCGACTCGCACTTGACCGGTTTTATTGTTAGTTTTATTTCAAAGTTTCATTTATGTGCGGTGTTTAAGATTTAGGCCAAAAAACTGCGCATCAGCCATTCTTTTTTGAAAGTTTCAACAACAAAACCCAAATGATTTTGAACATTGACGTAGAATACTATGGACGCCGGGTCTAGTACAAAATTCTCAAAAAAAGTGTCCGAGACTAAACTACACAAACCTAAGTACGGTAGTAATATAAACCAACTAAAAACATAGGAAATGATGAAATTCTTTTCCATCCCACTCCCCCATCGAGGTACGGTGCGCACCGGCCGATCAAACGAAGACAATCGCGTCATTGATTCTCTTTTTAAGTTTTGGTACTGTGGAGGGCAGCACTAACTCTTTAGCTTGGCTGCGAGAGGTTTTCGTAATAAAATACTCATAGTTAACTTGAAGAATAACTGTATTTCTATTGTATGGAAAATTATTATAAAAAGAGACGTCAATCCCTCTTTTGTCCCAGGGATGTAATAAAAACCTATGGCTTTGAATCTTTGTTTCTTTTATAGGATCCATGTTCTAAATTTAATCTTGTACGGCGGCCAATATTATTGATATGCCATCTCTACAGTACTCTTTTTGTTCGGACACTTTTGAGCGCGGACCCTACGTCCAGTAATTGGTAAGTCAATGCTTCCGAAGCTTGAACATGAGTAGAGTACCTATAAGTCCTATTACAGGAAACTCCTCGCGAATACGAGTCACAAGGAGCGAGCTATACACCATATGGTAGATATGAGCACAAAACTAAGCCAAACGCCTAAATAAACAATTAATTTAAATTGAAAGGCAGTCAAATCGGAATCTATTAAACACAGTGCAAATAGAACAGACTCGTATTGGTGTAAATTACACAATTCTCTCGCTTCACTTCGCTCGGTTATCTATCCGTTTACACTCGAATGTTTCACACGCGCTGGCAACACTACGGTTCAATTCACATCGATATTGGGTAATTTGATTATTGACATTATTGGTTAACGTTATTATTGTGAGGCTTAGATTTGGTTATAGCTAAATTAATCTTAGGTACAGTATAATTATCGAGAGACGAACATTGAATATACTGCTGTCGGTACCCGAACTGAAGTGTGAAAAATGGGGGACAGGACCACATGAGTAAATACCCAACAGAGAGAAAGCTGCAAATGATGAATAGATTTCTGATATACGTCAGATCGACGATCTAATCTTCTTTTTTTTAAGAAACAGATAAAACTACAAGGTTCTAATAAAAACAATTAGAGCCTTTTGCGACGTGTAACCCTTTAGTATTATGAATTCGATTCAACTTTTGCGTTATAAAGTCTGTATTATTCTCTTAGGTTGTGTACGAATTTCAACCAATCAAATCACAAGGCATTGTATTAACCGAGGCTACACTAGAAAACTTTTCACAACAGGCCCACTTGACGACGACCCACCCCATCTATCCATCCAATTAAAAATTACCATACTAACCGGCATTGTTTTCTAAAGCATCTAACCCTTTGTGATTCATGAAGCTCATTTTTAAAAACCTCGTCACGGAGACAATGGCCGACAATCTGATGTCGACTGCCTTCAGTCTTGTTCAAACGTCAGAATTTACATCGTTCTTACTATTATAATTTGGCCCTTGTGTTTTGATCTCGCTTTTAGATGTTTTTACATGACTTTGATTGGGATTTTATTCAACTAGTCAGTAGACTTACACACACACGCACACACATACACCTAAATTCGCACCCACACTTACTCACATTCAAACATTACACTCACACTCATACATCCCATTCACATATTCACAATTTTCACACTCACGCTCAATTCAATTCAATTATAATTTATTGCACACTAAAACATAACATACATTTTAATAAAGATAAAGAATTACAAGTTGGTACAAATAAGGCGATCACATCACACCTCCCACACTCATACATCGCACTCACATATTCACACCTACACTCACACTCACACATCACACTCACATATTCACATCTACACTCACTCACAACTCATGCATGACACTCACATATTCACACTTATAAACATACATGCACTTACTCCTTTGGGAATCTAAAGTTATTATGGACTAGATGTCTTTTAAGTTATTTTATTTATGACTGTATAAAAACCTACAAGATAAATAAAAAAAATTAAAGATTTATTATCACTTCACCCACACTCTTATGCACACTTATGTCAACTTCTGTACACAGACCTACCTGCACATATTCACGCAAAAACCTATCTACCTATACTTTGCGTACAAACATATCTGCGCCTCTAGTAAAAAAGGTTACAGTCAAATCAAATGAAAACAAAATCATTTATTCACTTGTTTACAAATTCTCCACTTGTTGTATATACACCTAATGGTACTATTTTGAAAATGATTTTGCATTCATTTGCTTTGACTAACATGCAGATGTAAAAGTTTTCATATTTTTAATCTACAAAATAATTTTTGACTGATTCGACGCAAAAAGGCTTGACAGCTCGCCATAAAATGGACACGCTCTAAAATAAAGAGCGAAATTACATCGATTTAAAGCAATTTATAGCGAAATCAATTATGTCGGAAGCTTTATTAGGGACTTTAGTCGTACAGTGTTAATTACAATTAAGAATTTGAATTGGGAGCCGTTCGCAAGATAATAAATTGTTACAATTAATGGACGGACGGATTGTTTCTTTCCATTTATTGACCTTTGAATTGATTGCTTCTGTGATATTAGGCGCGATACGGCTCCACTTTTGATGGGAAGTTGTACTTAATATTATAGACTGGTCTATAGATGTGCGATATTAACCAATTGCTACTGAGTCTCTACTCTGTTAAAACCTTATTATAAAATCGATTATTATATTAATGTAACTGGTGAAGGAAGATATATTCTAACTAGAGTTTACCTGCGACTTTGTCCGCACAAATTATACAACGTATTAATGAATTAACGCAAAATCTCATACACCCCAACTGATTTATAACAAAATAATTAGATTGAAACAATAATTTAATTATTTTGATAGTTAAAATTTAAAGTTATTCGCATTTTAAGTTGAGGCAAAAATGATTTTTTATCATTTCAGCAATGAATGAAAGCGCTAACCTACTAAAACATAACATAGACATTTATTTCCAAAAACGCATGCATTTACAGAATGAGTAGATCAGCAGTCTGTACTGGAGTTTTCTGCCTCACAGACTGCTTACTATTTAACACTACTCATGGATACATTTTAATAATCTTGTTTTGTTAGTAAGTAGGGTGAGTGTGCCTGTGCGGTGGATTGACATCGGGTTCAGTAAATTACAAACAAAAAACAAAACAATGCTACAAATTAATTAATCAAATCAAATAAAAAATTAATATTAATTAATATAATTAATATTTTGTAAAAAATTCCCTATGTTGAAAACATGATCATTCGATTCTGCTCTCGATTCTAAACAAACTACTTTCTAGTTTTGCGTTAATTCATTAACACGTTGTATACCAGATTTTAAGTCGGATCATAAGTTATCAAATAAAAAAAATTTCATCAAAATCGGTTCAATAGTTTTTGCGTGGTGCTCGATCAATCAAACAAACAAACAGACAGACAAAAAATCCAAAAATTGTTGATTTGGAATCAGGGACACCTAAAAACCATATCGTAATCTTTTTTTGTTAATATCTTCAATGTACAGACACACTTCTCTTACAGTTTTATAATAGTTTAGATTAGATACAGCCTAATGAAATCTACTGCTTCCACCTCAAAAAATCAATTGTTCACTAAAACTGTGAAAAAAGCACTAGTGCTTTTTTCACAGTTTTAGTACAAAGGTAGGTAGGTTTAGTAGTAGTAGTTTTGGAATCTAGATTCCAAAATTTTCGTGGTTCAAAAAAGCGCTAGATATTTGGTGCTAAATTCTTATTACATAAAAAAGGCCTTTAAAGTTCTCTGAATAGTCTTATTAGTCTTTCCGAAACAAATTTAAGTCAGTCAATTTGTAGTTCCCTTGTATAATTAATGATAACACTTCAGATAAGCGTTCTTATTTGAATCTCCCGAACATTGCACACTCTATGAAAATGTTTTCACTACAATATGCTATTCATATTTATTATATTCTAATCAAAAAACACAAAATATACAAATAAAAATACATATATATATATATATATATATACAACGTGTTAATGAATTAACGCAAAACCTTATACACCCCCACTGATTTATAACAAAATAATTAGATTGAAACCATAATTTAATTATTTTGATAGTTACAATTTAAAGTTATTCGAATTTTATGTTTTGAGGCAAAAATTATTTTTTATCATTTCAGCAATGAATGAAAGCCCTAACCTACTCATGGATACGTTTTAATAATCTTGTTTTGGTAGTAAGTAGGGTGAGTGTGCCTGTGCGGTGGGTTGACATCGGGTTCAGTAAATTTAAAATTTTGCAAATAAATTATAATTAATATTTTGAAAAAAAACTGTGTTGAAACCATGATAATTCGATTCTGCTCTCGATTCTAAACAAACTACTTTCTAGTTTTGCGTTAATTCATTAACACGTTGTACAACGTGTTAATGAATTAACGCGTATAACGCGCTTATTATATATATATATATATATATATATATATATATATATATATATATACATATATATGTATATAGCATATACAAATAATGTTGCTTTATTTAAAGTTAAAAAAGGGCTAGATTCTCCGCGAGGCTCTATATTCGGAGATACTGCGCTAAATATGCTAAAAATCGCTAAGGTGGCAGCCCTGGTTCCTGTCCTCATTTATTCCCAGTAACATTTTGTAAACTTCATACTTCGCTGAAGTTCTGTGAAGTATCCGATTTACTGTATAATTATATAAAATATCGCATTACTCGGTACTACAGGGTTTTAACAATCGAACGAAGAGAGGGTGAAGGGGTGAGTGCGGTGGAGGGCGGGGAGGGTTTTAATTAAATGGGGAAATGAACTCTAGGAGACAGTGATCGCTTACGTAAATATAAAATGTTGGAATGCAGTTCTTATTGTTTCAAAGGTATTGAACGGGAGCAAAGATTTGTACTAGTGACTTTTTAGTGGAAAACATCAAGAGTATTCATTGGCGGTTCACGACGGTGTGTTGGCACCAACTTTAATGTATGGCAGTGAGAGTTGGGTATGGCAGAAGAAGCATGAATCTAGAATAAATGCTGTTGAAATGCGCTCCCTGCGTAGTATGTGTGTGACTTTGAAGGACCGGATACGGAATAGTGTGATTAGAGAAAGATGTGGTCTGAAAGAAGATGTAGTGACCAGGATTGAAAAAGGCATGTTGAGGTGGTTTGGCCATGTAGAAAGAATGTGTGAAAGTAGGTTGACGTACGAAATTTACATGGCAAGTGTGAATGGAATGGTTGAAAGGGGTCGCCCTAGGCGCACGTACGCTGACCAAATAGGAGGAGTACTGAAGATGGGCCAAATAAAATGTACCCGGAACCGACGAGCTTGTATGAAGAGACTTATGGATGTTGAGGAGGCGAGAGATGTGTGTCAGAATCGTTGCATGTGGCGATCTGTTGTCTCTGCCTACCCCAGTAGTGGGACATAGGCGTGAGTATGTATGTACATCAAGAGGAAACCTACTTGCTTAAATTTTGAGGCGTGTTTTTTTTACTGTCCATACAAAGTGGCGATGGCGTACTCAGGGTCCAGGGTTCGAATCCCGGTTCGGTCATGGAAGTTATATGTTCATATTTCATATTTCATATTTATTTATTTGCAAGTCACAAGTTATTTGGATGTTATATAATATAAAGTAGGTACAGGTGACGCCCTGTAAGGGCACAGCAAAACGTAAAGGGCTACTAGTTGTCATCATATTAATAATCACATAATTAAATTAGTCAATAACAAATCATAGTATCAGTTAATTCAAATCACAATGTCAACGTTACATAATGTTAATATGTTAAAAAGATAGTGAAAAAATTAAAATTAATAAGTAACATCGTAAGTCAAAATTAATTGCTAGTCGTAGAGTCATCGAAGCATCTAGGTATCTAGTTTATCGTCAAAGAATTCTAAAATATTATAGTAGGATTTATTCAAAAGAAAATTTTTAAGGTGATTATTAAATATGTTGAGTTTTCCAATGTTTTTTATAGAATTTGGAATGTGGTTATATATTTTAATTACCATGTGGTGGGGGCTAGAAGAAACAAGGTACATTTTTGTGTTCGTGGCGTTGTTGTATGGTTTCCATATTAAAAAGCCAGTTAGTTACTTAGGATCATTACAATGTATGTGTCTGTAAGATAAATATTATTTATTTGCACACCAAAATAAACAAAAAAACGATAGCAAAAATTTATTTATTTTACTACCTTTATTGTACTATTTTGAATAAAAATTTGATTATGATTTGACTTGATTTAGATTTTTGAGTAGAACAGAAACAAAAGCAGAGCAGAACATAACAGTTAGACAACAGAAACAGAAGTTAACAGAATATTATTTAGTATTGAATTAAATCATGTAATCAAGTAAGTACACCACCTATCAACAGAATATCAACAAAAATAAACTAACAAGGTGACAAATCAAACGTCTATACATCCGATGTCAGCAATCCCCTGCGAGACTAAAAATGTTATTCCGGATAAAAATGCCGGACATTGCTGGAGACAAGCCAATTTATTCCGTAACGAAGTAAAGCTTATGCCGGACCTCCCCCCTCATCTAGTGACCTCCCTGTGTTTGGATTATAAATATACATGTGTAGTATGATACTTTGTCATAATTTTACAATATTTTTCTTCATACAGGGTCTTTCATTGTCTTTCTGGTCTTCATACATGTCGTTCTTAATATGCTCAAACTTTTTAAAGGGGATGATCAGACCATCAAACTGAACAACTTTCTAAATGGGACCAACATTGAAATCGCGAAAAAAAAACAGCTGTTCCATACATTTGGCTCGAGTAGGTTTGCAGTTTTGTATGGAAGAGCGGTTTTTTTTTACGATTTCGATGTTGGTGCCATAGAGAAAGTTGTTCAGTTTGACGGTCTGATCATCCCTTTAAAAAGTGTCAGCCTGTCAGCATGTTAAGACGGACCCCATATATTAAGTAAAGGATTGAAAATCGAAAGAGCGGGCGCAATTTGGGCATAATTTAATCCTACTAATAATTTTAAATGTGAAAGTTATTGACGATGTTTATGGTTGAATCACGCAAAATGATGAATGGATTTGAATAAAATTAGGCACACCGATAGATTATGTTCTGGATTAACATTTTTATGATTTTTTTTTTAAATAACAATTAGCCTTAAGATGCTTTTAACAATACGTTTTATAATCTTACATAAAGTCTAGTCTACATATTACGGGAAACTACTCGTACCATCGTACCTCGTATCTTCACGTCCCAAATACCGCAGTGTCCCAAAACGAAAGTCTTCGATCAGTGTGTGTATGGCCACTGATGTGAAAGGAAAAGGGCAATGGAGAGGCCTATGTTCGGAATTTCCTTGCGAGATCAAATCAGAAATTAAGAGATCCGCAGAAGAACCATAGTATGTAGCTGACATAGCCCAAAGAATTGCTAAACTAAAGTGGCAGTGGGCGGGGCACATAGCTCGCAGCTCGCAGAACTGATGGCCCATGGGACAGAAGAGTTCTTTCATTCTCACAAAGTGGACCGACCACCTGATGAAGGCGGTGGGAACCTGTTGGATGAGGGCAGCGCAGGACCGGTTGTTGTGGCGATCCTTGGAGAGGCCTATGTCCAGCAGTGGACGTCCATCTGCTGAGATGATGATGATTAGGTTATGCTATTTAACTACATCATCATCATCATCATCATCTCAGCCGATGGACGTCCACTGCTGGACATAGACCTCCCCCAAGGATCGCTATAACGACCGGTCCTGCGCCGCCCTCATCCAACGTTTTCCCGCCGCCTTCACCAGGTCGTCGGTCCACCGTGTGAGGGGCCTACCCACGCTGCGCTTTCCGGTACGCGGTCGCCACTCGACAACTAGCAGGCCCCACCGGCCATCGGTTCTGCGAGCAATGTGCCCTGCCCACTGCCACTTAAAGTAGGGCCAATTTAATAGGCCACATTTGACATTTGTCAGTTTGAGCTTCATAGTGAGGTGCCCTGCTTAAGAAGACTGATTCGATTCAGACTTCAATCATAAATGTGAATTGTATTCAGTTATTATGAAAAGGTACTTATACAACGTGTTAATGAATTAGCGCAAAACCTCATACACCCCAACTGATTTATAACAAAGTAATTAGATTGAAACAATAATTTCATTATTTTGATAGCTCAAATTTAAAGTTATTCGCATTTTAAGTTTTGAGGCAAAAATGATTTGTTATCATTTCAGCAATGAATGAAAGCGCTAACATGCTTATGGATACATTTTAATAATCTTGTTTTGATAGTATGTAGGGTGAGCGTGCCCGTGCGGTGGTTTGATATCGGGTTCAGTAAATTTTAAAGGTCAACTGCCGCTCTCCCTTGGAGAAATACCTTAAAATGTATAGAAGTTTTGACTGAAGTAAAATGTGTCATAAATTATGAGGTTTTATAAAAACGACTCAAATAGTATCATTTATTTTTATTTAACGAGTTATTTAATAATTTATTATTAATAAATTATAAAAAAGCAGCAACCCCAACATGACTGTCAATGTTGTTTAGTAGGAGGTGTTGCAAGCACAATGTTTTTTTTAATATAAAAATGATAAAAGCTAATAAATCATTATAAAATAAACTAATGCCTGCAATTAGTTTCTAGTGTTCCATAGTCCATAATAAAAATAGAAGGACGGTTATACATTTTTGGGTATTATGTGTCAGGGTGCGGACTCTCAGATATCGATTTTGGTAACAATCGGCCCAGAAACTAAAAAGTTTCAAGATAGTGGCCAATTTTCTCAAATCTGAAATCAGATTCATGTTAAGAGATCGCAGAAACCCCTAGATATCCATTTTGGACGCAGTCGGTTGAAAAACAAAAAAGTTCAAGATGGCGGCCACTTTTCTCAAATCTGATATCGGATTCGTGTTAAGAGATCTCAGCTTAGACTATGCATTACACTACGTTTATAGACTTCGGCCGAGCGTGTCGCCAAAAGGGACAACAAATATAAGTTTTTAAATAATCAGGGTTACCCTCCTAAGGTTATTTTACCCCGGGTCACGTTTTGAAATAAAACGAGTTATTGGTACACATACAGGAGCTTCGGTGGCGCGTTGCGAAGAGGTATGGACACCCAATCATGGGTTTCGCATTCGAATCCGCACTGACAACACGCCATGTACCAATGAGTTTTTCTAACTTATGTACGTAATACCGACTGCTGTCAAACGGTGAAGGAAAACATCGTGAGGAAACCTATTAATAATCTCCCTGAGGGTAGGCCTGTGTCCTGCAGTGGGACGTATATGAGGTCTAACGAAATTAGCTGAAACTATTTTAAGCGGGTGATCAGACCATCAAACTGAACAGGTTCCGATTAACTTCAAAAATTCGTAATTTTTTTAGTCAGTACTAACACAATTATCGGAACTTTAAAATAAACTATTGCAATTTTTAATATCTGTATGATTTATTACATTACAGCAGAATCTTAACAATTAATATAATAATGCTTACGTGTACGGGAATAATTTTGTGTGCTTCAGAATTATGTACAATAATGGCCTATCACTTTCCTGTATTTCCATTGGTGTTACAGACAGTGTGGATGGAACAGAAACTATAGATTTCGCCTGAAACATTATTTTAACATAATGTATAATTCTTTTCTTTCTTTCTAATACCTATATAAAATTCTCGGTCGCGGTGTTTGTAACAAAACTCCTCCGAAACGGCTTGACCGATTCTTATGAAATTTTGTGTATATTCAGTATGTCTGAGAATAGGATGTAAGCTATTTTTCATACCCCTATAGGTAGGTGTAGGGTAAGTGTAGGGTAGGTGTAGGATAGGTGTAGTGTAGGTGTAGGGTATGTGTAGGGTAAGGTAGGTGTAGGGTAGATGTAGGTGTAGGGTAGGAAAAATGGCATCACAACGTCTGCGGGGTTAGCTAGTTGTATGTAAATATATGAAACGGTCACATCCAACCAGACTCCGGTTTCCCAATCAAGTGGGGTAATTTTCCCTGAATAAAATGACAACACTGAGTTTTGAGGTTATGCTAATTATTCTTTACAATACACCATGAAAGAGAACTTATTTTTGCTTAAAACCATTAAACCACAATAGGACGTTTAATTTTAACCGACTAAAATAACACAGAAAGTGAATAAAAATGCAAATGAACAAATACTTACACGTGAAAAGATAATCCGTCAACTTTCGTTTCACTATCGCTTTTGCAACCTAAAACGCTGCACCGCATTGTTTTGCTCAGGCTTGCTTAGGTTTCTTGGGTTTCCGTAGCACTTGTGCACGATATAAATTATTTATTTAAATTTCAACGGTCAAAAATTTTAAAATTTTATCCGCAACGCAATTTCTCTTATCACAAACGTCAAAGTTCGTTTAGCAACTGTAGTTGCTCGCCATGAAAAAACCGGCACGCGCTAAGGGACAAAAAATGCCAAGCTCTGTCCCTTTTTTTCAAGTGCTACTGATATGTTTTTATCTTTTTCTGTGCGAGTAAAAAGGAAGATATCCAGCATTCTATATACTTCTCTTTCTACGGATCTCAGGAACCCCTAGATATCGATTTTGGAAGCAATCGGTTGAAAAACAAAAATGTTCGATAAATTAGGTATGTAAGTAGGTATCTTATTTTGATCCTTAAACGATTTGTTTACGATAGAAAATAATAATGGGCCAGGGATTCGACTGATGATTTCTAAAATAAAATTACAGTACCTATTAAAAAGAAATTGAAGTCTGAATCGAATCACTCACTTTTTAAGCAGGTCACCTCACTATGAAGCTGAAACTGAAGTGCGATTTTTGAAAATCATACGAGCGACTTGGCAGTAGAAAGATGCATAATCTCCATAGTCATTTTGACATTTTCTACTGCCAAGTCGCTCGTATGATTTTCAAAAATCGCACTCGCACAAATGTCAAATGTGGCCTATTAAATTGGCCTTACTTTAAGTTTAGCAATTATTACCCGACTGCGCCAGAAGGAGGGTTATGTTTTTCGAGCGTATGTATGTATGAATGTATGCATGTTTGTATGTCTATTTCTTTGGCACGCCCTACAGCCTAAACGGCTTGATGGATTTTGACGTATCAGGTGTCGTTAGATTTGTAAAAATCGTGAAAGTGTCATAGGCTATATTATTTTGTCATGGCGTCTGCGAATTAAAAAAAAGAGGGGGAATAAATTTTTTTTTTGTTGAAAATTACAATATGGGTATCAAATGAAAGCTAGTAAACAGACAATTCCAAATATATATATATATATTATAGTACTTTTCGACACAAGACTAAAAAGTATGAAATAAACGAAATTATTACGAAAAACAAAAAACCCGACTGCCACTGCATAAAAAAAACCGGCCAAGTGAGAGTCGGACTCGCGCACCGAGGCTTCCGTACTACCATAATATAATATATTTGTGGTTTGTATTTACCAAACAAATTGTGTTTAATTGTTGTTTTGATAGAAATGGACGAACCTAAAGTTGGAAACAACTACGAAAGAAGGAACATTGAACATTACCGACCGCCAAGGAGTATTTTCATGTATCACCGCTTATAAGGAGGATTTGTATTCATTATCGAAACCCAGGAAGGTAGCATCGGTATTGTGGAATAGGTATTGATTAAACCATAAACTTAATATACTCGTACTATACCAGGAAGCTGGAAATATGTACTATTGTCTATTTAGTACCGTTAACGTAAGAGTTTCGTTTCTATTCATTATCCAAACCAAGGAAGGTGGCATCGGTATTGTGGCATAGGTATTGGTTAAACCATAAACGTAATATAAAGTATATTAAATGTATGGGTTAAACCAGGAAGCTGGAAATATGTACTATTATCTATACCTATAGTACCTACCGTTAACGTGGGAGTTTCGTTTCTATAGTGTTCGAGAACTTTTCGGCCCTATCGGCAATCGGTTCTGCAAGCAATGTGCCCCCCCCCCCCCCGCCCACTGCCACTTTAGTTTAGCAATTAATTATATTTATTTTGCTTATTTGGGCTATGTCAGTTACTCTGGTTCTTCTGTGGATCTCTTCATTTTTGATTCGATGCAACTACAGCGATAGCTTATATAGAAAAAACAGTCATGTTTGCAGGATACAAACAGGTTTTGTACAGGCTTCTATAGAAAGAGCTATGACATTCTACAATCTACTTGATGAAGAGATGTAGTGACATGATTCGATTGCAAAGGCAAGATAAGCCGAGATAAATTATATTGAATAGTAAAAGGTTTAAGGATTATCGCTAAAATGTTTTCCAACTTTAATTAAAATAATAGAAAAAGTTATAACAATTTAGGACGAATGAAATTTTTGCGAGTAAAACTGCGGTGAAAGAAGATGCGATCTTTCTTCAAAACTGAAAAGTTGAAACTACCGCGGTTCTTGATATTTGGAACTGATGGGTAAGCATAAAAACTTGTGCTCGATGCTTAGTTGTGTCATCGTCACCGAATAGATAACCTACCAGAAAAACAGCTTCATACAAGCTTGCGGCGGCCAGTACACTCCTAATTGACCAATTAACTAAATTATTAAGAAAAACAAGAAACCCGACTGCATAAAAAAACTATTATATTAACTGAAATGATAATAAAAACAAGCTCTTATATTCACTAATCAGCTATAGATAACAACTTGGATCGAGAAAATATAATTTTTTTATTCCCCCTCTTTTTTTTTAATTCGCAGCCGCTTTATTAAAATAATCATAAAATAATATAGCCTATGTCACTGTCACGATTTTTACAAATCTAACAACACCTCATACGTCAAAATCTATCAAAGCCATTTAGGCTGTAGGCCGTGCGTGCCAAAGAAATAGACATACAAACATACATACGCTCGAAAAATATAACCCTCCTTCTGACGCAGTCGGGTAAAAACAGGTAATTTTTGCCACATATATTTAGAGCATCCTAAAAAAATAGTTAACTTTGTAAGCTGTAAGATTGGCCGCCTTATAAACGTGGTATCACTATAAGTGAATTTAACTCTAGATGCAGTAAATTCTTGGCTCACTACGTTATTGCATAGTGAATATTTTCTTCAATATTGGCAAGTCTCGCCCACACTGTACCTACGTATAGTACAGTATAGTATAGTATAGTACAGTATCGAACCGAACTGTACCACACCGGTGACGATATTGCATTCTTAAATCAACCGAGAGAGGATTACTTTGTACGTTTGAGCCAGAATTCTGGTTCGGATCTACCGGTGTGAAATTGGTAGCCAAAAGTAGTAGCTTTTTATAACCTGACCAAATTAAGGAGTCGTCAAGTTTAATACATTATTAAGCTTTAAAAACATGCAAAAATAATAAAATGAAAGTGTTTTATTATAATAACACGTTTCCTACGTAAAGTGCATAAAAAAAAAGTTCATATAAATAACTTTTTTTTTCTATACATTACATTGTTCGAGATTGGTTCCAACCATGATGCCAAAAGACCTGACAGGTTAAATTGTAGGTAGCCATAATATATGAACACTAAGCTATATTTTCAGCTTTATTTTATATGGTTTGATATGGTATGTGTGCTCGATATGGCAGACAAAATGTAGGAGAAATTTTTTCGCAATGTTAAAAAAAAGCTACTGCAAGTTTGTGGTATGATGCAAGAGACCTGACAGGTTAAATTGTATAAAGATATAATACTTGAATACTAAGCTTTATTTCAAGATACATTTTATCAGGTTTGATATGGTATGAGTGTTCGATATGATCGACGGAACGTGGGAGTAATTTTTTTCGCAATAGTACCAACTAAAAAGCAAGCTACTGGTACGATGCCAGAGACCTGACAGATTTTATTGTAGATAAAAATAATACTTGAATACTAACCTATATTTTAAGACTAATTTTATATGGTTTGATATGGTATGAGTGCTTGATATGACCGATGGCACGTGGGACTTATTTTTTTCGCTAAAGCGCCAAATAAAATGCTAGCTACTGGTATGTTACAAAAGACCTGACAGGTTTAGCTGCAAATAGGTATGAAACTTGAACACTAAGCTGTATTTGAAGACTAACTTTATAAGGTTTGATATGGTATGAGAGCTCGATATGCCCGACAAAAGGAAGATGAAATTTTTTCACTTTGGTAAAAAAAAGCTACTGCAAGATTGTGGTATGATGCAAGAGACCTGACAGGTTAAAATGTACATAGACATAATACTTGAACACTAAGCTATATTCCTAGATAAATTTTATCAGGTTTGATATGGTCCGAGTGTTCGATATGATCAACGGAATGTGGGAGTATTTTTTTTCGCTATAGTACCAACTAAAAAGCTAGATACTGGTATGATGCAAGAGACCTGACAGATTTTATTGTACATAAGAATAATACTTGAATACTAACCTGTATTTTAAGACTAATTTTATATGGTTTGATATGGTATGAGTGCTTGATATGACCGATGGCACGTGGGACTTATTTTTTTCGCTAAGGCGCCGACTAAAAAGCTAGCTACTGGTATGTTACAAAAGACCTGACGGGTAAAATTGTAAATAAGCATGATACTTGAACACTAAGCAGTATTTTAAGACTAACTTTATAAGGTTTGATATGGTATGAGAGCTCGATATGCCCGACAAAAGGTAGGAGAATTTTTTTCGCTGTGGTAAAAAAAAA
Source organism: Agonopterix subpropinquella (assembly GCA_922987775.1). Classification (NCBI taxonomy): domain Eukaryota; kingdom Metazoa; phylum Arthropoda; class Insecta; order Lepidoptera; family Depressariidae; genus Agonopterix; species Agonopterix subpropinquella. The sequence goes on from OV277716.1 coordinate 14,998,987, forward strand.
GCCACTGCAAGATTTTGGTATGATCCTAGAGACCTGACAGGTTAAATTGTATATATACATAATACTTGAACACTAAGCTATATTTTAAGACTAACTTCATTAGGTTTGATATGGTACGAGTGCTCAATATGGCCGACAAAAGGTAGGAGAAATTTTTTCACTTTGGTAAAAAAAAAGCTACTGCAAGATTGTGGTATGATGCAAGAGACCTGACAGGTTAAAATGTACATAGACATAATAATTGAACACTAAGCTATATTCCTAGATAAATTTTATTAGGTTTGATATGGTCCGAGTGTTCGATATGATCAACGGAATGTGGGAGTATTTTTTTTCGCTATAGTACCATTTAAAAAGCTAGATACTGGTATGATGCAAGAGACCTGACAGGTTTTATTGTAGATAAGCATAATACTTGAACACTAAGCTATATTTTAAGACTAACTTTATATGGTTTGATATGGAACGAGTGCTTGATATGACCGATGGCACGTGGGATCTATTTTTTTTGCTAAGGCGCCGACTAAAAAGCTAGCTACTGATATGTTAAAAAAGACCTGACGGGTAAAATTGTAGATAAGCATGATACTTGAACACTAAGCTATATTTTGAGACTAACTTTATAAGGTTTGATATGGTATCAGTGCTCAATATGGCCGACAAAAGGTAGGAGAAATTTTTTCACTTTGGTAAAAAAAAACGCTACTGCAAGATTGTGGTATGATGCAAGAGACCTGACAGGTTAAAATGTACATAGACATAATACTTGAACACTAAGCTGTTCCCTGAGCAATACAACCTGGGCCTCTTCAAGGCAAGAGTGAATAGGCATCTTTCTAGGTAAGCATGCTACATCTTCGGCCTCATCATCACTCAACATCAGGTGAGATTGGGGTCAAATGTTTACCTATCGAACATAAAAAAAAAAAAAAAAAAAAATCCTAGATAAATTTTATCAGGTTTGATATAGTCCGAGTGTTCGATATGATCAACGGAATGTGGGAGTATTTTTTTTCGCTATAGTACCAACTAAAAAGCTAGATACTGGTATGATGCAAGAGACCTGACAGATTTTATTGTACATAAGCATAATACTTGAATACTAACCTATATTTTAAGACTAATTTTATATGGTTTGATATGGTATGAGTGCTTGATATGACTGATGGCACGTGGGACTTATTTTTTTCGCTAAAGCGCCAAATAAAATGCTAGCTACTGGTATGTTACAAAAGACCTGACAGGTTAAGTTGTAGATAGGCATGATACTTGGACACTAAGCTGTATTTGAAGACTAACTTTATAAGATTTGATATGGTATGAGTGCTCGGTATGCCCGACAATAGGTAGGAGAAATTTTTTCGCTGTGGTAAAAAAAAAAGCCATTGCAAGATTTTGGTATGATCCTAGAGACCTGACAGGTTAAATTGTATTTATACATAATACTTGAACACTAAGCTATATTTTAAGACTAACTTCATAAGGTTTGATATGGTACGAGTGTTCGATATGATCAACGGAATGTGGGAGTATTTTTTTTCACTATAGTACCAACTAAAAAGCTAGCTACTGGTATGATGCAAGAGACCTGACAGGTTTTATTGTAGATAAGCATAATACTTGAACACTTAGCTATATTTTAAGACTAACTTTATATGGTTTGATATGGAACGAGTGCTTGATATGACCGATGGCACGTGGGATCTATTTTTTTCGCTAAGGCGCCGACTAAAAAGCTAGCTACTGATATGTTAAAAAAGACCTGACGGGTAAAATTGTAGATAAGCATGATACTTGAACACTAAGCAGTATTTTAAGACTAACTTTATAAGGTTTGATATGGTATGAGTGCTCGATATGCCCGACAACAGGTAGGAGAAATTTTTTCGCTGTGGTAAAAAAAAGCCACTGCAAGATTTTGGTATGATCCTAGAGACCTGACAGGTTTTATTGTAGATAAGCATAATACTTGAACACTAAGCTATATTTTAAGACTAACTTCATAAGGTTTGATATGGTACGAGTGTTCGATATGATCAACGGAATGTGGGAGTATTTTTTTTCACTATAGTACCAACTAAAAAGCTAGCTACTGGTATGATGCAAGAGACCTGACAGGTTTTTTTGTAGATAAACATAATACTTGAACACTAAGCTATATTTTAAGACTAACGTTATATGGTTTGATATGGAACGAGTGCTTGATATGACCGATGGCACGTGGGATCTATTTTTTTCGCTAAGGCGCCGACTAAAAAGCTAGCTACTGATATGTTAAAAAAGACCTGACGGGTAAAATTGTAGATAAGCATGATACTTGAACACTAAGCAGTATTTTAAGACTAACTTTATAAGGTTTGATATGGTATGAGAGCTCGATATGCCCGACAAAAGGTAGGAGAAATTTTTTCGCTGTGGTAAAAAAAAAGCCACTGCCAGATTGTGGTATGATGCAAGAGACCTGACAGGTTACAATGTACATAGACATAATACTTGAACACTAAGCTATATTCCTAGATAAATTTTATCAGGTTTGATATGGTCCGAGTGTTCGATATGATCAACGGAATGTGGGAGTATTTTTTTTCGCTATAGTACCAACTAAAAAGCTAGATACTGGTATGATGCAAGAGACCTGACAGATTTTATTGTACATAAGCATAATACTTGAATACTAACCTATATTTTAAGACTAATTTTATATGGTTTGATAAGGTATGAGTGCTTGATATGACCGATGGCACGTGGGATTTATTTTTTTCGCTAAGGCGCCGACTAAAAAGCTAGCTACTGATATGTTAAAAAAGACCTGACGGGTAAAATTGTAGATAAGCATGATACTTGAACACTAAGCTATATTTTAAGACTAACTTCATAAGGTTTGATATGGTATCAGTGCTCAATATGGCCGACAAAATGTAGGAGAAATTTTTTCACTTTGGTAAAAAAAAGCTACTGCAAGATTGTGGTATGATGCAAGAGACCTGACAGGTTAAAATGTATAAAGACATAATACTTGAACACTAAGCTATATTCTTAGATAAATTTTATCAGGTTTGATATGGTCCAAGTGTTCGATATGATCAACGGAATGTGGGAGTATTTTTTTTCACTATAGTACCAACTAAAAAGCTAGATACTGGTATGATGCAAGAGACCTGACAGATTTTATTGTACATAAGCATAATACTTGAATACTAAACTATATTTTAAGATTAATTTTATATGGTTTGATATGGTATGAGTGCTTGATATGACCGATGGCACGTGGGACTTATTTTTTTCGCTAAAGCGCCGAATCAAATGCTAGCTACTGGTATGTTACAAAAGACCTGACAGGTTAAGTTGTAGATAGGCATGATACTTGAACACTAAGCTATATTTTAAGACTAACTTCATAAGGTTTGATATGGTATGAGTGCTCAATATGGCCGACAAAAGGTAGGAGAAATTTTTTCACTTTGGTAAAAAAAAAGCTACTGCAAGTTTGTGGTATGATGCAAGAGACCTGACAGGTTAAATTGTATAAAGATATAATACTTGAATACTAAGCTTTATTTCAAGATACATTTTATCAGGTTTGATATGGTATGAGTGTTCGATATGATCGACGGAACGTGGGAGTAATTTTTTTCGCAAAAGTACCAACTAAAAAGCAAGCTACTGGTACGATGCCAGAGACCTGACAGATTTTATTGTAGATAAGAATAATACTTGAATACTAACTAACCTATATTTTAAGACTAATTTTATATGGTTTGATATGGTATGAGTGCTTGATATGACCGATGGCACGTGGGACTTATTTTTTTCGCTAAAGCGCCAAATAAAATGCTAGCTACTGGTATGTTACAAAAGACCTGACAGGTTTAGCTGCAAATAGGCATGAAACTTGAACACTAAGCTGTATTTGAAGACTAACTTTATAAGGTTTGATATGGTATGGGAGCTCGATATGCCCGACAAAAGGTAGGAGAAATTTTTTCGCTGTGGTAAAAAAAAAGCCACTGCAAGATTGTGGTATGATGCAAGAGACCTGACAGGTTAAAATGTACATAGACATAATACTTGAACACCAAGCTATATTCCTAGATAAATTTTATCAGGTTTGATATGGTCCGAGTGTTCGATATGATCAACGGAATGTGGGAGTATTTTTTTTCGCTATAGTACCAACTAAAAAGCTAGATACTGGTATGATGCAAGAGACCTGACAGATTTTATTGTACATAAGCATAATACTTGAACACTAAGCTATATTTTAAGACTAACTTTATATGGTTTGATATGGATCGAGTGCTTAATATGACCGATGGCACGTGGGATTTATTTTTTTCGCTAAGGCGCCGACTAAAAAGCTAGCTACTGATATGTTAAAAAAGACCTGACGGGTAAAATTGAAGATAAGCATGATACTTGAACACTAAGCAGTATTTTAAGACTAACCTTATAAGGTTTGATATGGTATGAGTGCTCGATATGCCCGACAAAGGGTAGGAGAATTTTTTTCGCTGTGGTAAAAAAAAATTTCTCCTACCTATTGTCGGGCATATCGAGCACTCATACCATATCAAACCTTATAAAGTTAGTCTTAAAATACTGCTTAGTGTTCAAGTATCATGCTTATCTACAATTTTACCCGTCAGGTCTTTTTTAACATATCAGTTGCTAGCTTTTTAGTCGGCGCCTTAGCGAAAAAAATAAATCCCACGTGCCATCGGTCATATCAAGCACTCGTTCCATATCAAACCATATAAAGTTAGTCTTAAAATATAGCTTAGTGTTCAAGTATTATGCTTATCTACAATAAAACCTGTCAGGTCTCTTGCATCATACCAGTAGCTAGCTTTTTAGTTGGTACTATAGTGAAAAAAAATACTCCCACATTCCGTTGATCATATCGAACACTCGTACCATATCAAACCTTATAAAGTTAGTCTTCAAATACAGCTTAGTGTCCAAGTATCATGCCTATCTACAACTTACCCTGTCAGGTCTTTTGTAACATACCAGTAGCTAGCATTTGATTCGGCGCTTTAGCGAAAAAAATAAGTCCCACGTGCCATCGGTCATATCAAGCACTCATACCTTATCAAACCATATAAAATTAGTCTTAAAATATAGGTTAGTATTCAAGTATTATGCTTATGTACAATAAAATCTGTCAGGTCTCTTGCATCATACCAGTATCTAGCTTTTTAGTTGGTACTATAGCGAAAAAAAATACTCCCACATTCCGTTGATCATATCGAACACTCGGACCATATCAAACCTGATAAAATTTATCTAGGAATATAGCTTAGTGTTCAAGTATTATGTCTATGTACATTTTAACCTGTCAGGTCTCTTGCATCATACCACAATCTTGCAGTGGCTTTTTTTTTACCACAGCGAAAAAATTTCTTTTACCTATTGTCGGGCATATCGAGCACTCATACCATATCAAACCTTATAAAGTTAGTCTTCAAATACAGCTTAGTGTCCAAGTGTCATGCCTATCTACAACTTACCCTGTCAGGTCTTTTGTAACATACCAGTAGCTAGCATTTGATTCGGCGCTTTAGCGAAAAAAATAAGTCCCACGTGCCATCGGTCATATCAAACACTCATACCTTATCAAACCATATAAAATTAGTCTTAAAATATAGGTTAGTATTCAAGTATTATGCTTATGTACAATAAAATCTGTCAGGTCTCTTGCATCATACCAGTATCTAGCTTTTTAGTTGGTACTATAGCGAAAAAAAATACTCCCACATTCCGTTGATCATATCGAACACTCGGACCATATCAAACCTGATAAAATTTATCTAGGAATATAGCTTAGTGTTCAAGTATTATGTCTATGTACATTTTAACCTGTCAGGTCTCTTGCATCATACCACAATCTTGCAGTAGCTTTTTTTTTACCAAAGTGAAAAAATTTCTCCTACCTTTTGTCGGCCATATTGAGCACTCATACCATATCAAACCTAATGAAGTTAGTCTTAAAATATAGCTTAGTGTTCAAGTATTATGTATATATACAATTTAACCTGTCAGGTCTCTAGGATCATACCAAAATCTTGCAGTGGCTTTTTTTTTACCACAGCGAAAAAATTTCTCCTACCTATTGTCGGGCATATCGAGCACTCATACCATATCAAACCTTATAAAGTTAGTCTTCAAATACAGCTTAGTGTCCAAGTATCATGCCTATCTACAACTTAACCTGTCAGGTCTTTTGTAACATACCAGTAGCTAGCATTTGATTCGGCGCTTTAGCGAAAAAAATAAGTCCCACGTGCCATCGGTCATATCAAGCACTCATACCATATCAAACCATATAAAATTAGTCTTAAAACATAGGTTAGTATTCAAGTATTATGCTTATGTACAATAAAATCTGTCAGGTCTCTTGCATCATACCAGTATCTAGCTTTTTAGTTGGTACTATAGCGAAAAAAAATACTCCCACATTCCGTTGATCATATCGAACACTCGGACCATATCAAACCTGATAAAATTTATCTAGGAATAAAGCTTAGTGTTCAAGTATTATGTCTATGTACATTTTAACCTGTCAGGTCTCTTGCATCATACCACAATCTTGCAGTAGCTTTTTTTTTACCAAAGTGAAAAAATTTCTCCTACCTTTTGTCGGCCATATTGAGCACTCATACCATATCAAACCTAATGAAGTTAGTCTTAAAATATAGCTTAGTGTTCAAGTATTATGTATATATACAATTTAACCTGTCAGGTCTCTAGGATCATACCAAAATCTTGCAGTGGCTTTTTTTTTACCACAGCGAAAAAATTTCTCCTACCTTTTGTCGGGCATATCGAGCTCTCATACCATATCAAACCTTATAAAGTTAGTCTTCAAATACAGCTTAGTGTTCAAGTTTCATGCCTGTTTGCAGCTAAACCTGTCAGGTCTTTTGTAACATACCAGTAGCTAGCATTTTATTTGGCGCTTTAGCGAAAAAAATAGATCCCACGTGCCATCGGTCATATCAAGCACTCGTTCCATATCAAACCATATAAAGTTATTCTTAAAATATAGCTTAGTGTTCAAGTATTATGCTTATCTACAATAAAACCTGCCAGGTCTCTTACATCATACCAGTAGCTAGGTTTTTAGTTGGTACTATAGTGAAAAAAACTACTCCCACATTCCGTTGATCATATCGAACACTCGTACCATATCAAACCTTATGAAGTTAGTCTTAAAATATAGCTTAGTGTTCAAGTATTACGTATAAATACAATTTAACCTGTCAGGTCTCTAGGATCATACCAAAATCTTGCAGTGGCTTTTTTTTTTACCACAGCGAAAAAATTTCTCCTACCTATTGTCGGGCATATCGAGCACTCATACCATATCAAACCTTATAAAGTTAGTCTTCAAATACAGCTTAGTGTCCAAGTATCATGCCTATCTACAACTTAACCTGTCAGGTCTTTTGTAACATACCAGTAGCTAGCATTTGATTCGGCGCTTTAGCGAAAAAAATAAGTCCCACGTGCCATCGGTCATATCAAGCACTCATACCATATCAAACCATATAAAATTAGTCTTAAAACATAGGTTAGTATTCAAGTATTATGCTTATGTACAATAAAATCTGTCAGGTCTCTTGCATCATACCAGTATCTAGCTTTTTAGTTGGTACTATAGCGAAAAAAAATACTCCCACATTCCGTTAATCATATCGAACACTCGGACCATATCAAACCTGATAAAATTTATCTAGGAATATAGCTTAGTGTTCAAGTATTATGTCTATGTACATTTTAACCTGTCAGGTCTCTTGCATCATACCACAATCTTGCAGTAGCTTTTTTTTTACCAAAGTGAAAAAATTTCTCCTACCTTTTGTCGGCCATATTGAGCACTCATACCATATCAAACCTAATGAAGTTAGTCTTAAAATATAGCTTAGTGTTCAAGTATTATGTATATATACAATTTAACCTGTCAGGTCTCTAGGATCATACCAAAATCTTGCAGTGGCTTTTTTTTTTACCACAGCGAAAAAATTTTTCCTACCTTTTGTCGAGCATATCGAGCTCTCATACCATATCAAACCTTATAAAGTTAGTCTTCAAATACAGCTTAGTGTTCAAGTTTCATGCCTATTTGCAGCTAAACCTGTCAGGTCTTTTGTAACATACCAGTAGCTAGCATTTTATTTGGCGCTTTAGCGAAAAAAATAAGTCCCACGTGCCATCGGTCATATCAAGCACTCATACCATATCAAACCATATAAAATTAGTCTTAAAATATAGGTTAGTATTCAAGTATTATTCTTATCTACAATAAAATCTGTCAGGTCTCTGGCATCGTACCAGTAGCTTGCTTTTTAGTTGGTACTATTGCGAAAAAAATTACTCCCACGTTCCGTCGATCATATCGAACACTCATGCCATATCAAACCTGATAAAATGTATCTTGAAATAAAGCTTTGTATTCAAGTATTATATCTTTATACAATTTAACCTGTCAGGTCTCTTGCATCATACCACAAACTTGCAGTAGCTTTTTTTTTAACATTGCGAAAAAATTTCTCCTACATTTTGTCTGCCATATCGAGCACACATACCATATCAAACCATATAAAATAAAGCTGAAAATATAGCTTAGTGTTCATATATTATGGCTACCTACAATTTAACCTGTCAGGTCTTTTGGCATCATGGTTGGAACCAATCTCGAACAATGTAATGTATAGAAAAAAAAAGTTATTTATATGAACTTTTTTTTAATGCACTTTACGTAGGAAACGTGTTATTATAATAAAACACTTTCATTTTATTATTTTTGCATGTTTTTAAAGCTTAATAATGTATTAAACTTGACGACTCCTTAATTTGGTCAGGTTATAAAAAGCTACTACTTTTGGCTACCAATTTCACACCGGTTTCGGATCTCAGGTACAAATTGAAATATTTTCAATGAAATGAATGACATTATTCTTAAAATTTTACTTTGTATGGAATATCCTTCGATTTAAACATTGACTTGCCAACTACTGGACGTAGAGTCTGCGCTAAAAAGTGTCCGAACCAAAATTGCACCAAAACGTAAGAAGAGAACCAATTATTACGCGTCAGTCTTCGTTTGATCGGCCGACTACACGCACGCGCGGGGGAGTGGGATGCAAAAGAATTTCAGCATTTTCAATGTTTTTCGTTGGTTGATATTACTACACGTACTTCATTTTGTAGAGGTTTGTCTCGAACACATTTTTCGAGAATTTTGTTCTAGACTCGGCGTCCATAGTATTGTAAGTCAATGGAATTAAATAGTTATTGAGAACATAGTTGCATAGTCTCATATTCTTCTTTTTGTGGTACCTACCATCTCCTATCATTAGGGCTATTCTGACCCTAGAGACAGCTCCAGCTCTGAACAGTGAGGTTTTGTTTGTATCCATCTATTCACACTGGTTGTTAAGTCAGGAAGTTCTTCTACCAGGTATTACTTACAAGTACAAATTGCGCTAGCCTCAGGGACCCGAAGTGTGTCTTGGCCTCCGACAACTAAACACGACATTCATCTCTTTCTGTGTCATCTCAGTCCAGTTGGGCACCTCCAGCTCCTCGAGATCCTTGGTGACCTGGTCTATCTAGCGATATCGTAGAACGTTGGGAGTGGAAACTAGGTCTTAAATTTCCTCGTACTTACGCGGCAACTCCCATCTTCTTTTTAAGGTGGTCTTAAAATCTTCCGAAAGACTTTCCTTTCGGTCACTATCAGGCAATCGTTTCCCTAAAATTTTCCCGTGCAGAATAATCCGGAGATATTGGTATTTTTGCGCGTTTACTTTCAGCGGATAAAGCAATTCTCTCCCGCACTAAAGGCCAGGCTATTCTCCACTAGACCACCACCTCTTTTTGAGTTCTGATCCTTATATTTTTTTATTATTATTACCGCTTTACCAATTTGCACTCTCACTAACAAACTTAAAGTCTAATTCTAAACCCCCACACAATTAGATCAGCATCTTTGCGAATGTCAGCAAAAAAAAGGGTTCCTTTATCTATCAAGTTCGTCCGCGTGCGGTTCAGAGGATCTTTGTAATTACTGGACGATACCCGCGTCCGTTACACTCCGGGGTTTACATAGAGACTTACTTATCTGGTGGCAGACAGGTTAACATAGCGTTGTTTCGTGGTCACAGTCACACCCTGAATACTTCGTACAAACGCGCTTGCAACAACAGAAATATGTTAGGACATAAAATATACTGACCAGCGTGTGAGACAGTACAACACCACTGCTTTAATTACTCCTGTATCCTTCCGTACCAGTACCAGTGAGAGGGTCAACATTGGTTGACCTCATCCCCTCTCACTGGTGCTGGCGGAGCACGATTTTAAGATGTTATATTATGTCCACTTTTATTTAAAAGTGACGACGGGCTCACTACCTATCACACTGAACAGGGTTTGGGTAGGTACTTCTAATGAAATGCGGACATTCGAAATTAAGCAGCGATTACATTACCTTACATTTAGGGCCCATTTCGGCATACATTGCTTTCTTTGATCGTTACACTTTGAAATAGAGAGAACAAATCAGGCAATGTAGATCAGAATCAGGAATGCAGAAATCGGCCCTAAATGAAGGGCAATGAATCGCTGCTCTATCTATAACGTCACGCCTCTTTCCCAGTGGGGTAGGCAGAGACCAGGGCGCGCCACTTACTACGATCTTTACATACCTCTTTTGCCTCATGCACATCCATACATCTCTTCATACATGCCCGTCGGTTTCGAGTACTTTAGTATTATATATTCAGAATACCCTGACTATTCCTCCTAGGAATATAGTCGTGAGCATATAATTCTATTTAGATACGTTATATCCATACATACAGACATGGTTGGCCCCAGCCCCCATTGCGTGGAAAAAATTACGCTTTTTTTATTCAAAAAAACAGGAATATCGTAATCATTCACCGTGCTTCTATAAAGTAGCCGTAGCTTTTTGATTGGCATGTTGTAGACAGAATATCAAATAAGGCTTTACAAAGCGAAAAAAGGGAAAGAAACCTTCTTATCGTATTAAAAGTTTATCGCGTAAAACCTTCAGTTCGCATGAAATAACGAATAGGAAATATTTTTCTGAATTTTTCCGTGGTTTTTGATCCTATTTCGTGTTTTCGCTTTCGGACAGAAAGGGAAGTGTCGCGTATGGATTTAATGCACCAAATAACACTCCGAATAAAAATAAAATGTTTGTAATTTCACGTCTACAGGGTGTAGTTAAAACCATTCGACATAACTTTAAGATATCGATAGTTTACTAATCATTTAGATTATTACTGCTTGATCAAAAATGTGATAAAAATGAATTTAAGAAAATGAGGCGCTTTCATTAAAAAATATATGGCAATATTTTTTGAAATAAAGGTGGAGACAGCAATGTCTCGGATTTAATTAAAAATTTTGTTAAACAAAGTTTTATTAAATAACGAGCTTTTACCTGCGACTTCGTCCGCATAAATTATGTACCAGATTTTAAGTCAGATGATAAGCTATCAAACAAAAAAAGTTTCATCAAAATCGGTTCAGTAGTTTTTGCGTGATACTCGAACAAACAAACACCCAAACAAACAAACAAACAAACGAACAAACAAACAAACAAACAAACAGACAGACAAAAAATCCAAAAATTGGTGATTTGGAATCAGGGACATCTAAAAACCATATCGTAATTTTTTTTTGTAAATATCTTCAATGTACAGACAAATTTCTGTTACAGTTTTATAATAGTTTAGATTTGAGAAATATATTTTTAGATTTGTATTTTCATAAGCTTTCAATTGTTACCCCGCAACATAGGGTAGAAAAATATTTTTTTTATTTACCCTTTCTACCACCCCAAATTGCCCCCCAATATAAAAATTAAGCTTTTTTTACTTGATTTATGATATTGGACCAGCGATTTTCATATCTATACCGAGTCTCAACTTGCTATGCCTTACGGTCTCTGAGAAAAATGCCTGTGACAGATGGACACAAAAAAAATTACATCACAATTTTGTGAAAACATCTTTTAGATCGAAAGTGTTTTTGTTCCGTATTTTTCTCGATTCCCAAATTTTAGGGAACAATTATTTGAGATGGTCGCGGGTAAAAGCTCGTAAAGGTACGAAAACGTTTTTGCTTTTATGGAGACAGGCAGCTTCGCAGTCCTCTTAAGGGTGTAACAAAGGCTTAGTCAAAATGCACCGGATTTTATGCAGTATCCGGATCCGGAGTCAAGTCTGACAGTGTGTATAGTTAATTCCTGTGTCCGGCCGTCTCTCGTCACTCGGCCCAGACGGCGCGTTAACGTGTAATCTTTTCCGGATATTTTCGTCCGGCCCGGATCCCGGATCTCGACTGTTACGGGATTAGTTGCGGGATAATGATGTATTTAGTGGCGGGTTTTTTTGAGAGATGGAAGAAGGCTGATGAATTTTGTTTTCTATTTAAGTCTTCGGGGTTTTTCCGGATTTCCGGATTTACGTTGGATATAAAAGAGTCCGTTCACTAATAAAAAGCAGTGACGAGGTCATTGCCTGTCACGATTGACGGAGTTTGTGACACTGTTATTCAAATGTGGATTTTTTGAATAGTTTTTATATAAAATATACTATTATGTTGAATAACTCTGATTATGCTATACATAAGCATTAGCATATGCTTACGACTGTAATCCCCGAGGGGGTAATCAGAGATATTCTGAAACCTCAGAACATCCACGTTTCACTACTTAACTAGTACCGAAACTGTCCAGTGTGACGGGGAGTGATTCCGTCGCCACTTGTAATGGACAGTGGTTACAATACATGCCTCAAAATTGAAGCATACAGGTTTCCTCACGATCTGATTATGAAGGCAGGAAAAAAGATAGAGCCGAATATTGATAACTTCCTACTTTTTTTAAAGTCTTGACAGAAATTATCTTCCAGTAAAGTTATTATCAGTGATCGGAATAGGTATCCCAATTTAGGGTGAATGACCTTATATTAATATGGATATGCCTTGTGGGAATGTGGGATCCCACACATAGTAACAATGGTTTTTATCGTCCTTATCAACCTCGGTCACAATAAACAATAAATTTTACCAGGTAGCTTTACATTCTTAGAATTAATTTGACCGTATTTTTCCGTGTTTGTAAAGCCTAGCGTCAGTATAAACCAACTTTAATAAGCACATATCGAAATATTACAATAATGCTTAGAACTCGTAACTTGTCGGTTCTATTAATTCCCGATAATTTTCTACAAATATATAACTAAATCCCAATGAAGTGGGATTTAAAGGCATATCCATATTAAGATAACGTCACGAAATCCCACGAAATTGCACTACCTATATCACTGGTTATTATCATCTTAACTGCCCTACTGAGCTCAAATCGTGACAAGCCCCCTTAAACCAAAGTACCAACCTTGGTCGCCGACCTACAAATTGTCTTCACACCTAATTTAATACCAACAAAGTTTTTAAAGCCCCTCCGTGTATAAATTACTTGATAAGTAGAAGTTTGCAATCTTCAACTTTTTTTTTGTTTTTCCCAACATATTTTTCTTCATCAAGTACAAGGGCTTGCCAAAAAAAGTCGTTAACGAGTTTCATGAATTTTTCATATTATCCCTGAAGTATTGTGTTGTTCGCGCGGAGCTTTGCCTGAAACCCTTGACTCCCGAAGTTTTTCTCAAATATACTGAATTATTCATAAAGTTGCAATAAGTACCTAACTAGCAGCGGGGGGTGAACGTAACTTGATTTTTTTTGGGCTACCTTTTTGAATGATCTACCTATTTATCATACCGCTAGGAAATCATCCATACGTGTTAATAATTACGTGATTAAAACGTATGGATGATACGTGTTAATAACGTAAGCATAACGTAAGTAAATAAATCGATCGAATTGTTTTGTCGCACAGATTATCCTAGGCCCAATCAAAGTGCCAGAATTTCTAGTCTAGATTTTTTTGTACTTTTACATATTAAAAATAATAAGCATAAGCATATTATGCTCACGACTATATTCCCCGAGGGGGTAGTCAGAGATATTCTGAAACTTCAGAACATCCACGTTTCACTAGTAGTACCGAAACAAAATAAAAAGGAAGGAAAAAAATACCACCTTTATTACCTACCTACTTACTTACTTTACCATAATATGATGCACTAAATGAATTTATTTATTTACAATATTTACAGTGTAGGTACATTAACAATTATCTTAACAATAGCCTAGCCTAGTCAAACTGAGAAAAAACTTTAAAAAAATAATAAATATAAAATAGAAAAAATAAGAATTATGAAATTATTGACATGCATTTTTTGTATACTTTTTAGCCTAAAAGGTTTTGTGTCACTTTATATGGACCGATGGCATTACATTTTTTTGTTGCGGCCACCGGCAATTTTATAATAATTTTGTAACATTATATACAACACAGAACTTTCCCGAAAACGGGATGTTGATTATATCAGATAAAACTATTTCAAAAATATTCAGACACAACATTTTAAGCAAATAAAATAATTTGTCCTGCTTTTCCACCCGCAGACAGATTAATCAATCCAATCGGTTCTAACAGTGCCTAGATACCTACTATTTTCTCTAAATAAGAAGTACCTTCACAATATTAATGAAGGTCACAAGACAAAACTTTTCCCTCATTTTCGTCTCCATAAATAACATTTTTTCTTTTTACGCAAATTTTCGCAAAATATGTGTCGAAGAAAAGAAAGTTATGTCCCACTGTTTTGAATGTAAAAATATGTTCTAACTAGAATTATGAAAATAAGTTTATTTGTTTGTTCTACTTTCACTCACTGAAAAAAAAATTGTTTACTTCAACCAACATCATGAATCCATATGAGACTGTCAACTGTAACGTCATTTCAATTATTTTGGTGCTAATTAAGAGAAATTATTCTTCTTAGTTGGCTCGCATTTTTTTCAGTGTACAACCGTTCAATTACTCGCTATGAAATCTGATATTTAGGTTATGGCGTATCTTATATCGTACATGCACTAATTTCGCGCAGTAGTGAAACTACCATGTTTAGGTGTGACTACTGGGCATAGACTTACCCCATGGACGAAAACATAAAGGGGTGAAATGAGGTGTTCACTTTTGTATGGAAAATACGGGGTATTCTCTGGTTCACGCGGACGAAGTCGCAGGCAAAATTTTTCTAAGTACCTATAGCACGTATTCCGAACATCAAAATTGTACACTAAGAGAAAACTCAACTAAAATACTGTTAAAATTATTAAAATACGAGCTATTTCCATGATAAAACACGAGCTATTTCCATGATAGCAAACTTACTATAACCGTAAGGTTAAAATCTGACTTTTGTAATTTAGTTTCATTTTGTAGTTATTGCACTAATAAATTACTAAAAGTTTGTAATAATTACGATTTATGGGAGAGACCCTTGCCCAATAATAGATTGAAACAGGTAAAAAAAAACATTGTTAATAACCATTCTTATTAATTATTTTAATACGCACTATTAATTCAAGCACATTTATTTTTATTTTTCAAAGAATTGTATTCACGGACAAATTCAAACCAATATTTTGACATTGCAAACAGTTTTTTTAATTTCTGCTATATACATTTTCTCAGTGTAGAACGACCACATTCCACCCCCAAACCACCAAACTCTAATCATAATTGACTTGAGAGATCCATCTACATTGAAAGGTTTACATGTATCAATATATCAATAGCCATTAGCAGTCGTAAATCAAAATCTATTTCAGATTTGGTTCCCGATCTGGACGGTAAATCTTTTGCAGAAATCCGATAGCTTGGTAGCTGAGTACCATAACCATAACGTCTAGTTTACTACCTTTGACCTGATTTCAGTTCGTTACAAGACCTTATTAGCTTTGTTCAAGAAAATAGAAAATGTTTTGTTTCTCGATATTGTGTTTGTTATTTTTTGAGTCGACTGAGGGAAACAAAGTAACCTGAATATAGAAGAAACAGAATTAAGGTAACCCAAGGCACAGTATAAGAAAGAGTATCTATTACTACATACAGTACAGATACACCCTTCCTCCCACCAACTTTTTACCTCACCCCCCTCTATCGCCCTCTGGTTAACTCGACAGTTACCAATGTTAAGCAAATGCGTATTCTTTTCTCGTTTGCACTCACTCAGTATCGCACTGCTAACCTCCTCTTTGAAATGTTTCCATTTGTATGAAATGACAGCCAAGGTAACATAAAGGTCAAAATCATACTGATACCATTTCTAACAGAACACTTTGCTTTGAGGACAAGTGGATAATGTCATCCGTTTTGTTACACTTCGCGACAATGCACCGGTACTCTAACGATATCATAATACGGGAACGAAACGGTTTCGACGTTAAAAGGTGACCTATTTTTGTGTTTGAAAGGTATTTAGAGGACATTGGCTTAAGCCAATGTCGCGTTGGTGTAGAATAGAATTCTTAGAATCTAGCGTTGTTAGTTTTAGGCGTGCTACACTCATTCGTGTCGGCACGTTTTGCTAGTGAAAAGCCGAACCGAAAGTGCGTAGCACCAAACTTATTATTAACTAGAGTTAATCCGCGACTTCGTCCGCACAAATTATATACCAAATTAAGTCAGATCATAAGCTATCATATAAAAAAAGTTTCATCAAAATTGGTTTAGTAGTTTTTGCGTGATGCTCGTTCAAACAAACAAACACACAAACAAACAAACAGACAGACGAAAAATAAAAAAATTGGTGATTTGGAATCAGGGACACCTAAAAACCAAATTCTAACTTTTTTTTTGTGAATATCTTCAATGTACAGACACACTTCTGTTACAGTTTTATAATAGTTAAGATCTGTGGTAGCACAAGGTTTTTGTCAAACTGAACAACTTTCTCTAAAACCAGAAAGGTTTGCAGTTTTGTATGGAACAGCTGCTTTTTTATCGAGAGTTCAACATTGGTCCAATAGAGAAAAATATTCAGTTTTATGGTTTGACAATCTCCTTAACCCTAAAATTATACAAAAAAAGAGAATACGTTTTTACCTCGTTGAAACCTTACAGAATGATCTTCCATTTGATCCATCTCTCATTTGATTCAGTGAACTAAATATTAGGTTTATACCGGGTCATTCTTAATAATATGCTGACACTTTGTTAAGGGGATGATCAGACCATCAAACTGAATAACTTTCTCTATGGGACCAACATTGAAGTCGCATAAAAAATCAGTTGTCCCATACATTTGGCTCGAGCCAACGACGTACTCAAGTACGTTTGCAGTTTTTTATAGAACACCTGATTGACGGTCTGATTATCCCCTTAATTTTCAGCATATTAAAAAGGACCCTATATGTTTAAATTTTACGCTATAATCACTTTATTTTTATTTAAAAAATTATAAATCATTGAAATACGTTCAGGTTTAGGAAAGTGTAAAAACGTTTTCTCTATTTCATCATCTCAGCCGATGGACGTCCACTGCTGGACATAGGCCAATGGAGGTGCTACTGGGGAATGTTCCTCCATTGAAAAGGGAAGTACTTCCGCCAGGCTAGGTGTGATGCCTGGGGACCGGCCGTGGTCCAACAGTTCTTAGTTGGACCTTCTATATTTATATCGAATCTCTGTGATTATTTCTCTTGCGCGATTTATGTCTCGCATTCGATTGTGAACCTTATGTGTAGTAGGTTACGAGTTGCGTATTTACGATGAACGTTGTCTTTGTATGGAGCATATTTCCGTGAGCGACGGTATCGCCATCTGTTGGCATCTTTGCTATAACTTGTGGGTAGTAGTTCCCCACAGGACTCCCCCCTCAGACCGGAGGTCGTTGAGTAGTTCGAAGTGTGCAGTCTGTATCCATGTAGTGTAGGTGCAGGGCTCCAGTCAAGTGAGTCTGACGAGCGATGTGCTGCGGTGTGTGTGCATCTCTCAGGGAGACCAGTCCTGATGTGATGTGGGCGAGTGACAGGCGTGGAGAAGGCGAGCAGAACTGCCACGTGGAGGTGAGCTCAGACACGTGGGCTGCGGGAGAACCTTCTATGCAGACGCTGACTGTCGTTGAGGAAGCTGCAGGCCCAGGAAGCGGTGTGAAGACAGCTGCGATGGACCTGGTGCGGGCTTCGGGTTGATGGCGTGACTGCTGCTTGTTCGACCTGGTCGAAGGGGTGAAGGGTTGGTTGAAGCTAGTTGCTGCTCTGTGCTGGTGCTGCTCTGCGGTGTTCAGGTTGCGATGTTCTTTGTCGAGGGTCACCAATATGGAGGTGCTACTGGGGAATGTTCCTCCATTGAAAAGGGAAGTACTTCCCCCAGGCTAGGTGTGATGCCTGGGGACTTTTGTATGGAGCATATTTCCGTGAGCGACGGTATCGCCATCTGTTGGCATCTTTGCTATAACTTGTGGGTGCTGGACATTTGTAGTAGTTCCCCACAGGCCTCCCCCAAGAATCGCCATAACGACCGGTCCTTCGCTGCCCTCATCCAACGTTTTCCCGCCGCCTTCACCAGGTCGTCGGTCCACCGTGTGAGGGGCCTACCCACGCTGCGCTTTCCGGTACGCGGTCGCCACTCGAGAACTTTTCGGCCCCACCGGCCATCGGTTCTGCGAGCAATGTGCCCCGCCCACTGCCACTTAAGTTTAGCAATTATTTGGGCTATGTCAGTTACTCTGGTTCCTGGTGGTTACCCCAACCAGAGAACCAGTTTCTCTATTTGTATGAAGACTATTAGCTTTCAAATCCACTTTTTATCCTTATATCCCACCGTGGGATTCCCACGTGGCCAAACTTGAGGCTAAAAGTAGGGAATAATATCAAAAATAAAGAAAGTGATATGGCTGTAGCTACATATTGTATGAAACAATTAGTCATAGTCCTAGTCATTTATTTTGTAAAATAATTACCCTCTATAGTGCATCTACATGCCACACACATTTACACTGTAGTATTATGTATTGCCTAAGTGATTGAGCCGTCTAATAACAGAGCTTAGCGTTCTATCTATAACAATCACAAAGGACTTCGGTACCACATAGTGTTGGGCGACGTGGAATCATTCGATCCACTTATTTGAATAGGACAGTAGGTAAACGATTTGGTTATGAGATGAGACAAAGTTCTGAAGTTGTGACCGGCTGTGTTCAAATAATCCGCGAGTTTCTAAAACTAGTAAAATCAGCATGTATTTATCAGACGTCAAAATTGAAAATTTTTACTAAATATCGAATAGTGACGTCATTATTTTTCATCGCCGTTTCGATACTTTTTATAGTTTATCCAGTTATTAAAAATAATATTCATGCTACAGAATTACTGTATAAATTATGTGAGTTTAGCATGATTTTTTTTAAGGGGATGATCAGACCATCAAACTGAACAACTTTCTCTATGGGACCAACATCGAAATCGCGAAAAAAAATCTGCTGTCCCATACATTTGGCTCGAGTAGGTTTGCAGTGTTGCATGGACGAGCTGTTTTTTTTTTTGCGATTTCGATGTTGGTCCCATAGAGAAAGTTGATCAGTTTGACGGTCTGATCATCCCCTTAAAAAAGTGTCAGCATATTATGCTGACACTTTTTTAGGGTATAGGGTCCTTCTTAATATGCTGACACTTTTTTAAGGGGATGATCAGACCATCAAACTGAACAACTTTTTCTAAGGCACCAACATCCAAATCGCGTAAAAAAATCTGCTGTCCCCATACATTTGGCTCGAGTTGGTTTGCAGTTTTGTATGGAAGAGCTAATTTTTTTTCGCGATTTCGGTTTTGGTGCCATAGAGAAAGTTGTTCAATTTGACGGTCTGGTCATCCTCTAAAAACAGTGTCAGCATATTAAGAAGGCCTCTGTATAATGTTTTTGTTTTAATTTTGTTTCCATTTAATAAAGGTTCGATGCAGTCAACCAAGTCCCCATAATTGGAAATAGAAAAACAACATTTTTGACGTCCATAAATATTTGTCATGTAGACAATTTTGAATCCGATTTGATATCCTTTATCTGAAATAAATATTTTTACTATTATTTATTTACTAGAGTTAACCCGCGACTTCGTCCACACAAATTATATACAGGTACCAGATTTTAAGTCAGATTATAAGCTATCAAACAAAAAAAGTTTCATCAAAATCGGTTCAGTAGTTTTTGCATGATGCTCGTTCAAACAAACAAACTTCTTGTTTTAAATATACATTTTTATAATAGTACGTACTAGTGTTAACCCGCGACTTCGTCCACACAAATTATATATACCAGATTTTAAGTCAGATCATAAGTTATCAAATAAAAAAAGTTTCATCAAAATCGGTTTAGTAGTTTTTGCGTGATGCTCGTTCAAACAAACAAACACACAAACAAACAAACAGACTGACAAAAAATTCTAAAATTGGTGATTTGGAATCAGGGACACCTAAAAACCACATCGTAACTTTTTTTTTGTTAATATCTTCAATGTACAGACACACTCCTGTTACAGTTTTATAATCATGTCGAGTCATGGATGTTTGTATCTATATATGTATTCTATATCGTTGTCTAGTCATCATAATACAAGTCCAGGCTAGATTCTGGCACTTTAAATGTGACTAGATAATTTGTGTGACATTGTCCAAGATATTTATTTATAATAGTTTAGATACAACTTTTTAATGAATAAAACCTCAGACACCTCAACTGATTTATACTTAACAAGATACCTAACAACAATGGAAACAATAATTTCATTATTTTTATAGTAAAAATTTAAAGTTATTCGCATTTTAAGTTTTGAGGCAAAAATGTTTTTTTATCATTTCAGCAATGAATGAAAGCGCTAACGTACTCATAATTTTAATAATCTTGTTTTGGTAGTGAGTAGGGTGAGTGTGCCCGTGCAGTGGGTTGACATCGGGTTCAGTAAATTTTAAATATAACAAACAAATTAATTAATATTTTGAAAAAAATTACCTATGTTGAATGAAACCATGATAATTCCATTCTGCTCTCGATTCTAACCAAACTACTTTCTAGTTTTGCGTTAATTCATTAACACGTTGTATAGATATAGATATAGATAGATAATATAGATAATTACGGCAAATCATTCGAAATTCAAATTGTTTTTTCTTCGACAGTTGCCCATCTCTAGACACAGGTTATGTTAACAGTTGATTAGTTTCAGAATTGTGTTTCGTATTAGTGGTATTAATTTGGATTTCGGATTATATTGGCCAGGCCAGATTTCGCAATTAGATGGCTCTGGTGCGTTTGTGGTGCTTTCAAGGAGAAAAATATCTAGTAGCATATGTAATAAAGATTTAATTTAGCAGACTATACTAGATTTTTTTTTTGTTGTAAGCCGATTTTAGTTATATCTACCAGAATTCTTCAAATATATGAGAATTTTTCTAGCTAAACATTTATTTGGACTTTGAATTCTTCGCAAACGGATCCCTGAATCGAAAAACGGTTTTCCCAGACCCACAATATTTTGAACGATCTATTCAACGACACTCCACACCACGGGATTAACAAAGAGGAAGGATCTCTTAAAATAGTAATAGTAGTAGTAGAAAATATAGTTCACAACAATACAATAAATTACATGTTGTTCTATTCTATGTCTCGTTGGATTCATGTGATTTTCAAAAATCATTCTTCAAAAGTGCGATTTTTGAAAGTCAAATCAGCAGTGGAGGGATGCGTATCTCCATAGTAATTTTGACATTTTCGGCTGCTGAACTCAGCGAATGAGATTAAAAAATCGCACTCCTGATCGTTTGGGAAAATATTCGACTGGTGATAACACAGTTTGGAGAAAAACGCGACTAGGAATTTATGCGTGTGTTCAAAAAAACGAATTAGAAAATATGCGAATGGGTAATAAAAAGTTTGGGGGAAAACGCGACTGGGTTTTTTTCTACTAGGAAAATAAATTTAAATATTTAAAATTAAAAAAAAAAAAGAAAACATGTAAAATTGTTGCAAACTGTAATATTATGTGTATGTTACTTTTGCAAATAAATTGTTTATCTATCTATCTATCTATCTCTTTATTCTAAAACATAGAGGGAGCCACACTGTTGCAAGGCTGTCCACTTTTTTTGACACTTTTTGACGTGCTAGTGTGTGTAAAGTTGATTAAGTGGTATGACAAAAGGAACCAAAAGTAACCACTTTACACAACTATACGCACGTCAAATTGTGACAAAAAATGTGGACAGCCGCATAAACAAATATTTATAATGCCATCTCCTTTTACTATTAAACGTACGTCATAAGACAAAAGAGACTAACTACACAAGTAAAATTGATGCGGAATCTATGCTTTAGAATAAAGAGATCCTCGATCTTAAGGGATAGATGAGAAAAAAAAATGCATCCTAATTTTACGTGTCTGTGAGGCAGAAAACTCCAGTACAGACTGCTGATCTACTTACTCTGTAAATGCATGTGTTTTGGAAAATAAATGTTTATGTTTAAATGTTTATCTGTAGTTGAGGTAGGTACTCTAAAAAAATGTTCTCAGCGTGATTAATGCCCATAATTATGATACACATGCCAAATTATAGCTTTCTAGTCCTAAGATTGAGCTAAACCGCGGACAGGCAGACGGACCGACGGACAGACATAAGGAAACTACAGGGTGAAATTAATATCATTAGCATCCTTTTAAACTAAGAGTCTACCCATCAAACTGAACAACTTTCACTACGGGAGCAAACAGATCGGAGCAAAAAAAAATCTGCTTATGCATACATTTGAGTCGAGTAGGCATTGCACACGGCATTGCAGTTTAGTATGGGACAGCAGATTTATTAGTCCCATAATAAAAGATGTTCAGTTTGATGGGTAGACTCTTAGTTTAAAAGGATGCTAATGATATCAATTTCACCCTGTATAAGGGTTACTTGTTGACTACGGAACCCTAAAAACAAAACAAACTTAATAAACCTAAATGTAAGAATAGAATACTCGAGCACTCAATCTTCATCAGTCGAAAGGTCGCAAGAAACTTTGTGAAATATTCACCGATAGCGAACTTTCACCTATAATCCCTTTAATTAAACGAAACACTGGATAAAATAAAGTTTAGCTACAAACTTGCGAGTGGTGCGGTACAAGTTCACTTATTAATAATTAAGTACGGGGGGTGAGACCCCTGGCAGGGAGCAACAGGGTAGATAGAAGGTGTGTAGAAGGTCCACTTCTTATTAGGGGTTCTGTGGCTACTACCTTACTATCTACTTACCTACTTTTAGTTTCAACAAACTAGATGACTATGTAATCATTTTCAGAATTTCTAGTTTTGGTTCAGACCATCAAACTGAACAACTTTTATGAGGGGAACAAACCTGAAATACAAAAAAAAAATCTCTGCTTTTCTATAAGAAATACAACATTGAAAAGGTTTTTTTGTCGGTTCAATATAGGCCCGATTTTCAGCGAAAGTGTGGCATCACCCTGGTGTCGTGGATTTTGGGACTACGTGGCTGGTTGGGGTTTTAAAAGACGCGTCTTGATGACGGCATTAAAAATTTTTTTTTTTAAAAGCCTTTAATTTTTCATTTTCGAAATAATGTGAAAAATGCGGTTGCTTTTCGCCTCGTTTCGGGCAGAAAAAAATTTATATCTCAAAAACGATATGATATACAACGTGTTAATGAATAACGCAAAACTAAAAAGTAGTTTGTTTAGAATCGAGAGTAGAATCGAATTATCATGGTTTCAACATAGGTATTTTTTTTTTAAATATTATTTGTTTGTAATATTTAAAATTTACTGATCCCGATGTCAACCCACCACACGGGTACACTCACCTTACTTACTACCAAAACAAGATTATTAAAATGTATCCATGAATATGTTAGCGCTTTCATTCATTGCTGAAATGATAACAAATCATTTTTGCCTCGAAACTTAAAATGCGAATAACTTTAAATTTTAAGTATCAAAATAATGAAATTATTATTTTAATCTAATTATTTTGTTATAAATCAGTTGGGGTGTATGAGGTTTTGCGCTTATTCATTAACACGTTCAATTCAATTCAATTATACTTTATGGCACACCAAAACAGAATATACATTTGAATAAAGATAAAGAATTACAATTACGTACAAATAAGGCGGTCTTATCGCTAAAAAGCGATTGTTGCACGTTGTATTCATAAAATAAAAAATACCCCTAGAGGTACGACTTTGGGCTAAAAAAAAAATATTGGAGTTACGTAACACTGACGGTTTATTCAGAAGATGTACCTTTATGACGCGGAGAAAAAATTTTATTCAGTTCATTTTCAATGTACCCGAAGACACGAGATCTAAGAATTTTTGTTTAGATTGAGGTCTAAGTACATACATACACACGTTCATATTACCATTCGAGCGAGGCAGGACAGAAACCTTGCTACAACCAATAACCACCTTTTACCTTTTAGGTAAGTTAGGTTTAGAAATTGGAGATTTCGAAAATGTTACAGAGTATCCCTTCTAGATTCTAACTACGTCTTCAACCCTACCGCATACCTGCCCCAACCCCTTCGTTATCCTTCCGACATAGTTTAATTATGTAAGTACACAAGTTGGACGAAAATAAACGGATATGTACCTTACTTAAGTTTACGTTTTCTAGCGTTATTTTGCCATACCTACATGCATACACCCCCACACAGACACACATACTGCGGAATGCGGTGCACTCTGATTCCCCTCGTTTGAACTGAAATTTCCCGGTAATTGTCGACAACAAAACCTTGGTTCCAAAGCTTGAACTTTAGTAAACAGGGTACTATTAGTAGTAGAATTAGCAGTACTGAAACATTTTCAAAAATTAACTTTTGAGTTAAACATAAGATTCGAATCGACAAACATTTAAAAAAAGTTTGTATAGTAGGTATCAGGGACACCTAAAAACTTAAATCTTTAACAATTTTAAATAATTCTTTAGTAATCTTTTTCTTGTAAATATCTTCAATGTACAGACACTAATTTCTGTTACAGTTTTATAGGTAACGAGCTTTTACCCGCGACTTCGTCCGCATAAATTATATACCAGATTTTAAGTCAGATGATAAGCTATCAAACAAAAAAAGTTTCATCAAAATCGGTTCAGTAGTTTTTGCGTGATACTCGAACAAACAAACACCCAAACAAACAAACAAACAAACAGACAGACAAAAAATCAAAAAATTGTTGATTTGGAATCAGGAACATTTAAAAATCATATCGTAATCTTTTTTTTGTAAATATCTTCAATGTACAGACACACTTCTGTTACAGTTTTATAATAGTTTAGATAGTTTAGATTATGTTTATACAGGGTGTAAGTGACAGCCTAGCAAAAACTGAAACGGTGAACTTAGACTCAAAACTAAACAACTTTTACTATGGAGCCTACCTCAGGTAATCGTGTAATCTCCATAGTAAAAGTTGTTCAGTTTAATGGTCTGATTTTACCGTTTCAGTATTTACCTGGCTGCCACTTACACCCTGTATAGGTTGTTTTATTACATCCTGTAAAAATCCTATCCTACTAATATTATAAACGCGAAAGTTTGTAAGTATGGATGGATGTTTGTTCCGCTTTCACGCAAAACCTGTTAAACGGATTTTGATGAAATTTGACATACAGATAGACCATGGCCAGGCCTGTCTCACTCCTTAGCTCAGGTACGTTTGACAGCTGGACACCTCCGAGGTGTGCATCGTCGCTCATTGACATAAGGCTCATTTTATTTTTCGTTCCTGAAGTGCGCGTTCGAAATTCGAAAAATCGGATTGAGTGAACTATCTGTTACGGTAGTAACTAATTAAATAATCTGTGCCATGGCCATAGAATGCTATTTCCTTGTATAACTCACAATAATTTTTAAAATGTCACTAGATGGCATTACTTGGTCCGCTAGAAGTAAAATTTGTCTGAAATCGACGAAATATCGCATTTTACTGTTCTGGTTCATCATATTTATTTATTTTGAGCAACAAAATATATTATTTTCATAACATCACATTGAAAATAGCAATTTCATAAGCAGGTTTTTTTACATTTTTTTCATTGATCTACAATACGATATAATACTAAGCGGGAGTAGCATGCAGTTATAGAGAATTCCGGTAGATGGCGCACATTTCAAAATTCATACTAAACAAGATTGCTAGGAGTGCGATTTTTGAATCTCATTTGCTGAGTTCAGCAGTTGAAAATGTCAAAATTACTATGGAGACGTGCATCTTTCTACTGCTGATTTGACATTAAAAAATCATACTCCAGGAGTGCGATTTTTGAAAGTCAAATCAGCAGTAGAAAGATACTTCTTATACCTACTATCTCCATAGTAATTTTGACATTTTCAACTGCTGGACTCACCGAATGAGATTCAAAAATCATACTCCAGGCTATTGAAAAAAAAACTAAATTTGAAATTGTTAAGCTTGCGTATATACTCGCACATTTAAAAAATATCAATGAATAAAATATTTTAACGCGTGGTGGACTAACGCCCCACCCGCCCTGTTCCCTACACGTTCAGTTTTGATAGCAAAACATATTTAACCAGGATCTGGTGCTGAAGACAGGAATGTCTCCGTACGATGGTACTCCTCAACGGTAAAGAGCGTGGGCTTGATTTTTTTTTATTCTTGTTCAGTTTTGAAAGAAAAATACATTATTTAATCGGGAACTGGTGCTGAAGCCAAGAATGTCTCCGTACGAGGGTACTCCTCAACGGTAAATAGCATTGGCTTGAATTTTGTTTGTTCGCGTTCAGTTTTGATAGCAAAACACATATTTAACCAGGATCTGATGCCGAAGCCAGAGATGTCTTCGTACGAGGGTACTCCTCAACGGTAAACAGCGTTGGCTTGAATTTTGTTTGTTCGCGTTCAGTTTTGATAGCAAAGCACATATTTAACCAGGATCTGATGCTGAAGCCAGAGATGTCTCCGTACGAGGGTACTCCTCAACGGTAAACAGCGTTGGCTTGAATTTTGTTTGTTCGCGTTCAGTTTTGATAGCAAAACACATATTTAACCAGGATCTGATGCCGAAGCCAGAGATGTCTTCGTACGAGGGTACTCCTCAACGGTAAACAGCGTTGGCTTGAATTTTGTTTGTTCGCGTTCAGTTTTGATAGCAAAACACATATATAACCAGGATCTGATGCTGAAGCCACAGATGTCTTCGTACGAGGGTACTCCTCAACGGTAAACAGCGTTGGCTTGAATTTTGTTTGTTCGCGTTCAGTTTTGATAGCAAAACACACATTTAACCAGGATCTGATGCCGAAGCCAGAGATGTCTTCGTACGAGGGTACTCCTCAACGGTAAACAGCGTTGGCTTGAATTTTGTTTGTTCGCGTTCAGTTTTGATAGCAAAACACATATTTAACCGGGATTTGATGCCGAAGCCAGAGATGTCTTCGTACGAGGGTACTCCTCAACGGTAAACAGCGTTGTCTTGAATTTTGTTTGTTCGCGTTCAGTTTTGATAGCAAAATACATATTTAACCAGGATCTGATGTCGAAGCCAGAGATGTCTTCGTACGAGGGTACTCCTCAACGGTAAACAGCGTTGGCTTGAATTTTGTTTATTCGCGTTCAGTTTTGATAGCAAAATACAAATTTAACCAGGATCTGATGCCGAAGCCAGGAATGTCTTCGTACAAGGGCACTCCTCAACGGTAAACAGTATTGACTTGCATATACCGTTTACAGTTGAGGAGTGCCTCCGTACGGACCATTCCTGGTTTCAGCACCAGATCCTGGTTAAATGTGTGTTTTGCTTTCAAAACTAAACAGGAAGAGATAAAAATCAAGCCAATGCTGTTTACCCTCGTACTAAGGAGTACCCCCGTACGAAGGCATCCCTGGCTTTAGCACCAGATCCTGGCTCAATATGTGTTTTGCTATCAAAACTGAACGTGAACAAAAACATTTCAAGCCAATGCTGTTTACCGTTGAGGAGTACCCTCGTACGGAGACATCTCTGGCTTCAGCATCAGATCCTGGTTAAATATCTGTTTTGCTATCAAAACTGAACGTGAACAAAAAATTTCAAGGCAATCCTGTTCACCGTTGAGGAGTATCCTCGTACGAAGACATCCCTGGCTTCAGCACCAGATCCTGGTTGAATATGTGTTTTGCTATCAAAACTAAACGCGAACAAAAAAAAATCAAGTCAATGCTGTTTACCGTTGAGGAGTACCCTCGTACGGAGACATTCCTGACTTCAGCACCAGATCCTGGTTAAATATGTGTTTTGCTTTCAAAACTAAACAGGAAGAAATAAAAATCAAGCCAATGCTGTTTACCGTTGAGGAGTACCCTCGTACGAAGACATCTCTGGCTTCAGCATCAGATCCTGGTTAAATATCTGTTTTGCTATCAAAACTGAACGTGAACAAAAAATTTCAAGGCAATCCTGTTCACCGTTGAGGAGTATCCTCGTACGAAGACATCCCTGGCTTCAGCACCAGATCCTGGTTGAATATGTGTTTTGCTATCAAAACTAAACGCGAACAAAAAAAAATCAAGCCAATGCTGTTTACCGTTGAGGAGTACCCTCGTACGGAGACATTCCTGACTTCAGCACCAGATCCTGGTTAAATATGTGTTTTGCTTTCAAAACTAAACAGGAAGAAATAAAAATCAAGCCAATGCTGTTTACCGTTGAGGAGTACCCTCGTACGAAGACATCCCTGGCTTCAGCACCAGATCCTGGTTCAATATGTGTTTTGCTATCAAAACTGAACGTGAACAAAAAAAGTGCAAGCCAATGCTGTTTACCGTTGAGGAGTACCCTCGTACGGAGACATTACTGGCTTCAGCACCAGATCCTGGTTCAATATGTGTTTTGTTATCAAAACTGAACGTGAACAAAAAAATTTCAAGACAATCCTGTTCACCGTTGAGGAGTACCCTCGTACGGAGACATTCCTGGCTTCAGCACCAGATCCTGGTTAAATATGTGTTTTGCTTTCAAAACTAAACAGGAAGAGATAAAAATCAAGCCAATGCTGTTTACCGTTGAGGAGTACCCTCGTACGGAGACATACCTGGCTTCAGCACCAGATCCTGGTTCAATATGTGTTTTGTTATCAAAACTGAACGTGAACAAAAAAATTTCAAGACAATCCTGTTCACCGTTGAGGAGTACCCTCGTACGGAGACATACCTGGCTTCAGCACCAGATCCTGGTTCAATATGTGTTTTGTTATCAAAACTGAACGTGAACAAAAAAATTTCAAGACAATCCTGTTCACCGTTGAGGAGTACCCTCGTACGGAGACATTCCTGGCTTCAGCACCAGATCCTGGTTCAATATGTGTTTTGCTTTCAAAACTAAACAGGAAGAGATAAAAATCAAGCCAATGCTGTTTACCGTTGAGGAGTACCCTCGTACGAAGACATCCCTGGCTTCAGTACCAGATCCTGGTTGTATATGTGTTTTGCTATCAAAACTGAACGCGAACAAAAAAAAAAATCAAGCCAATGCTGTTTACCGTTGAGGAGTACCCTCGTACGGAGACATTACTGGCCTCAGCATCAGATCCTGGTTCAATGTGTGTTTTCCTATCAAAATTGAACGTGTACAAGAAAATTGCGAGTCAATGCTGTTTACCGTTGAGGAGTACCCTCGTACGGAGTCATTCCTTGCTTCTGCACCAGATCCTGATTAAATATTTGTTTTGCTATCAAAACTGAACGTGAACAGAAAAATATCAAGCCAATGCTGTTTACCGTTGAGGAGTAAACAGCAGCAGAGTAAATTTTTGTATGTAGATAAAACATGGTAAGTCGTGGTGATTCATAAAAACAAACCCCTGCTGTATTAAGAATTATCAAGCAGACACTTTAACCACTAAGCCAAGGTGTACTCATAAGGTACCTTTTACCTACCTTACCTACCTACTTTATAAAATTGCGAATGTAATCTTTCTTTCAACTCGAGAAGCTAAAAGACAAACACACTCCTATGTCATCTTAGGTCTACGCACACCTGCATCGAAGTTGAGTTTCATCAAATTTTTCGATAGATGGTACTAGGTATTCCACTTATAGGCGCGACTTCAGCTAGTATAGTAACGCCATCTAATATAATAAGTCGAACTACGAGGTACCGGCGACAATAATAAGTTTTACGAGAGCTTTGTTCTTTGTTTGACGTGAGCAATCTTGGCTGGATTATCACATAGGGTACTTTTTATCCGGGTAACGCAGACGAAGTCGCGGGCAACAGCTAGTATTAAATAAAATAATATTTTTTATTTTATTTAGCCTTTCGTTTAAAAGCACAGCATAAAAACCTCATACATTCCTCATACAATTAATGTACCGTGACCGTTCAAAAAACGACAATAAAACCCCAGTTCCTCTTTCAAAATTGGTTAAGAGCTCACTAAGTAGGTACTCCACAATGAAGAGTGTCACTCGAAACGGTCCACAAAGGCCGAGTGGTGCAGATTACACGGGCATTCTTACAATAAGCCTTGGAAACGTATTGTTTCGCTTGAGAGCTACTATTTTGTAAGTCAGAGCTGAAATAAGTAGGTATTATAATGTTTTGTACGAAGAGAAAACAACTGTTCACCCTAATAGAGAAAATGTGTGTAAACCATAGAGAAAATAACGCGCTCCCCTGGGGTAGAGATGTTGTATCGAACTGTGCACAGATACTCAACTGGGCCTGACGTCATATCATACACATCTAGCGGGAAGTAGCGTATTTAAATGTTAACCCTCCCCTCACCCGTTTTTCACCCCCTTTGTTGGCGACAACATTTTCTATAGAAACAAGCCGATATGCCATCTCTTCTTACTCTATGGTGTAAACATACGCACAAGTCCTCTGTAAAAAAGGTTACTATAAACTCGATGATTATTTGAATGACCAAAATGTCTGGTCTTGACAATTTTACACTATGTAATGCAATATTGTATTTTATTTGTACTTTGTACATTTTGTTTTGTTTAAATGATGTGTGTTGTAGAGTTTCTGGCCGCATCTTCTCTCAACGGAACACCTTCCGACGCGGTGGTAGAGTAAAATAAAACCGGTCAAGTGCGAGTCGGGCTACTCGCGCACCGAGGGTTCCGTACCACACCACCACAGAACACAACATTATTAACTTAGAAAAAAACTTTTTTTGTCCGAGATCTTTAGCGCGAGACCGACTCACACTTAGCCGGTTTTTAGTATTTGTTGTTATTCTGTAAAGTTTGCTCTATAATCACACTAAGTTTGACGCTTGTATGTTTTACCGTTTTTACTATAGAGCGTGAAGAAAAAACGTTGATAAAAACTAGTTTCTTGTTGAAAACCCCCCTTAATTTTTAGCTTTCTGCCATTTTTATTATTTGTTAACAAATCCGCCGCTATAACGCATAATCTGAGAAAATTTCAACTATCTAGCTATTACGGTTCAAAAGTTACAGCCCTAAATAGGTAGGACAGACGGACGGACGGACGGACAGACGGACAAACGGACGGACGGACGGACGGACAACGTAGGCTTAGTAATAGGGTCCCGTTTTCACCCTTTGGGTACGGAACCCTAAAAATGACGTCAAAAAGCTATCTATATGATATTATTTTGAATAAAAAATTTTGAATTTTGTGTTTGTAGAAGATTACTATGAATTAAGATTATGTCCAGCAGTCTCTGTGGGGCCAGGGGCGCATAAAATGATCACGTGACGCCTAAGAGCAAAGATCTCCTTTATTCTAAACTTCTAAAGCATAGAGATCAATTTACGATTGTAGTTAGTCTCTTTTGTCTTATGACGTTCTTTTAAAAGTAGAAGGAGATGGAACTATAGATCTCTGTTTGATTTTCTTTTGTTTGTTGATTCTCTGTCACTTGTCACTTTTGTGCTATTGTGTGTGAAAAGTGACCGCAAACATTAGGGAAGTTGTCACTTTGGTCTTATTGGTCTCTTTTGTCCATACTATTTGACATAATCATAATCATAATCTTTATTGCATCCTTGAGGTAAAATTTACAGGTCTTAAAGATAGCAATTGTCCATTATAATTGTTAGAATGGATGTCATTGAATTTAATTAATTTGAGAATACAATAGAATAAAATAGAATAAAAGGCGACAATAATAATTGATTAATAATCTACGTCAAATTGAAATAATATAGTAGGAAAAAACAATAGCATTGGTAAGATAATGAATAATAGGATGACACCACACACTCAAACACAAACGTCAAAAAAGTGGACATTCTTGCAATGGTATGGCTCCCTGGCTATGCCTTTAGAATAAAGGAGATCGTTGCTCTTAGCGTGACGCACTCGCCCAATGTCTTCCATAGATTGTCAGCCAGCGCGATTATGTCCAAGCTTTCTCTCTGTGGTGTATTTATTCATGTGCTAAAAGTGGGTGTTTGGCTAAGTTCACATATAATTCCTTCTTTAACGTTATTCATTAGGTTGTTTCGGGAGCAATCTGAGCACATTAAAAGGTTTCATTTCTATTTATATTGTATTTTCCTTTACCCACAATAATGTAAGTAAATAACAGAAAGAATAATAGCGTTCGCAAAACTACATTACAATAAAATACCTAGACAAAGACATCAAAACAAACGGTCCTGTAATATTTGCCTTGTAAACAATATTCTCGATTCTCTTTTGTTTTATCGGAACAAGGAGCTCCTTACAGGTATTATTGGAATGAATGCCAGTATGATTGATTCTCAGTATGAGTGGTTCTCCGATAAAAGGTAAGAGAGCTTGAGTGTAAAACCCATGATGTACTGAGCGATGCGGAATTGAAATGAAATATACCCAATACAATGTCTTGAATATTTTACCCTAGCCTTTGGCCCGCAACTTCGTCTGCGTTACCCGGATAAAAAGTATAACCTAAGTAGGTACCCTATGTGTTAATCCAGGCCATGGTCTATCTGTATGCCAAATTTCATCAAAATCCGTTCAGCAGTTTTTGCGTGAAAGTGGAACAAACATCCATCCATCCATCCATACTTACAAACTTCCGCGTTTATAATACTAGCTGTTACCCGCGACTCCGTCTGCGTAGAACTTAAAAAAGTATCCTATGTGTTAATCCAGAACATATTCTATCTGTGTGCCAAATTTCATCCAAATCCATTCAGTAGTTTTTACGTGAAAGAGTAACAAACATCCATCCATCCATACTTACAAACTTTCGCGTTTATAATATTAGTAGGATTAGTAGGGAGTAGGATTATTATTGGCATAATAATACTGAAGCCCCGGTACTTTTTAATAATTTTTAATATTCTCTGGCTACGATTTTATCAAAAATACTTGAGAGACTGATATACCCTGATCTGAATAGCAACATAAAATTAAACAGTGCCCAGTTTGGCTTCCGGAGTAACTTGTCTACAGATTTGGCTATATTTGCTCTGAAAAACACGGTCAAAAGTTATCTAAAAAGACAAACGTCTGTATATGCATGTTTCATGGATCTAAGTAAGGCATTTGATACTTTGAATTATGATATTCTCTGGGATAAGCTCAGAGCAACAAAAGTACCTAAAAGCATTACTAATCTTTTAGAGTTTTGGTACGGTAATCAGTCAAACCATGTTCGATGGCGAGATAAATTATCCGACAGTTATGAACTTTGTAACGGTGTGAGACAAGGTGGCCTGACATCACCTATCCTTTTCAACTTGTATGTGGACGGGCTAATCGGGGAGCTCAGCAGAACCAGAGTAGGCTGCCAAATAGGTGGAGTGTGCCTAAATAATCTAAGTTATGCAGACGATATGGTTCTGTTGAGCCCCTCGGCTACCGGTCTTCGTCAATTGATAGGTTTTTGCGAGAATTATGCAGCTAAACATAATTTAATATATAATGTAAAGAAAACAGAGGTCATGATCTTTAAATATGGCAATGGTCCTACTATAATACCACCTATCAGCTTATGTGGTAAACCACTCTCAATTGTAAATAAATTTAAGTACCTTGGACATATACTTACCGAGAAACTTGGTGATGATGATGACTTAGAGAGACAGAGAAGGGTCATTGCCATGAAAAGCAACATGTTATCAAGGCGATTTGCCCACAGCTCGAATGATGTGAAAATAACCCTGTTCAAAGCGTACTGTCAGGCGCTCTACACCACTCACTTATGGCAAAAATACAAGCATAGTACTTATAACTCACTTAGGGTACAATATAACAATGCTTTTAGAGCAATGCTTGGCCTTCCGTGGAGATGTAGTGCGTCCGGCATGTTCGCACTGCACAGAGTAGATGATTTTTATGCGGTCATGCGCAGAGCGAGAGCTTCCTTTCATGAACGTCTGTTGAAGTGTAATAATGAAATAGTTGCAGTAGTACTATGCAATTTATACATGTATGACGTAAACTTCATAAGTTTAAAATAATGTGACATGACAAACTGATGACATGTATAATGTGTAATGTTGAATTAATTGAATGAATTGAATTAATTTTATGAATTAATTTTATGAGTGTACCTTATATGTTTGTATAAGTGTATTTAAATTATATTATTGTATTATATCTAATTGTATTAATTGTATCAATTGTATTAATTGTATTAATTGTATCAAATGTTATGGGACAAGTGCCTGAAATAAAATTTTATTATTATTATGTATCTCTTGTTGGTATTTCTCGGGCCGAAGCCCGGACCTTTGGAAGGCTTGCGTGGGGACACAGGTCCAACACGTAGAGGCCCCTTAGAGACACTTATTATTATTATTATTATTATTAATAACGAAAAAAATTACCAATTGCCGTTTTAAAATTGTTGTAAGGTACGACATATAAAAACCGAAGACTATATCTCAACACGCCGCAAATATAACACAAAAAAAATATTGCCTTACGAAGTTTTGGACGTTTTTGAACTGAAAAACCACAGTACTCACTGTGAAATAATGTTGCTCGGGTTGTATAGTTCCGACGACTTACCTGAAAAAAATAGAAATGAGTAAATTAGCTCATGTACTTATTAATCTTTTGCGTATATAATGACAAGTAAATCTTTGCCAATTAATAAATTGTCATAAGTTATGTATTACAATTTTGTAAAATCTGTTCAGGAATGGTGACTGTTACATCGCAGTCAAAAACATCGACGAGCTCACAAATATGTAACATCCTTCTTGCATCCTTCAGATCATCGATTCAATTATATGTAGTTATTTATTTTTTATACCATGGGAAAATGTACAAAAATGTGCAAAATTGTACGAAAATATAAAAATTAGTAAAATGTACGAAAATGCATAAAATGTACAAAACGCACAAAATATACAAAAATGTACTAAATGTACTAAAATACTAAAATGTTCAAAATGTACAAAATGTACGAAAATGTCCAAAAATAAACAAAATGTACGAAAATGAACAAAATTCACAAAATGTACTAAAATGTAAAAAATTTAAGAAAATGTATCGTAAAATTTACAAAGCTATATATTTTTCATTATTAGTTTTTGGCCTGAATCCCATTATCTACAATAATGCGACATATATAATTATGTATATTCATGAACTAGAGACATTTATCTAAACTGTACTGTTATTTTTAACTATGATGCTATGTTTAAGTTGGCAACATTTTCACTTTCCAAAATTGTTTAGCTATAACTAACTGTAAATTCGTAACTCAAATTTATGTTATGCCAAACACCGAAGTATTTTTTCATAGAAATTGTATAAAATAGTTTTTGGGACCTCCGAGTCTGGTATTTGTTTACTAGTTTTAGATATATTGTTTTTTTATTAAGACTGTTTGTGTCCAAAAATGAAAAATAAAAATAAATAAAAAATAAATAAACATCCTATACTATTTTTTTTTCTGTAGGTCGTGGGTATAGGTTTCATACTAAGGTGCCCAGTGACCTTTAAGGTTGTGAATGTTTGCTCTTAGTGAATTGCGTTGCATTGAATTGGTATTTCTGTCAGGTCTGTTAAGCACTCAATTGCTATTTTAAAATAGATATTGGCAAAATTATTAACATTAGGATAGACGCCACAATTTTAAAATTAGATTATAATATAGAACTGATGCTGTTGCTGATAATGTTCTTTATTGAACACAGTTATAGTACTTATACAACGTGTTAATGAATTAACGCAAAACCTCATACACCCCAACTGATTTATAACATAATAATTAGATTGAAACAATAATTTCATTATTTTGATAGTTAAAATTTAAACGAAGGAAACGTGGATGTTCTGAAGATTCAGAATATCTCTGACTACCCCCTCAGGGAATATAGTTGTGAGCATATGCTATGCTATGCTAAAATTTAAAGTTATTCGCATTTTAAGTTTTAAGGCAAAAATGATTCGTTATCATTTCAGCAATGAATGAAAGCGCTAATGTACTCATGGATACATTTTAATAATCTTGTTTTGGTAGTAAGTAGGGTGAGTGTGCCCGTGCGGTGGGTTGATATCGGGTTCAAAAAATATATATTTTTCAAACAAATTATTTAATATTTTTGAAAAAATTACCTATGTTGAAACCTGTTGAAACCATGATAATTAGATTCTGCTCTCGATTCTAAACAAACTACTTTCTAGTTTTGCGTTAATTCATTAACACGTTGTAGACACATAAGGTAAAGATATAGGTTATTATAGGTACATATTGTTTTTTTTTTAAATGTACGTTGTCAAAAGAAAATCACAAGTTTTAGTATCTTAAAATGGGTAGAAG
Source organism: Agonopterix subpropinquella (assembly GCA_922987775.1). Taxonomy (NCBI): domain Eukaryota; kingdom Metazoa; phylum Arthropoda; class Insecta; order Lepidoptera; family Depressariidae; genus Agonopterix; species Agonopterix subpropinquella. Next base: position 15,035,685 of record OV277716.1, read on the forward strand.
ATTTATAAATAAAACTGTGATCTTAGATTCGAGCTCTGACAACAGACTCTGAAAATGTTTTGTAACTCAGCAACAAATAAAAAAAGAAGTCACAACATTTCAGTTCGTTAGCAGACTCTTCTGTTTTGAATAAAAAATTCAGCTGACTCACAACTCAGGAGTTAGGAGTGATAAACAAGATAATTAACTTCTCGTCTTTAGAACAAAAAACCTTCGCCGTCATAAAAACAAAATCTACCACCTTTTTATTAGAGTTCCGTAGTCAGACAAGGAACCCTTAAGGGTTACGACACATTGATCGACGTCGATTGACAGTTTGCATAAGCTTAACCATATGCTCACGACTATGTTCCCCGAGGGGGTAGTCAGAGATATTCTGAAACATCAGAACATCCACGTTTCACTAGTAGTACCGAAACGGGGAGTGAGAACGTCGCCATCGCCACTTGTAATGGACAGTAGGTACAATACATGCCTCGAAATTGAAGCATGCATTTTTCCTCACGATGTTTTCCTTCACCGAAAAGCCAATGGTGCTACAAATCGTACATAAATTCCGAAAAACTCATTGGTACGAGTCGGCCTGGACGGGGATCGAACCATCGCCTCCTGCACGGCAGGCAAGGTTTCTCGCCACTGGACCACCACGGACGGTTTGTCCATACAAAAAGCACGATTAGTATGTATGCCATACCTACGCATCCTTTCGCATCGACGCGTGGCGAACAACGTCCCATTCCAATCGATCGCCGTCAATCAATTTGTCATATCCTTAAATAAACTTCATTTTCGATTTGTTCACTACGTTTGTCTGTATGCCAAACCTGAATTACTCGTAATTTAGTACTAATGTAGATAATAATAACCCGAAAACAGAAGTTATAATTAAGAAGAAACAATTTTTTTTGACCTATCCAAAAGTGAGTTGAAAAATACTCTAGCAATAAAAATAAGAATGTAGTTCTTAGTAAAAATAATTTAATTTATAAATATGAAGAAAAGATGCTGTGGATTTAAGAAAGATTTTGATCAAAGTGTGTTAATGAAAAGCCTATGCCTAAAAATGGCGCCTTTTTTCCTTTTTTTAGCGCGGCCATTTATCAAACTTTAATAAAAGCAATAAGTAATTGTAGCGACATTTTTTTTTTTTTTTTTTTAATTTAAATTGAATTGTATTTTCTTATGTATTACATTATTTATTTGACATTGTTACTCTCTATATTAGTGATGTTGACATTTTATTGTTCTATTTTTTTATTTTTTATTCTTGACGATCATATTATCCTTTGACATTTTTATTTTTTATGTAACGCACTTATATGTAATTATGAATTTGATAATATGAAATAAATAATTATATTCTATTCTATTCTATTCTAATAACTTTAGAATAAAGTTAAAAACAACACTTGTTATTACAAATATCTCGGAACTCTGTCCGAACTGAGATATAAAGGCTTCAAGTGCACGTAATGGTAATATTTTCAGCTTAAAGCCTTTATATCTCCGTCCGGACTGAGTTTAGGGATATACATGTTAATAAGTTTAGTTTGTTACTTTATTCTGAAATAAAATATTCAAGTTTGGTTGCTGGCCGCGCAAAAAACAACGGCGAAAAATAAGGCGCCAACCATGCATACAAAACCCGCATTGTCTTTTTCTTTCGTACCTACGCACGGAAAAGGACAGAACTAAAATAGTCAAAAATTAGTATACTAGTCATATGACTACAGAACCCTATCATGGCCGTGACCGACATGCTCTTGGCCTCGCTTTGTTCGTAAAACTTTTATAACTCAATTAATCCCGCTTGTATCTTTAAACTTTCAACGAAAAACAAAAAAACTCAAAAAAAGAATAATAAAATAACTTTATAGTGTCAATTTTGAATGTTAATTCTATCAGATTTTCCAGCGAAAATGTTTGGCTTTCCGGCTTTTACAGCCACTCAATAATCAAACTTAATGAATAGAAATTTAAGCTGATTTTGGTGAAATGGAATACGGAATATTAAGCTTTATGGACTTCATTAATGAAATGAGATTAGGTAAATTATGTTTGACGTTGTGATACTTTAGGTATGATGGTAAAATCAACACTCCCCTAATAGTCCAAGATACGACCGTAAAATTATGCACCTATTTCTTAGGCGAACGGAATGTGATTCTAGTGTATGTTTAGGCACAGGGGTTAATTCAACGCCGCCGCAACTATACGGTTTCCAGGTTCAAAGAAGTCATTTTTGAAGCTGGCAACCCTATAGTTGTAGCAAACTGAGAGGTGGCAATTCCAGTTTTTCCAGTACTTTAGATCAGTCTCCTTCCGATGGCACCTCATATACTTTCCAAACAGACAGGTGGAAAAAGTTATAACAAAAATCATAATGGAAAAGGTACTTGCGGCAAGATTTTTTTAGGTAACTTGGCGGCGTTGAATTAACCTCTGTGTAAACATACACTAGAATCACAATTTCGTTCGCCTATAAAATAGGTGCATAATTTTACGGTCGTATCTCGGACAATAATATTTTATCTCACATTCTAGCTGTATTGAATCACCGTATTTGAAAGTTGAATAGTGCTACAATTCGAATCAGGAATAATGAATCAATCATTTCAATTCAATTCATTTATTTTATTTACGTGGTGGTCCTCTTAAACGGTGAAGGAGGAAACCTGCATAAGCTGAAGAATAAATTCTGATGTGTATGTGAAGTCTACCAATCCGCATTGAGTTCGCGTGGTGGACTGACGCCCATACACAACTCTATGAGGGTAGGCCTGTGCCCTGCTGTGGGACGAACGTATAAAGGGTGTAACAAAACAACCAAGTAATACAGAGGCTCCCAATAGGTAAACCACGTCAGAGGCCGTAAGGCGGTCTGAAAAAACTCTGACACCAGGGCTCTGCCCACACGATAAGAAGAAGAATAGGTAAACGCTAGCTCGGGCCATATTTTACTGGTTTTTAGAAGCTATCTTCTCGTTTTTTGAAAGACATACAAATAATTGAAAAGTGTAGCAATATTCTTCAACATCTCGGCTTTATTTGCTATAGATCATATTTCTTATTTTTCTATAAAATACATATGAAACCTGTGTTCAAAGGAAGGCCTGAATATTGGAAAAAAATCTGTATTATGTGCATCTACTTTTTAAGTCCCGATTTATTTAATTCAGATATAACAATAAAATATAACTATATAACTAACATATAACTAACTAAAATATAACTAACTAAAATATAACTAAATAACATAAACAGAAACTGTAGAAAAACAAATGTCAAGTACCTACAAATCTGCTTACTCGAATAACCCGCCCCGGGTGGTGTTTGTACCGAACGTACCCATTACGCTGGCGGCATTGCCACGTTGGATAGCTAACGAGATGCGTTGGGTAAGAAACGCCCCAGAGCGAGGGTCATTGCCCCTCTCCCGTAATCTGCTGCCCAGGTCATTTATAAACTTTTTGGCCTCAGCTCCCCAAGGCCCTGCGGTTTCAACTGCCACTGGTACGAACAGATATGTGCGCTCTAAGTCTTGGTACCAGGTGTGCTTAAACCGAGCTGCGCTTTCTGCCGCCGATCCAGCCACCCGCGTGGTACCCTGCAGATGAGATGGTGCGTAGGTGCAGACGCAAGTCGCATCCCACAACAGGGACCTACCCTTCTCCCAAGGTACCAACGTTAGGCCGTCTGGTCTCTTTCCGTCACCACGGCTCAAGCCTGGAGGCTCCGTGATGCATGGGATATTTTAAGTTGAAGTCACATTTACTTGAGACACACCTTTGTGTAGACAATATAATCTAAAATTGTTATTTAGTAAAAAAATTTTAAGACCAATATTTAAATAGTTAATTATATAATTTTTAAATTTGGGGCGAATTCTTATAATTTTAGAATGTGATTTCCTTGGATTAGAAGGCTCTACTGTGACATAATGAAGGACAAGCTAGTCAAAAATAGGTATACCTACTAAAATAATGTAGTTTAGTAGAGATGAGGTGGCTCTGAAAGAGTCAAGGTCGTTCGGTCAGGGAAACCCCTTAAGGGAATGCTTCAGACCATCAAACTGAACAACTTTCACTATGGAGCCAACTTTGAAATCGTTAATTTAAGATTTGTATGGAAAACTTTGAGCCACCTTAACTTTAGAACTAAATATTTAAATGAAAATCTGACACATTAAAATCACAGAATATTGGTTTTTAGAACATGTCTAAAAAAAGTAGTTTGCTTTAATTGGTTATTATTTTGTATGGAACGCGCTCAGAATTATATCTCCTTAAGAGCCAGGAAGAGAGAAAGAGCGAGAGAGACAAGGAAATACGACGAGGTTTTTTCAAAACCCTTTTTGGATTTAAAACCGTCACCCTAAAAACTAATTTCACAGCAAATAACGTAACCGTGCCGGGGT